>JARHVA010001123.1:600000-1200000 GCA_037957365.1 Torreya grandis | reverse complement strand
CATAGCAACTCGCTTTGTGCATTTGAGAAATCATTTGTTGCTGTACTTCATGGCTATGCTCGACACAGATTTATAGGATAATGTAGCGCCTCGTCATCAATGGTTATTGTCGACCAAATTTTGCTTCTACCTAACTTTAGCTTGACCAAACTTCATAATGGCAAATGTGCCAAAATGTTCGCGATACAAAGTACACTATGAAAGTAACACCAATTATAGAATAGTAAATGCATACAATGGCATAGCATAGAAAAACATGAGAGTAATCATAGCTTTTTTTTCATGAGTAGTGCTCAATATAAGTTTGGTGTAGGGAGGACCTGAGACACAACGCCCTTACCCAATGTACATCATGCTATTTATATGGCAAGAAGACCCAACAACCGTCGGTTAAACACAACTATTTGCTAATCCGAATATGATAGTTATTACGACACTACCTAACGCTGACAATACAATTAACAACAACATCGGCTACCAAAACATGCAATTAATATTACATTGATGACAATTTTAACACGATGGTCTACATTGATCCATAATTACGATTCTATCAACATTAAGAATGCCACTTGGTATAATGACCCTCCTTCATAGGTACATAATATGTAAATCCATCAAAAAATTATCAAAACTGTTAGGTTGTGCACAT
This sequence comes from Torreya grandis, assembly GCA_037957365.1. Lineage (NCBI taxonomy): Eukaryota > Viridiplantae > Streptophyta > Pinopsida > Cupressales > Taxaceae > Torreya > Torreya grandis. The sequence continues at coordinate 1,199,348 of JARHVA010001123.1, read as the reverse complement.
AGGTCCATGATTGAATAATAAATAAAATCCACATGCATAAAAGAAGACACAAATGTGTAGTTGGTTCCAAAGACACCTAAAGAACAATAACCTCTCAATATAGCGCCTATTGTAATTGGAGAGGACCCTTCAGGTATCTCAACCTCTAAAAAAAGGATGGGAGGGTTTTTAAATCTTGAAAAATTGAAAGAACTAGGTGTATGGATGACATTGAGATTGATTATGAGTGTCTCTCTCCAACAAAAACTGCACCTAAAACTACCATATGTGTTCGTATGGGAATAGTGAATTCCTTGTTTGGTTCAATCCTACAATTACAGGGTTTTGAAGAATATGATGGATGAGGATCTTCAAGATTGCCATGTTAGAGAATATATCAATATCTTATTAGAAATAAAAACATGAGTATGCTATCAATAATATAGATGTTAGCCCCTCGTTAATGGGTCAACAGTATGCAAGCCGGCTAAGTGGCGAGAGGATAATTTTGTCTGGGTTCCTACCCCTTGGGGTTTTTTGAGCTAATTTTACATGGTGTGGCTAGAGGGAATCCAGTGGCATCGGGGGTTGGATGCTTGATTAGGGACTGCTCAGGATTGCTGATCGAGGCCACTTCGTAGAAGTTGGTTACTGGTATCAATAACAAAGCTGAAGTGCAGGTTTTGGTCATTTGTTTGGAATCAATAGTTTCGTGCATAATTGATAAAGTGATCATTGAAGGCAATTCAATGGTGATGATTTATGACCTTAGGAGTTGTAAATATGAGACTTGGAAAATTGAGATCATCCTTGGTAGGGCATGGAAAAAGTTGGATTCTCTTGTTGAGTGGTCCATTTCACACTATTTTTGGGAGGCAAATTTGGAGGCCAATTTTTTTTTGTAAATCAAGGTATCGGTCAAAGGGAAGATTTGGTTGTAGACATTCAAACGGATAGTGGCCAGGTCTTGAAGAGTGTTTTGTGGGGGGGTGGTGTGGGGAAGGGTTGTGATGGGTGGAAGGGATTCATACCCTCAATCATCGCTCCCCCTTTGTCCATTCCTTTTCTTTTATTATTCTCTTTTTACTCCTATTTCCCCTATGCTCGCCATGATTGCTGTATTTGTGTGGCACGAGGGAGGCAGTTGATTGTGGGATCTCAATTTCATTGTAATGCGAGGGGATTTATGACAAAGGATGGGGGGGATTTTGTTTATGATCTACTGTGCCTCGTCTTCCTCGATAAGCTTTCTTTACTTCCAGTTTGTTGGGTGAGTAGGGACTATGAAATATTAGCTTTGGTTTACGTTTTCTCTTTGAGCAGCCATGAAAATGGGGTTCATGGGGGAACTTGGAGCCATGGAGCCCCTTTTCTTTTTGTATACAGGTCGTAAGGAGATGGCCTCATGTAGTGTGTTGTAGGAGGGGCATCTCAAGGTGTTATGGGCACCTACCAAGGTTATAATTAGAGAATTGTGGGATGCAGTTGGTACTGATTACACTTGGATGGAGATTCAAAATTGGGTAACTTATGAGTTAGCTTAAGTGTTTGTTTGTGATCTGCTTCAAATCCTCCATGGCAAGGAAACTACGTGGATGGTGGCCCAAATATTTGTTAGGGGTGGTCGTGTGAAAGCTCTAGAAGTGGTTGATTTGGAGTTGCCTCAACTTCTCCCTCTCACAGGGATGGAAAATCGTGGTCGTGTTTCTACTAAGACCTTTAGAGAGATGGAAAGTAGGTTTCTTGTCATGGTTAATTTTATGGAGAAGCTACATAATTTATTTCACATGGATAATTTTCTTGATGAAGATAGTTTCCTTGCTTTAGACTTGCAAGGTCTCAAAGCTCCATTGGCCTCTTTTAGTCACTTGCAGAGAAGAACATGGCAAAAAAGGCAGTGATGGTGACATTTTTTTGGTTAAATTGGTTGGGTTAGAATTTTAATAGGAGATGGCCCACAATGTGGATGCTGGTGGCTATAGCGGGGCTGGACTAAATGATTGTGGCAGTAGCAGTGGTGGGTGATGTAGCAAAGGTTGTTGTGAGTGTCGTGGTGGTGGTTGCAGCAGTTGGTGGTCGTCGTAGCAGTGGTTGTTGGGGTTGTTGTAGCTGTGATGGTTGGGGTCGTCAAGGTGGCGATTGCCATGGTGGTGGATGTAGCATTGGCGGTGGCGTGATTGATGTGGATGATGATTTTGAGGTTGGAGGCCCTAGCAAGAACATTATTGAGGCAATCTCTTTCATGACTCTAGGACTCAAATGTGGGCATGGCTCAAAGCGAGGACGTGGAGTGGAGCAACCCAAATTTCTTTGGCTTAAGCCTTGATGGTTCTTTGGTTTTCTTAGCGTGGATAGGCAAGTATGAGTGTTTTTGAAAATGTGGGTAAGTAGTTCTACTCTTTGCATATGTATATAGGGTTGATGGCCTTTAGCTCAGATATTTCAAAAGGTATGCCCCCTGTTTTGTTGAAAGGATTGAAAATTCTAGGCTTTGGCCTTTTTTGGACAGTTGGTCGTTGAGTTTTCTAGCCACTAGCGGGTATTTGTAATGTTTTATTTTGTAATAGATGGGTGAGTGGCTCTCCAACCCTCAATTACCTACAAGATTTTTTTTTATATTAATAGACATGTTTTTTTTTGATAGATACTGGTTTTGGTGGGATCCTTACCCTATTGGCTTTTGACCGGAGCTCCAACCAGTTTGGGATACAATCGGGGGCCCAGCTCCCCAAGTGATCATGTATCACAAGTACCGGAATTACCAACAACGACCTCAACTGGTCCGAGAATACCAACGGATGGCCATAACAAGCATGTGAATACCATCATCGGCCTCAACCGGCCCAAGAATACCAACGATCAGCCACAACCGACCTCCGATACCAAACTGAGATTTGAATTTGGGTGGTGCTTGAAGCAACTAAGTCACTTTAACAACTCACCCAGATCTCATCGATAGAAGTTTAATCTACATCTGAAGCTTAATGGGGGTGGGCTTGGGTTTGTAACGGGCGTCGAACGATCAGCTTAATAATATACATGTTATCGCCAATAAAATCTATTTATTGTTATTCTTTCATTACTTATACTTGAACAATATATTGGAGATAACTTGTATACTGATTATTAGCATATTCATTTAAAAAAAAAAAAAAAGGAAAAGAAGTTATATTAAGAATAAAGCAAAGTATGCACATGCTGCTATGCCAATGATAATAGCTAATAGTCCAAGCTTGGGCATTATAAACATTTTTGATCAAACCAACAACTAACATTGATTCAAATCTAAATCTAAAATCTGTGTAAGATCTTCTTGAAGCTTGGTGGGCCGCCATTTCGGTGGATAACCATAGCAAGTAAGGTTACTATGATCTAGAGCCCATTTAGCTAACGCATCCGCTACTCTGTTTTGCTGTTGAGGAACATGAATGAAGTGAATCTCTTGAAAAATTTCTTGCATCTTTTGAATTTTTTCCAATTCTCATAGAATTTGCCAATTTCTGCCCTTCCAGTGAAGACTTTGATAAAATGGTGATGACTAATAAGGAATCGGATTCTACCTGAATCTTTTGCCAAACAACTTTAAGTGCTTCTTGCAACCCTCTATGAACTGTTTTAATTTTAACTAAATTATTTGTTGCGTGACCCAGATTTTCTATAGCATGTTCATTTTTTATTTCTAATAAGAAATTGATGCATTCTCTAGTGTTTCTCTCTTGAAGATCATAATCCTTGATATTCTTCAAAAGCCCTTGTGAATTTTCCTACCAAACCCTTCGCAATAAGGCCTCAATTTTTTCGATATTAACCCTAAACTAGTGATTAATTTAATTAATCCACTTAACATAAAATCGTTATGAATGGATGACATAGTACGCTTAACACCCGGTATATCACCCCAAGACATGTCGTACAAAGTCCTCCTCCATCCCTTTGTTAATATTGAAACACACTATAATTTGGATTGAATTTAAGTCTTCAAACATGAATAAGTACCTAATTAATTAGTTAGTTAATTAACTAATTAAAATTAATTTAAATACAATATATCATTCCTTTTGCTTAGTGCTATTATATATCCGAAGTACATTTGTTCTTCATGACATATATCATACCCCTTCTTATTTCTACCTATCATATGTGGGTTGAAAAATGTCATGTTCATCAATGTCACTTCCAATGGTGAATATTAAAAGGTGCAAAATATTAAATCTTAATAGATTCTAAATATTTGTGTAATAATGTATTGGACATGCATTGTGATGCTTAAATACATACATAAATTAGCCTTATTTTCTATCGCTGGAAGTATGTAAATAGTACCTTCATGTTGAGATTTTAAATGGCACATTATCTCATTATGTTATATAAGCACGTGGCAACACAAAGGTGATTGTATTCATTCATATATCTATCTCAGTCAAGCCATCATATTTTAACTGTTCTTACGAAAATAATCTTTATACAAACAACAATGGCTATATAACATTAAGATCTCAGTTTGGGTGAAAGCATAACAGTGTTTTCCACTTTTTGGGATTTTGGGGCCACCCAAAAATAGAAATAAATACACATTTCTCACATTCCATTGAAGATAGTGGCTAAACCGTATGAATTTTGAAAATGGTGTAAACTAATAAAGTGTAGCATTTTCAATGCTTAGTAGCCAAGACTTGTATGAGGTTTGGGTACGTTGGTACGGCGATTTGTTTTTCCCTGGGTATGCCTTGTGTACCACCATACAAAAATATGTAAAAAATATAGCGAAAGAAGCACTAGCCACATAATATGCATGGATTTAACAAAAAAACTAAATAACCTCAAAACAGTTGAAAATACCACTGATAATTCAATCGCAAAAGTCATGATATAAGTATGCAATGAGAGGTACGTGTATTCTTGTTGTTTGCATTTGACAATATGAATGTGAGTGCATTTTAGGGTTCACCCATACTTTCTAATTGTTTTTGAAGTCCAAGTTGACTTTTTTTAGGTTAAAACAAATTAAAAATAAAAATATAAGTTTTATGCACTTTCTGTGGGTTCTGCTTGGGTCCTGCCTGCATACGTCCCGACAGGGGGGGGGTCAAGACTGGAGGCAGTATCAAATTGGGGCCAGTAACCAGTACTGGCCGTATAGGGACTGGGACCCCTGGGTGGATCGGTATCTCAGTTTTAGTGTAATTGTAGATTCTATTTATTGAAACAAGTGTGTAAATAAATTAACTCGTGATTTTGATGGTCCTTATTTTGACAAATAGGATGTTAGAAATCATCTCTCAATTTTTTTTCATATTGTGTGTTTGTACTATAAATATTTTTGATGGATGACAGCAAGAATATTACTTACATGATTTCTGCAATAATATGAATCATAAGGCTTAGTGCTAGGAGGGGGGTTTTCCCATCCTGTTCTACTGTTGATTTAAATGAATATTTGGTTCAGAAGTTTGTCAACTATTTGTACATCGATACTGCAAATATGGGTTCTCTCTTCCTCTGGATGAAAATTTCAACTCCTTTTTTCTCTATTTTTGCAGGGGAAATGGGCAGGGTGGATGAAGCACAAAAGCTTATGGAGGAGGCAGAAGCTCTTAAAAAGGTTGTTTCTGTGTTGTGCTTATGGGTCTTCTCTTTTATGTAGTACAGTTAAACACTAGCTTTCAGATTAGTTGATTTTTAGGCAATTTTATATTGTGTTGTTAGTTTGTATTGTATAACAAAATATATGCAGCACTTTGTTTTACATTGCTTTGAATACATAATACAAGAGAAGACAAGAATGTCTTGGATATTTGGATGACAGTGTTTGTGTTCGTGGAATATATTTTACTTCATAAGTTCATCTTTATTCTAATGAAATAGAATAAAGCAAATAAATCCATGCAAAAGCTAAAGATTGTTTTAGAATAATAAGGTAAATAAAGACATGCAAATGCCATAGATTGTTTTTTAGGAGAGGATAAAGCAAGGATATGCATTTCTTTTGAGGAAATATATCTTTGGGAGTGTCTAAAGAGATGAGGGCTTCTTGTCTGTAAGCACGGTAAGTCTTATTGTCATCAACAATTTTTCTTGATGCAATTTTTTTTGTGATCCAGCAGGACCAGCACTTGAGTGTTGAAGATTACTTTGTCTACAAAATTTGGAGTGGCTCACCAGAGGGCTTTGGTTGCTGTGTGCTCTTGTGCTATCAAAACATAGTTTTATTGCCTTTTATAGTGGAAAGTTCATTTATAGTCATTTCCATAGTAGAAAAACTTGTTAACAACGGTTACTTGGCAACCAAAAAAATCGACCCATACTCGTGACTCGACAATTACTTGGCAATTTTATTGCTAAAAAAAAATAATTCATAAAATACATTGAAATACATAAGAAAATGAAATGAATGTAGAGAAATGATTGTATAAATTCAGAGAAAACAAACTCAAAGTCATAAATATGTTTTATATTAGTTTTTGAGCAAATAAGAGTATAATGCTCTATTTTAACAAATATAAAACTACAATGGCTCATAGAAGTTCTTTCCAACTCCTCGGCTGCCCTCTAGAAGTGGAAGGTAAAGACTCCTCTGGAACATCATTCACAAACACATCGTCTAAATTGTCACCAACCCCTACCAATGCTTCTACTTCCCTTGCCTCTATAGTTTATTTTGCTTCCCTCTCTAAATTTGTGACCTCGGTAAACATGAGCTTCCGTTGCACATTATCAAACTCAACGATGCAATATGAGTATGGATTAATATTATCCAAGCCAATTGCCTCGTGACTATCTTTTCCTTCCATTTGTTTCACACGGAGATGAAGATTGTACGACACAGGGACAAGGTCATTGGGACGTTATGTTGTCAGCGTATTGCATTTCTGTGTGAATGGTCTCAAACATGCTCTAATTTCTGTCACACTCGAAAACACTACATGGTTGTGACAAGATGCAAATGGCTAATTTGTGAAGATTTGGTGTCCTTGCACTATAATCTTGCCACCACAAATTTGCAGTAAGAGATTTATAACTTTGCAAGTCAGCTAGGTGTGCATTTATAAAAAAATAATGACATTACAATGGTACAATCAAAATTTCAAGGACTCAATTTGAATTTATTTTTTTACCTGGTTGATGGGTTGTTCTCTTTCAAATGCATAGAGGTGAAGAAAAGAGCCTCCCTTCTGCAGTCTTGTAAATCTGTAACTCATTCACAATTATGTTTCTACTCACTTCGTCAAGGACCATCCTACTTATGCATGTATTTAGGCCATACATGACCTCTTTATTAATGCTAAATGAATTCGCAAAAAAAAAATTGGTGTTTAAGTAGTAGTCTGTTGCATGTATATGTTGGAGTTGTCTGTTCTATCTACAATTAATTAGGCGTCAATAGGCTCATATATATTTTTATTTTGCCCATAATAAATTTCAATGCTCTGTTTGGCCCTGTCCATGGCCTCATACAAATACCTTATCAGATTCTTTCTCTATCTACCAATCAAAGAATTTTAACGAGGTTCTGACACTTAGAAGTGAATAACGTATAATATTAAAATTAAAATTAAGATAGATTTGCGCTGTTTTTTTAAAATGAAATAAATGAGAACTAAAAAAGCTTAAGTTTAAAGTTACCTTGATGACCTCATCTATGTTCTTTTCGAAGACATCATAAAAAACGATCTTCATGACCTTTTGCCCTTCGGGCTTCTTGTTATAGGGAGACTTCACCCACTGTGTGTTCACAAACATTTGCTTAAGAGATGTTAGGAAGGTTGCAATACTCTGCAATGTGATTAAGTTCATAGCAAATTTTGTGGCTTTTGTTCGCATAAGCTCTTTTTCATTGGTGTGTTTTCATCAAACTCAATACCTAAGGATGATTGCATATGTACTTTGTGATATTCTTCACTTATTCGATCACATTTTTCACCTATGACATCCATTTTATGTCCTCAATTAGAAGATCAATGCAATGTGCTGAGCATGGGCTCAAAAAAAGTGATGGGTGTCTCCTCAAGATGTCTTTTTGCTGCTACATACGTGATGCTGCATTGTCGGTCACAACTTGGACGACGTTCTACACACCTGCTTTCATGACCATCTCGTCCAACATATCACACAATATTTGCATTTTTCACTTTGTTGGAGGCAACAATGAACTTTAAGAACACTGTCTATTTGAAGCCACTAGAAAATTAATTAAGGTGCGGTTCTTTGCATCCGTCCACCCATCAAACAAAATGCTACAACCTTTTTCGCACCATATTCTTTTTTGCTCATCTACAATGATCTCCGCATTTTTCACATCCTCTAACAGTAGGCCTCTCAAGTCATGAGTAGGGGCTTTGAACTTCTTTCCAACAATGATCAAAGCAATTACCAGATTCTCTCAATATGGGTTTTTTGTCACATTGAATGGGATGTTATAGTACTAAAAGTTTGCCATTGCCACCCTTGCTTTATTATGCATTCCCTGTTCCAAGCCATACCTTTGAGTGAAGGTTTTGCCTCAGGGGTACTTTGAGGAACAAAAAAACCCTGTAAAGGTGAACTTGAACACTTTTATTAGATGAGTCTCATCCTTGAATTATCGTTGGGGCAAAAGAAGACTCAAATGTTGCTAACTCATCAGATTTAGCTCTTGCTGTTTCCTATTTATTACAATTGCAAGTGCATTAGTAGTCCTCTTTCTTTCCTATTTTTTCTCTTCATATGCTACTAGGACATCAACCATCTCTCTTTGAGTATCAGGTGGCACATTATCACATATCTGCACAACAATATTTCTAAGCTGTGTGATTAGATTTTTTAGGCCTACCACAATGAGAACCGGATGCCATTTTGAAGTTACATGCAGTTGAAAACAAACTTGGAGCTCAAACTTAGCAAGTTACAATTCCATACGATTAATCATTAGAGATTACGATTCACAAAGTTACAATATGATAAAATTAAAACCTCAACTTTCAAGATTCGAGAATACAATGTAACAATTTTAAACAATAAGATACAATGTGATGACTTTCTATTTACTGTATTCTGAAAAATATATTATTTATTATTGATAATTTGATTATATAGAGATTATTTTATAATTTTATGATTATTTACTATAGTGTAGAGTTCGACTCTTTTTATATTAAATTTTAGTAATTAATAGTTTAATATCTTATTATCAGACTGTGTTTTATAATACAACACAGTGTAATAATAATACAATATGTCATTATTATTAAAATTTAATATAGGACAATATAATTTTATTGCTTAGGGTCGTAGTTTTAGGGTTGCCATTATACTTCTAAGTTCGAGGCTTCGAGCTATGGCAAACATGATTAAATGTGTATATTTGGCGTATTTGAATTCTATGCACTTGCAGTTTTAATCATGCTTGCCCTTTGAATATTTAATGTTTAATTATCCCTGCCATTGGCATTAAATGTTTATACTTTGAAGTTTCAAAGCCTCAAGGGTCAAGGTTCAAAGAGTGAAAGACTCAAACCTGTTATGTCATTTACTTCCAAGGGCCAAGGACACAACGAGGCTGAGCAGTTGCAGTTGCAAGCTAGGCATCATGGCGAATAATAGCAATTTTTGAAACCCTCAAGCTTTGACACAGTCCTCCAATTGCCGATGCATAGACGCACAACACAAGCAAAGATGAAAAAATTGACGGCAAAATGAACATAATAAGACTTTTTTTTTTACTTCCTATATTTTTTTTGGTTTGGCAGGGCACGGCCAGGTAGCATTCCCAAAATTGTGGTAAACGCCGAGTAAACGCTCCCCATTAACCACGGTTTAGGGGTTGCTACCCATACCGCGGTTAGCTAGACGACTAACCGTTTGAACAAGTTTTGCAGGTTTTTCGCAAGTACCCACTGTTTTTAATACCATGTTCATTTCCATACATTCATATTTCAGATGATTTTGTGCACGTGTGTTTTCAAGATTTTCAGATTTCAATTAGGGTAATTCTAGTGGTATTAGAGCTGATCAATCAGTTTTTGTTTGGAAATGTAGAATTTTGTTTATTGATTCTGGTTCCTTTTATGCATGCATTTGATGATCACAATTTGTTTCCTGATCTATTAATGCTGAGCTGATACCCTATAAGGGAGGCTTAGTATCTGTCTTCGAAATTCTAAGTTGAATGGAATAGTTTAGCTTGTCTAATGAGAGTTGTCTTCAATACTGTTTGGATTGACAGCAATATATCATCATATTTACAGGGAGGCAATATCAAAATTGAAATAAAAAATGTGGTGTACAAACAACTGTTGATGGCATAGGTAAACTCTAGGGAAGAAACAATGATTATAGAGATAGTATTGTCATAGAGAACAAAGAAACACTCGTAATGAAAAGATATAAAGACGGTTATTTTAACGACAGAGTGTACATCAACATTTTTATAGCTTTGTTTAATACATCAGAATGGGGTAAGCCTATTGTCTATTGTTATTGAACTGACTCGAATAATGAGTTAAATCCAATGGGACCAAACTAAGTCAGATTTTGCATGCCACGAGTTCGTTGTTTCACAATTGTCAATAAACATTAACCCAAACATAACCCCTTCATGTTCCATTTTGTAGGGTGAAGGAAGAAGTATATCCAAGCTAGAACAGCTACAATGACACATATATGACTAACACTTTATTAAAAAGTGAACGCAACAAGTCATACCCTTTCAGGTGAACTCATGATAAATAATGACAAATGTAAGATTGCTTCACACATATATAGCTGATGTAGCACATATGCTTCAAGTTCCATACTTTACATTGTATTTGAGTGAGTACGCAAAAGGACTGCTTCATTTGCAATATATGATTTGTGTAGTATCTTACATGGCTGAGAAATTAGTCCCATTAAGGAAAGGAAACCCCTTGAGCTAAGTCATCATGACGAAAACCCTCAAATTCAATAATTGCTTTTTCTGTATACTTATTTTATTTGGCATCATTCCTTGCTGAGAAAAATTCAAATTTTTTAGTGGCTGAAATTCATTATAAAGATCCTGCCGGGGCATAAAAATTACTGCAATCTGAACTTCTTCACACAAACCACTTATATGCTGGATTTTATCAAAAAAACCTTGGCTTTGCTGAAATTCTTTATAAAAATCCTGCTGCAATTTTAATTTTTCAGGAAAATCTGTGATTTGCTTTGCTGTAATTTACTCAATTCTTCATTGTTCACACTGTACAACCCTGCTTCACCTCTTCTAGGGCAGTTCATTTTAATAAAAACCATAAATTTTATTTTTTTCAATTACATATAAGTTGTACCCTTTCTGGAAATAAATAAGTTCTGGATTTTTTGCTTGCCAAATTTGATAAGCATTCCCTATACTTGAAATTCCAATCATCTCTTTCCTCTACTCCCGTTCACAATGGGCTTGTATGGTTGTCAAACAATTCCTGATCTGATAATTTATTTTCGTTAAACATTTTGTTAGGTTCTCTCCATGGTATTAAAAACCGTGGGTACCCACGAAAAACCTGCAAAATTTGTTCAAATGGTTAATTGTCCAACTAACTGTGGTACGGGTACCATCCCCAAAACTGCGGTTAACGGCGAGCGGTTACTCGTCAACCGTGGTTTTGGGGATGCTACTCAGTCATGACCCACCAAACCAAAAAATATATCGAAAGTAAAAAAAAAAGGTCTTATTATGTTTATTTTGCCATCGATTTTTTCATGACTCGGTGATTGGAGGACTGTGTCGAAGCTCAAGGGTTTCAAAAATTGCTGTTGGTCAATGTCATAACTAGCCTACAACTACAATTGCTCGAGCCTTGTCGTGCTTTTGGCCCTTGGGAGTAAATGACATAGCAGGTTTGAGTCTTTGACTCTTTGAGCCTTGGCCGTTGTGGCTTAGAAACTTGTAAGTATAAAGATTTAATGCCAATGACATGCATGATTAAACAATAAATATTCAAATCGCAGGCATGATTAAACATTAAATATTCAAATGGCAAGCATGATTAAACCCGCAAGTGAATACAATTCAAATGGGTCATGTATAAACATTTAATCATGCCTGCCATAGCTCGAAGCCTTGAACTTTGAAGTATAATGGGAACCCTGAGCCTATGACCTTGAGCAATAAAATTGTATTTTACTATATGAAATTTTAATAATAATGACATTGTATTATTATCAAAATGTGTTCTATTATAAAACACAGTCTCGTAAGAATATATTAAATTTTTAATTATCAAAATTTAATATAATTAGAGTCCAACTCTAAACTATAGTAGATAATCATAAAATTATAAAACGATCTATGTATAATCAAATTATCAATAATGAATATTGTATTTTTCAGAATACAGTAAATAGAAAGTTATCACATTGTTTAAAATTGTTACACTATATTTTTAAGTTTTGAAAGTTGAGGTTTTAATTTTATCATATTGTAATTTTGTGAATTGTAATCACCAATGACTAATCGTATGCTATTGTAACTTGCTAGGTTTGAGCTCCAACTCTGGTTGCAATTGCATATTGTAACTTAAAAATGACATCCAATTCTTATGGCGGTAGGCATAAGAAGTTTGATGACTCAACTTGGAAACATTGTTGTGAAAGCCCAAAGTTTAACTCTATGATATGCAATTTTTGCGGGTTTAAGATGAGTGCAGAGGTGAATTGTCTCAAGTACCACATAACACGGATTCCAGGGAACGTGTGCGGATATGTGACAAAGCGCCACCTTAGGCTCAAAGGGAGATCAAAGCGATCTTAACAATGTATGAGTAGAAAAAACATGAAAGAAAAATAACTGTTGATGCACTTGCAATTGTGATGAATAGGGGGCAACAAGAGTTGAATCTAATGAGTTAGCAACTTTTAGGTCTTCTTTTGTCCCAAGGGTGGTTTGAGGACGAGGCTCACCTATTGGAGGCAGTTTAAGTTCATATTTATAGTGTTTTTTTGTGCCTCGGTATATCCCTGGGGCACAAGCTTCACTCGAAGGTATGGCTTGGGACAGAGAATTGCATAATGAAGCAAGGGTGGCAGTGGCAAACTTTTGGTATTATGACATCTCATTCAATGTGGCGAAAAGTCCATATTAGAAGAATCTGGTAATTGCTTTGATTGTTGCTGGGAAGGGCTTCAAGGCCCCTACTTATGACTTGAGAAGCCAACTTTTAGAGGATGTGAAAAATGCAAAGATCATTGTAAATGAGCAAAGAAGAATATGACGCAAGAAGGGTTGTATTTTGTTTGATGTGTGGATGGATGCAAGGAACCACACTTTGATTAATTTTTTAGTAGCTTCAAGTGGACAATTAGTGTTCTTGAAGTCCATTGATGCCTTCGAGAAAGTGAAAAATGCAAACACTTTGTGTGATATGTTGGACGAGGTGGTCATGGAGGTGGGTGTGGAGAACGTCACCCAAGTTGTGATCGACAATGCAACGTATGTAGCAGTGGAGAGGCTTCTTGAGAAGAGACCCTCGTCACTTTTCTGGAACCCCTGTTCAACACATTGCGTTGATCTTCTATTTGATGACATAAGAAAAATGCCATGGATGAAAAATGTGGTAAAAAAGGCGAATAATATCACAAAATACATCTAAATCATCTTTGGGTGTTGAGTTTGATGAGAGAACAAATCAATGGAAAAGCACTAGTGTGATCGGGAGCCACAAGATTTACTATGAATTTCATCACATTGTAGAGTATTGTTGTCTTCATAACATCTCTTAAGCAAATGTTTTTGAGCACACGGTGGGTGAAGTCTCCCTATATCAAGAAGCCCGAAGGGCAAAGAGTCATAAAAATTGTTTTTATATTTTTGACAAAAACATGGATGAGGTCATTAAGGTAACTTTAAACTTAATTTTTTTAATTATCATTAAAAAAAGGCTTAAAAGTTATGTTAAATCTAATTTTAATGTTATGTTATTTGCTTTTAGGTGTCAGAGCCTTTGGTTAGAGTTCTTCGATTGGTGGATGGGGAAAAAATTTGATGGGGTATTTGTGTGAGGCTATGGACAAGGCCAAGGAGAGCATTTTAAATTATTATATGCAAAAAAAAAAAAAAAAGAGCCCATTTGGCCTTTGATTGTAGATGGAACAAACAACTCCATTGACATATACATGCGTCGACCTACTACTTGAATCCCAAGTTTTTCTTTGCGGATTCATTTAGGGCTGATGAAGAGGTCATGGATGACCTAAATACATTCATAGAGAGGATGGTCCTTGACGAAGCCATTAGAGACATAATTGTATATGAGTTGTAGATTTACAAGAGTGCAGAAGGGAGGCTCTTTTCTTCACCTCTATGCATTTGAAGGAGAACGACTTATCAACTAGGGAAAAAAAATTCAAATTGAGTCCTTTAGATTTTGATTTATCATTGTAATGTCGTTATTTCTTTATAAATGCGCACTTAGTTGACTTACAATGTTATAAATCTTGTATTGCAGATTTGTGGTGGGAAGATTATGGTGCAAGGACACTAAATCTTCATAAATTAGCCATACGCATCTTGTCCCAGCCATGTAGTGCTTCTGTGTGTAAAAGAAATTGGAGCATGTTTGAGGACATTCACACAAAGAAACGTGATAGAATGACAACACAATGCCTTAATGACCTTGTGTTTGTGCGGTACAATCTTCGCTTTCGTGCGAAACAAGTGAAAGAGAAAGATAGTCATGAGGCAATTGACTTGGAAGATATTGATCCATACTCAGATTGGATCGTTGAGTCTGATGATGTGCAACAGGAGCCCATGTTTATGAAGGAGGTCGCAAATTTAGAGAGGGAAGCGAAAAATGTTACAACGACAGGGGAAGCAGAGGCATTTGAAGGGGTTGGTGACGATTTGGATGATGTGTTTGTGAATGATGTTCCAGAGGAGTCTTTACCTTCCACTTCTAGGGGGTAGTAGAGGAGTTGGAGAGAAGAACTTCTATGAGCCATTGTAGTCTTAGTTTTCTTTAAAATAGAGCATTGCACTCTTATTTGCTCAAAAATTAATATAAAACATATCTATGACTGAGTTTGTGTTTTTTGAATCTCTACAATCATTTCTTTACATTCCTTTCATTTTTTAATGTATTTCAGTGTATTATATATATATATATATATATATATTTTAAAAGTAATGATACATTTGACGAGTCGTGAGTATGGGTCAATTTGTTTTGTTGTCGAGTAACCACTGTTAATGAGTTTTTCTACTATGGTTCTCTCTGTATGGCTATGCTTAAAATTGCACTTTGCCTTCGATTCTCGATTTCCACAACTTGATCCATAAGGATCCAAAAGACAATTCAATTCATGAATCAGAAACAAAGGTGAAATAGAGTGTTTTGTATGGTGACAAAACCACTAGGAACATTAGAGTGGTGGTTGTGTTATCAGGGGATTGTTTCACAAGTGATATTAGCAGTTGCGGATGCGTCATGATGATTTTATTGACTTTAAACAAAGAAGTAGAGTAATGGCAAAAAATATGTACTATCATTTTCCTTGACGCTTAGAAGTTGATGAGCACATGGAAGGACACTTCCAATGTATCATATATATATGGGGCTCTAGGCCAAGAAGGGATAGAGGGCAAGAGAGATTTAATGAGTTCTAACTAGTTGGTTGTAGGAGCATAATTTGTTGGTGTAGAGAATAACATAGTGAGTGTACCAATACTCTGATTGTTGTATATTCTCTATCAAGAAGCTGAGCATTTATAACTGCCTTGGCCTAAGGAAGGAGAGGACGTTGAGCTTTTGCCACTTCCAGTTGGTTTTTCCCATAAAGGGGCTTGCGGTTTAAGAATATCATGTCAATTGCCTTGTGGTTACTATTCTTTGTTGTTGCAGTTTTTTGTTTTTACAACTATGTATTTGTTTTATTCCAATAACTTAAGAACACTAATTTTGGCACTAATTGTGCTCAAATCATAGTCGATTTGAAGTAAATTTGAAGTACGGCAGCATTAAAAATTTGTAAATTTCCATCAAACAAAAAATTGTGAGATAATAATCAACACTATGGTCCATAGTTTCTTTTAATAATAATCACCGATAAAGATGATTTATTTCTTTGTCGCAATTTTTGATGCACCGTTCATCTTCATCCTTTTCTAATTTGTTTATGATTTTTTTTAATTCAAGAGTCATATGGCAGCAAAAATGTAGCACATGAATACAAGGGAGAGGCCTATTGGGTGTATTGTGCGGGGATGTTGATAGGTGCTATGGCATTGGTGTTCAATGTAGAATGATGCATGAAAATCCCCATTTGGGTAGGGTTAACCCTTTTGTTGGGTATGCAGAGGTGACAACATGGGTTTTACTGTTTGTAGATGGGAAGGATATTTGTAGCGGTGGACGTCACTCTCTCCCCGATTGGAGAAATCCTTGGGTTGGTAGGATAACATACAAGCCAAATGCAACCATTGTGGATGCCCACATTAGGGTAACTGTGGTAAGATCATGGATCTCCCCTAGTGGTTGGGTTAACAGTTCAGACAAATTTAAGAACATGGTGTATGCCTTGAGCCCCAAGCGTCACTAGCTCAAAACCATTATGTTGGACTTGGAGATGAGATGTGCGGCAACAAATTGTGAATGGATGGTAGTCGTACGCAAAGCTTAATTTTATTTGAGAGAGGGAATTGTACAATTTAGGGTTTTGAGGATATACTTCATGAGTTATATAATTTTTGTGACTTGTACTTTTGTCATTACAGTTATCCAAATTTTAATTTCTTCTAATTTTTAGTTTTTTTGTAATTTTCCTCACCGTTTGTTTTTGATAGATAGATAAAATGAGGTGTCTATTGTGGCCCTCATTTGGAAATAAAAAGTCCTAGGAGGAAATATAATTTATGATATAAGGTGCCATGCAATCCAAATGTAAGTGTCAAGGGGCGATGGAGCAATCCCTTGAACTTTGACACTTACATTCAACGTAAATTAAAATTACAGATTGTCACATAAGTTAACTTGCAAAACTAGAACTGAAAAAACACTTTTAGAACAACTTAAGCTTGATGCTAAACTACTTTTGAAGAGGGAACCTAGGACTGCAATTTAAAATGATCTTGAAGGCCTCAAGGCTGTTAGAGTCTCTAACATACAATTACAATGGTCATACTAGTCTTAGTCATAGGCTTAGTAATAAAGTCACTACGATTTTAGTTTGCTTTAACAAATAATGTAAGATGATTTAATGTTCACTTAAGTCATTTTAGGGTGACTGTTTATGTCACCCAAGTATTAGGGATTATGTTGTTGCTTTCCTATGAAGTGATTGTTGCTCTTTAAATAGTTGGTCCAAGAAGTATTTCTCTTTCAAGATCTCTCTTATGTTTGTGATTGGTTTCTTTGTGTGTTTGGTTCTCGTGATATGATATTAGAACCACTATGAGGAGAAGATGAGAAGTAGCTAATGAATCCGCAAGGATTGCACAAATTAGTGATGGACCCAGGGAATGCTTATGATACACACCAAGAAACTAAAAGGGCTTTCGAACAAAGACAACTATGTCTTTTTGGTTTAAGCTAAGATCAATTTTTTCCGATATAAAGCTATTTTTTTTTAAAGGAGAAATTGGGCTAAATCGAACCCCAAAAGACTGTATGGAACATCTTAGGACAACCATATGCAACATAAAAGGACATCCATAGGAACAAAAAATGTTGGAAGGTAACCAAAAGTTTTTTGGGAAGAATTATAATGCCTCAAAACAATGAATGCATGTTATTTTTGAGTATGTGTTTTGATCAGGTTATATTGGGGAAGGAAACCCACCTTGCAACAACAGTGAAAGACCTGGACAAGTTCAATAAGCGGAATAGAGAATCAATGTTGTTAATAAAGCTATATGTGACAAATGAAATACTACCAATAGTGCAAAAAGACAATGATGTGTCAGGCATTTGGAAGTAGCTGAAGCAGTTGTATGAAATCTTCGATAAATTCCTTTTCTATTACAATGGATGAAATTGAGTCTTTACAAGATCATTTGGTAAAGATAAACGATATTAGAGAACAATTCAATGCCATTGAGTGGAAGATGGAAGAAGAAGATTTGGTGGTAATCACTCTGAAGAGTTTAATAGTTTCGCTTGAGCATTTTATTGAAACTCTAAATATTATTACTATTAATGTTGATTTGAATATTGAAGAGTTGAGTACCAAACTATTGTAGCAAGATAGGTGGAAAAATTAGTTTGGTAGTAGCAGTGCGATTGAGGGTTCAAAGCTGGCTTTGGCTATAGACTTAAAGGGAAAGGGCTTTCTTTTTAAGAAAAAAGAAGACGTAAATAGAGAAAAATAAGAACATATTCTATAGACAGTTGTTATGGGATGGGAAAAATAACCAAGGGCCTAAGAAGTAAGGCCAATATTGTAGAACATAAAAAAGATGACGTTTTTTATGTTTTTATGTGTAGAGATAATAGAGATTGTGTGAACTAGACTACTTGGTATATAGATTTTGTTGCCACCAAGCATTTCACGAACGAGAGATTGGTTTCTTGAATTTGTAGTAGATACATGTACTTCTAACTCTGTAATTTTTGGTAGAGAGAAATATAAGGTTGAAGGCAAAGGAAATGTGCATATAAAAATTGGAAGTAAAAAGGTACTCTTCATGTCTATCTTCTATGTTCCTGGCTTGGAAAATAATCTTCTTTAAGTCAATGAGATTATGAACCACAATATTTTTTTCTCTAGATAGATATCAGGGTTAGACGGGTCCCCTGCCCTTTACTGAAACAAGAAAAGACCAAACAAACTATGAACCTGCAACCATAACGCAAACGAGCCCAGGGCAAAGTAGGATCATCCAAGAAACTGACGCCCCGAGACCACCACAGGGTTTGGAGAAAGTACCAACAAGAACTAAACCAACAAACATAACCACTATCAGGGCACCAACAAGTTGATTGAAACAATAAAACAACCACATCTTCATTCATCAATTTGAAGAGAAATAATGCGTAGGATTATTTGCCCTACCCTTTTTGCCCTTCTTCTTAGCCTCCTGTCGCAATCCTACCATAACAATCTGCTTTTCTGAATTTAGAATTTCAGAAATCGAGTTTAAGGCCAATTCTTTATCTAAATTGGAATTCTCCAATTCATGCCCTCTCCTAATTCCCCCAACTAGATTTTTCACTAACGAATTTTAAACTATTTCGATGGCCTCATCAGGAGGTCCACATCCTTCATCAAATGAAACTTGCACACCTTTCTTTTTTCGTCCCAATTCGGTGCTTTCCTTGAAATCTAAATTATGAAAAATATCCTTAGCTACTGTTGCTAGATTTGGAACACTCCATCTATTGGGATTTTAATTCACCCTTTTTTTCTTAGGCACTTGAGAATGTCTCTGAGGGAAAGAGGCATGAAGATGGCTTGTCAATCTACAATTTCGACATTTGAAAGCAGTATTTTCATAATCTAAAATTTGAATGTGTTGAGATTGACCATATTGGAGGATAATTTTATGCAGTAAGCCTTATTGAGATCAATCTCCACACAAATTCATGCATAGGTGTGTAAACCTATTGCAATTCTCTCTATGTCATTTTTAATGAAAGTGCCCAAAACATTTCCTATCTCCTGGAACACATGCCAAAAATGCAGGGGTAAGTTAGGGAGTCGAACGCACACTGACATCTTTGAAACTGACAGAGAGAATCAAACTCCGGAAACCAAGGTATAATGAACAATCTCGCATTACCCCAAAACCAGGGACCGTCCGATAGACATCTCTAATAATCTACCTACTCATGAAAGAGAACCACAAAAAATCCTTTAGAGCAAAGGGATATCTCACAATTTTTTGTCCAAGTCTCAAACACCCATTGATACAATGCCTCCATTGTAGGCCAAAGACCATTAAATCTACATATTATTACATCTTCTGATAGAGCATGATGACATTCATCCACTGGAAATCTTCACAGAAGGAACCTTATTCGCTTGTTCTACAACGTAGGTGTGAGAGAAAGGAAGAGACTTCTTAAAGTGTGCTTTGGAGGAAGCATTTTTAACTACTTCCTTAAAGGACGTTGGTTTGGAGGAGGATGCTTGTTTTGGTCCTTCAACACCTCGTAATCTGGAATTCAAAACAATGGTTGAATCCTTACCTATTTTATAGCTTGACAACAAAGAGAAGTCTTATAGTACTTTGCCCAGATACACCAAAAATTGTGACTCAGTCGGAACCCCTACAGAAAGTTCTAATTTTTGCTTTAAATCCACCACTAAATTCGACGATTCCACCCAAATGAACACCGTATTACTTGAGAGAGATTGCACTAGAATTTGGAACCCTGCTTTTTCTGCCTTTGAGTTCTTCTGATTTTTGTTTAGCTTGTCTGCAATTAATCCTTCATACCAATTGCTAACCGTCCCATTAATAATCCAGAGCCTTGTTTTGTTCACTTTTTTATCTGTCCCAGAATATATTTTTTGTTCAAACATTTTGTCAAATGGTTTGTAATCATCCTCAAGATCCTTAGATATGTAAATCACATTCCTTGATGCTACTGTTCGCTATGGCATTTTGTCAAACAATTTCCATTCATCTTGTAGCTTGACTTTCTTGCCCTTATCTTCTAAAGCCTGCTCATTTTTGGCAAATACTGCAGCCCCCGTTTTAGCGAATGGTTTGCTCTTAAACTCCATAGACAATCCCCCGCCCGCTGTGCCTCGATTAGTCCCATCAGAAGCAGAAGAGAAGGGACTCCCTTAACATTATTGAAGTGGAGAAAATCCCTTGGAGAGGAAACAAATGCCCTTGCCTATGATAAAGATTGCCCTAGGATGCCACCTTGTAGCCCACCAGATTCCATCGTCTGCTCTTTCATTGAAAAGGCCTTATTCTCCTGCTCGTCGAGCCGAGATTGCTAAGGATTCTCCGAAAGCTTCCCCGAAAAGCCATACAAGCCCCTGCCATTAATCTCTACAACTTGCCCCACTGCCACTCCAGGCAGGCTTCTCGTTAGTAAAACCCTAGTTGCCAACACCAAATTCGTTGCCGCCATCACTCTATGAACCACAATCTTAATTCAAATATAATTTTCTGCAATAGTAAGTATTATATTGTTGACAAGGTTAGAAAGATGACAATTGGTTTTGGTATTCAAGAATATAGGATTTTCAGATTGATCGATATAGGAGAGGAAAAGAGCATGATTTGATGGCCAAGAGTGGTCAAGACAACAACACATTTTGGCATCAAAGGTGTGGGCATTTGAATTTGAGATATCTTTTTTATTTGGCTAAAGAAAATTGGGTGGATGGCCTTTCAAATATTCAGAATCAGCAAGGAGTTTGTGGCGCATGCCAGACTGGGAAGTAGCACAAGGTTTCGTTTGATGAATGACAAGTTTGAAGAGCTAAGGAGGTCTTTCAGTTGGGCCATGCTAACATTTGTGGGCATTTGAAGATGACATCAATCTCCAATGCCAATTATTTTTTGCTCTTTATAGATGAATTTTTAAGAAAAATGTGGGTGTATTTTTTAAAGTAAAAATCAGATACATTTGATAAGTTCAAAAAGTACATGTTAGAGAAACAATCAAGAGAGTCAAAATCCTTAGATTAGATAACAAAGATGATTTTTTATCTACAAAATTCTTTGAATTTTGTTTTCAAGAGATCATCTAGAGGAAATACACCACACCCATGGTATAGAAATAATCAAGAAAGAGTACTGAAATCCTTAGATTAGATAACAAAGGTGAATTTTTCTCTAGAAAATTCCTTGAATTTTGTCTCCAGGTCATCTAGAGGCAATACACCACACCCAACGCTCCAAAACAAAATAGTGGTAGAGGCAGAATTATACCGTTGTGGGGATGGCAAGGTGTATGTTAGAGAAGAACTCCATTTCTAATAAATATTGGGGAGAAGAAGTACAAAGTACAAACATTATTGTATTTGCTCAATGAGTCTCCTACAAAGAGGTAAACAAGAAAACTTAATGCATGGTTTTGACAAAAATCCAAAGTCATTTCAAAGTTTTCGGTTTAGTTGTGTATGCATGGGTTCTTGATGAAAAATGAACCAAACTTGATAGAAAATGCAAGAAGCTTATGTTCAAAGGGTACTGCGACCATTATAAAGTATATAGGTTAGTTGATTTGGAAACTAACAAAGCATGCTTTAGTTAGGATGTTGTAGTTGATGGGAACTTAGGGTCATTTCGGATAAAGATTGAGCAGAAATCAGATCAAAACGTTGTATCAAACACGAGTGATATGGCTTAGTTTGCAGGCCAGATGGATGGGGATGGCTAGCATGAGGAAAAGGAAGCCCCTAAGTATGAATCTAGGGAAAATTTCAGCCAAGATGCCACTGGAAGTTTCTCAAATCAACAAGATAACATTGTTGAATTGAAGGGGAATGGACAAAAGAAGAGACTAAAATGGTGGAAAAATACCTGTGGCAATGTTGGACAGAATGAGTCCCCTTAGATGAGAGAGGAAGGAATACCAAAAATAGGCGAGACATTTGATATGATGAATTTTGCTTTGATGGCTAACCTTCAACATTCTTTTGAACTTGAAGTATATGAAATGGCCAAAGGAAGTCTAGAATGGGTGGAGGCTATGCAAGCCGAACATGAAGCTTCGTTGAATAACTGAACATAGGTTCTAGTACAACTACCTATTGAGAAGAAACCTATTGGTTGCAAATGGGTATATAAGCCAAGTATAAAGTAGGATAAAACAATGTTGGTAGCAAAAAGGTTTGAATATAACCAAGGAATTAATTATGAGGAGACATTTGCCCCTACTGCTAAAATGAAAAGAATTTGATTGGTTCCAGCCATGGAAGCATAATTTGGTTGGAAAGTACGTTAGATGGAGGTGAAAAGTGCCGTCCTCTTTGGATATTTGCAGGGATTTCAGGGTCTAGGGAAGGAACATATGGTGTGCATACTGAAGAAAGCTCTTTATGGGCTAGAGCATGCTCCCAAGGCATGGTCCCACAAATTGACAGGTATTTGGGAGAACTGATATTTAGAAGGCCTTTTGTCCTCAACTTCTACACCAGAAGTGAATGGTGATGTGGTGATTCTAACGGTACATGTTGATGACATCATCATCACAGGGAGTGAGGTCAAAGCTATTGAAAAGGTAAAATCAAATTTATGTTCCACTTTTGACATGACAGATTTAGGCCTCCTACATTATTGCTTAGGTGTAGAGGTTTGAAAAATAGATAAACATATTTTTGTATCTCAAACAAAAAACACAAGAAGTTTGTTAGACATGGTTTTAGACGACTAATTTGTAAAGCTTCATCTACACATATGGAGATAGGGCTGAAACTTTTAGTCAAGATCATAGTTACCAAATCCGGCTGAATTTGGACAAAATCCGGCAGGATCTAGATTTTTTGGCCAGCCCGGATAAGTTTGTCTAGGTCAGCCCTGTTTTTTTCCATTTTTTAAATTTTTTTTTAAATTTTTAAGGTTTTTAGCACATAAAAAGCTTAGAAACCATAAATATGATATAATATTAACATTTTGTACTATTTTATTAATGTTTTTCATTGTATTTGTCAGTTTTGCATATTTATAAAACTATGCTCGCATATATATTTGTATATATTTCGGATCGGATTTTTTCAAACTTTTCAAGAATTCTGGATTTCGGATTTTTTTGCCCTCCCGAATGGATTCGGATTCCCGAACTTGGTAACTATGGTCAAGATTGATTCAAAAGTAGTAAATGAATCAGTCTACATGGAACTAATTGGCAACTTGATCTATCTTACAACCAGTAGGCCTAACTTGTCAGTTAGCTATATCTCCTGATTTATGATAGTTGCAAAAGTAGAACATTGGATAGTAGCAAAGAGTGTGCAACATTATGTGAAGGGAGCATTAGACTTTGGAGTTCTATATGGTAAGAGCGAGGAGCATCAGTTGTGTGGTTATTCAGACTTAGATTGGGCAAGATCCAAGGATAACTAGAAGTTTGCAACATGGCAGTTTTTTAGATTAGTAAGAAACAACTTGTAGTTTCACTTTCCTCTACAAAAAAAAGAATATAGAGCAGCAGTAAACGGGGCATGCGAAGTAGGTTGGCTTAGGAGAGTGCTTGCACATTTTTAAGTTGATCGGATTGAGCCTACTGTATGGTATTGTGTTAATGAGGGAGTTCTCAAGATGGAAAAGAATCCCATATTTTATGAGTGAACAAAACATGTTGATGTACATTGTCACTTCATTTAAAAACTCATGGAAGAGGAGAATTTGAGCTACAATAATGTCCAAGATAGGACTAGACAATAGACATTCTCATGAAGTCTCTTGGCCTAGATAAAATTGTAAAATTTAGAGATAAACTTTATGTATTTTTTAGAATGACCATTGAGGGAGGATGTTAGAATTTGTAACATAAAGTTATAATAGTCATATTAGTTTTAGTGATAAGCTTAGTAATAAAGTCACTATATCTTTAGCTTGATTTATCAAATAATGTAAACATGACTTAAGTTATTTTAGGGATAGGGTTTGTGTCTCCCAAGTATTAGGATTTATTTTCTTCATTTTCAATAAAGTGACATTTGCTCTTTCAATAATTGATCCAAGAAGTATTTCTCTCTTTCAAGCTGTCTTGTGTTTGTTTGTTAGGTTTATGTAGTAGGGGCAACATTGTAATGTCTTCAAATGGGAAGATTTCACACAAAAGGGGTTTTCCCTTAAATCCCAAATTTCTGAAATTCTGAAAATGTAATCAACAAACCCTAGTTTGCAATATATACTCCAAAAACCCTTGAAAATGCCCTAGAAACCCTAGGTGCCACAATAGTAGGGTTTTTTAGATGATTTTCAGTGAATAACTTATCCCAAATTATTTGAATACTTGCAAAAATAATTAGAAAATTAAATGCACGAAATAAGTACATTTTTTGCCAAATTATTGAAGCCCAAATGCCACTTTATGATGGCTGGAAAAATCTGATTTAATTCTAAAAGTACAGCTGCTGTTCTGAATATTATTCCGCTTCAAACCCTCGCCAAAAATTACCACAAGTGCCAAAAAAATCCAGCGAATTTTCTAGGGCATAAAAATGGCCAAAAAGTGCCCTCCAAGCCAATTGCCCAAGTTGCCAAGTTTAGGAAAATTAAAAGAAAAATAAGAGAGCGAGATCTTGCCTTTCGCAAGTGAAAAAGACTTCAAAATTAGTCAAAATTAATTAAATCATAATATGAAAATTATTATTTAATTTTATATTGATTTATGGCTTCCAACCTTTCGCGAAATTCCTCCAAAACCTCATGTCAACATGCAGAAAATTAGCAAATAAATTCAGAATATTTAATTTGCATAAAATTGACCAAAGGAGGCCTCCAAACCCTCAATCCAAGCCTCCAAAGTAGTTCGCTCCACTTGCAAAAATAGGGCAAATATTAAGCAAAGTTAATATGCAAGAAATAAGCCTCAAAACTGTCATGAAAACTTCACAAGAACTCAAAATAAATCGCCCCACTTTTAGGGCAAGAAAAGGATCTCCTTAGCAAAGGTGGTGCCAAAGATACCTTTTGTAGATTGATCAACACTAAAACAACGAATTTATATTGGGCATGCATCCCAATAGTTTCTTTAAGAATGAACAACAAATTTCAAAATTTAACATATCTTTAATTGTGATCTTCACCTTGTATTTGTACTTTCCAAAAGGGGGCGAACCACCTTAGAGAGGTAAAATACCTCATAAGCCTCACTTTCCCTTTTAAAATATCTTTTCTATTCTTTGCTTTAGCTCTCAAGCCGACATTCTTTTTATTTTCACTTTAGGCCTTTTTGAATTAATTAAATAACTTGCCTTAATAAATTAGTAATTAAAATTTCTTTTTGGTAAATTAAATAATTAGGTCCTTAAATAATTAACTAAATTGCTTTAATAATTAAAGTAATAAAAATCACTTTACAAGCAATTTATTAATTATAAAGCCCTTTAAAATAATCATTAAAATTACCTTAATTTTTCAAATGGTTAAAACCATTTTTCTAGTAATTTGAATAATTATCCAAGATAGATCTATTTTAATAATTAATTAATTGCCTTATATTTTCGAATGATTAAAATCACTATTTGGGCAATTTTAGTAATTATTAAAATTATATGAAAAGGGGACATCACAAACATCCTTGACTCCTGAACAGTCAACCCAAAATTTGGCTTTCTTGTTGGAAAGTTGATTGTTCGCAACAACAGGAGTGATCTGACATGTTTTGAATTGCTCAAGAAATCTATCACGTCAATAAATGAATTCTGTCTTATTCTTCCAAGCAACTAAGATAAAACTGGTATTAGAGGCAAATTAGACACACATTCCCAATTTAACAAGCTAAGAGAGAGTCATGGGTGGCTGGGAAGGCATGCCTTTGATATTTGGTTTTTCTTTGTGAACTCGCATCTACTTGTTTGTGGTCATGCCTCCAAATAGTCTTTTCCTTTGACCTAGCTGAGATGAAAGAGGGGCTTTAGTTGTTGGTTTGGGTTTCCACTTTTAACGCTTGATTGAAGATGAAGCTTGGAACTTTGTTTCCCAAGTCTTATGCCGTTTTTCCAGCAACACTAACTTTGCTTTCTACAGATGCAAAGCTGTCATGTGCAATTCCTTTTCCTGTCTTTGACGGAGGAGGCCTCTAGTCAAACAACCCATCAGTGAGAGCCTTTGGCTGCTGGATGCTGATTTCCTCATCAAGTGCTGACAAGACAAGTGAAGGTTTGTAGATGTTCCAAGTTCTTTTCAATTTCTTGGCTGAAGGAAGAGCTGTAGGCAGTTTTGACGTAAAAAATGAAATGTGCAAAAGGCAGGGAAAATCAATGCTAACTTAGAAAGGAAGTCATCTTAAATTGAAGAGACCGAGCATTTGACGCTAGGAATGTTGCATGTTCTGTGCCAACTTAAAAAATACCAAACAAAATTCTATGCCATGTCAAGGCTTCATCAACTAACGAGGCATCTGTACCAATGGCCATGGGAGAATTGGACACACGTAGGCAGAAGAAACAAAGGGAATACAGGTTTGTGTTTGAAAGAGTGGAGGAAAGGGCGATAATGTAAGTGCGAGAGGGGGAGGTGACATGAATTAAACAAGACAAAGAAGGGGAAGTGACATTGAGCGAGTGTAAGTGGCATGCCGAGAAGGATTTACTACACACTTAAGTTAATCCCCTGCCAAGTAGTAGATGCAATGATGACGTGAATAGAGAGTGAAATGATGAAAAATGAATGATTTAGTTGATGGAGAGAGAGTACATTGTGAAGACTCTTGAGATTTTATTTTATTTATTTATTTAGTTTTATTATTTGAATCTTGAGAGAGCAAATTTTCAAGTCCATCCTAGTTTGATGATATTGAACTTCCCACTCTTGAGAAAATACTTAGATTTGTGCTTGCATTGGTCAAGAAGTCTGCTGCTGCTTAGTTGGCTTCTCGGAAACAATGGGAGGAGGTATGTGAGAATGAATGTAGGAGCTCCATAACTGAATGAATAAGGTATTGAGGCTTCTAGTTAGGTGTGTTTCCTTAGAGATATCTTTGATAGCTAACTATGAGTCCCCCTTCAACATCCAAATGGGTTATTCCATGAGTTTTGGGAAGCTTGAGGCCTACGACTGGTGCTTGAATTTTTACATCTTTGTTTGTAGCATGGGATAAATAAGAGGAAGAGGTCACAATTAGACCTCCTTTATGGGTTTTCAAGAGGCACACTAAACCTGCATTTCCCGGATTGCCTCTCAAGGTGCCATCAAAATTTAGTTTGGCCCATTTTTCTTGGGAAGCTTTCCATTTTATTTTCTACTGATCATTACCATGTACTCTTTTTCTGTGAATGGGGAAGATTTTAGTTAGAGTACATGAGACCCAAAGGTTCTTGTCTTTCTAACTGAGTGGTTTGTTGAATTGCCTGAGTTTAGATGTGGCGCATTTTGAAATTACCACTTCAATTCTATGAATGAGACAGTCCCCTGAAAGAGAGGAGTTCTGGAAAATCCTCCAATTGCTTTCAAGCCATAAACTCCACATCACCATGGTTGGAGGCCGATGGAGCTGCGACTGAAAGCGGTAGCAGACTGAGGCCAGCTTTGTAGAAGTGACTGAATTGAGGAAGGAAAGACCCAATGTGGAGATAATTGGTTTAGGAGCCAAAAACATGCATGTTTTGCAATTAGACAATAAAATAGGAGATGTTATGTTGATTCTGACTGTGCTTTGCAAAAATCTGATCTGTATTTATTTCATGGAAGCCTTTACTTTGCAACTTGTCATATGTTAAAATATTGGCTTGGGCTGCTAACCAAACAAACGATCCAGCCTTTTGAAGATTCTAGGAGGACCATATTTGCTTTCAATGCTACTAGTTATCCAGGAGACCTTCCTAAGAGGTGATTAATTAGAATCCTTGCTGCACCACACAGAAGCCTATGGGTGAAGCAGCCCATATAAATGCATCATCTTGCAGCAAAATTCAAAGAGTTCTCTCTTGAGTAATATTAGATTATTTAGATTCGATTATGCTCTAGCGTCTAAGTCAATCTACAATAAAGCCTAAAGTCAATCTATAGATTAATATTGGCTATTTGTTGCTATTGTAGTTCCTTAGATTCTTGTGCTAATGTTAGCACTTAGGAAGTTGGGTTGATAGGTTTGCTTCTTGGTTTGTAGTTGTTTCTATGGCTATGTAATGAGCCAATGCAATGTAATTCATATGACTTGGGTAAATAAAATAATATGGTATTAGAACCATTGAATTGCAAATTCTATTTAATTAGATCTCATTGTGAGGGACAAAGCATGCCACTGTGATTGGCACACCCAGTGAGGATTTATTAGAAAGTCGAAGGAAAAAAGGTGCGGTTAACCCTGGAGAACCTGGACAGTAAGAGCAATACAAAGAAAGGAGCATAGTTGGAAAGCGCATTAGTGGTGTAAATAAATAAAAATAAAAGGAACTTGATTGCTTTAGATCTGAATTGAATTCATGCATTTTACTATGTCTGAGCGTGATGTTTTAATAACTGGGCAAGTTTTATTGTCTCCTAAGCGTGAGAAGTGGGGCAACGCTATTTTCCGGAACGTTTCTATATTTCTTAGTGTGAATTCAAATGTGGTGCTGCTGTGAAGCATGATTATTGAAGTGTGGCTTCTTTTTCTTCACGAGTGTGATTCATTTTTGCATAAGAATGATTTCTCTCAGTTAGGTCGCATTTCCTTCTGCCACTGTTATTCCATCTTCCTAAGCTATTATTCCTTATGTCTGAGAGTGTTGTTTTGTGGATGCTGATCTGGTTGAGCACACGTATTTGGTAAAGGCACCTATGTGAAAGTTCTGCAAAAGGTTATAATTTTTTTTAATATAAAGTCAGAGCTAAACTCTGATATAATATTAATTTAGGAAAACACCTTTTTATTTAATATATTTCTTAAAAGTTTATTTAATTACACTTTAAAAAATTTTCATTAAAATAAGTTGCCTTGAAAGAGCTGCGGAGTGAATTAATTTCGTAACCCCTGATCGGGTGGGTCTGTTCATGTAAATTTTTTACATTTTGTCTATATTGAGTAAACAAAGCCAAAGGTGGTAGTTTGGTTGAGGGGTCATATTTTTTTTGATCTAATTGTTTCCTTTTTTTTTGAAGTGGTGTAGGTAAGGTCGAAATGGCTAGTATACAACACTTGCTATTGCCCGATTCTCAAAAACTGATCGGAAAGAACTACAGTTTATGGTGTCACAAAGTACTTTATGTGAGTATGGGAATATTGACTAAATTGTGCTAGATAAAGAACAAAGACTTGCAAATAATGTCGAAGACTATGATAAATGACATATAGAGGCATTAATGCTCTTGAAATTGTCAGTGGTTGATAATTTTGTGACAGAGGTTAGAAATGCTACTATAGTGTTTGAATTGTCAGGCATCTGAAGTTGGAAGGGATTTGTATTTGAAAAAATTAATGTTTTCCACTAAGTTGTAGGAAGGAGGTTCTATTTTTGAGTACCTCTTACGTTAGAGGGATCTTAGCGATCAACATGATATCATTGAGAAGCTAGTGGATGATCAAGATAAGGTTGCATTGGTATTGCATACTTTACCTTCATCTCTTGATTTGTTTGTGGAGTCACTGTGTCTAATTGTAGAGGCACAAACACTTAATTTCGAGAAGTTTTCAAACACTATCATGCAAAAGGAGTGGAGGCAAGATCATGCAGAACTAAGTACTTTGGATTCAATAGAGTGTGCATTCAATGCACGCTAGTTTAAGGGCAAAGGTAGACAATTCAGTGCTAGCAATTTGTCAAGTGACGAGGATTTTGAAGGTGATACAAAGTCACAATGTAAATGTCACTATTGTAATAAACAAAGACATTTCAAGAAAGATTGTTGGAAGAGACAATATGATATAGCAAAGTATGCAAAATGTTGCTGAGGGAGATGAACAAGGGGCTACAAGTGATTTTGCATTTGTTGCATCTTAGAACTAGTCAACATAGTCTAGAACATGGTATTTGTACTTAGGTGTATCTTGACACTATATATATCACGAAGTCTGGTATGTTAATTTTATTGAAGACAAAGTAGTAATGAATTTGTTTTCTTGGATGATGGTTGGACTCACTTTGTAGAGGATGTGGAGATGTTCGTATAACTTCGAACAATTCTATTAATTACAATTTGAAAATTGTTCAAAAGGTGTTGTATATGAACAAAAATATTTTATCCATAAGTGAGATGACTACAAATTCTAGTTTTTTTATAAAGTTCCAAGAAAGCAAATGCATGGTCACTAGTTTTCATGATAACAAAGTCGTCGCTGTTGGAATTGGTAAAAAGCGGTTGTATAAATTGGTTGATCCCCAAAGAGAAAAAGAACATGTAGCGACCACAGTTGAATGCACTAGTATACTTTGGCATGAGAGGTATGGCCACCTCAATTATCATTATCGAAATGTACAAAGTAGGACTAATATGGGGAATGGACTTCCATCCATTCATGGAAGTTAGAATGTTTGTACAAGGTGTCATATTGGCAAGTAGATTTAATATTTGTTTGATATTGGTAAGACATGGCAAGCCAAATGAGTATTGGACATGGTATTTGCGGATTTGCATGGTCCAATGAAAACAATTACAGTGTTTAGAGCTCAGTATTTCTTGTCAATAGTCGATGATTTTTCTATGAAAATGTGGTTTTATTTTCTAAGTAAAAAGTCAGATGGTTTCCCTAATTTTGTTGCATTAAAAACTTTTGTAGAGAAACAAATAGGTATAAAGATCAAAGCTCTCCGATCAAATAATGGAGGTGAGTTCATTTCAAAATAGTTTAAATAAATATCCAAGAATTAAGGTATACAGAGGGAGGATATTCCTCCATAAACTCCACAACAAAATGGAGTCATGGAAAGGAAAACCAAGACAATATGGAGATGGCACGGTGCATGATGCAGAGCCAGAACGCACCTTTTTGGTACTAGGCAAACATTGTGAATACAACTGTTGACATCCTTAATAGAAGTCTTTATAAAGCCTTGCAGAATGTTACTCCCGAGAAAGCATGGTTAGGTAGAACACCTAATGTAAGTGATTTTCATAGTTTCAGTTGTATTGCTTTTTAATTTAGCTAAACATACATGTTTGTTGGATATACTGAACTGTGAAATGCATGCAAATTACTAAATGTCTCTACAAACAAAATTGTGGTAAGTAGCGATGTTGTAGATGAGAAAGTACTATCCTTTTATGATAATTGTAAATCTATAGATAATATTGTATGGATGCTTGTGGATATTTTTGGAACAAGTTTTGGTGTTAAAATTGAAAAGGGCTCAAAGCTGAAAACATTAGAAGAGTTAAATTCCAAGGAGGGATCTAGTGGTGAAGAGAGTGTTTCTTAGTGTTCACAACAAGGTCAAGAGGGCCAACACAATAGACCAAAGCAATAGCACACCATATTGAAGGATGTTTGAGAAGGTGAATTACCTAAGCCAATGGAAGGTTGATCTACAAGATTAGGAAGGCAAAGGTCGTAAGGTGATGAGCAGGTAAGTTTTGCTCTCACTACTGTTTTGTAGGTAGTTAAGTCTTGCACACTTACAAAGGCCATTGTCAGACCTGAATGAAAGGCTACCATAAAGAATATGGTGTGGGTGGTAGGGGCATGAAAATAGGGCACGATAGTGTTGTGTGTAGTAAATGTCCCAAAACTATTCAACGGTGGAGAACATAAGGGATCAAACATTCATGAGATTAACACAATAATACGCCTTAGGGGATATACCATGTTGTTTAGTCTTGGATGTATTTTATTTTATGTTAGGATTGATCACTATAACTAGAAGCAGGTGAAACATGAAACTTTCAAGACAAGACAACACTTAAAGATACAACAAAGGGAATACAATAAACCCAATATTCAACACCACTTCTTATTTTACTTCGCAGTTGCAGTAGCTAATTGCCAATGTACGTTGGTGAGATGGATTGGTGACCATAGGGACCCCTGGTGATATTTGCTGCATTGGCATCACGATTACACTTTGATTAAGTTCATGTCTAGACTTAATCAAAATTATATTATTGTAATGACTAAATCATTTGGACTGTATCCGGTTTACTCATTAAGGGAGGGTATTAGACTATTTAGATTAGATAATGCTCTATAGCCTATGTCAATCTACAATAAAGCCTAAAGTTAATCTATAGACTAATATTGGCTATTAGCCTATTTGTTTCTATTGTTATCATTTAGGTAGTTGGGTTGATAGGTTTGCTTCCTAGTTAGATGCTTCTCTGGCTATATAATGGGCCATTACAATGTAATTCATGCAAATTGATATAATAAATTAATAATTAATTGCACTCATAGTTTTTGATTGATTAACTGGACCGTTGAGGTGCACATATTTTAAACTATAGACATTAATCATGCGAGCATGAATAGATTCTCCATAACAAAAACTATCACAACATATCCAATTTTTGTTGGCAAAGAGAACAAGCGCTTTACTGTACATTGGTCCCTGGTCCCATAAAAGTCCAAGGTCCCTCAAGATTCCCTTAGCATCCATTCCATGTGACTCCCAAGACTGCCAATGTTTTTTAATAAAGGAGGACAAGCTAGAAGTTGACATTTTTATTTCCTATAAGAAGACCACATTTGGACGAAGACGCTGAAGATGGCAGTTGACCAACCTAGGGGCATTAAGACCCCTAATGTTGAAGAGAGTCACTTCATTTCGGCCTAAGCAATAAGAGTTCAAGTTTTTTGGTTCTCTCATACTCAAGATTTCGAGTTGCTCTTGATATCTTCTCAACTTGGTCTTTCATCCCCTTGTGCTCCTTCATATCTATGGGAAAAGATGTAGCTATCTGATTGAGATATTTGCAGACGAGTTCATTTACTATCTTTGGAGATTCATAGATGCAAAGGTCCCAAAGGGCTTGAAAGGAGGAGGATACCAAAAAAGGAAATGGGGATTTTGGAGGAGGGGAGACAGCTAGGATGGAGAAAGGAAGGGAGATGGGGGTAAAGAGAGGCATGAGAGGGAGTTTAGGAGAGAGGAGAGGGAATAAGGAGAAGGGGATAGACTGTGGCGATGAGAGAGAGGAGAGGGAATAAGGAGAAGAAAAGGGGATAGACTGTGGCGATGAGAGAGAGGAGAGGAAGGGCATAGAGAGTAATGCGAATGAGAGGTGTAAAGGAGGGGGGAAGGAGGGTGAGGGGTTTGCAGTGGTGGCAGAGGGGTGAGAAGGACCTAGACATGACTTCCCTAAGTAGCTACTAGAAGGGCATTTATAGCTGCGGAATGGGAGGCATTCATAGTCAAGAGACTAGGACCACAAGCCAAGGGAGCAACAAACGAGGATAGATTCAAGTAATGGTTGAGAGATCTATAATTTTATGTAGAGATGAGCATTGGTAGGTTGAAGAGGACTTGTCGTATCCAGAGATATATAATCTTCAATATTTAAAGATGTTGGATGGCTTCTATTCTTCTTTTGGGTTGGGGTGAAAGGTAGGAAGACCATAGAGTCTTAGTCTAGCTTGGCATTCAAAGGTGTTCAACCTTACATGGGTTAAGGTGGGGCTTCCATTTTTGGAGACATAAGCCAACATTTTTTGGGAACTAGGGTCCTTGAAGACGAACATTCTCACACCATTGCTTATTGGTGGAATTTACTTGAAAGATTTTTTTGGGAAGTATTTTTAGTGCAATGACGTCGTAGTCATCGCAGGTAGTTTCTACCTTCACACACTTTCACCCCTTGGTTCGCCACTTTGCTAGTCCTCCTCTTACGAGACCCCTATGCTTCTCCCAACATTCTAAACCTCTGGACAACTTCCACCCCTCATTTCTTGGTTCGGTGTCTCCTACTTGCCATTGTACATGACTTTGGTTTTCCACTATGCGATAACTCTTCATTCATCAAGGTTGATCATATTCATGCTTCAAGAGATCTCACTTCACCTTCCTTGCTAATTTGATATTTGTCCTTGGTCCGCATATTCATCCTCAATAGTTGGCTCTTTGTACTTCATGCCCGCTACATTCTCAAACTTGTGTGCTGGGTTTCTATTGATCTTAGCATCACCAACTTTGTATTTGCCTACTCTGGAGGGTATGTCAAGTAATGTGGAACGATGGTTCTAAAGAACTCAACATTATTGCCTTCCCCTTCTTGTCTATTGTCGCCATCTTGTTTTCAACCTTGATAATGTATAGACAAATGCAATCGGTTTGAAAGAATGCATAATCATCCATCTACCAATAGAAGAGGCCCCTTAATGACTTGTTTCTTCCTTCAAGCATGGTTGCAACTCCAGCACTCCATTATTGGGCTCCATTGTACATTTGTCTTGGTCAATATCTTTAGAGTTTGTGTCTGAAGAATTAGATGTGGAGGCCTCCTCATTCACTTCTTGAATTTTCAGGTTAATCACATACCTTATACCCTTGCTCTCCATATGTAGGAGTTTCTTCTTCTTGTTTCAGTTTGTTTTCGCTGCTATCAATGAACTATTGGGAAGCCACCCTTTTTGCCCTTAATGTCATACTGATTTGCACCAACAAGTTTGAAGGTCGCTTGCAAAATGGTTGGCTTACTGAGATTTTTTCCATGTCACCTCATGGGAATGTCAATGCCCGGGTTACACCAAGATTCAATTGTTTTGCAAGATTCATCATTAAGAGCATTGATTCAATCACCTAGATAGTAGACAATGGGGGTTCCACAATTGATTGCAATTTTTGTGTTGTCTCTGATCTATCATGTCTTATTTTGGGTTGGGGTTATTCTAGGGTAAAGGCATTATAGCATCAATCTCATCCCTTATATCAGAAATGATTTGCAACAACTTTGCTAGCTATGGTTGTTTGTAAGACTTGTTTCACAATCTCCTTACCAAAAGCAACTGTCATGGTCAATATACTTGTACATGCATGTGTTTGTCTTTGTTCCTTGGCCACTGCTTTTTTGACCTCTACTCTAGCTCACCCAAATTTTCCTTTTTTTTTTTCTGTGGGTCGACACATTGTGTTCTCTTGGCTTGTGATCACGTAATTGCCATGTCTTTGCCCTCAAATATGTTAATCATGTTGACACTTTCTTGTGAACCCTTCGTTAGGCAATTAATCCTAATAAGATTACTTGACCCGCACCGTTATTAGTGCCTTTCATTGCTTTGACCGATGGGACAATCTTGTGCAAGGTGTCAACATTTATTGCATTTTTGACATTGCATAATTGGTTGAACTTGAGGGTTGTATTGGATTTCACTGCCTCCAGTATTATTGTTTTGGTATCGATTATTATTCCATCGGTTTTGGAATTTAGGGGATGTGGATGGTTCACCTTGTGTAATGAGTACCAAAGCACTCTTGTTCTTTAGGGTATATGGGAAATCATTAACAAAGTAGCATGT
Organism: Torreya grandis; assembly: GCA_037957365.1. Classification (NCBI taxonomy): domain Eukaryota; kingdom Viridiplantae; phylum Streptophyta; class Pinopsida; order Cupressales; family Taxaceae; genus Torreya; species Torreya grandis. The sequence goes on along the minus strand of JARHVA010001123.1, from coordinate 1,163,436 downwards.
AGATCTCACAAAAAAAATCTTCTTGTTGGGTGTTGTATATTTTGTGATGATCTCATTATTATCTTTTAGCAACTTGAATTCTTTTTCAAAAGACTCTTTAAGTTTTCCCCCACTTGTTCTCATTTGTTGCATGTGTACCAATCAATTGCCACTCTTTTGAATGTGGTTGTAGATCACCATAACTAATATTGATCATCGATTTTCCCATTTGCATTCTAAGTAGTTAGGCAAGGTCTTTATTGACAAATTGGGTCCTTGAACACATCACCAATGAACTTCAAGAGATTTTGCCTCTTTGCATTAGTAGTTGTTGGATTAACCATGTCGGTGCCAGGATGTGGCCCTTCTTGCGTGATCTCCTTCATCTAGAATGCCTCTCTCTTGCATTTTTTGATGCTCTCTCATTGCTTTCCAAACAAATCTTGACCTTCGACTCTTCTTTCAATCTAAACAATCGCTCGTCCTTCGAGACTCATTGGTTTTTTGCTCTGCTTCATTCTCTCAGTGCATCTTCCAAGCTGAGTTTTCTGCCTAGCATCTGTGCCTTGAGACTATCTTCAGGTTCAATTTCTACATTCATAGACTCAAAAACAGGGGAGATTCACCTTCAGGGCCTATTTTCCTCAAAGAGGATTGCATCTTTGGGCCCCAATAGACGTTGACATTGCTAGTATTCTGAGACTAGTTTTCTCCTGCAGTTTATCGACATCTTTATTGAAGGTTACCTCCTTTTAGGTACTCTTTGGATGCTCCTTATCGACTTCTTGCCTTAAAGGAAGTCATCATTAGAGCTGTCAGAGTAGATATCTACAGGCAATATATCCAATTCACTTGGACTTCTCGTCCTTAGCCGCTACAACCTAAACTTGAATTTTACGTCGGACATTTCTAATGGATTGTGGATGGTGTCGTTTGTCGCCCCAACTTTCTCCAACATCATCGGTTTCACTGCTTGAGGTTTTCCCTCGACCTATTGCGGGTTGAGATTGATCAATATATTCCACGTGGGGACTAACTTTGTTGTCTTTGCTCCCTCTAGGAGGTAGGGATTGTGGAGCACTTCATTTTCAAATGCCATATTTATTATGATATTTGAGGTAGAAACACTGTATTTACGGAGACCTGGGCAACTCTATCCAATTTCTTTCAATCCCTGGACCAACGATACATGGCCTTTTTTCTTCTAAGGTTGTCATCCTTTGACACATGTCCCTATAGGGAGCTCCAAGAGCCCTTAGGGTGATCACCTCTTTCTTTTAGCCCATCACAAAGGTTGGCGACATTATGTGCCCTTTTTTAATTGTTGCTTCACACATTTAGTGGGGTAGGACAGTGAAGCGGTGCTCATCTCTGCACAAAAATACTACTAAGGTACTCCAACACAGTAGCTCTCAGTGTCGGGGATTCGTCCTTGTTCAACATCATGGATCTGCTCCTTGGCATTGTGGATTTGCCTCTTCGCTACTGTTTCCTGGTTTGCAGGGATAAGCACACATTACGAGTTTCTTTGCTGCCATGGGATGTTCAGAGTAATTCTAGGGGTGAGTGTTTTGCTTCCTCTTAGGATTACCCAACTTGACCCCCTCTGATCCATACACTCCCAACAAGCATTATCATATCTTGCATTGTCCCTTTCACAATGATTGATGATGACACAAATGATTTCTCTAACCCAAGCAAGATCAGAGGTGTTTGATGGGACTACCATCTAGTCTTTCCGACTTTCATCAACCCATATTTTTTGAGGTTGTTGCTCCCTTCACATGGCTATTTGTATTGGTACCTAAACCACACGGGTTGGGGGCTTTAATGTGTAGGGTTTAACCCTCGTTTATCTTCAGTGCTTTTGTTCTTTTTCTTTTATTTAGTTAGTCATTGATTCTAGGGTCCTTTTACCCTATCACTTTCTATTGTAATTGGATGTATTCTTGAGTCCCATTGACCTACCTTTGGTCATTCATGGTCATTAATATATACTCTCTCTCTCTCTCTCTCTCCCTCTCTCTCTTTCTTGGTTGTCTTGAAGTTTTAGACTCTTCTTCATCGTTGATAAGTAGATCCTCAATACACGTTATGTTCTTTGCAAAGGTGCCTCTTTCCTCTCCCAAAGAGAAAGTCATTAGGCTCCATCTCGAGCAAGTACTTTCTTCTGCACAAGGGGGAAATGACTTGGTCAACTCTTTTTGCAACACCTTTTGACCCAACATTGTCAAAAATGTTTGCTCCTTCGTTAGGAAGGGGAAGTTTCCATGCAATCGTATCCGTACTCGTCATTAGCGAGTGATGGATTTTCCAGGTCTATATTCTTCTTCTTTAGGTCTGACTTCAACTTCTGATTTTGTCTTGATTTTATGGGGGAAAATGGTTGGTCGCTTCTTGCAGGAATTGCATTCGCTCTCATTGATCCATCAACCGAGTTAGTCTCATTATCTCTTTTTCGTCTCCCTAGCACTGCTACTGTCTTCTTCTGCATTTACTTGTGCTCAAAGCCTCAAAGGCATTGATTAGTCTACATATATAGTAATTTATCTAATCCATATTCGTAAAGGCAAGTATTATGCCAATAAATTTTCGACTGAAAACACTAGAAGCACATAACACGAGTATATAAAAATGGTTGTTTATTCATAAATCAAAGTAATGTACAATGCTAGGGTACAACAAGATACAAGAGTCTACAAGAACTACATATACAGATGCTAGAGAGGTGTGTCAATTGGACCACAACTATTTAGTACTGGCCAATACCAACAAAATAATGTTTATGTACAATACTCAACCAATTATGGATTAAGGCAAAACCATAATCGGTTTCAAATACTAAACACAATTAAAAAAAAATCAAGTTGTAGTATAAATTAAATTGAAAGCTTCCAGATAAAATTGTTTGGATGATTATTGTATCAACATTTCAGATCACTGCTGTGATCCATAGTCATGATGAGAATAGTGTATCATGGAAACGTTGATACAAAAATCATCCACACAGTGTTATCCAGAAGCTTTCAATTTGATTTAGATGGACTATGGAAATATTCTCTCTCCTGTATCATAAATTGCTAACTACACAAGTTTAGTTCCCAAAACTAGTAATTAAGACAAGTAGGATTGCTTATGAGGCCACATGATGTCCACTTGAGGTGTCCATGTGTTATTTACATTATTAAAGCATGACTAACTATGGCATTTTAAATTGTCTTTGTGGAAGAATGGATTCTTGTTTTTTTTAAATGTTCTATTGATTTGATATTTTACATTGAAATTTGGTGGGGCGTTTGTTTTTATTTTCTTTTTGGAAAATATTATCAATACTCTCTCTAGTATCAAACACATATCCAGAGTTTTTTTATCTCAACGACCATCCCTTATTTTGCATTGTTCCAATCAGAGTCATAGGGTTCGGCGAATTTTTTGTATGAGATTCGAAATCCGTAGAACTTTTGGTGCGGCAGAAAAAATCGGCCAAGTTCGGGAAGTTCACCAAAGAAATCCTAGGGGAAAAAACCTGTATAAAAAAACTCCCTTGTCCCTTTGAAACTGGGCTTCCTCTTTGCTAAACACCAAAAAAGCCCTAGACGAGGTGAGATCCGCAGAGCCTGAACAAGGAGGTGGACATGAACATGCGCAGAACAAGAGTTAAGTTGGGCAAATGTGTGCTGAGTGATGGAGGTGTTTTGGGCAGACTGCACCATTTTTGTTTGCTCGACGTTGGGGTGCAGGGGAGAAGCTGGAGAGATTGTCATTGTGATCGGGGGCGCTGAGTTAGTATTTAGGTTTTTTTTTAATGTTTATGTTTTTTTCCTAATATTTAGCATAACTTGCTTTGGTGAGTATTTATGGGCCTTTGTTTTGGGTTAATGCTTGTTTATTTTTCTTTTATAATATTTAGTGTAACTTTTTAAAAAAATATTTATTGTAGCTTTATTTTTTTATATTTAATTTTTTGTTTTTATTTATTTTTAAATATTTTTTAATTTGTTTAATGTTTTTATAAATTTATATTTATGTTAGTTATTTTTAAATATTTTATACTTTTTATTGTTTATTAATTTTTTTTGTATTTTTTCATTTTATATTTATAAATTATATTTTATATTTATAATACATATATCTATATATGTTGAATTTATTTGCGATTTTTTTTTGAACATCATCTATAGGCGATTTTGAACCAAACTTTATCCTTGTCGAACCCGAACCCGAACCCAAATCTTGTGACTAGGGTTCCAATAAATGCAGCAGACCTTGCTACGTTGATTACATGTTGAATAATTTAAGATGGATAGTGTCAATTATAATAGTTTAAATTTTGTGGTATTTTCACATTGCAATATAACAAACACTTTTGTAGTATTTTTCACACTGCAATTTAACAATCACATTTTTTGTTGTGGATGTTGATTGGAATTATCAATTAGCTGAATTATGTGCATAACATGTTATTCTGTAAGGATTTTAATAGAGTTAAAGGGCACATTCATTTCAAAAATATTGATTTCTCATACTAGTCTTTAAATTTGATGCCATATCATATCATCTAATCTTTGGAGTGTGACTGGCAGCTGGGAGCACGGGAAGTACAACCAGAGTCTTCAAAAAATTCAGCTGTTGATGTTAGGATTGTGAGTTCATTTATATTTATTTTTTATTAATCAAGGTTTCACACTTGACTAAATAGTTTTTTCTAAATTCTGAAACCCTTGGGATCTGGACTATGTTGTCTCTCTATTAATGTTCCATCATAACTGTAAAATATTAGGGATTCAATATTAGATTTCTGCTTTGAAATTCAATATTGGATTAAAATATCAAAAGTTTCAAGGATTATGTACTGGCAAGTCCATGTTTATATTATTTTCCTCTTATGTGCTCTACGTGCAATGCCTGAATCTTTTTGCTTGTCTTCTTTCATGGTATGATTTGTCTATATTTCACTGGTTTGAGTTCATCTTTCTTCTATAGTAGTAACCAAAAACATTTTTTTTTTTCAAAATAACCGGGAAAACACATACATACATATAAATGTTCGAAGGAAACCGATTTTACCACTATAGAAGAAAGACAAACTCAAATCAGTGAAATATATATATATATATATATATATATATATATGCTCAAAGGAAACCAATCTTACCACTATAGAAGAAAGACAAACTCAAACCAGTGACATATAGATATATAGATACATACACCCTTCTTTGTAACTCGGAATTCATTTGAAGCAATATATGACAAGCGAAGGGATAAAATGCCTAAACTGATTTCTAAAATTACTTTAGTTTTGATTTGAAGTTCCGAATATGGTTTTTCCTGGGAAAGCCTTACTAAGTGCAAACAGAGACCTACAAATACCCAGCTGGAGAAAATATGACTCTTATGAGAAGAGCTATTAAAATGAGCAGTAAGGTTCAGTATAAAACTTGTTCATTTAAAACTTTTCGAAGCCCCAAGAATAAACTATCTTTTTGTATTTTTGCAGAATGTAACAAGCTATTAATATTAATTAATTACTATTGTACTGACATGTTCTTTGACACATGCCAGCAACGATCTATATAATTGATACCCTCGTTGGATTGTGATACATTAGGTGCCTTCATCATCTATATATATAGTCAAAATATTTTCTCGACATCTTCCTTTCTATATCAAGTGATATGAGAGCAAAGCTTCTGAACACCTGGGCCTGGGGATGCTTCTGTTGCATACATTCAAAGATCAGTTTGAAATGAGATTTTTTCTGCGCCAAAGAAAGTGGTGCGGGGAACTGTAACAGGTTTCAGAAGACAAAGGCTGAGTAATTTGCTTGGATATCACAGCAAACAGCCAAAAAGACCATTTTATAATCTTTTTCAAAACTGCCCTTTGCGCTTAAATTGCAGCCACCCCTGCAAGATTTGTGTTCTGCATGGGTTTTTTTTGTGGTCCTGTTGGCTGTGTCGGATTGCATCCATTTCAAGCTATGTTCAGGAATAAGCCTGGATAGAGCGATCTGAAAGTTCCGGCCAAAACTGGATCTGGTGTCTGGGCAGCGATTGCATGTGTGAAGGTTATGGGAGAATTAATTATTAAGATCTGCGTGGACTCTGGAATAGTTCAAGGGTGCATGAGGCCATAATACAAAAGGGTAATATAAGCTTTAAACCCAAAAATATAAACTTAAAAAGCTTAAATTATAAAAGCATAATGTCAAGTGCCAAAAATTTCTTAAAAATTGAAATAATAAGTCACTTGCAAAAAAAAAAAAGTCAAAAGTTTAAAAATTACTATTTCGAAAAATATCACAGGAAAAATAAATAAGGAGGAAAGGAATGAAAGTTACAAAATTAAAAAAAAATATTTTTTTATTAAAAATAAGTATTTATCTGAAGAATAGTAAATAAAAAATAATGGACAAATTTAAAAAAATAAAAGTATGTTTTTAAAAATTCAACAGGTGGGAAGCTTACCGTTGCCCAATCTCAACACCTCAGTATTTATTTTCTATGACAAGTTTTTTAAGTACAAATATCAGATGAACTATGCGATTGCACAAATCACAGAATCATGCACTCATCAATAACCAGAAAATGGAAAGCAAAGGAAATTTCCTTGTAAGGTCTGTGATGCCTAGCTCCTTGTTTACCTAAGTGTCTTCAGAGTGTAGGGTAGCTTACAACATATGAGACCACCTTGCACACTGATATGTGCTTGTACTAAGTGCACACACCCTACCCCTGACAGGATTTGAACTTGTGCTTGCCCCACTCAAGCACAAGATATTCACCGTCAGGCCATTTGGGCATGATGAAAGTCAGCGTGATGAATGATGTAGAGGAGATTGGAAAATAACATTGACAAGCTGAAAGAATTTCTTTGGTCTTTAGCCAACCAGAAAAACTGGAACTTTTGTTGTGACGACTCAAGCTAAAATTTAATCGCAAACGAAATTCAATAAACCTAACAAAATTAAAAATACCTGTATGAATGAAGAGTTCAACGAGCAAGAAGTTCAAACTATGTGTACAAAGAGGAGTTACCAAACAAGAGTTTCAATATGTGAACAAATATAGAGTCAAGCATTCATCATAGTCCTTGCTCTCGTAGAATGGATGTTAAAATAGATCTTCCTGTGTACAATGGTGATAATCTTTATGAAGATATCACTTGGGTGAACAGGATGAAGCATCACTGCTTTTTAAACCCTATGATTTCAAATGAAGAAACAATTACTGTAGGAGTATTAAAACTTGAAAGCAATGGAATACAAGTGGGTATGATTGATGGTTTTAGGAAATGAAGGGATTCACAATCACTTGGGATGGTTTTGGTGGTCACTTCTTGAAACAATTTGAACCTCGTAAGAATGCTTATGCTAATCATTTGATGCTTGCACATTAAACCAAAATTTTATATGGATGAGATACAAAATGTACAAGATGCTATGAATAAAGCTTGTATAGTTGAGTGAAGAACTTGGCATCCACAAAAAAAACTTCTTGTCATCTTTCTTAATTAAAAATCAATACATTACCTATTATAAAAAATTAGAGCTCCAGAGTTTTGACAAGCTAGTTTTGTTAGATACGCCAGTAGGAAATACAAATGAGAATCTCAACCATCAGAAAATTGTAGGCATACTTTTATGAAGGTAAACACAGAAAATTGTAAATACTACTAATACAGAAAGTGATGATACTATGAGTTCAAACAGTTATGAGTTTGATAGCAAACAATTGTTCAACCAAGACTATCGCTATGAGCTGTAACTGGAAAGGGTCATCCCCAAACCGTGAAAATTTAGGGGTATGCCAAGAAAAAGAAAGTTGTGGTACTTGTTGATTCTTACAGCACCCATAATTTTCTTTAACAATGCCTTAGCTACAACAATATTTATTTGTTTATCCTGCAAAGGATTTTAATGTCATGGTTGCTGATGGTGTGATGAAGACATTTTTAATAAAAATGTTATAAGGTCAAGTTGACAATGCAAGATTATACACTTAGGAGACTTTTTATACCTTACATCTGGCAAGGGTTGATATACTGTTTGGTGTTGTTTGGCTACAAAAATTGATTGCATTCATATTGAATCTAAGAAGACATTTGATCAATTTTAACTGGTAAGGTCTGCAACACTCTTAAGGGATCAAGTCAAGTTGGCATCGTCCCACAAAATGGAGAAAATTATTCAAGGGCACCGAATTTTGTGGCTGGATGTTACAATATTCAGGCAGCTGTGACAATTGAAAAAATGTAGAAGAATTTTGGGATAAATATTTTATGAATATGCATCCTTCTCTCCCTATTATTTGAGAGAGAAGCATTTGAAACAGTGGGTATTTTAAATGAATTTACTAATATGATTTAACTACTATTGTATGGACATATCTTCTAACACATTCCCCTGTACCATATATAAAATTGATGCCCTCCTTGTATTGCAGCATATCCTTCAATGCATTCCCTTGTACCATATATATAAAATTGATGCCCTCGTATTGTAATATATCATTTGTATATTCATCATTTAATTTTCTCGATTGGTAAGGGACCTCACTAGGCCTGGGTTTATTGGGGATATAAATGGAGGCCCAATTCGCCTTGTACGTAGTATAGCACACATGTTTTTTGCCACCTTATGGGTTCTGCATTATTACAGGGAGCTTGGCCTTGTGGTTCCAATGTGGGAGGTTAACTTGGGTTTCCACCATGGTAATTTCTGTGCCTTACCATTTAGATACACTCGCGGCTTCTCTACATATTTGAGGTCTCTATCATAAACCTCAAGGGTGTATGTGGATTGATCTTGATCTTGAGGTTGAAACTGTTGGGGATATAAAATTTGAAAAGTACAAAGGAGGTAAAGCATAAAGTTCTCTTGTTCCAACCAGAGTGTCTTACATGCCATGGAGGTGTATTGGATAGGCTGGGACCTAAAGTCCAGATATATTACTTATCTGTTTGAGGGGCCAGGTTCTCTCTTAAATGTATAATGCATTTGTTGCTGGTTTTGTTAGGGCAGTTGACCGTATAAAGAAATTGTTGTTAGTACGGGCCTTTGATAGGAGAAGTTATTTGCCTTGTGAAATGTGTTATCTTTGTCAAACACTGTTGAATATTCTTTGCTTTTGGTATCAGTTATTCCAAAGTAGTGGTTGAAATTAAGCTGCATGAATATGCATATGGATGTAGATATGGGTGCGACATCTGATATTTTGGATATATCAAATTTTATCATATCCAAAAAACAACAACATTATATCCAAAAAACTACCACTATTTCGAGGGAATTCAAAATCCCATCGATCAATTTGGATTATAACTGAAAGAAAATTTCTGCTAATATTAGGATATGAGTAGGAAAAATGGCAATCCAAATATATCAGTAACTGCAATGAGAGAATTTCCACTTCCAAGAAACAAGCTTTGGCAAGGCTTCTAATCGCTCCAAAGATTCCCTGGAGTATAAAACAGTCAAAACCATAAAAAATTGAGCTAAAAAATGAGTATTGGATCAAAAACTATCCCAAATTTGTGTTTCTGTGTTGCATATACATCCAAGTTGGATGCTATCACTGCCATGGTAGACCAACTTACAACACCTACAATCAGTGGATCACATGAATATATTTTTTAACGTACATCCGTAATGTGTTTTTACTCCTATCTAGATTTTTTTTTTCCAAGGACAAAAGATCATTATAATAGGGACTAATTCTATTCCAAAGATTTTGATTTGAATTAGAATGTGCTATAAATAGAGTTCTTTGATCCACAATTGCTATCACCATGTCCTGCATGTGCAAGGTTGAAAGCTAACAGTGATGTGGGTCGTGGGTCAAATGAATGGTTGACAACTCACAACCATATCAAAGTATGCAACTAACAATGGCAACATCAGATGGGCATATAATAACAATTCACTCATTTAGTCATTCAAAATATGGAGACTTTGCTTAATTTGCCACACAAACTTGGCTCTACGTATCTTGCAAGGTGAACTTATTATACTACTTGGCTGGTGTTGTGACCAACACGCCCCATTTCTTCAAAACGAAATGGAGACCCCTTTTTGAAATTGAGATACATACTTATTTCCAAAATTTGTCTGTCTCAGTTTTGTCCAAGTTATGAACTAAATCAAAAGGCAGAATAGGAGAAATTAAAATTCCTTTCAGTTAATTTCATGAGGTTCCAAGGTGCATTTAAGACTTAGTCGCAATTAACTCTGAGTTGAAATGATCCCATACTTAGTCTTTATGTACACTCATGAACCCTTTGAAGCATTTAGTGGGTGGTTTAAAACATATCCTAAGTCTATAGTTCACTTATTGCTCAGCTCCATATTCCATTGCCACACATAAGCTTACACGAACAAACAAGCCTGATCGCACTTCATAATCACAATTTATATATCTCAATGCTTCCACATGGCCATTGTCAACTTAATACATTTATTCACACTTCTGTAAACCCTGTAACTCCATTGGGAGGCCATGTGTCTTGGTTGGTGATATCATGTATTTGGTGACTATACGTGTATATATATATCTACTTTTAATAGGATTTAATTGGAGTTTCCAACCTTAATTCTAACATGAATTAAACAACCTTTATTTTTATCTTGCATAAGATAATAATCACCAATGGTATGGAAAAACATGATGTCTATTATGTTATATGCATAAGTACTAATAGAATCACAAGTAAATTGTTACACTAAAAATTATCACATTTTTCCACAAACTATTTGATGTCATGTCTAATGCCCTTCAAAAAATAATTGGTAAACCCTTTCATATGTTTTTAAAGAACTTGAGTGGCTAAGTGATGGGGAGGCATGCGGTTCTATAATAATTTTATCACGTAGTGGTAATTTGGGCACTAATAGTGAATGACCATTGTACTATAAATAATGGCCATCCCTAGAGTAATTTGACCAAGATGAAGGATGAGTGGTCACTTTTTGGATGAATCATTGAATTTGGGTGTCATGGGACCATTCTTGTTATACCTTATATATATATATTACTTATTTTTAATTTAAAAGTTATGATCACAGGTTGGTTTTTGTAATTTGTGCAATGGACAAACCCATTGAAATATCAAGCAAAGTTTATAGTGGATCCACGGACATCATTGTGACTCCGTGAGGGCGTGATCGTCAGATGGCTGCTACGTGTCTCATTTTGTGTTACTTATATTTTGACATGTATGCTTATATGATTAAAAGTGCGAATATAATTGTGACTTATTTGTATCTTGTGTTTAGGAAAAGCGATAGAGATGTGTGATTATACATTGGATTTTACAACTCAAAGGATCCACATAGTTCAAATGCAATATTAACAAAAGGGAACTCTGGGATCCCATCAGTCTGTGGCTGTTCGTCGAATGCCATGTGTTTGCTTTCGATGTTATTGAATTTTTATTTATTGGAGCCTTTAATTTAAATGTCACTTATATTTCATTGTTTGTGTGTCGGCGAGGATGGGTAGTAAAGGGGAAAACTAAAATGACACCGAGATTTCAACACGTTCACGGACTTCTCAATTCATCACTTGCACTCTGTGAACTCCATGAACCCATGATTGTGAAGCAATCAACGACCACCATGTTTCCCAACCTTAGCCAATGATGATAAAGACTAGGTAAGACTATTAAGCAAGATTAATGAATCCAACGTTTTTGTGTAGTGCGAGGGATTATTTGAAGACTTTAAGGCACTATGTGACTCTGTTACTCCAAACCAATTAGAGGTAGACACATGTTTCACTTCAATTGGAGATGATAAAAGTAAAATGTGAAAGAGCTTCGAATCTCAATGGAAATAAAGAAGAATTGATAATATAATGTGTCCATGGGGAGGAAAGTTTATATCATAGCGGATATTGCACCCCATGCACTCCATGACCATTAGGCTATAGGACTTCAACATGTGGATTGATGAGTGTTCGTTCAAGATTAAGGCCACAAGGAATACCCAAAAATACAAATCACAACAAGGATTATAAAAAACAATTAATACAGGCTGCCATTTGCTATCAATTCGTGGGTTTTGAAGGTGGTATGATGTGGCAAAGGTGCCTTTTGGAGTTTTGAATTACGAAAGGAATGCATGTGAAATAAATATAGCCAAAATTGTTTGCAAGTGATCACCATTGCTAATCAATTTTCATAGAGGCAAGAGCATATCAAAACCATAGTTCCATGGAGTTCCCTGACGGGGGGACTAAGTTTGGGGACGGCGGCGGCGGGAGGAGGCGACGGGAGGAGCGCTGTAAATACATATAGTACTTGAAAAATTAGTTATAAAAAGATGTATAAGGAATCAATATATTGCATTGAACATCAACGATTTAACATTATGATTTAATCATTTAAGTTTCAAGTTTGATCCATTGAACTAATGAACATTGGACATTGAACATTGAAATTTGAAAATGAAAATATCGAATTCAGAGTTTTCAAAATCTTATAATGATGATTCATGATTACAATCAAGTATCAACAATGTTGAAAAACAAAATACTAAAATAGTGAAATACTAAATACTAAATACAAATGACTCAATGAGTCAATAGTTAATCATCCCCAAAGTTCTCGTCGAACTCCTCATCACTAGAATTGCTGGACTCCACACACTCAAGCTCCTCCAAACTAATACCAACCAGTCCTGTCTGTGTAGCATCATCATCAATCTGTGCTGGTTCCTCTGGCTCTACATACCATCTGGTTGTTGTACTCTCCTTGTATGCAAGTGTGTTGTGGTCAATGAGACACAAGGCACTATGTACAGCCACAAGCTTCTTTGCCCTCTTAGAGGTAAGCTTGTTCCTCTTTATGGAGTGGATTCAGCTATAAGTAGATCAGTTCCTCTCAACAACAAAAGAACTAGAAACCTGGGACAACAAACAAATGGATAGATTGGTAGTCAAAGAATGAGGCCCATGCAAAGTCCACCACAAAATTGGTTCCTCTTGTGCCATTGTCCCCCTATCTATTTCGCCCCCCTGTGAATATCCCCTAAGAGTGGCAAATTGTGTCCACTTAGTACGAATGATGCTGGCCTCTGTAGAATTGTACATCTTCTGAATGGCCTTCATGAACCCTGCCTTCGCCTCAACATCTTGTATAGGTGTAAGTCTACCAGGCCTTTGCACATACCACTTTGGGTTCAATGCATAGGCAACCATGTGCAAGGGAGGGTTGAGCTTCTCCTATCTCCTGTGAATGATCGACTGAATATGTTCTGTGTAGAATTGCAATGTGGGGTCCTCTCATAAAACAACCTTCATTTGATCAAACATAGTATCAATGCACTCATACACCTCTCCAAGGGTAGGTGCATTTGCATCCCCATATCTAATCACTGTGAAGACTGGAGTAATGATGGAGACAATATATTTGGCATTGGCCCAAAAAACATCACTCTTCACCACCTCCTTCACCCTCTTCTCTTGCTCTATCTTCGACGTAGGCCACCGATTCCATTCTGCTGTCATAACCATTAATTGCAATGCCTCTTGCAACTCAAGCATCCAAGAGAATAAAGTATGATGCATACCTAGTCTCTATAGGTTTCAAGAATTCCTTCTTGGAGAAGGACCAGAAGAGTGCATGTGAATTGTGGTGGTTGCAGATAAACATCTGCACATCTCTAGCATCATTAACAATTGCTTTGATCCAGCTGATTTTTCCCATGTCCTTCAATGCATTATTCATGGCATGTACACAACGAGGAGTCCCAAATATGTCTATAGGCTGCCTCAATTAACTTCTCTGTTGCTTTGCACACATGTGTTGCATCTGTCACTACTTGCACCACACTCTGTGGCCCAACCTCCTCTATAGCATCTTTGAGGATCTGCAACTGAAAATCAGCGTCCTTGCGATTCCCTGAACAATCAATAGCCCTAAGGAAATAAGGGCCAGCTGTTCGTGTAACCATGATATTGATGAGTGGAGGATGCCTAATGTCCGTCCACCCATCCATGACGATGCTTGCATCCACTTGAGACCTAGGTATGCTTTATTTTCTCTATTAAAATATTAATCGTGGAATATTTCTTATCCAAGATTGTTCTCAATTTAATCTCTCCTGGTGGCATATATGATGGTTCTGCTCTTGCTATTTTTGCCATGACCTCATAATAAGGAGAGCAAGCCACATGGAATGGAATGCCATTGGCAAAGAAGATTTTGCCAATGGCATCATCTGCCTCATCCTTTGCTTGCACATTGAATAAATCTGCCAGTAGATTTGAAGCATCACTAGTCATCTTGTGTTTCCCCTTAGGCCCTGCTGCCCCTGAACTAGATGGATTCATTGCCATTGGCCTCTCCAAAGTACTAGAAGTAGAACTTTGTCTCTGATGACCCCTCCCCCTTGGTGGCAAAGTAGCAAATGAAGGTGCATTTTCTTCATTGGCAGCCCATAATTTACATATTTTTGCCCTCAATTTCAGTTTTTTTCCCCCTTTTCACATACATCTACGCCTTTGCCTTGGATTAGAAGGAGGCGAGCATTTGTTCTTGTCATGTTGCCAAACCATTCAAGGTCACATAGGTTGCACTTCCATATCCTAGTGCCCCCAAATGTCCCAGGCTTTGATGGTACCTTGCTTGCAAATTGTTGTAATGGTTTCTTTGGATCAAAGGGACCCTTAGCATATTGTTGAAGGGCTTGTGAAGGGCAACTATAATTTGGGATGCGTCCCCGTGGAACATTGATCAAAACTCAAAGAAGACTAAGTGAATTGAATTTGTGCACTATGATCACCATATTCCTTACATAAAATACTAGAGTATTACTAAGGAAACAAGATGGCAACCTCTTCTTCTTCCTGCCCCCCTCAAGAATTCAAATACAAACTTCATGCTCCATGTTGAATATGAGCATTATAATGCCCTGTTCCATGTGATAGATGAAACTTGATTGATAGTTGATGACGAAGTTGCCACACATGATGAGATAGAGTCTCAAGATGATTTAATTGCAATGTAGAAAGCTAGGGTACACTAGGGCACGACAAAACGTAAGGTATTTCCTTGTATAGATCTCCTACATGATATTTTCACCGAGTGTGTTCTCAAAGATGATGTGATATTTTCTTCAAGCCTTAAACATAGAGTGTCATATATTGCTTGGGTCGCTTTGAGAATTACTATAAATTACCAGAGCCCAATATCACATATAACTAGGACATTGCCCTAGAATGGCTTGAGAAGATTGACCTCGTGGAAATAATAAAGGTCTAGGCAGATGACACAGATTGTTGGGTCAACAGAGGTGACATTTGACACCTATACCATTAAAACTTTTAGAAAAGGGGTTATGGCAAGTATGCTTATAACAAGTAGATTATATGGGGATTGTATCATTGATCACATGAACAAACTCTGGGTGCCATTACTAGCCATGATCATTAACGAAAGAAAGAAGATCATTGATCCAAGGAGTGAAGATAGATCCAACTCGTATATGATGTCCTTTTTGGTAGATCGTGAAATTCCACCATGCAGACTTCCCAAAATGGCCTAATTCCTCCACTTCCTCCATTTCCCCCATTCATGTTCAGTATAAGTAGCTGAATGTGTACATATTTCAAGAGTGCATGGATGAGATTTACAATTATTTCTATCCTCCCATGTATCAGAGCATCAATGAACATCCCATGCCCAGATTGACAGAGGATACGAGAGAATTTATGAAAGACATTGGGGCGTATTGGTATTTCAAATTGTTTGTAGTAATTTAGCTTGAAGGAATTTGGTCGCACCTCTCAAGCTCCCCTAAAATGTACTAGACAAGTTGGCTGCATAGGATATTGCCTACTTATTTGTCATTGGAGTGGGTGGAATATGCAAGAATAGAAATTAGAGGTCATGGCCACTCACACCATTGAAGGTAGGGAGTGTAGTTCATAGAACATACATCTCTATTCAACAATTGTCAGTACACAGGTATTCATTCAGGTTTGATGATCACATATTAAGATAGGACCCTATTGGAAATGTGGTAAACCATTTATATTTGCTATGTGGAAAGGTTAGTGCGGTATATCACTATATTTTGCACATAGATGACCTATATTATTTGAATCCAACATATACTACAGAAGTGAAATCAAAGTTGCAAGCAACAAGACTACTCGCTTCACCCCTAAAACCTCAAGTACAAAAATCACAAGGGATTGAGGAGAGCTTGATGCCTAGTTGCCACTAAAAAAGGAGCCACAAGGAACTAATCCACATGTCAAGAAGAAGGTGCTACAAGGTTTGCCTTAGCCTCACCTTCAACAAATTCTTTAGTAGCCCCATCTACTAAGGTATTGAGGTCTCCTACTACCTCTGCTTAAATTATGGGTGTTGTTTCTAAATCAATTGCACAAACACTTGAAGTCACTATTTTGTTCACTTCAATTAAATCAATGCCAAACGCTTGCATTAGTATACCGATAACCTCTTCATTCTCTAGTGCTAGTATGACCACCCCCGCTCCATTGGTTTCTCCAACCTCTGCTACTAAAACTATATGTCGAACATTTTCAGAGGTTCCAACAACATCACAAGTTTCGAAGAGCCTTGTGACTCCTTGTGTTCCCATAGTGCCACTTGGTTGAAGCTTGTTTGTGACCGCCTCTCATACTCCTGCAGTTCTTATTATGGTCCTTTAAGATGAGTCCCATAAGACCAACTTTGCTTCCATCTCACAACTGTTGGAGGTCCCTGCGAATGCTCCAACATATTCCCCTTATACCTGCTACTTCATCACCATTGGTCATAGGTTCCTGTGAGATTACTCCCATTCCAACCACATCCCAAGCTTTGCCTACACCCCTTGCAACACTCATAGGGACTAAACAAGATAAAGAGGAGGATTCTCAAGGTGACATGATTTAGAGAATGCAACTTGTTATAGCGTAGAGGCCAGACGTGATCATTCAAGATCAACCTGTGGTCAAATTGAAATTCGAAAAGGCCACAAGGAAACTCAAGAGAATAACATGAAGAAAATTCACTTAGGATGGGTCTCTTGTTCTTTGTGAAAATAGAGGAAGAATTATTCTCTATGACCAAGAAGAGGAAAAGACAAAGCAAAAACATGCTTAGAACTTTTAATTATTCCAACAATGGGGACGAAGTTGCAGAAGACCTTGACTTAGTGGTAAAATCCACTAATAAGATCACATAGAAAGTAGTCTGGTGAATGAAGAAGAAAGTCCGAAGATTGGAAGAGGAAGCCAAGGTCATGGTCCCTGAAAACATAGTGAACAAGGTTGAGAATGCATTAGAGTCACTCTTGACTTCACTTATAAAAGTTTACCATGCCAAGGTGAAAAGTGACCTTTTATTGTACGATATCCAAAACTACCTTATAGAGATCACTAGAATGGAGAAGAAATTGGATGCAGTTACCCATGTAGTGAAGAGAGGTCTCCTTCCAAATTTCATGTTCATGACAATGTTTGACATAAAATTATGTTAGAGTTTCATGATTCACACCAAGACTTCATGATTCACACCAAGACTTCATTGGAAGAGGCTTCATTGAATGTAAAGGCTGCCATGCCATGATTGAATGGCTTTAGGGAGGACATTCTTGTTATCTTCAGGGAAGCTAATGTGCCACAGTTGTTCACAGAGGACAATAATGTGATAAGCACCACAAAATTCACAGAGATCCTCAACAAGTTCATGAGTGCATTCAAGAGGAATTGTTTGAGGCAAACAGGGGTGGCAACCAACACCATTGGTTTTGTCACGACAGGAACAAGGAAGATAGAGGAGGAATAGGCAGTTAGAGTTTATCTTGGTGCCCCCTTGCATCACCATGCATTGTTAGTAACTAAAACTGAACTCTTGTTCAAAAAGCCAATTATGTGATGTCTCTAGAATAGATGAGGACTGCTAGCTATGTGCACAGACATTGAAGGGGGAAAAAATGGCCAATTGAGGACTATTCCAAAGTGACAAGTCCAGATGGACTTGTATAGTCAAAGTTTTTTTTAGTTCTCTACTTTTTAAAGCTGAAAAGCTTTGTTTAGATGCTTTATTCTAATTTTTAGCTTAAAACAAATCTTCTCTAGGTTTTTAATAAGCATGATTACATGCAGGCTTTGTCGATTTGGGAGTGACCCATCTATTGTTATAAATACATTGATTGAGACTCTTTTTAATGAAAAAGATTCTGGGAGGCTTGGCATGCTTAAGAAAATTTCGTGGATGTTCTACGAGTTTGCTCATGTTTTCTACTTTCTCAAATTTAGATTAATATTATAGATGTTTTAGCTTAGAGTGATCAATTGACAGAGATTTGTTTGCTTTGTTGTGCATTGGCTAGATTGAGTGATTAACTAGTTTAACCGTTTGTGGCTTAACTCGGATTTTGTTCAATACATGTTGATGAATGTGTTTTTTTGCAATTCCCTGTGCTTAATTCATCTTACCATCATTTAAAAACTCGTACTTGGCAGCCCATTAAAAATATATAAATTCATAAAATAAACTAAAATATCATGTAAAATAAATAAGCAAATGAAATGAGGGTAGAGGACACATAAATATGTCTTTTATTAGTATTTGACCAAATAAGATTACAATGCTTAGTTTTTGTTAGTAGAGGTCCCGGAAGCATCAAAATATACCAAGGACGAGGATAGTTGTGAGATACTTCATGTGTGCATAATAGTTTATCATAAAAAGACAAGAATTTGGATGACAAAAACATAAGAAGCATTAATTATTCTGCGCTATTGATGAATTAAGAGCAACCAATATTGTCTAAACTAAAATAATGCATTCAGAATAGCTCAGACAAAAAGTAACCAAGACATTACACACGAGAACGCACGCAAGGAACATAACAAGAAATCATACAGGTAACCATAACTATATAATCTCTATTGATCTCTTCAAAAAAGTGGAACCCTCTTCTTACAAACAAAAGTATATATAGACATTTTCAATCTATGACTGTTCATTTTCTTCTTGTACGTGGTGCAAAAAGTGGAGTCTCTTCATATTCTAACCTATTACAAGTTGCGAAGATAAGACAAAATAGACTATACAATGTGTAATATCCCCAATTAAATACCATGCAAGCAAACACCAAGGAGATCGCTGCCATTAGGAGGAGCCTTTCCATTTACTAAGAAACAACATCAATTACTTAAGGCGAATGCCACACTAAACAACACCAATTTAATTAGGGAGATCACCAACTAATAATAGTTTTTAAATAACATTAGTTATTTATTAAGTATTTAATTAAAGTGTTAACCGGCATTCATTAAGTCAAAGGACGCCACCCTTGGGAATATACCTCTTGGACAAGACATTTGGAAAGGTCATGTCTATTCAATGGAAAGATTTGAAGATATAAATAACCAACCATTGGGATGGGAGAAAGCATCCTATTATGAATTCAATCATATAACACATATAAGCGTCATGCTATACATCTACTCTCAAGGACGAAAACCTTTGTGATTATAACAACCCAAGGACGAAACCACTTGTGGACTAACATTTTATTTAATTTATTATTTTAAATGCAATATTTATATTTATAAAAAAATAGGATTTTCGAGAAAACTAAATTAATATAAAATATTCTGATTTGGAATATTACAGTGGTATCAGAGCTCTTTTTCTTGTTACCCTGTGAACTATGGGGTCACTACATAATGAAATTATGGACAGTTTTGAGTCGTACAATGCCCTTTCAGTAGAGATTCGAAAAGAAATCTCTTTTTCAAATTTTTTGGAGTTGAAAGAGTCATGGAATGGAAACAGACACTATGAAGAAGACGAGTTCATGAATCATAGTTATGGAAGCTCGGAATACGAAGAGAAATTCAATTTTCAAGAGGTCTTAGAAGAAATAAACTATGATGAATATCATTCAATTTATGGACAAAAAACAGAATTACAGGCAACCAATATGATTAAGCAAAGTGAAAAATCCTTGGAGACTCCAAGTGAGACACATAAATATAAGGATTAGCCTCTGATGCTCAGTCATTATTTTGTCATGATGCCATTCATGACCAGCTTGTTCAAATGCAATCAAATTCTTATACTGTTCGAGGAATTGGTAGAGATGAAGACGAGGAGCAGCTTAAATTGTCGTTCTTCTTATGGAATCAAGATATATGTGGATTAAAACCTCTGTTGCTTAAACATTCCATAAGCGATCTACATTTTTATAATTTATTCGGAGATTTGGTTTGGCTTTGCATGCGAAATGTTCAATGGAAAGACATTCTTTTCAGTCAGCGTTCACTAAGAGATTTAATAGTGCTGGAACTTACTGATTTCAACTTTGAAGACTAACACCGTTTATGTGATGATAACGAGATATATGAATTGACGCTTCAAGATCCATTCTACCATCCACATTCCATAATCATTTCAAGAAAGGCCAAAAACTCCACAAAGTCATCCTTACAAGTGGGACCAACTGAGATTATTGAGGGAGCATCATCCTCATATTATTGGGAGAGCATTATCTTCATACAGAGGTAAGGAACATAAATTATCGAGGTCAAAAAGGTTCAGAGGTGGGCCGGTGTCAGGGTATCAATGTGCCATCAATAGTTTGCGGCCTGGTTAGGAAAGCTGAATTTGAAACGTTTGGGGAAGATAGATTTGAGTATTAAGGACATGCCATCACTTCCAACTAAATTATTGCAACTTCAATATTTAGCATTGAAACATTGCAGGAAGTTCATTCCTCTGGATTTGGGCAATATCTCCATGTTGGAGTACCTCGACTTTGAAGGTTGTTTTTGTTGGTTCAGTTGCTGAATGGAATCACTTCTTAGAGATCTTTAAAGTAATTAAATTTAATTTATACTAGCATGGAGCAGTTGCAGGGTTTTGAAAAGCTCGAAAATTTGGAGCAACTCTATATAGGGAGCCCAAAGTTAAGAAGTTTCCCATATTCTCTCTCTATATTAAGCCAATTAACAGATTTGATTCTGTTTGGAAGCTCAAATCTTTGGGATATTAGCAAATCTGTTGAACAGTTAATGCATTTGGAAAGGTTAACAATACATAACTCTAGAGTGAGTACCTTACCAGAAGGAATTATATGGACAATTATCAAAGTTATTGATGTACAACATTGTCCGATCAATGGTGTTTTCAAAATCGAACAGAATCCAGGTAAAATGCCATTGGAGAGTTTTCAGACCCAGGGAAGTGTTGCTAATGAGGAGTTGGCTGTGAAAGTTGCTCATCACACTTCCAAAAGTTCTCTAACAAATTTAATCATTAAGTACAACAACATATTCAAGGTATATATTCCTCCGGTCAGAAGTCTTTTCCTGACTTTTACGAAAGGTTGCAACCCTTTTAAGTATCTTATTCAAAAGGAGATTTCCATAGACGTAATGGAGTTCTCTTGTCTGACTTTTGAAAAAGGAATCAATTTGCGAGATCATAGACTTGAAAATCTAAGGTGGCAAGAAGAGAAAGGACGAGACATGATTCAAAGATTTCTAGAAATACTTGCTTTATGTCATACAGTAGTTGTTGTGGGTGACTCTAGTGGGGACAATGTCAAATATGTTGGAGAATCACGTAACACGACAACTTTTGTTTTGGCTGTTAAGATGTTGGGATTTTGTCTTGACAAACATTAGAATCATTTATATTTATTCGATTTTATCAATTTGATGGGGGATACAATGATTATAAATATGAGGGGCTTAACACAATTGATTTCAGTAGTACGAAGAAACATATGTCTGTGATTGTCCGTGATCCAGCTATCAGCTTTTACTTTTATGCAAAGGTACTGATAGTATCATTTTTGAGAGACTATCTTCTGAAGAAGAGTGGAGTCACGTAACATTGGAACTTATGAAACAATAGGTAGAAGCAGGGCTTAGAACACTGGTTGTGGCATATTCTAGACTTGACGAAGAATCCTAAGCAGAATGGCAAAAGCGATGGATAAGGGGAAAACAGGGTATCATCTATTCTGATGAACAGAACCAAACTCTGGAAGAGTTAGTTGAAGAAATTGAAAGAAATCTGATTCTTGTTGGATCTACCGTCGTTGAGGACAAACTACAGGTTGGTGTCCCTCAGGGCATTCATAATCTCGCAAGTGCTGGAATCAAAATTTGGGTTTTGACTGGAGATAAAATGGAAACAACAATAATTATTAGTTATGCTTGTGGACTTTTACCACATAACGTGATAAAACACATTATACAAATTGAAGACCTTTGCATTGATTTCACTCGTCTTGGTTTCCCTGACTATCCCATCAAACTAGGAGAGAACAACATCTTGGTTAGCATGGATAACCTCGATGAATATATTTCATTAGTTGTGGATGCACCTATTATGATAGGAATCATGTGGCAACTTGGGTCCTTGTGATCAAGATTTAATCAGGGGCTTTCTATTTCACCTTTGCAAGTGTTCACAGAAAATGAGATGGATATTCTCTTATGTGGTGTGCATGAATTATGGGTGACTGAAATGATTATTGATCACATAAAATTTGCTCATGGTTATATGGCCTAAAATACTCCTGTCATCTACCTTTCAATTGACATACGTTATTCATATTTTTATTGTTACTCTTCGTTGTTGAGTAAAAATGAGAGAACTACAGATTACAGAGTGTTGGTTATTTATAAGATCTTCACATGGAAAATGTATACAGAACATCTTGACATTTTGACGGTTCCCACTATGACTGTTGTTGTCTTACAATATTTGATCACATTTGTGCTATGGCCAATATATATAACATTGAAAGGAGCTTTAATTCCTAAACTCCCCAATTTACTTTTGCTTGAGGACAAGCAATTTGAGGAAGGGAGGTCTGTAATATCCCCAATTAAATACCATGCAAGTAAACACCAAGAAGGAGATCGCTGCCATTAGGAGGAGCGTTGCCATTTACTAAGGAACAACAACAATTACTTGAGGCGAACACCACACTAAACAATAACAATTTAATTAGGGAGATCACCAACTAATAGAAGTCTTTAAATAACATTAGTTATTTCTTAAGTATTTAATTAAGGTGTTAACCAACATTCATTAAGTCAAAGGACGCCACCCTTGGGAATGTACCTCTTGGACAAGACATTTGGACAAGTCATGTCTATTCAATGGAAAAATTTGAAGATATAATTAACTGGCCATTGGGATGGGAGAAAGCATCCAATTATGAATTCAATTATGTAACTCATATAAGCGTCATGCTATACAACTACTCTCAAGGATGAAAACCCTTGTGATTATAACAGCCCAAGGATGAAACCTCTTGTGGACTAACATTTGATTTAATTTATTATTTTAAATGCAATATTTATATTTATAAAAAAATAGGATTTCCGAGAAAACCAAATTAATATAAAATATTCCGATTTGGAATATTAGACAATGACAGAATGAGTGCATAACACACGAATATCAGACAAATATCTTGCGCAGCTTTATAATCCATGTTCTTCTACCAACACTTTTCCAGACTTAAAATGTTGTCTCGTCTCGAGACAACATCGCAGGATCTTCCAAGGATGCACAAGTTACCGAGCGTTGAAGAAATGGTTGGACCAGTAAGATTCGTAGTAATCGCTCAGGGCGCCATTTCTGGTTTGCGCACTACTTAGCTCCCCTTTCGGGTTTTCAGCTAAGTAGCGTACCAACCTACTGCCCTTTGCAGGTTTTCAATCGGCTAGCGTAACCAGGTGGCCACCCTTTACAGGTTTTCAACTAACCTGGGCCCGTTTGTCTTACTAAGTCGTCCCCAATACAAAATGCTATACAAAATTTGTACTCTGCGCAGTACTTAAATTGACGGTGGTGGCATATGCACAGACGAAGATTGATCGATAGAGTCCTTGGACTATGACTATGCAACCTTGTGCGTTGTGATGATCTGCTAGAGTTAGGAAGTCGGCTTATAGACATGGGTATTAACAAATTGTGCAACTGAGTTGGTGAAAGGAGTCAGATCCATTTTGTAGGCATTCCAATCTAGCATCACTTCTTGTATCAATCGCAGTAGGGTGCGCAATGGAGCATGGTAGCTGATGATTTGCTTGAGTTATGCATCATTAGTGATGCTCAATGCGGCCTTGGTGTTGGCAACCCTTGTCTGTATCCCTCCACTCCATTGCTCCATTTTATCTACATGTCTTTGAGTTTGGAGGTGGGTGAAGGAACTGCGCAATCGCTGGCTCTGCTAGTTTAAAAGGTTGTCGCACACCATTATCCCTGGCATTTAGTGATTCCTAGAGTGCTCCGTCCTTCCCAGTTGTAGTGTGACTTACCATGGTTGCTTTGGTTGTGGCGGCCTTTGCAAAGCCTGCGCTAGAACTGGCTAATGTGGTATCCAATTGTTGCTTCCAATCTAGCAAGATGCGTGCGACTTGTTGGGCTTGAAGTTTGTCGGCGTCGAGCATTCCTTGGTATTCCTCCAGCAGAGTGATGAGTGTGGCAGCCTCGGCCTTGACATCTTGGCCCAATGTTCCCACTGCGTGGAGTTTTTGCGCTGTGCACCAGTCCTTTGTTAACTCCAAGACAAGCGTCTTAAGTCTACGCTTTTCAGACTTTACTTGGTCCCCGATTGCCCGAGTGACCAACTCGGGACAAGTATCCTAGATGAGCTTTGTAGCTTCGTGCAGTCAGGGCTTCAACTCAATGTTCTCAGCCTTAGATTGATCGACCTCCTGTCCCAGTGAGGCAGCCTTTTGTGCGATGGGCACTTGGAATGTCGTAGCGCCTTGTAATTGCTTCTTCAATGCTAACTTGGAAACATTTAATGATGCTCCTTGTTGAAGTGGGAATGCTGTCAATGTTCCCACGTTAGCTGAAGGATTGGATCGTGGCATGGTTCCAAGTGGAAGTGAGAAGGTGGTGTGCCAAGCACCCACAGTTGGAACATCCCATACCTAGACTCCTCTCAAAGGCAAGGTCAGTTGCTACTCACTTGTTGCAGCTGCGGATGTATCTTCTTGCATCTGCTGCTTCGACCCACCTGGTTGTTGTTTAGGCATTTGTTTATGCTGTTTTGTAGCATCCTCTACAGTATTTAGTTGTGCAGCGTCTTCGCCTTGTTTTCTATTTGCTTCTTGTTGACAATTTTTCCCCAAAGGAAAGAACATATTTATCCAAGGATGCTGAAGGGTTCATTCATTTGTCGAAGGGTCATTTTATCGGCCAAGAGACCAATTGCAATTTTTCCGAAGAAAAACAGAAGTAAGACCACGAAAGAAAGAGTCCATTTCAAGAATCCTGAAGGGCAGGGTACCCTTCGGAAGGGTCATTTTCAACAATCCCGAAGGGCACCTACCCTTCGGGAAGGCACATGAGCAGATTCGGACCTTTATAAAAAACCCGGGTGACCATTGAATTTTTTTTCCGAAGGGCATAGAGGGAGAGCCACAAGCCCTTGCGGAGGGCACTTGGTCAGCGACAGGACCACGGTGACTTTTCCGAAGGGCACATTTCGAAGGCCGAAGAGTAAGGGCACAAAGGGAGAGCCACAAGCCCTTGCAGAGGGCACTTGGTCGGCGGCAGGACCTATGTGCATTTCCCGAAGACAAGTGAAGAAGGTTGAAAAGCAAAGGGGAAATGAAACCTTCGGACTTTTTGTTCGAAGGAATTCCTTCGGACAAAAAGAACGAAGAAATTCGGCCGCCAAACAATGAGGACTCGACTAAAGACAAAAGCCCGTGGATAAAAGGAACAAGCAAAGGAAATCAAAAGGCTTCAAAAAAGAGCAAAGGACAAGAACATAATTTCTTCGGACAAAAGTCCGAAGAAATTTGGAAGACACAAGAAGGAAGACCAAACAAAGTCCGAAGCCAAGGAGAAAATCCGACAAACAAAGTCTGAAGCCAAGAAGCGAAGAAACAAAGGAAAGATATCCTTCGGACTTTTGTCTGAAGGATTAATTCGGGGAAAAGCCCGCGGAAATTCAAATGACCGACGCAGTCAGGACAATTTGAGCGGACAATTTGTTAGATGAAAGTTGCCACAAGAAAGTCCGAAGACAGGTTTGAAGAATTAAGCCAGGACAACCAGAAATCCGAAAGTAATGGAGGTTCACTGTGCAAAAGAGGATAGAAAATAGATAATCCGACGGAGAGTTGACAACAGAATATCCGAGGAAATATAGATTAATACATTTGAATATAGAATCTTGCCAGAAATAGACACGAACAGGCAGACCAGAACAGGGTAAAATACATGCAAGTGGGAGCTATTTTCGAGCACCGGTCAGAGCTTCAGTCGATTGGTTATTAAAGTCCTGCTCGTCTCCGGATCAACGCATGCATTCGAGGGTCCAACTTAGCATGAACCAAAGTTTCAAATTCGAATGTCGAGTTGACTGTTCTAGATTTAGAGTTGACTAATTGTTAAACGTTGTATCCATTAGGAGCTTTCCATGCGAGGGAGAATGATCTCTTCGACCAACTCAGCGTGCCAAATAGTCAACTCAGCCGATCCCTTTGTCCAACTCAGCTTATCAAACGGCCAACTCAGCGTTTCCAACGTTCGAATTTGGCATCAAGCAGCGCACGTAGAGTTCTAAAATTTACATTGGCGTGGATTTCCATGCAAAGAGAGGTGGGCGGTTCATAACAAATACAAGTTCACTTCCTCAAGTGCAAGAAGATTCATGCAAAGACAAAAGAAAACATATTTTATTGAAAGGCCAAGTCAGCCTTGAGTTAACCTAAGTGAATCCTTCTCTTCAAATTTTCTACGCCAATATTTGGCCTTTTGTAATTCTCTATAAAATGGCTTTCAGTGTTGATTAAAAATCATCCAATCTCTCTCTTGGTTAGACCAGACTCCGCCATTGGGGAGTTGTGTAACCTCTTCGATCAATAGGACTGTACTTTCAGATTTCAAGTGTTGGCATAGTATATTTCATTCAACAATTTGCATAAGTAATAGATTTCTCTCCCTTCCCAAATTCTGGTTCATACCTAGTTGCTAGATTATCCTTATGCAGGTCATGTTAAAGTGTTCTTTATGTCTTTTGCTGAAGCTGTAAGTGGATGTTAGGTTGCTGCAAAGTGTCTTGTATCGGACCTCTCTCCATTGTTTTCCCTCAGGTTTTGGTCATTGGATCAAACCTCTTCATGAAATATTTATGCATAAGTGATTGATTGAAATCTAAGGTCTTCCTTTTCCCTTGTTTGTTTAGTGTTCAAGGTTTCAAGTTGAGTGGATCAAACTTCTGGTGTATCACCCCCTTCTAGGTAAGATTTCCCCTTTAAGTTTCCTTCTCCCTTTTCCATGGTAGTCCGCAGCATAGAGTAGAGATCCTCATTGATACATCATACAGGTACCAGCGTTCTCTGGAGGTTCTTCTCACCGTTGAGGCACCCACCCTCGTGAGAAGATCCCATTGTTTCAGCCGGATAGAGGACTGGCCATTTCATGCACGTCTTCGATTTAGGGCGCAGCTCCAAGTTGACAACACTTCCTTCGCCGCTTTCTTGCTAAGCTCCTCTTCCGTAGCTTTCTTCTTTTCCTGTTACTCCTGCTACTTTTGCGCATGTTCTTCCTTTTTCTGTTCTTCAAGTGCAACAGCCTTATCTTGTTCGGCCTTGGCCTTGGCCTGTGCATTTGTTGCATGCTCTTGTTTTGCTTGTGCTTGAGTCTGTTGTTTACACAGGACTTCATCTTCTTCTTCTTTCTTCTTCCTCATAGCTTCATCTACTTGCTACTGTGCAAGAGTGCCATCCATCAGATCCTTCTTTGCTTGTGCCTTTGTGTCTTGTTGTTGCTTTTTTTCCTTTGCCTTGGCCTTGGTAGCAAACACAACCTCTTTATTCCTCTGCTCTTCGTCCATCTTCTGGTGCACCTCTTTTGCCTGTTTTGTTGCATTGGCAACTTCTTGTGCCTTCTTTGCCTTCTCGATAACCTGTTGTCGTTTAGCTTCTGCGTCATGGGCCTTTTGCTTGGCCTCAACTTCCTTAGCTTGATGATGTGCTTGCTCAACGTGCTGTTGTTGGGTCTGCTCCTTCTGGTGCTTCTTTTCTTATTGTCGTACGCATCGTTCTGCTGTGCGAGCTGCTTCCTCCTATGAAGCCTTTTGCTTTTTCGCTGTAGGCTGATCTGGTATTAGCTCTTCGACCTTTGGGGCTTGTTCTGTGGGTGATGAAACACTGCGCTGGACAACAAAGATGGACACAGATGCTTTCTTCCACCCCAAAGTAACCAGCCTACGTTTGAGTGGTGTTGAAGTCAAGGACGGAGAAGGTTGTACTCCCTGCACACTGGTTGCCCTGCCAAATGTACGTTCTTCAAGGATAGGAGAAACCGTAACCGCTTGTTGGGTTCGAGGTCTGTGACCAGAGTCTCCTACGGACTTTTTGGCAGTGACGCAAATACGTCGACAACTACGAAAGTGTAAGGTTGCTCCGTGAAGAGTTCGGTCATTCTCTACATTTGTTCAACTTTGTCACTCAGAGTGTTGACGACAATGATTGGTGGCATGCTGGTAGTTCCACCCAAAGACTTGGAGGGACCTTTTTACACACTTGAATTGTGCACACTGCCTTCCAGAAGAACTCATAAAATTCAACTACCATATTTGCAATCATCACCTGGTAGACCTCCTGCTCGTCGATCCCCATCTTAGTTAGGTTGCAGTAGCTTGCGATCTGGGGCACCTTGGGGTCATCCAACCAAGTTGCTATACTCCTCGTCTTGCGCTTTAGTGGAGGTGATGGTTGTTCTACAGAGAGCTTATGCTTTCCTCTATGCTATTGCGAGGTTGTGGCTATGCGGAAGGAACTGTTGTGCCAGGTGGTATAGCTTGAAGAGGTGTCGCATGCTTAGCTTCATATGCTTTTTGTTTGGCGACCTCTGCTTGCGCCATGGCCATGGTAACAAAATATGGCAGGGGTCCAAATGATGACCTAGGCACCTTGTGAATGTGAATGAAGACGCCTTTTGGAAGCTAAGTGACAACATGTTGGCCTTGGAACTACATTACGTCCAACGACACCTGTGGATGTGTAGCAATGAGCTGCAAACACTCCACCCACCATGTCTTGAACTTGCCCTCATGAGTTAGGGCGTTGTGCTCAGGTGTCTATATCAAATTGCAAAATTGTTGCGCTGGCCAGTAGTCGGTGTCTGGGTTCACCTCTCCTTCAGGGAACTTTAATTGGGTGAAATAGAGTAGAAAGATCAAGAATTGGTATTGGAAGGTTCGTCTGGAAGTCATGTGACACTTGTCGATATTTGTAAGCAGCTCTTATACAAAATACACGGGCTAGTTGAACTACTCATTGTGGTGGATAATGCGATGTGCAATGTCAACCACTCCTTTGGGGATTTGCATCGCAAACTTGGTGGTTTGCCAGAATCGACGTGTGATGCACTTGACCAAGATGCACACTGATTCATCTTGGATATCTTCAATTGGGATTCCTCTGGATCCCCAGACATATATGTCTTGGATTTCCTGAAGGATAGGAAGCATTCTGGACTTGTAGGGAACAAAAGAATCACCCTGCACAAACATGCGCAAAGCTCTGGTCATTGCTTCGGTGTTGATGACGATGGTGGTATCGGGGCCAATGTAAATGTTGCCCTCATTGTAGCGGCCGAGCAAGATTTGCACAATTTCTCCCAAATCACCAAAGGTAGGCATCTGAAGCAAGCACTTGATGTCAGTGTTGTGAAAATGGTGTGGGGTTGCAAGAGCAAGTGGTTGCACAACATCTACTGGATCTTGTCCGAAGAGTTTTTGTTTTGCCGCTCAAAGATAGTCAAACAACTCTAGATTAGTATATTTTGTTTGCTGAAGTACAAGTTCGATGCCCATTGCTTCCTTCTGAGCATCTGTCAAGTTTCTAATGAGCTGCGAACGATCCATGATATCGGAATACTGGAAATGAGAAACTTTTTGCTTTTTGCGCTGTATAAATTGGTTCGACTTTGGAACTTCAGCTCGCAAAATGGTTGCATGAATGAAATGCAGACTTGGTTTGCAACCTTGTGCCTTTATAGATTTTGCGTCTATTGGTTTTCGTGTAAATTCCACGCAGAGTTGTCCCTTCGTTATCAATATGATTGCTGATGTGCCAAATC
The DNA here is from genome assembly GCA_037957365.1 of Torreya grandis. NCBI lineage: Eukaryota > Viridiplantae > Streptophyta > Pinopsida > Cupressales > Taxaceae > Torreya > Torreya grandis. The sequence goes on along the minus strand of JARHVA010001123.1, from coordinate 1,133,352 downwards.
TTATCCAATCTGGCAATAAAGGCTGTTATTCGTTGGCGCATGCGTCGAGATACGTTGTTATATTCTTTGTTGTTCATACTGGAGTACATACTAATGATGTTGATCGGTCATCGATTTGGTGAATATTAGATCAATCGATCCTAAGCTCTGGCATTCACTGCTTGGGGATGACTGTTAATTGCTGAGATTTTCGCTGATGTGACTTAAGCATACATTTTTCGAACTTAATTGTTTTCTTTCACTTTTGCTGATAGCAACAATGGCACACCTGAATTCTTCTGTGCTCGTGTGTCGCACACTATACTTCTTATCATGGTTCCAAAATCTGGTGAAGAGATCATCTACAAACACACACTCTAAAAGAAACACACAAGAAAACATACAGAAAAAGAAAATTCTAATCTACTCGGTACTACTCAGCACCCACTCATTTGGCAGAAAGAGATCAATTAAGACTATTGGTGGTAGGGCTTAAGCCTACAACCATTTACCCGCCTTGGCAAAATGGTTACCTACAGATATCTCAAAACAATGGTTCCTTTCTGCGATATTTCGTGTATAACGTAAGGTCCTTTCCATTTGATCTGTAATTTACTCGAAAATACTTTGAAGCGACTATCATATAACAAAACTGGTTGATCTTTGTGAAATTCCTTGACCTAGGTCCCTGTCGTGCCATGCTTTCAGACTCTACTTATGAATTCTTGCGTCCAAAATGCTCTGCATTGATACTCATCCATCCAATTCAATGCGAGAACCCTGTTTGTGAGAAACGATCCCCTAGTCTTATAACCATTGCACTACGCAAACTAGCTACCAAGTATTCCATAGGCATTACTGCTTCAAGCCCATAGACCAACTAAAATGGAGTAAAACCTGTAGCCCTCTTATAGTGCGTTCGATAGACACAGAATTGCACAGGAATGCGACCTTCCCAATCATCCCTCTTGACATCACAGATCTTCGTCAACATTTTGCCCAATATTTTATTAGAAGCCTCAGCTTGGTTGTTACCTTGCGGATGATACGCAGTAGTTTTATGATGGGAAATCATGAATTCTTCAGTAAGAGCTTTGATAGTATTGTTCAAGAAGTGTGTTCCTCGATCGGTGATGAGCTTGATGGGGCATCCAAACCGTGTGATAATATTCTCGTAAAGGAACTTTGTTGTGTCCTTTGTCCCACAGCTGGTTGTCGCAACAACGTCAACCCATTTAGTAATCGGTCGCAATGATAATCTACCGTGCTTTGCTGCGTTTACTTGGGGGATTGATAGGTCTTACAAAACGAAGCCCCACTATTCAAAAGGTTGTTTGGCTAATAAAGGCTGCAAGGGCATTTCATCCTTTTGGTGTGGCTTACCCATTTGTTGACACACGTCACAATGCTATGCAACTCTATGTGCATTTTGAAAAAGGTTCGGCCACCATAATCCACTCTGTAATAGTTTTTGTGTAGTAGCTTCTCCGACAAAATGAGCTCCTATTCCTTGGTGTGCTTCCTGTAAGAGCTACGAGCGTTCATGTTCCAAAACTACCCTGTGCATAACTTCATCCTTCCCCAAATGATACAAGAGCTCATTTATAATAGTATATGCAAAGCTCTAGTGACAAATTGCTTCTTGTCTCTTTCTTGGTAGTGCGCAGGGAATACTCCTTGTTCTAGAAAATTACAAATGCCTCAAAATTCTCAGGTATCGCAGAAACTCGAAATAGATGGGCAATAGGAGAATTTTTCTGTAGCTCTTCTGGTTCTTCCTTATTCGTGAGGTGACTGAAATGATCCGACCCAACATTTTCATTGCTTGGATTGACTTTGATGCGAAATTGAAATTCTTGAAAGAGCAGCAACCATCTTGAAATGCATCTCCGAGCATAGGCTTATTGACTAGGTAGTGCAGAGCTTGATGATCCATGAAAACTTATGTTGTCGCAAGAAGATAATGTTGGAATTTCTGCAATGCGAACACTATAGCCAGTGCTTCCCTTTCAGTTGTGTAATTCTTTTCTGCATCAGGCAACTTTCGGCTTGCAAAATGTATGGGGTGGCCCAGTCCACCAGCCCCTGGTTGCGCAAGCACATCACCGACTGCGATACCAAAAGGATCAACGTACACATAAAAGGGCTTACTCCAATCTAGAAAGACGAAAATAGGTGTAGTGACCAATTGTTGCTTCAATTCTAGGAAAGTTGCTTGACACTCGAAAGTCCAGACAAAATTCGTGCCTTTGCGTAACAAATACTCCAATGGGGATGAAATTGCTGCATATCCCTTGATAAACTTCTGATAGTAACTTGTGTGGCCATGAAATGATCGCACTTCTGTGGCGCTGATTGGTGGAGGCATACTAAGAATGACTACAATTTTGGTCTGGTCCACCAAAATCCCCTCAGTGCACACCACATGATCTAGGACACCAAAAGGTGTAAAAATTAAACACTTTCAAATTCAGGGCAATGCGTAGAGCTCGACAATGTTCTAGCATAAGGCGCAGCTTGGACGAGTGCTCTTTAAACAAAGGGAAGATTGTTCAATCATCTAGATATACTTCCATGAAGTCATGAATGAAATCCTTAAAGGCAGTCACCACTACCCTAGAGAAAACTGCAGGTGCATTCTTAAGGCCAAAAGGCATTACCTTGTATGCAAAGGATCCCCATTCCGTGGTAAAAGTCGTTTTATCTCTGTCTTCTTCTATGATGGGTATTTGATGATATCCACATAACCCATCTGTGAAGGAGTAAACTTCATGACCTGCGACAGAGTACAAAACTTCATCTGTGAAGGGAATTGGAAATGGATCATTCACACATGCATCATTCAAAATTTGATAGCCACCACATACTTTGATCTCCCCTGTTTTCTTACGCTGCACTACCATGGGACTAACCCATTTTGCCTTCTCTACAGGATAGATTATACATGCTTCCCGCGTTCTGTCTAGTTCAGCGTTCACTTTCAACTTTATGTTTGGATTCAACTTATACGACCTTTTCTTGATGGGTCGTGCACACTCCTTGAGTTCGATATGCATTTCAACTAGGAAAGGATGTACTCCTTTGACTTTTGAAAATTTTGTGAGAAACACATCTTGATAATCCCACAAGGGTTGCATAGCTTTTAAAACTTCTTTTTAGTCCAATAGTCACCTATATGTGCCAGTTTAGATGTTTTCCACATGCTTTTTAATAAGTTGATGATAAATCTTGCGCTTTTCCTCAGCAACAGATTCTTGCAACAATCTTTGTCCTTCCTGCTCTGGAATCTATATGTTGCACAACTTTTCTTCTTCAGTGGGTTCTGCGACTGGATCCTTTAATGGTTCTATTGGTCGTTCAAGTTCAAACAACTTAGTCATATTGATATCACCATCAATATATGAATCTTCAATATCCTCTTCATTTTGTATTTGGTGGCATGAGTGCATGAGAGATTATTCTTCCATCTTGGCAGCTTTATATCTTTGTAGTGCTGTATTTAGATCACACGCTGCGTTCTTCTGCGCAATAGAATCCATCGTGGTGCTTAAATCCTCTGTGCACCCATGGCATAGGAAATGTTTGATTTTGAGCAGCGCATTATGAACCACAAGATTCTCATCTTCAAACATAAAAGTATGTATGAAATCGCTCTGCACTTGCGCCCAATGCTTTGTCTCCCTCTTGTATTTTTGATGCATATACCAAGCTGATGGTAAAGGTGCAAGTGTGTAATGAAAGATATGATCCTAGTACTTAGGTGCCACACATTTTTAAGTCCAAACCTCAACACATTTGTGGATATGGATTTCAGGGCACTAACCTTTGTGAAAGTAAGGCCAGTTACTTCTGATTACATGCGATAATTGAAAATTGTTAATCATAAGTTCACACATATCATCCCAATCAAGCTGATCATTTCTATGAATTGTCCACCATGTCGCTGCAACTCCCTTCAAAGTGTAATTCAAGGCACTGACCCAGTAATTGATTGTATGCACATGAACTTATAGGTGCAGAATGAATTGATTGATATCCTCGGTAGCATAGTACGAAGGAAGTTGTCTTTTCGTGGTGAAGGCCATTCTTATAGGTTGTAGTTCATGATCACCACGAGCCCAGTTAAGTAGATGCATATTTGAGTCTCTGCTTATAGACGAAGCTTATAGTCGACTCTATATAATCCTGCATATGATCATCTGCTTGATATAGAAAATCAATTTTTGAGCAAGTAGGCGATTTAGCAGACATGGATGCACAATCTTCTATGACAAACTGAGGTGCCAATCGCTGAGTAACTACTGGTTTAGGCTTCCATTGTTTAGATGCCTTCAACTGTTGAGTGAGTAAAGATTACACATGAGGTTTATTGTGCTCATACAAGAAATTGCACTCGATTGCACGCAGAGCTTTCGGGTTCTCCTTAGAGTTTACCTTCATCTAGTTGGTTTCTTGTGCAACATAAAGAGAGTCTGGTTCAGCCAAAATGATGTAGAGTTTGTGTGCTTTATGTAAAAGAATGACTACAATCTTATCTTCTTGTTGCACCTTTAATTGATTTTGCACAGTATTGATAGTCATCTGACCATCATGTGCCCATTTCTTGCCAATCAGCGCAGGATAATGTGTTGTCTTTGTATCGATGACTTCAAAGTCACCTCACAAGCTCAATTCTGTGACTTTGATCTCAATGTCTTCTAATCAGCCTATGGGTTCAACTCTTCCATAGTTTGCTAAATTCAGAGTCACTAGACTGTAAGTGTGAACTGGTCATCCAATCGCCTCCCATGTAGACTTGGGGATCATGTTAATCGTGCTGCCAAAATCAAAGACAACATTTGGAATTTCATATTTTGAAACTTCAATGTCGATTCGCACATCTACATCCCATGGCTTCTTTGTTTTTACATACCAAACAAGTTTTTCTGTCTTCTGTTGCCCTCGTGCACACTGCAGTAAATTATGTAGTAAATTTGTAATGTTTTGGGAAATGTCTTCATTGTGCAGTGTACTTCGCAGCGGAAGTAAATTTGTCAGTGCAGTAACAACTCCATCTTGGCGCATAATGCGCACAATTTGACCATACATTTGGGCATCTATTGCTGCAACATCTCCTTCAGTAGTGGCTTGGTGTTGAATATTTTTCAAGATCTGCGCAACTTCATACATCAACACCTTTTCTATAGCTGGGTCTAGGTATTTGTCCTATTTTGCTTTTCGGATTCCTTGGTCTTGAGGCTTTTTGAGGAGACAATCCTCTCTCTGCGTGCTTGTGTCTTGTAACGGCGTTCAAAACGCATCCTCCTTAGGCTGTGCATTTACCATGTTAACATCCCTGACGGCCTTTTTTTTCTTTGCTTTTCCAAAATAGGGCAATCTTCTGTCTCATGCTGCTCATATATCCTACAATAGGTGTAGTAAGTTGGTCTTTGGGGATTCAAAGGACAATTGTGTTGCACATGATTATACTCTCAACATAAGTAACGTTGCAAAGGAGGACGTTGGTAATTATTTCTTCTGCCACCTTGATAACCCCCTCTGTAACCACCCCTAGATCCTCCTCTGTTCGACTGATAACCTCCTCTATAACCCCTGTTGCTGCATTGTATTCCAATTTTGATGTTGATGGGTATTATCTCCAATCCCAAATTGTTGTTGTGCAACTTGCAGAGTCCAACTAGTTTGTTGCTATGTCATTATCGGATTCCAAGGTGCCGAGTACTGGTATCGCGATGATGGTGGTGTCCAACTCGGTGAAGGAGGGGTCCATCCGTCTAGAGCTTGGTGCTGGTACTAAGGTGAACTGAGAATCCATTGCGGACCTGCTTGGTTTGCACAACCCTTGTTGACGTTTGGGCTTGGAATCGTCTGTTTCGTCGAAGACGCTTGTTGTGCAACGACGACGAATACATTCTTTGTAATATCTTTTTTGATTTCTTGCAAAGCCCTACAATAATTTTCATCATGATTATGTGATTTACAAAAATTACAGTGCAAATTCTGTGGGCATTTTACATATTGTTGCAGGAGATGGCACTGCGTTGTTGTGTGCCCTACTATATAGATTTCACATAACTCTATCTTGATCTTTGGACAATCATTCTTGAGATGTCCTTCTTTCCCACACTCCATGCACCATAGATTTAGCTTAGGTTTATCTACTTCATGATATTGTTTCATCCTCTTCATAAAAGCTTGCATTGTATTCTCAATCTTAGAAGCCATTATGGGAACTTCCCCATAATCTTCAATTTGCTCCACCCGAAGAGCAGTAGTTCTAGCATCTGCGTTAGTAGCATATTGACTTTGTGGTATAGCAAACTTGATTCTGGAGCGTAGTCCTTCGACAAACAATGTAGCTTTATATTTATCTTCTAAGGCAAACCCCACCTTATTCATAACATTTGAGAAACCGCGATCATAATCATATACTGGTTCTATCGACTTTTGCCTAATCTCTTTTAGGCCTTAAATAGTCTGACTTGTACATTTCTTTATTTTAAATTCTGCGATAAGACACTTCTTAACCTGCTATAGATTTGCCTGAGCGATATCTCTACGGTATATAAATTTAAGGGTTCTTCCATTTAGTGCCCTTATTAATTCACACTTCTTTATAGCCTCATCGGTAATACCCTTAGCTTGCCATTTCATCTCACATTTTGGTAAGTATTGCACAGGGTCCGCAGACCTATCGTATGTTGCCAGGTTTCTAAATGATCTTAAAGCACCCATATTATAAACTGGTGTTGAATGGATTTGCTGTGCAGCTATTACAGTGTGAGGTTGCATTCTGTGTGAACTTGTCTGCGCACTAAGAAGATTTACCTCCGCATTGGGAGAGTTTGTCTGCGCAATCTATTTTTTTGTATTTCCTACTTTTCTCTGTTTAGATTCAATGACCCTACGGCCTTCAAAGCGTTACGAATTGAGGTTGTTTCAATTTCAGTACCCCAATGATGCTTTTGCTTTGAAAACAGAGTTTCCCAACTACTGTTTGCCTGTCTTTGTGGTTGAAAACTTTTACTGTAATACAACAAATTGGGCTGCGTGGATGTGTACTCTTCTAGTGAATGATTCTTTCTTGCGATTTCTTCTCTTTTCAAGCTTAAACCTGTGATTACTCTGCAACTTTGTCCTGCTTCTTTGTTTAAATTTTCATGTCCTTCTGGTAATCCCTGTTCTTGTAGTTGCGCACTACATCTGTCATCAATCTAATCTACCTCTACACTATTCTCATCTTCATCTTCAAACATCTCTTCTTCCTCTTGTTCTTTGTCACGTCTTTCTTTTTGCCGGCCTTCGTCTTCTTCTTTCGTCTCGAATTTCTTCGTCTCTTCCTTCTCGTTCATCACTTCTTACTCGTTCATCAACTATTTTACTGCTACTCTTAACTCTACTTATAGCTACTTGGGTATTTTTCTGTTTACTCCATCTGTTTTGTTGTCGCAGCTCACGCTCTGGATCCAGATTCTTCTTCCTTCGTGTTTCCATTATGGATTCAGGGCCAAGCCTTATCTGTTCATCTAATCATTGTTCACTGTTATGTCACACACCCCCATACGCCCGGAGCGACTACTCCATATTCGCTGGGGTAGGTACCATGGCCTTGTCCACAACCAACATCTTCACTAAGATAGGTAGTCGTTGCAAAATTTTCCCTCGAATTCCTCTGATGAACAAGTCCTTTGCAACTTCAAAATCTATGTTTCCTCGCACTGCAAATTCAGTTATATATCCATTTACTGTAGTAGTAACCTAATGCTCTATTGCTCTTGTATAGTCGGTTTCCAATCTCTACAACTGGGCTATCTTTTCTTCAGTCCAGATTATAGTTTATTCCGTCCTTGGTTTAAAGTAATAATATTTCAACCGAGCTAACTAGTTAGCTAGCAATTTAGGGAACTCACACCATAAGATTTCATAAATTTCTCTGCAAATATGCTCTTGAATGATCTCATGAACTGTAAACCCAGTCCTACTTGATTTTTCTGCGAAATTACATATCCTTTGGTCCAACCATATCTCAATATCTCTCTACCCTGGTAACTATCTTAGCATAATTTTCTCTAAAAGGAGTTCCATGCTCACCGCACCATTGTTAGTAGAGGTCTCTGAAGCATCAAAACATGCTAAGGACGAGGATAGCTGTGAGATACTTCATGTGTGCAAAATAGTTTATCATAAAAAGACATGAATTTGGATGACAAAAACATAAGAAACATTAATTATTTTGTGCTATTGAGGAATTAAGAGCAACCAATATTGTATAAACTAAAATAATGCATTCAGAATAGTTCAGATAGAAAGTAACCAAGACATTACACACGAGAACGCATGCAAAGAACATAACAAGAAATCATACAGGGAACCATAACCATATAATCTCTATTGATCTCTTCTAAAAAGTGGAACCCTTTTTTTCTTACAAACAAAAGTATATATAGACATTTCCAATCTATGACTATTCATTATCTTCTTGTACTTGGCGCCAAAAGTGGAGTCTCTTTATATTCTAGCCTATTACAAGTCATGAAGATAAGACAAAATAGACTATATAATGACAAAATGAGTACATAATGCACAAATATTAGATAAATATCCTGTGCAACTTTACAATCCACGTTCTTAAACCAATAGTTTTAAATAAAAAGAAGAGTACAATGCTATAGAATAGTCATCAATGCACCATAAAATCATCACCAACTCCTCTGTTTCGCCCAAGAAGTGGAAAGGAAAGATTCATTTGGAACATCATCCACAAACATATTGTCCAAATCCTCACTAACCCCTCCCAATGCCTCTTCTTTCCTTGTTATGGCTTCTTCTGCTTCCCTCTCCAAATTTGCGACCTCCTCTTTTGTAAACATGGGCTCCTTCTGCGCATCCTCAGACTCAACAATCCAATCTGTGTATTGATCAATATCATCCAAGTCAATTTCCTTGTGACCATCTTGCCCTTCCATTTGTCTCATACAAAGACGAAGATTGCACTACACAAAGATAAGGTCATTGAGTTGTGTTGTCAGCCTGTTGCGCTTATTTGTATGAATGGCCCTGAACATGATCCAATTTCGTTCACACCTAGAAGTGCTACATCGATGGGACAAAATGCAGATGACTAACTTTTGAAGATTTGGTGTTTTTGCAGCATAATTTTCTCACCACAAATCTACAAATAGGACATTTATAACTTTGGCCTCCTAAAATGGGCATCTGAAATATTTGTTTTGCTAAACAAACAAATATTGGCTAATTCATAGTGAATCTTAGGAAATTGTTTGTTTGGCAAAACCTATCTTAGTAGAAAAGCTTAAACTTTTTTTTCTTGTGCTACCCTTTCCTTTTGATTTTTTTTATTAGATTCAATTCTTATAAGATAGCATCATTGTGAATATCCATCTTTAGGTTAGTTTTGATTGTTTATTAGGTGGAGTCAGTTCAATCATATGGAGGATTCCCGTGGGAAGGTCACAATCATGTTGCATATCAATGCAAATACATAATTGGTTATCTATAAAACATCATATGTGTTGTGTGTTGGGTTACAATTTGTGATCCTAAAACGAGAGGGTGAAAGTCCATCACTTGTTGGACGTTGTTCACAAAACTTGCATAAACAGTTGGCTTGGCTCATTTATATGCACACTCACACCCTTCGCCTATTTATAATGAGCCACAATCTTGTTATTCTTTAGACTACTACTTCTAGAACTCGAAACCAACTTTAACACCACCAGAACCCGTCTATCATTTGAATTCTTTGGTGGGTTCCTTCTTGTTTGGTGGGAACCCCTGACACTTTTCTTATGTACGCCATACATTGGGCACGATGCATTACAATAATTTGATGATGTTAGGGAGTCTTGATCACCATTTGAATGTTTGATTACACATGTTGCAAAACTAGTTCAGAAGCAATGAACAATTGGTGCAAAGCTTAGTTCATGGCATTCTATTTTTGATTTTTTTTGAGATTCCTGACGCATTTTAGTTAGGGTTGCAGGTGCGACATCCCTACTACTAGGGTGCACATATTTGCGTGTCAGACATGAACATGGGTATGACACGGCTTGGATACGGCCCAAAACCATACCTAGTTGTATCCAAGTACAATATTGCAGTTGGGCCATAGTGGATATGACCAGATATGGTGTGCAGGCTATCTGCAAATATACATGATTGAGAACTATTAACTAGAAAAAAACCTTAAAAATACTAAAAAACTGTAGGACCCTATAAAATGCATTTTAGCAGCAACTATTGAGGATGAGGAGGTGAATGCATGCTAATTTGCTCGTTTCCTTCAAAATTGAACTTTGCCTTTGCTTAACCTATTATGACTTCATTTGATTTATTTCCCTTGACCTTATCTACTACTTTTCTTTCATTTAATCTATTTTCCTTTGGCTTGTGCAATCGGCAATTGTTTTATTTTGTGTAATACCCAACTTCCTACCTTTCTTGTAGGTTGGGATTGTGTAATTCACATGCATTCTATGAGGTTATAAATTGAAGAAAAAGAAGTCATATAATGTATAAAAATTTAAATATAATGCATATATATTGTATATGTCATATCAACTATATCCATATCAGGTGGTCTTAAAAATTAGCTGTATTTGTATTTGATATTGTATTCGTATCTGTATCCATGTGATTCTAGTTCTAATGCTACTAGGATAACGAACTCTGTTGGGCCATTGCTCAAATATTCTTCCAAAGCAACACCACCAAGAAGTGGTGGTTGGCATTACTTGATTAGTGCCACGTTGTTTGTCTTGTTGCCATCACTACACACAACAATGATGCTAGTTGCAAGCTTATGCAAAAGAAATTGCCAGGAGTGTGGCTTATGCAACAAATACGGTTCAAAGCACTTCTGTTGTGCAAGGTGTCAAAATGTCATGAAATTGATAGATATGCCTTGGGATTGGTGATTTATTGTGTCGATGCTAAAACTATAATTCTTATAGCTCCTTGATGCCTTTGTTGCGAAATACACACGGTTGAATAAGATGGCTCGTTGGAACCAATATTGTGTAAAGTTGTGAATTTGAACTTTGCAAGGTGGCAAACTGAAGTTGTGAAGCAGATATGGACTTGTGAAGCAAGTTTGGGTTTTCTTGAGCCTGAAGCAAAATTTATTTTTGCGAAGTTGAACCAAACTTGTGATGCTCTCACAACGTTGTGAATCTCTACGGTCTTGCTATGTATTTGAGGATTGTTAAGCTCTTTAGAATTGCGAAGGTCACACAAAAATTGCGTAGGCTTGCAACGCTTCGTAGACTTGTGAAGCTCATAAATGCTTTGTGAAGAGAAAATTATTTATTTGGTGTTGGAATCTTTGCCCTAAAATACTTAGCTCTTTTGAAAGATGATCAATTCCACTTCATATGTAGGATAGCTTGGAGATCAAGGGATGCTTTTGCTTCAAAAGCTTTCAACCTAGATGTGATACCAAGGGTTGGGAGGCATGTATGTTGGTAATACAACTTTGAAACTTTGGCATTAGATAAAGGTTGGAAATATATGCAATTTTACAACATTCTAGTTGGGATGATTACCTTATTCCCTTTTGCACACTAAAATTTTGTTAGGTTATTCACTTTTAAAAATATATGCAAGTTTACAACATTCTAGTTGGGATCATTACCTTATGCCCTTTTTGTACATGATAATTTTATTAAGTTATTCACTTTTATTCCTTTTTTTAATTTTGCCCTCCACACTAGAACAAATTATGGAGCCCATGCAAACATTGGTATGAACTTCCTTTTTCGTTCTTATTAATACTAAAATTCGTTGACTACATCAATAGCATGACAATCAATAGCTTTTTTGATAGGTTGTCTTTGAGCACTTGTGGAAGATCATCTTGCTCAGGGATGATCAAGATGGTATGTTAGCCTATTTATGGAGTATGCTTGGATAAAGAGTTCTAAGGTCAACTTTGCAATATAACACTATTCTTAAGAGAAGGTATTTAACCATGGAATCCTCCATTGATATATAAGAGGTCTAAAACTAAAGATGCAGTGAAATTGTGTCTAAGAAGCAGTCCAATCTAAGGAAAAACCCAGAGGCTAAGAACATTCACTACATAATTGTTGACAAAAAGCAGTAGCACATCTCTGATTTTTAAATTTGGAGGACACAAGCCGAGTTTGGTTGGCATTTACATGCTTGCCAAACTCAACTTGTTAAAAAAAGGGTTTTGAAAGAAAGGACAAAAGAAAATTATATTAACATCCACGAATGACCAAAAGGAGGTCAATGGGACTTGACAACACATCCAATTATTTTAGAAATTGCTAGGGTAAAAGGACCCTAGTATCAAAGACCTAAAAAAAAAAAAAAAAGAACTAAAGCGTTGTAAATAAACAAGGTGTAAACCCAAAGTAGTAAGGCCCAAACACATGGTCAAGATATTGATACAAATAACCATCTGTGGGGAGCCAGAACTCCTAAAGAGTATGCTCTAATGAAAGATCGGATGCTAGTCTCATCAAACATCTATGACTATGGCTAGGACAGAGAAATCAACTGTGTCATTGTCTATCATTGTTAAAGGTTCAATATAGGTTTTGGTCCCTGCAACTTAGGAAGTAGTTGAGTAGTAGACCCACGACGCCAAGGAGTAGATTCGTGATGTTGAGGAGTAGATCCATGTCGCTGAGATAACGTGTGTTGGGGTACCTTAGTAGTAGTTTTGTGCAAAGATGAGCGCCGCCTCACAGACCTACCCCACTTAGTGTGTGAAACTACAATGTCGAAAGGGTGCTTAATGTCGCAAACCTCTGTGATTTGTTGAAAGAAAGAGGTGATTACTTGAGGGTTGTAGGGGCTCCCTATAGGGAATTGCATCGAAAGAACATGGATAGAGAGTCACCTAAGTTTATGTAAAGACAAAGGTCTCCATTGATGATATTTTAATAAATAGGGCATTTGAAAATGAAGTGCTCCTCAGTCTCCACCTCTTGGAGGATGCAAAGGCAAAAGTTCTGGTTCCCACATGGTATATTATGATCAGTGTCAACCCTCAACTGGTTTGTGAGCACACCGTCAACTAGCCAAAGGGAAACCATATGCCATGAGACCAATGATGCTGGAGATAGTCAGGATGACAAATCACACCATCAGCACCAACAAGAAATGCTCAACGTGAAAGGAAAACTTGGGGTTGAGCGGTTGAGGAGGAAGACTAGGTAAAAAATGAGGCCGGATTTGTGTTGGAAAAACTGGGCAAGACTCGCCTAAACTTGGTTTGTTAGAAAGAAAGAAAGAAATTATTTTAATGTCCACAAATGACCAAAAGTAGGTCAATGGGACTGAGAATCCTAGGGACAAACCAAAGAAATAAAGTACAAAGACAAAATGGAACAGCTTGTCACTATATATATAGTTTCGGAAGTTTGTTGATATATATATATTTATTAATATCCCAGGTTCTTCCAATGTTTCGTTGAGGTCTGAGCTCGTTGTTAAATTTTTCGCTTGCCATGCTGTTTCCGATTCTGAGTAAGGTGATTATAGTTTGAACCTTTTGAATAAAAATATTTTGCCTGGGGCACTATGATCAGTCTCAACCCTCAACTGGTTTGGAGCACACCATCAACTAGCCAAGGGGAAACCCTAAACCATGAGATCAATGATGCTGGAGATAGTCAGGATGACAAATTACACAATCACTACCAGCAAGAAAAATGCTCAGCGTGAAAGGAAAGTTTGGGCTGAGCGGTGGAGGAGGAGGAGGAGGAAGACTGGGTAAAAAATGAGGTAGGATTTGTGTTGGAAAAACTGGGCAAGACTCGCCTAAACTTGGTTTGTTAGATGTATATATAGTTTCGGAAGTTTGTTGTTAAATATGTATTTATTAATATCCCAAGTTCTTCCAATGGTTCATCGAGGTCTGAGCCCGCTGTTAAATTATTCACTTGCCATGTTGTTTCCGATTCTGAGTAAGGTGATTATAGTTTGAACCTTTTGAATAAAAATATTTTGCCTGGGGGACTATGCTGGTCATTGAGAAAGAAAGAAAGAAATTATATTAATGTCCACGGATGACCAAAAGTAGGTCAATGGGACTCGAGAATACAACTGTAAACAAAAGAAAGTTCAAGGAAAGAGAATTTAAGAAGCTAAAGTGCAAATGTTTATTTAATTAGAAAGGCCTCCATTGTGGTAGTCAGAAGTCTATTCATCTGATGATCGTTGTTATGGTCTTTTCCTTTACAAGCCTCATCAATGATAATCTGCTTATTATTGTTTATCTGTACATAATATTTGGTGACATCCATCATGATGAAGTTTTAAATGAATGGGTTTATAAAGGCATTGAGTTTAATGTGCGAAGTGATGTATTTAACATGAAGTTTTAATTTAATTTAATGGTATCTTAGAATATGATTTTGCAACACTAATATCTTTGGTTCTTCTTTGCAGACTGATCAGAAGCTACGAGTATGTGACATTTGTGGTGCTTTCTTGAGCATTTATGACAGGTAACAGTTCTAAGCTCTTTCCTTTCTTGTCCAGCACCAGATCCAATCCTAGAATTTGATATTTGGGAAAATCTGAAGGACTCTAAACTTCTGACCATGCGTATAATGCCTCTTCATTAACAGCAGGCTTTGGGCCCGATTTTTCGACAAAAACTTTTTGCAGCGTCAGAATGTGCGTTTTCTTTGTTTTATGGTTGAAGGTCTATGTTTAATAAGCTTGTATGGCATTTAAAAAGTGACAACGCACTTACTTTTCTACTCAACTGAGTCCTGTAAAATATATTTATGCTTGTTTGTCTTGTGATGAAATTTTCAGTGATCGACGGTTGGCTGATCATTTTGGCGGGAAACTGCATTTGGGATACATGCAAATTCGTCAAAAATTAAATGATCTACAGGTAACTCAGTTTTCAAGGGTTTCTTCATTCATTTTCTTACCGTGCTATGTTTGTAGCTGCAATTGGTCATGCATGTCCAATTGCAATGTCAACGAAACATGGCAACGAAAAATTATTAAATCTGCTTTTGTTCTTTTCGCCATCTGAACAACAAAACATGCAGAATTTCAGCCATGAGAACCTGGAAGTTCATTACTGACAATAATAATCTGTATAGCCGAGGAAGAGTCCATGAGCACATGTTCGTTCGTGGAGTTCTAGAACTATGAATTAAAGTGACATTAATATGGTTAATATTAGGTATGACATTTAAAAGTGTTATCAATGCATGTGTCAAATGATTCAATGTATCGGTAACTAATTTGTAGCATCACATAACTGTTTATATTGTAGGAATGACTATTATATGCATGGTTCTAAAAATCAGATTTGACAAAAACTCAGCAGCCCAAAAATTGGAATTGGACTCGGACTTGGAAAATTAAATAAATGAATATATCATGAATTACACTTAAATAGCATGCAAAATATTTGTTGAAAAGTATAAAAAATGAATTTAGAGAACACAGGTATATTTTCTATTAGATTAAGCAAAAAAAGAGTAAAATGCACACCAAATATCATCATCATATAAAATTACAAACACCTCAATTGGTTTTCATTCTTCTCTTTCCTTTCCTCATAGTCATCAACATTGCTCTTGAATTGGAAGATAAAGATTCCTGCTCAAGAAAAAAGTCATTGTCAAGCAAGTCATCTCCTAGTCCCACCGTTCCCGTTATTTCCTTTGCGATATCCTCCTCGGTAAACATGGCTTCACATCCTTTGCAATCCAATTAGAATATGGATCACTGTTATCCAACTCAATCACATCATGTGACTCTTTCCCCTCCAGCTTTCTGATGTGAAAATGAAGATTGCATTTCCCATAAACAAGGTCATTGAGGCATTGTTGGGTCAACTTGTTCCACTTCTTCGTGCGAGTGGTGTCAAATAATCTATAATTGAACTTATCTCCAAAAGTGCTACAAGTTTTGGACAAAATACAGATGGCTGGCCTCTAAAGATTTTGTGTTTTTGCACCATAATTTTTACATTACATATCTGCAAGTAAGAGATTTTTAACTTTTTAAGTAAACTAAATTTGTATCTGTTAAAGAAGTCTACAATTAAATGACTCAATCTTTTTATATGGCCATTAGTTTATTCTCCTTCGAAAGCATAGAGTTGAAGAAAAGAGCCTCCCCTCTGCACCCCTTTAAATATACAACTCATTTAGCATTGTGTCTAAGAGTTTTGTTGAGGTCATCCTCTCTATGCATGTGTTGAGTCCATTTAGAACCTTTTGTTGGTCTTAAAGGATTCCAAAAAGAAAACATCGGGGTTCAAGTAGTACGCCACTACATATGTGTTGCATGTATGTGTTGTTGGATTTGATTGTTCCATCTTTGATCAATTATGCACCAAATGGGTTCATATTTTCTATTATTTTCTCCACAATAATGTTGGATGGCATCCTTGGCCTCATACAAATAACCCAATGGGTGTTTTTCACCATCAAGCAAATGTACAATGTCGACCAATGGTTCCATCACTCAAGAAAAATAGTTTGAATTTTGAAAACTAAAGTTAAACAAATTTAACAATAAAAACAAATGAATGAAATTCAAAGAATTAAAATTCGTAAGTTTTACAAACCTATAAAGTAATAGCGTTTATTATTTTGTAAGTTCGTACTTGTAAGTTACCTCAAGCATCTTGTTTGTGCTTATTGCAAACACATCATCAAAAAGTTTTTTCATGAACTTTTCCACCTTCATGGAATATGGACTCTTCAATCATTGCGTGTTCACAAATATTTTTATTAGAAACACGAGTGATATTGCAATGCTTTGCAGTGTGATGAAGTTTGTCGCAAATTGTGTGGGTCGATCATAGGTTTTTTCCTTTGGTGTGTTCTATCGTCAAGTTAAGCACGTAGTGGTGATTGTAGATGTATTTGGTTATATTCCTTACTTCTTCAACCACAATTTTAATCCATACAATTTTTTCAATGTCTTCAAGTAGGAAATTGATGCAATGGGTGGCACAATGACAAAAAAAAAAAAAATGGTAGGATGGTTATTCATTTTGTTGCATTGTTAGTCACAACTTGGATGACATTTTCAACACTCACTTCTAGGACGACATCCTCCAATATATTGCATGGTAATTACATTCTTGTCTTGGTGGGAGGCATCAATAGACTTCAAGAACACTAATTGGCCACTATAATCCACTAGAAAGTGTATTAATGCCCGATGCCTACCATTAGTCCACTCATCTTGAAAAACACTACAACCTTTTTTGCACAATTGTTTTTTGATCCACTATTACCTCCTTTATCTTTAAAAGTTTGCTGTTGCAAGGGCCCACACAAATCATGAGGAGGGGGTACCTTGAACCTTTCCCTGACAACAATCATTACATTTGCCAATGACTCCCAATATGGGCTTCTTGCCACATGGAATGGTATTTTAGTACATTACCAACAATTTGCACCATCCTCGCTTCATGGTGCTTCTCCTAGTTCCAAACATTACTTTTGAGTGAAGGTTGCTCACTAGGGGTATTGTGAGGAACAAAGAAGCCCTGTGAATCTAATCGGCTTGAACTCTCTTTATTGAATGCACCCAAGATCCATGGGGCAATACAAGAGCTTACTAATTCAGTTCCCGAATTAGAGGGGCAATTCATGATGAATGCAACTACTTATTCTGTCATTTTATATTTTTTATGTCAATCCAATCGTCTTGAACTCTCTTCACTGAATGCACCCTGAATTTGTGGGCCAATACAAGAGGTTACTAATTCAGTTCCTGAATCAGAGGGGCAATTCATGATGGATGCAACTACTTTTGCAGTCATTTTATATTTTTTCTCCTCATAGCGCTAGCATAAAGGGCATTTGTCTCTTGGCTAATGTCAGGGTCCACTTGACCGCACAATTTTACATCTTTGGTAGGTATCTTTGGAAGGTGGTTTTTGAGACAATTGATGTCTCTTATCTCAAAACTACTTTAATTGCATATTAATCTTCCTTTTTATGAAGCTAGTGTGCCATACTTCCAAGAGGGTTCTGTTAGCCAAATTTGTTGCCCTTATTTTTGAAATTTCCTTTGGCTAAGTTTAGCATCTCTTGTCTGTTTTCCATCCAATTGTGAAGGACTCGTGAAGAAACCAGTGGTTTTCTCTTCTTCGGAAGTTTTGTTCCAGCCTTGTTAGAGTGTTTTTTCACCTCTTTTGCCTAAGCGTTATCTCATTTGGAAGGTTTCCTTTGTTTTTGGGTTTTTTGTCCAAGCCTAGGAATTCTTTCGGTCTGACAAAAAGTCTAAAGGTATTTGGCCTGTCTTTTCTCGAAAGATTACCCTTCAATTTTTTTTTGAAGGGTCCTTTCTCTCTCAAAAGGTTGCTCACTAGGGGTATTGTGAGGAACAAAGAAGCCCTGTGAATCTAATCGGCTTGAACTCTCTTTATTGAATGCACCCAAGATCCATGGGGCAATACAAGAGCTTACTAATTCAGTTCCCGAATTAGAGGGGCAATTCATGATGAATGCAACTACTTATTCTGTCATTTTATATTTTTTATGTGAATCCAATCGTCTTGAACTCTCTTCACTGAATGCACCCCGAATCTGTGGGCCAATACAAGAGGTTACTAATTCAGTTCCTGAATCAGAGGGGCAATTCATGATGGATGCAACTACTTTTGCTGTCATTTTATATTTTTTCTCCTCATAGCGCTAGCATAAAGGGCATTTGTCTCTTGGCTAATGTCAGGGTCCACTTGACCGCACAATTTTACATCTTTGGTAGGGATCTGTGGAAGGTGGTTTTTGAGACAATTGATGTCTCTTATCTCAAAACTACTTTAATTGCATATTAATCTTCCTTTTTATGAAGCTAGTGTGCCATACTTCCAAGAGGGTTCTGTTAGCCAAATTTGTTGCCCTTATTTTTGAAATTTCCTTTGGCTAAGTTTAGCATCTCTTGTCTGTTTTCCATCCAATTGTGAAGGACTCGTGAAGAAACCAGTTGTTTTCTCTTCTTCGGAAGTTTTGTTCCAGCCTTGTTAGTGTTTTTTCACCTCTTTTGCCTAAGCGTTATCTCATTTGGAAGGATTCCTTTGTTTTTGGGTTTTTTGTCCAAGCCTAGGAATTCTTTCGGACTTTTTGTCTCTGACAAAAAGTCTGAAGGTATTTGGCCTGTCTTTTCTCGAAAGATTACCCTTCAATTTTTTTTTGAAGGGTCTTTTCTCTCTCCAAAGTGTCCATAATTTTTTCGAAGGGTCACTTTCCAAAGCCCGAAGACTTAAAGCTAGAAGAACTCGAAGTCGTCAAGCTTGAAGAACCCGAACGAAGTAGAAGAGCTTGGAAAACTCGAAAAGGTATTGACAGTGCAAATCGGGTTTTCAAGACTACTTAACTTATAAAGCTTAATCCAACGGTTGATCCACGACAGGAAGATCGACGGTGCAAATCAATGATCCGGGTCATTTTGAATGGCCAATGGAAAGATCAATCAATGAGCACATGGATTCCCAACAATGCCTCTCCAGTCAACGCAGAATGAAAGTGACTCTTTTCCACGCCATTGTGCATCGCGACAAGCCAAGGAGAAGCGGTTGGGCGCCAAAACAGATTTCTAATAGGTGGCTCCATTGACAACAACCATTTTAACGCCATCTCCAAACATCTCGATTGGGTTGAGCAACCGTTGAAAAAAAATCTTCTGGAGGGCAAGCCAAGGGTGTTCAAGAGGGCGACATGGATCAATTAGAATGCCCTAATGAGCATCATTGGCAAAGTCAGTTGCAGCTGAAGATGGAGACTTTCAACAGAATTGATTCCTCTCCTTGGTGCCAAAAGCTTTCCTCTCTCCTTGGTATATATATAGCCCCTTGGCTAGAGAAAAAGAGACCACGCAGTGTTTGGCGAAGCCTTGCTGGAATGATTCAAGTTCAGCCTTTAAACAATTAGCATAAATCTGTATCCTTCAAGCTTTCTCCGAGTTTTTGGTCTGAGTGTGCAAGAGATGTATAGTGGCAGCATGTGATGATTTTTCATCCTTCTGTCCACTTTATCCTTCATACTTGAACAAGAGTTCTTAGTCTAACTGGTCACATGGTGTGTATCCAAGTGTATTGAATTTTTGCATGTGTATTACTGTCTTGAATGTGCAAAGTTTGCCTTTCAACGCATTTACTTTGTGTCATTTTTTACACATCTCACCTCTGTTTTGAAATATTTTTGCTATAATCTGTAGAGTTTGGGAATGGTTTGTGCTTTTGCTGTATTGTGCACTAGAATCTGACATTCATGTGAAAAATAGTTTTGGTGTATCACCACTCTTAGAATATGATTTCGTTTTTTATAAATTTCTAACTCTTTTCCCTTTAAACAAGCTGGTTTAGCAGAGATTGTCTTGCATAAACATATATAGGGAGCTAGCCCATTCAATCTAGAGGTCCACTTCCTCCATAGGCATACTCATAGTACTGGATATGTCCCAACGTTGCCCAAATCTAGGAGAGGACTAAACACTCTCTTCTAGGGCGCAAGATTTGGAGACAACAATGTCCTTGGACTTGGTACTTGAGGATGAAATTTTCATAAATCATTGAAAATTGCAAAACGTAGCAAAGAAAGGAGAATTAAAATAATGGAAGCTTTAAAATCCTAGAAGAGAACTGAAATGGAAAAAATAGAAAACCCTGAAACAAAAACAAAAAAAGGAAATACCTCTCTAATCGAACCCTAGTCTTTGAAATATTCTTTAAATTTGACAATGATCACTTCATGATAGGCGAAAAATGGTTGAAAGCTTGTTAGTGACACTGGACAAATCTCGTCAAAAGAGAAAAGTTTCATATCTGAAGAAGTCAAAAAGAGTTTGTGTCCTAAATAGGCAGTAAAACCTCCGTCTGATCTCATAATAAATGGGACAACGAAAGATGAAGTGTTCCTCAGATTCCTCCTGGATGCTGCGTAACTGACAAATCCTGTCTGCTCGATCTATCTAGTGATCTGTCTCAATCCTAAACCTGTGAGACCCCACTCGAAACCGTCCTAATGGGATACGAAGAGAGTGCATCCAGTGGCGGAATGTATACTGTGGATGAATGATAAGCCCATCACTCAGTGCCAAGAAGTGCTCTGCATAAAATGCCATCTTAGGGTGTAACCCCCCAGGAGGGTTTACCCAAGTAGTATGGATAAACTGTCTATAAATATCATCCCTAATAATCCGGTTCAACTCTTGTCTCGTGGGTAGAAGATGAGTTGGTGCATCCAAGGAGTACATAAATCGAGGAAGTCGGTCCATCCTGATTCCCACAAACTCCAATAGATCAGAAACTCCTGTAAACCAAAAATGTCCACGGGTCAAAGGAGCTGAGAGAGCAAGATTCTGTAAAGAACAAAATGCTAAGTATGGGTATCTGTCACATCCACTCGCAGAATCAACAAACTTTCATAAATGGTGCATGACAGTCATCAAATCAAATATAGTCTCTAGTCGGAAGGGTCCGGCTCCAAACTCTGCAAGAATGATGTGTTGGGGAATTGTTTGCTTACATCTGATTATGCGGCGAAGGAGAAGTGTCTGGACCCTCCCAACAGTAGCCCAATCACCCTCATGTAGAGAGGACTCCCAAACTACAGAGCCATAGAGAATTGTGGCTCTAATAAGTGTATCCATGAGTGACATCTTGGAAGAGATATCTTGAAAGCGATGTCGAAAGCCTTGTCGTTCAAGGAGAGCTAAAGAACCATAACCTTTGTTTATTCTAGGTTGGAGTGCCTGCCTCAAGCTGAAACGTGGACCAGAAAATTGCACTCTAAGATAAGTATAGGAAGTGGTAATCTCAACCTCCTTTCCTCTGAAAAAGAAATGGAGGTGGGAGGTCTTCAAGCCATTAAATACCATGACCTTGGTTTTCCCCAAATTAACGGTCAATTGTTGGAGATCGCAAAAGAGAGCCAAAGCATCCAACCGTTGCTGTAAGCCCTCCAAAGAAAAGGCTAGGAGAACCACATCGTCCGCAAACAAGAGGATAGAAATCAGAACCTGGTGAAGAAGACACCGATCACTAGACTGAATATCTTCATGATGAAAGGTCTCTAACTCATCAATGTATATCCCAAATATGGTTGGGGACAAAGGGCATGACTACTTGACCCCAATGGTACTCCTAATAAAGTCTGAAATCATATGAATTGTGCGTAGACGACCAAGAACATTCTCATAGAATCTCATAATGGCTGCCAAGAGGGTCTCAAAAAATGCCAATATTCTTAAGTTTCTGGAAAAGTACCTCCCTCAGAACATAATCAAATGCTTTCTTGAAGTCTACAAAACAAAAATAGACTTTGGTTGAGCGATGACGTGCCTTCTCAATTATGGCTTGGAGTGTGAAAATATGATCACTGCTCTGATGGGTTGGTCTAAACCTTCCCTGCCCCTAGCTCTGAGGTGTCTCTGCTCAAGCTCTCTTGAAAGTTGCATGTGTAATAACAATAGCATACAATTTCAAGAATGTGTGTCCAACCATGATCGTCTTGTAATTATTAGGATCTAAACAAGATCATGACTTGTGGATCGGGTGAATAATGTGATGTGACCAAGAGGGTGGAAAACCCGAACAAACCACGTGGTTGAAAAGATCAACCAAATAGCTTCCAAAAGCTCTAAAACCATGTTTGAAGAACTCGGCTTGGAAACCTTCTTCATCAACTGCGTTGCTACTATTCATCACCCTCACTGCCTCTCTAACCTTCTCGTATGTGAAAAAGTGAGAAGAAGATGGTGGAGAAACAACATGGGTTGTGTTTGGTTAGGAATATCATAAAGGGTGGAGGTATGGGAAATCATGGATGTGGCATTAAGCTCAGTGGGGAGGGGAGAATGTCATGGGAGGATGGTATGCCATAAGAGTTTGGGGGAGTGAATGTAGGAACCCTGTAAGATCCGTTTCCTTTGAGAAATATAAAGGCGTTTATTACGTCAGAGAAGGCAACGATAAGATGATTTTGGCTGGGTAAGAGGGGTGAGAATGGAGGAAGGCGTACTGAAGCTGACGGTGGAGAGTTTTGCAGTCATCATTGTACCACTAATTCATGGGGCAAGATCTTTTAGATTAATGGGAAGTAGATGTAGATCTGGTGTAGTTAGGAAAAGATTTGAGGGCAACTTCCCTAATAATGGAGGAAAGATGTGTACTTGGAATTATCACAACCAAGTGAGAAGAATTGGGGTTCTAGAGGTAGAAGCTGATGGATGTGAGAAAGGAAAATGTCAGAGTCCCCATCCTCAAACTGGAAAATGGTATGTGGTATACCGAAAGAGGGGGTTGTAACAAGAGGGGAGAAATCACAGCCCGGATGGAGAAAGAGAGAAGAGCATGGTCCGCAAGGGTAATGGGGAAAATGGAAAAATGACAGATGAAGGGCAAAAGGTTCTGATTTGGACATGGAAAATTGATGGATGAAGAGCTGCTTTGAAAATATTAACCTAACCATTGAACAATGAAATTGAAACATGAGTTTCACAAATATGGTTATGAATAATATTATGGAAATAACTACAAGAAGATTCTTCAATTTCAAATGACAAAAATAAAAATAAGGAAACCCTGCCCGCCCTTTTTTTTTTTTTTTAGATTTTCAAGGAATGGCACGCCATCCGAGATGTCAAGGTGTCCCTAGGATACTTTAGGGATGTCCTCGAGTATTGTGGGAATTGAACAATGAAATTGAAACATGAGTTTCACAAATATGGTTATGAATAATATTATGAAAATAACTACAAGAAAATTCTTCAATTTCAAATGACAAAAATAAAAATAAGGAAACCCTGCCTGCCCTTTTTTTTATTTTTTTATTTTAGATTTTCAAGGAATGGCACGCCATCCGAGATGTCAAGGTGTCCCTAGGATACTTTCGGGATGTCCTCGAGTATTGTGGGATGACCTGGGGACTTCATGACTTCCGTTTGGAACACTGTGCTTATAATTTCTTAATCATTTGTGTAATGCACAAATGTTCTACAGAATAATGTTATGCTCATACAAGTGGTGTTTCTGCAGTGAATTAAATTATTTGATATGAATTTTTTGGTAGTCAGCTGCATAGTTTCGAGCCAAACTACATTGATCCATATTTCATGAAGAGTGGTCCAAAAGAACCCATCTCTCATGAGCATGAAATGATCATTTGTATATTCGTGCTTTGGTCTATGGTATTTTTTTGGGTCTGTGGTTTGTAATGATGACATTGTAAAATCAGTGCACCTGCAAAACAACTGCTTTTTTGTAATACTTTTTGCACATTAATATAAAATATTTTCCATTTTGGATGATAAAATAAGTGCCTATGGTTAGGTAGTAGTTTGATTTTGATATCACAAATCAACAGTTATATTAAGAAACTTGTGTTCTTAGTTTGCTACTTGCAAATAACGTGTTGAGAAAGGTGGATCCGAGCAAAATATTTAGTCTTTTTTATTTCAGACTGGATGATGGTTCTATGATACATTTGTGATGTTGCAGGCAGTGTGCCCTCTTTGTATGTAAATAGCTTTAATGTCTGGCTGTTTAATTTCTTTTTGTATGGTGTTAAAACATTCGTTTCTGATCTATAGAAAACTACACACGACAATATTATACTTTATAGGTCTGGTTCATATTACTAGGCTCCAAAATCATCTGTCCATATTTACTAATGTTAAATAAGACTGTTCAATTTCTTTACGCTTCTCTTTTATTTTATATGCTAAAATTCAACATTGTACTTTTTATATTGAGAGTTTCTTTGTTTCAGTGCTTCACTGCTGCATGGTGCCTGTATATTGAAGTAAATAATCGTTATTATACGGTCACTTTCTTATTGCTAATATGGTCCACTGGTTATCCAAGACCAGTGCCAATCATTGGGTTTAAATGCCTGCTTTACTGATTGTTCATATTTGTTCTGTTTGGCAGCAGGAAAGAAATAATGCTCGCAAGCTTCTAGATGATGAAAGGTAGTTACTGAATTTTGGCTTTTTTATGTTATTTTTAACTGGTTCGTATTTTTCCTGGTCCTTATCTAATGCAAGTCATTTGCAACTTATATAAATTGATTGTTGGTGAGGCTGTTCGTCAAATAAGTATTTTGGGTGAATGAGAATGACCAAAATTGTAATGATATAAAGTGAAATGAACAAATATTCACTTAAAACCTATGTTACACCGAGTTTCTGCGGCAGGGACAGGGATCACAGCAAATGGCAAGACAAGTTTCTGGGACAGGAATAGTTTGCTTGGATTTTGGGGACGACAATGGAAAATTTAATTTATGAGAACCCCTCATCCCATCTATAGGTATGTGCAAGAGGTGAGCATCAACCCTGGTGTAGCTCTCCCTAAAATCGGTAATGCAAACATGATATAATAATGCGTTACCCTGTATTTCTTGTATTTTTTTGTGTCAAGAATGGTCACATTCTTGGATAGGGTCTCAGATGGTCGAAATGGTTCCTTGAAAATTTCAACGTTTGAGAGGCACTTAAATTGGGAGGCAATACCTCTTTAAATCTGCTCCCAATGTACACCCTTCTCCCCTTTTGCAGAAACTTCTCTCTTGCCCTCTCTTTTCCACTTTTACAAAATTAAATTGTTTCATGTTTTATGTTTGGGGGAGGGGGGTCGTAGGGTGCAACCTTGGTGGGTTCCATATTTGAGGAAAATTTAAATTGAGAGGCACCACTAGCTGAAATTCATTCATCCAGCTCACATCGATTCTCTATTCCCCCTTCTTAGCTGGATGGCATGTCACAACTCATTTTGCTGATTGTTCTCAAATTACAAAAAAAGAGAACAAAGAACAAACTAACAAAATACCTCTTCAAGTCTGCCCCATTTTGCATCCTCCCCTGAATTGTATCCTCCTTGGAAATTCTCTCTTCTGCAACATGAAATTATCTTCATGTTTTAGGCTTTTTGAGGGGAGGGGAACATTGGAGGGGTGTGCTAGGGTGCAGGGCTTGGTATGCGTATCATGGTAAAGTGGATCTAGGTCTAAACAACACTACACTGAGCCATAAAATGAGGCACAGATAGTAGATTTGATATTAAATATAGTAAAACTAGTACATAAAGCCTTGATTTGTGCTTGGAATAGGTGAATGAAAGTACCTTGAAATGTGGAGAATTGCAAAGGGAGTTTTTAGATAAATACTTGATTTTTGATAGGGACTAAAAACACTAAGAAATGGGCTCTGAAATAGTTCACAAGAGAGTCCAAAAAGATGGGAGAGATTTGAAGATGTGACTAGAATCCGAATTTTCCAATGGAGGCAAATTGGTATTGGAATGCTCCAATGGTGGTTGTTTGTCTTGATAGTGGCAATCTTGGTTAGATTGGATTGAAACTTTGCAATTTCCTTTATCACCCCCTACGCGACATAAACCTCTCCCAGATTAACAAATTAATGTAGGAAACTGTCAAAATTCCTTCTCGTTTGCTCAAGCCCTAATCCACTCCAAGAGACTTGGCAAGGGCTTAACAAAATTGGTGTTGTTATGAAGGCACTGCCTTAGTCAAGCCCCTATTTGATGACAAGTTGGAAATCAATACTCATGAAAGTCAACAAGCAATCCGATATATATGAATATCCCAATCCCTTATTCCAATGAATGAGATGCAAGCAAATAGTCGATTTCATATGCTCGTGCACTAGTTTTTATTTTGGTACAATTATATAGCAATAACTTTTTGATAGATATAAATACAGTAAAAAATCCTTAGATGTGATCCTTGTGATTGAATGAGCATGTGATGTGCATTCATGATGTGTTAAATATACTAGGGTGCTTGTGTATATATATACTTGTCTTCAACTTAAGACCTTTTTGGCGCACAAGCTGAGATTGTGGGAGTGGGAATGCCGACAATCAGGGCACAACAAAATATGATGCAACATGAGGAATGGGGCAAAAGGACCCATGATTGACATGACCACTATCAAAATAGTTTGATGGTGGCTAGACTAGTATCAGACTGTTGCGATATTGTTTAGGGTGACCAAAATCTTAAAAACAGAGACCTAATGAACTAGATGAATATCTAAGAACATCTCGAGATAGACAAATAATAAATATGAAAGTTTTCAAGTGTGAATGGTGATATCGTAGTTAAACCCTAGATGACTTGAAAGTCATGTAAACTAGGTGGATATTCCACTTTATGCTCTGCCAACGTAGATCCTTTCAAGACAAGGGGTCGTGCTCATGTTCTAGCTATATAACAAACCCAAAATGATGTTTAAAGATGTATCCAAACTCTTATGATTGACATCTACAACATACATGAGAATATGTAACTCTTCACATGCAAGATCCACATGCTACATCTATTTCATACATTCCTTCACACTCTAAACACGCTGCTACTCTATACATGATTGCAATTGAAATGCTTGCA
Organism: Torreya grandis; assembly: GCA_037957365.1. Classification (NCBI taxonomy): domain Eukaryota; kingdom Viridiplantae; phylum Streptophyta; class Pinopsida; order Cupressales; family Taxaceae; genus Torreya; species Torreya grandis. The sequence goes on along the minus strand of JARHVA010001123.1, from coordinate 1,105,969 downwards.
TAGAAGTGCAATACAAATGTGAAGTTCTTTAACCTTTATGACAAGTACTACGCTTGTGATAGATGATTCTTGAGTTCTTATAAGTTGTTATGAACAAGTACTATGTTTGTTGTGTTAGACTAGTTGCAAAGAATGGAAACATGCAATCAAAGGAAACATACACATCAACAAAGAGAGATGACACAAGACATAAGTTGCTAAAACTCAATGTGAGAAAATTGTTGCAAGAGTGAAGCTATGCTCCTTCATTTCCACTATGTTTTGTAATTTACAAGCTTTTGCCTTCTTGGGCTTACAGGACACCATCCTCACGAGCTCCTATACTCGTAATGATCTCTACAATGTTCAGTGAAAGTCTTTCGTCTTAAGTAAGAAAAACTATTGAACTCAGCTATGCCAATTGTGTAGTCTTCAACTAAATCACATACATGAAAACAATGAGTTGGTGAAGGAATGACTTGATAAATTCCTCAAATGCATACTTGAATGCTTGGCTTCAATGCTTCCTGTCTTCTATGAAGTCTAAAGGCTTGTATATATGCACAAGAACATCCCTTAGACTTGACCAATAAGCCCAAGAATCGGAATATGAAGCCAAAACGCTTTCATGTCCTTTCAACTTTCAGTGTTTGCAAAATCGTTGTTATATGCAAGCCAAACTTGTTGTTGCAGTTGCAAAGCCGCCACTAATGGTTGTGAAACTGTGACTCTATGTATTGGCGGTTTTACAACCATAAAGAGTCCTCTTAACTTCCAGAGGCCATAACTTTTGCATATGAACTCGAATTCACATGTTTTTTTGAATTTGCATAACTTTTTGTAATGTCCCCATTTTCAGTAATACTGATTTGTCAGCGTTTGTTTGGATCCAATTTTGACCGAAGCAACTTAGTGTTTTATGAGAACTCCAAGGTTCTTGGAGTATACAGGTTGTGTTCTGTAGGGATGTTTGTTGTTGGTAGTGAGCTCAGTTGGTTCCTATGACACTTTTCGAAGTGAATTTTGGCTTTTGATGAGTTCTCCAAGATTCTTGGAGAGAGCGTCTATTTATAGAAAGTCACCCGATCGATCCTAATTATCATTTTCATCATCAATATCATTCCAGTATAGTCGGATTTTGATTTTGATGTTTAACGGTTTTCGTAACTTGGATGAATTATTGAGTTTTAATTTAATTATTTCACTAAGGTTGCTTAATTTTATAAAATAATTTAAAAAACAACTTAGTGTAATAGCTCGTTGGAAAGGAAATTAAAATTTTTAAATCATGGACGCTTGAAAAAATGACCTTGCATTTCAAATATAATCATTATTTCATAGAAGGGTCTTTGGGAGCACAAAAAGGGTTATTTTATTAAAAAGTGAATCTAAAAAAATATATCTTTTGGAAAGTTTGGCGGAAAAAGTATTAAAGGAGATTTAGAGAGCTCATTTGGATATGCAGATTATTTTATTTCCTCTTGTGAAACCCTTGTGGTTTTGAGGGATTGAACTTGGTTCATCTCAGCTTTCTTGAGGACGGAAACCCTCTTGGAGAAGATTAGCCACGATGGTGAAAGATCCTCCCCGGTTAATACTGTGTGACTCATTCAAAGTTACAGTTTGTGCAGATTGATTTTTCGATAGAGTTATCCAAAATCTACGCATGTGCTGAACGATTTGTGCCACAATTTATTTGTTGAATGATTGCCGGTTAGAAGATTTGATGGCCTAGACACTATTGTAATAAGCTAAGCACAACCCATAAGGGAGATTCTTGGTGGGGCGTGGCATTCTAAAAGCCCATCGCTTGATGCTTGGAATGGAAATGAAGACACAACAGATTCATTTGTGTTATGCTACAACAGAGTGCTTTGTATAACAACTTATTATCTTGTAAATCATCATCATTTGAGTATTACATCACAACAATTGTAATCTAAACCTGTATAACATTGAAGATCAATACATTGCTGGAGTTTGAGGTCAGAGTGTTGTATTGTTTCTTTATGCATACCAAGTGTTTGTTGAAATGTTCATGATATTTCTATGCATTGTGGGTTTTTTGTTTGAACAAATATTGTCTCAAATTGCATTTTAAATGATCCCATTCCAAAACACATTGAAAACAATCACTATACAAAGTGTTTGACGAAAATCCTACTCACTAGAAGTCAGAAATATTTTTGGGTTTCGGAAAATATTTGGTTTAAAAATTGGAGTTGGTCATTACAGTGGTATCAGAGCCTAGAACTTCTTGCCAACCTGTTGGGTTATTTGCATGTCTGTTTTTCTGGATGCATGTTAGTTATCAATACTTGCATGTTGGTATCCAACGTTGCATGTCATTGATCCGCACTTGCATGTGGGTTTTAAGCTTTTGCATGTTAGTGATCTGCACTTACATGTCAATTTTGAGCCTTGCATGTCAGTGTTCTAGACTTGCATGTTAGTATTTTGGCCTTATTTATCATTTGAATCATGGATGATAGAAAGACAATAGATTCTGAAAAGAGGTTGAAAATCATGGAGTCACTCAGTGGAAAGGATGTTGGAGATAGGTTTTATACAACAGGGAAGGATCTTGAGTTTCTACATCAGTCAAAGGATTGTTTACTCAGTATGTTGAAGGTAGTGGAGAGTAGTTTGTCTATGATAGATTAGTCATATTCAAAGAAATTGCTTTGAGCAATGAAGCCATCAATGACTTCTTTGATTAAGCCAATGTTTATGAGACAACCTGATAAAGAGGTAAGACTTGCTGTCATTTATTGCCTTAGTGAAATTACAAAAAATTTAGCTTCTGAAGCACCCTACGATGATGACATAATGAGGGGGATATTACAACGGATTATTGAAAACTTTCATGGTTTAGATGATAACAGAAGCCCTTTTGGTAAAAGGGTTAATATTTTAGAATAGATGGCAATAGTCAAGTCGTGTTCTTTTGATTGATTTATATTGTGATGATCTTATTCTTGAAATGTTTCATCATTTCATAACTTCTATTAGTGAGGATCATGAAGAAATTATTTTTGATTGTATGACAACCATTATGTCTTTGGTTTTGAATGAGAGTGATGTTATCTCCCAGCCACACTTCACATTTTTATCGGCTGTTTTGAGAAAGGAACAAAATGATTTTTTAGCTACACATGAATTGGTTAACAGTGTTTTCAAACAATGTGAGCAAAAATTGATGCCATACTTATCAGTTGACAGGATAGGAGATGGTGAATCATATGATGTATCTACAAGTAAACATGAAGATGAAATTTTTTTTGGAGTTGTTAAAAGAACTGAAGAAATCTCTTACGAAGAAGAAGATGACTTCACGAGACATGCATGACAAAGTACCAAAATGACTTCAGAGAAGAACATACAGTTACATTTGATGGGTATGCTGATTTGGAGTTTGTTAAATTTGCAACTGTTGACAAGACACATAAAGATGAAGACATGAACATCTCCAATACCAAAGAGAATATTATGAAGACAGAAGGTTCCCTGAATACCTCACCAAAATTTTCAGAATTGGAGCATGCTAATTTTTAGGATGTTGCAGTTTTTGAATCAGCATTTGACACTGAGCACATACATCATTTTAATGATGATAATTTAGAAGTTGAGTGGGGAAGATCCATGCAAGATGTGAATCAGATTGATTTCCAAAAGGATTCCATTGAGAGGAGTGTTCTGGACAAAGGAGCTGAGTTTTTAGTTCAGTTTGAAAGAGCTGGATTTAGTTTAGATTCAAATCAGTTTGAAAGTGATGTGTTGAAGAAATCAGCCATTCATGAAGAGCTTGACGAGCCTATTTGTTCAGAACAAAATAAAAAATTCATAAGACCATGGGATGCAGGGGTTTTGACTCTTAAATGCAATGAAGGAAAAACATATGATGATTCTGTGATAGAGCATAGTGTTGTCCTACCTTCATATCATAAAATATGCAAAGGGAATGTTAGAGAGGTAGCTGGTTTTGATATACATGCCCTTGAAGACAAATCAGAAAATTCGTTGTGTGAAGATGATGTTGACCAAAGGCTTAGAGAATTAAAATTGTTGATCAATGAAAAAAGGTTGTGCAAGCCTTAGTTCATTTTGATAGCATACACAAATTCATTGAAGATCTTTTGTGGAAGACTCAAGTTGAAGAGAAACAAAAGGGTATTCAGGTTAGAGCTACTTCATCAAATCTGTAAACTATTAAAGGTGCTTTAGAAATAGTGAAATCAGATTTCTTGCATTTGCCTACTGATAGAGATCATGCTATTAAGTTTGCAGAAGAGACCTTGGATGCTTACCAAGAGAAGGTGAATAAGGTTGATGAACTCATCTTTGAGCTTAAATCAACGAAGCCTTCTTTAGAAAATGTCCAAGGGGCATTACTAAGAGTTAAAAATCAGCTTGATGTTGCAGAGCAATTCAGGGGGCAAGAAAATGAAGAAAGAGCTAAAGAAATCAAGCAATTAATTGATGAGCTTGATATTTTTCAAGAGGAATTTGATTTAGAGGTCTTACCAAAGAATTCATAAGTTGCGTGTGCAGATTAAGATTACCTATATGGGTTTGAGCAAGAAGGTAGAGGTAATTTTCAGTTCGGTGATAATCCTCTTTTTGAGTTGGATGCAAAGTTATCTTTTAATAATCCACCCTTTGAGTTGGATACTAAAGCACTTTCTAATTTTGGTGACACAAGTAATGACAACATTAAGATATTGAATCTTGATGTGGAACTCAGACATGAGGTAGAAAATGAAGTTTCAACATGGAATATGCTGAAACACGAAGACTTCATCATTCATAATGGTCTGAAGTTACAAAGAGGTGATTTTGAGCTTGCTGGAAATTTCAAAACAACAACAAAAAAAAGCAAATTCAGAGCTTGTATTGCATAAGGATTTGGTAAGAAAAGGGTCTAAACATGATTCCTTCACATTGGACAATCCACCTCTTGGATTGGATGCTGATTTGACTTATGGTAGTTTCAAAACTCATAATGCTTTAAAGGTTCATTGGATTGATAGTGCTTGGATTCATTGCATGAGACAGATTCATTTTGGAAAAGATGCTTTTGAAAGCATTAGAAAATCTTCTAACGAGGCACACATGAATAGCAGACTTGCACAACACAAGTATAGTGGAGTTATTTCTTCACTACAAATGCATGGTAGAGGTCACCATTAGAGTTTGTTGGAAGGCTATGGTGACCAGAGAAAAGTTGCATGGCATGAAATAGTTCAAATATTCAGCTTTGACTCTGTTGTTTGGTTGCAAATCAGCCACCATATGACTGCAATTGCATACTTACAAGTGGATTGGAGGGAAAATTCAGTTTAAGAGTGGAGAAACTTTCAGTTGGAGGTTGTTTGGGAGTTTTCCCTGGCCTCTTCCAAGTTGATTTTGAGCAATGTAATGTTCACCATTCATGATTATATAAGGAGATTTCAAATTTGTAGTTGTTGCTCCACTATCAGGTTGCTGATTTTGATAAAATCAGATTATTATTTATTATTTTCAGATTTGAACTAATTTGAAGGTGTTGGACATTTGGGAAATGTTGATAAGTGTTTCCAGCTGAAGCAAATGGATATTCCAACCAACACAATCTTGTTTTTAGGGTGTAAGCAGGTGAGTTTGGACTGTCATAAATTGTTTCTAGCTTACACACATGTTTTAAATCTTTTTTTGGAAGAACCCTTTTGCTTCATTAAAGAAGTGTGTGTTGCAAAGGATTGGATTGAAAATTGTAATAGAATATATTCGGAGTTTATTCAGAACAACAGTCTTCCATTTGTTTTCAACTAATGTTTAGAGACACTTGGTTTAGAAATAGTGAATATTTTAACGTATTTTCCAAATTATATCAGTGGTGCAACGGAAACTTGGTAATGAAAAATATGCGATGGTGAGTTTGTTAATTTCATGCAGAGTATTGTCATACTTCTATCCAGGAGAGATAAGGTGTTATTCACAAGTATGTTGCAGCATAGTATACCAAACAAACGTTCTTACAAACCTCCTAGATTGATTTGGGATCTTGGAGCCACAATGTTTATTCATAGTTGAACCGTTGGTTGAGCTGGCAATTGCTTGAAGACAAACAATTCTAGGAAGGGAGGACTGTTTTTTTGAAATTTGCATAACTTTTTGTAATGCCCCCATTTTCTTTAATCTGATTTGTCAGCGTTTGTTCGGATCCAATTTTGATCGAAGCAACTTAGTGTTTTATGAGGGGAACTCCAAGGTTCTTGGAGTATGCAGGTTGTGTTTTGCAGGGATGTTTGTTGTTGGCAGTGAGCTTAGTTAGTCTTGAAGACTCTTATGGCACTTTTCGAAGTGAATTCCAGCTTTTGATGAGTTCTCCAATATTCTTGGAGAGTCTATTTATAGAAAGTCACCTGATCGACCCCGATTATCATTATTCATCATTAGTATCATTTCATTATATAGTCAAATTTTGATTCTGATGTTGTTCGGTGGTTTCCGTAACTCGAGTGAATTATTGAGCTTTAATTTAATTATTTCACTAAGGTTGCTTAATTTTATAAAATAATTTAAAAATCAACTTAGTGTAATAGCTCATTGGAAAGGGTATTAAAAGTTTTAAATCATGGACCCTTGAAAAAGGGACCTTGCATATCAAATATAATCATTATTTCATAGGAAGGCTCTTTTGGAGCACAAAGAGGGTTATTTTATTAAAAAGTGAATTTAAAAACATATATTTTCTGGAAAGTTTGGTGGAAAAAGTATAAAAGGAGATTTAGAGAACTCATTTGGATATGCAGATTATTTTATTTCTCTTTGTGAAACCCTTGTGGTTCCGTGGGATTGAACTCGGTTCATCTTAGCCTTCTTGAGGATGAAAACCCTCTTGGAAAAGATTAGCCATGGTGGTGAAAGATCCTCCCTGGTTAATATTGTGTGACTCATTCAGAGTTGTAGTTTGTGCATATTGATTTGCTGATAGAGTTATCCAAAATCTACGCATGTGTTGAACGATTTGTACCACAGTTTATTTGTTGAATGATTGCCGGTTAGAAGATTTGATGGCCTAGACGCTACTGTAATAAGCTAAGCGCAGACCATAAGGGAGATTCTTGGTGGGGTGTCACATTCTAAAAGCTCATTGCTTGATGCTTGGAATGGAAATGCAGACACAATAGATTAATTTGTGTTATGCTACAATAGAGTGCTTTGTATAACAACGGTTTTCATCTTGTAAATCATCATCATTTGAGTATTACATCACAACTATTGTAATCCGACCTTGTATAACATTGAAGATCAATACATTGCTGGAGTTTGAGGTCAGATTGTTGTATTAAGTGTTTCTTTATGCATGCCAAACGTTTGTTGAAATGTTCATGATATTTCTATGCTTTGTGGATTTTCTTTTTGAACAAATATTGTCTCAAATTGCATTTTAAATGAACCCATCCCAAAACACATTGAAACACTTTGAAAACAATCACTATACGAAGTGTTTGACGAAAACCCTGCTCACTAGAAGTCAGAAATATTTGTGTTCGGACAATATTTGGTTTAAAAATTGGAGTTGGTAATTACACTTCTCGAGAGGAATCCAAATATGTACTCAAACGACTTTTGATACCAACTATATTCTATTTAATCTTGTACAACAAAAAATATCTCGTCGTGAATATCCCTGTTTGACAGTTGCTTTTCTTATTGACTGAATTGGATGATCTACATGATCCAAATTTTTGATCAGAAAAATTGTATGAATCTCAATACAAAGGAAAGGGTGCCAATAAGAACCCAATAATGATTTATATGTATGAAATACTATAATAAAATTTCAATTACAATTAAGTGTCTACATAATGCCCCACTGTAATGTGTGTGTGGGCATATACATTAATTTAAATCAAACAAGTGCAGCTGGGAGTGTGTGATGAAGAAGTTGCCGCTGAACCGTGAAATTTAAACTCGAAGTTAATACTGGATACAAAAGTGATTTGAAAGTCAAAAGGAGGAGAGAGGTTACCTGATAACAAAGTGTATCACCTATAACCTACAAAACATAAAAACCATGTTTAGTCACTATTTGCATGAATGTCTTGACTCCCAATGAGGGTCTATGAACAATCGTCAATATTCCTATGTTCCATCTTTGGTATTTGAAAATACGATGTACCTGCAAACAAACAAGAATATTTGCAAGTAAGATCAATCTCTGTATAGATCGATAATCCAGAAATTGATAAAATAATTGAATGAAAGTGAAAGGTAGGAACAAATACATTTGGTGGTATGCGAACTATGATGTTGTCTCTAAATTGTTTGAACTGTCATGGGTCCTAATGACCTTTGCATGTGGTGAAATAATTGATCTATATGAAATTTTGCCTTGCCAAGTGGCAAAATCCTTAGAATCTTGATCCTTTGACACTTCCAAGTGGTGAAAGTTCCTTGCTTCCTCGCTGAAGAAGCAAAAATCTCTTACCTTTCTATAACTTCTTGAAAATATCTTGTAATCTCTTGAAATCATGTAACCAAAAATAGAACAAGCCTACCATATGCTCTTCTTTTGAGGTGAAGGATGTTCCTGCGCATCATTCATCTAAAAAAAAGAGGATTATGTGCACCATGTGTAAAATAGATAAAAACAAACGTTGTAATAATTGTTAAATCATATTTGTAAAGCACACATAGACACACACACACACACACACACAATCATAGAAAGATATCATCAAAGCTCATCGATAACCCACACAAATCTGTGAAAATAGAAGTAAATAAGAAAAGGAAGGTAAAAGGAAGGGGCAAACGTCATGGCTTAATGTAATCATATGCTCCAAGATGGACAAGATACAACAATGAAGAACAACAATAGTATGCCCCGATAGGTGAATGGTATAAACCATGGCAACGTAGGCATTATGCATAGAATCCCGCAGGTAATAGCATGCATGATATAAATCCTGTTACCAAACATTAGTAACATAGGATAGCCACACAATGTAAACACAAATCATGTAAAACTAGTATATGATAATTGTAGTAAACAAGTGAAACAAAGCAATCAATCACATAGAATATACAATTGCAGGATCCTCTAAAGGGAAGACCAAAAAGGCACACTAAACAATACACACACAAGCATGCACTTGCAATTCGAGCAATCATAGAGAAAACAAGAGAAATGTGCAATATAGCAAACATGTGAAGCAATCTAGAAGCAACACTATGTACTTATGTAATGAATCACACAAGATACATGCTAGTCCAGTATATGTGTAATCAAATGGAAAATCAAATAGAAAGCTCAATTTGATAATCAGAAATAAGAAAGACAGAACTTGAAGCTTATTGAAACTGCCCCTCGAGTAGACATGCCAAAATGTAAGGATGCCCTCAGTGTAGGCATAAGAAGCTGCTAAGCATTAGTAAGTCCATAATAATATGTAAACCTATATGTCTTGCATCTAAATCAATGATATCATCATCAACATGTGTGTAAACAATGTATGTGTAAAACCTCTTGTAATATGCAAATAATCATGGTATGTGAAACTGCATAACAATGTAACAAACAATGATAAAGGCAAAGCAATTTTTTATTTTTTTGATTTATCATTTTTGAGCAGACTAGAAGCAAGATTAAAAGAAATCAATCAAGCGAGAAAACAAGCCAAGAGGCAAAAGTGAGAAGCAGCAAAAAGGAGAGATATCCCTACCAACCTAAAACTTCCCTTAGAATTATGACCTTACTAGGGTAGAAAGGCCTTGATATGTATGTGTTGTCGTTATTGGGAAGTCTGCACATGCTTTTTAGGATTGGATGCAACAATCAAAGTCAAGGGCTAAAGTAACAATGCAATCAATATAAACAAGAGGCTATGAGAATGACATAGTAAATTGAAACATATGAAAGAAAGCAACTTCAAAATTCAAATAAGATAAGTTTCAAAATCAGAAGCATCTAAAAACATTGAAAAGCTCAAGAAAGAATAACAATATGAAGGAAGGCTAAAAGTAAAAAAGATGAACCTGAAAGCATTAATGCAATAATAGAGAAGACAAATACGGGAGATGCAAAACAAACAGAGGAAAACAAAAAGAAAGAAGTTGTGTATAATAAATTTTTCATTTCAATCATATGAGGTCAACAAGCGATGCTAGTCAATCAAACTATCTATATAACCATATTGCGTATAAAAATATGGCATCTTATCTTCAAAGTCAAGATCGGGATGTTTCAGAGAACATGAATCTAAGAATTCTAACTTATCATCATCAGTATAATCATGAGCCGTATGGTAGCTTGAATTACTGTCACTGCTGTTGTAATCATTATCTTTTGTGAGAGCTACGACAACTGTAATATCCTCTTGTAAAGGAACACTTTTCTTAGTCCGAATGGTATTTTGTATTGGTGGGCCTAGACCCTTGATAGGTGATTTATCTTGAGTAGGCGCAAGAGGCTGCGATCAGACTACCTTGGTGCATGAGTGACTTGAACTCTAGATGTAGTCATTTGAAGTTGTAGGATTTGTTGTTTGGGTATCTTTTTAGGTAACACCTTAGATGGAGCTTGTATTGGTGACACATAAGAAGTGCTTTGAATAGTAATCACATTATTATCATGGACAAATTTTAAGCACTGATGTAATGTAGATGGGTTCACTTTCATTTGATTAAGCCATGGCCGGCCAAGTAATACCTCATATGTCCAATTATCCAACAAAATATGAACACACATTTAAATGGTCTAAGGACCTACAATGACAGGGAATGTGATATCCCCAAGTGGTGTTCGGATAAGACCATCATATCTTTTAATAATAATGGTTGTACTAATCTAAATCCTTTTGAGTCTATCCATGTTTAGTAAGAAAATGCATTGTGCACATGTTTATACTAAACTATTATCAACCGTGATGCCTTTTTTTAACCTCGAATATGTATCCATGAAAGCTTGTATAAACAATGGTCCATTATGAGAATTTTCCTTTGGGATCTCATGGTTGTAAAATGTAGTCGGCAGAATCTCCATACGTGATTTTGTGACCACACCTATGAACCCGTCTAGAGAATGAGCATTAGAAACCATTGGTGGAGATTGTTTTTGAGCTATCATATGAACATCGTCTTGGTTTTTATTGTTTTAAGTAGCATGATTTGGAAGAGGATTGGTAAATATTTTCAAATGCTGATTTGGTTGAGCAGCCGATTCATTCAAAGTACTATTGTGTACTTCCCACTTGTATTTGGTTATTATCAATCAAGTCTTGAATCTTATGTCTCAATGAGAAACATTTGTTGGTAGTATTATGAACAAGAGCTCTATGATAATCAGAATAGTCATTAACATCATAGTTCTTAGGTAAATGTCGAGCTGGGTCAAACTCCAGCAGTGGACTTAAGATATCATATAGCATTCAAGTAATTATTTAAGCACTTGGTGAGGACTCTTAGCTTACTATGTAAATTGCCTTTACTCTTGTTGTGGAAGGACAATCTTGTCAAGTGATTGAGGTATCGCATTGACTACTTTCTTGGTCTCATTTTTAGGTTAAAAAATAGCATTATTATCCTTAATTTTGAATGTTGTTTACCTTGATATTTAGCTCCACTAGATGTAAAGGCATTAATCCAGCATTTGAGCATGTGTGCCTCAATAAGCTTGATCTCATAGATTCTAAGCACATGACAAAGTTCATCAAAAGATTAGAATGAGTTGAAAATCACTGTCTTTAATAGGTTGAAGTAACTTTGAGATAATATACTTGCAATTCCATTTTAGGTAATTGGTGACTTGTTTTTGAAAGCAATGTTTTGAATATAAGCAGATAGTCACTATCATTCCTTTTAGGTCCTTGTTTAAGTTGAGTTAGCTGAGAAAATGTGATCTTTTGGCTAATGTAAATTGAAAATGAGCTAAGAAACCATGGGCCAAAGAATTGAAATATTGTATGGAGCTTGATGGTAGGGCATAAAACCAACCCAAGGCATAATACTTGAGACTTCTAGGAAAAAGATTAATCAATAGTTAATCTTTTTGTACAAAAACAATACATGAAGAATGTAAAGCTTTGATATGAGGAGAATGATCACTATTGCCATTAAATAATTAAAAATTATCAGCTATAAAACTAGTAGGTAAAGGGTAGACAAAGACCTCATAAGCCAAACGATTGACTAATGTATCATGTGAAGTAACCATATGAATTGATTTTTGAGATCTTTGGAAAAGTATTTCAATTTGTTGTTACATTGCTTGCATGGTTTAAATTGTTTGTTGGGAGTGTGTTTTGAGGAGTGAGAACTGAAGTAGAAACAACATATGTGGGAATGGACAACCTATGTGTTTTAGGAATACTCTGGAAAACATTTTTGGATTGACAAACCAGTCTAGAATGTTGAGTAACTCAAGGAGGCACAAAAGAAGCACTACGACCAACTTTAGAGGGTAGAGGCATGTCGAAATTGGTCGAGACACAATCATAGAAGAAATGTGAGTTATAGGAGGGGAACCTCCAGAAGGTGGAATAAAAGCATTCAAATATAAATGATTGGTTGTAACTAGTATTTCCTTAGATACAAATTCCTCAGCGAAGACTCTCTTTTGCTCATCTCTTGAGACATATCATTGCATCTATGTATTGAGAATATTGTGAAATCCATTTTCCAAATAAAGCTCTATTAGTTGCATTCATAACATTATCATTTATAGCATTGCCATGTATAACATTGACATTCATAGCATTATCATCAAAAGTATTGTCATGCAAACCATCTATATTTCTATCATTTGCTTTTTTATCATTCATGTTTGTGTCATTTGCATTATCATTCATATGTGTATCAATAAAAGCAGCATTAACCTCATGAACAACAGCTGTTTTCTTTTTCAAATTAACAAAATTACTTAGTCAAAAGAATTGAACAAAATCAATAGGTATACCACTTAATCTATCACTTCACCTAGAAGGTGTCTTAGATCTAACCATTTTAAGTGGCATAAGAATAAAGCATATGGATCATGGTAGAAGCTGGGGCTAATGAGAATACAATAAGAAAACACATGCCTAGAGGGAAAGAGATTATACAAAGCAAGGGTTGATAAATCCTAGACCCCTACGATGTGTAAGAGGGTATAGCCATGGTAATCTACGTGGTCAAAATTGGTGGAGACGCAATCATAGAAGAAATACCTCTAGAAGGTGGAATAAAAGCATTCAAAGATAAATGATTGGTTGTAACTAGTATTTCCTTAGATACAAATTCCTCAGCTAAGACTTCCTTTTTTTCATCTCTTGAGACAGACATATCATTGCATCTATTTATTGAGAATATTGTGAAATCCATTTTCCAAATAAAGCTTTATTAGTTTCACTCATAACATTATCATTTATAGCATTGCCATGTATAGCATTGGCATTCATAGCATTATCATCAAAAGCATTGTCATTCAAATCATCTATATTTCCATCATTTGCTTTTTTAACATTCATGTTTGTGTCATTTGCATTGTCATTCATATGTGTATCGGTAGAAGCAACGTTAACCTCATGAACAATAGCCGTTTTCTTTTTCAAATTAACAAAATTACTTAGTCAAAGGAATTGAACAAAATCAATAGGTATACCACTTAATCTATCACTTCAACTAGTAGGTGTTTTAGATCTAACCATTTTAAGTGGCATAAGAATAAAACATATGGATCATGGTAGAAGTTGGGGCTAACGAGAACGCAACAAGAATACACAAGCCTAGAGGGAAAGAGAGTATACAAAGTAAGGGTTGATAAATCCTAGATCCCTACAAGGTGTAAGAGGAGACGGTACACCATTTTCCAAAAAAATAGGAGACAAGTACGGGGAGAACTATTTATATGTGTATATGTACACGTACACATGATTATAATTAAATATATAAATATAAATATTTTATTATTATATATATTATGTTAAAATAATAAAAACTGAAAAATTAAAATTTAAAAATATTTTGATAAAATAAAAATTATGTTTTTTTATATTTTAATATTATATAATAAAATAATATATATTATAGATTATAAAAATTAAAAACTATAAACTTATTTAAAATAAAAATTTAAAATTTAAAACATATTAGTTTAGATCATAGTTACCAAGAGATGGGTACGGGTACGGGTATGGGGAGACGAGTACAAGTACAAGGACACCTTTTCTTGAAAAATAGGAGACGGGGTATGGGGAGACGACAACATATATTTATTATTTATAAATTATATATAATATCTACTCAAAAAAATAAATAAAGAAATTTATACTATTGCAATACCAATACTAGCAATAAGTGAAGGAATATCTCATGATCATCATATTAAGCTTAAGGGTCATCATATACAATGAAATGTTAACAATAGGCATGCAAAAAGCAAAAAACACATACATGAACTTGGATCATATTTAATCTGATACAATAGGATTAACTGTGACATCAATTATATCCTCTAGGTCCTCCTCCAAGATGTTGTCTAGATAGGCATCGCTCTCAAGCTCTGGCTCATCTGCAGGCAATATAACAGGGGCAAATCATTGAGGCCATCTGCTTGAAGCACATCATCCTCCAAGGATATCGCTGTTGCTCCATCAGGTGGAATGTGGTCTCATTTTGCTGAAGGACCTTCCTTGTACCTTGTATAATGTCCCCATTTTCGGTCGCTTCAGTATTGTAGTTGGCTTCGGCTTTTTCAGTGACCGTTAGCCTTGTTTGAGAGGATGTTTGATGTTGGTGAAGAGCTTAGATGGTCTAGAGGACTCTTATGCCACTTTTCGAAGTGAATTTCGGCTTTTGGTGCGTTCTCCAAGATTCTTGGTGAGAGCGTCTATTTATAGCAAGTCACTCGGTTGGGTTCGATTTTCATTATTCATCATCGGTATCACTCTAGTGCAGTCAGATTTTGATTCCGATACTTTCCGACAGTTTTGCAAAAATGAGTGTATTAATGGTTATATTTTAATTAAATTACTAAAGTTGCTAATAATTTATTAAAATATTTAAGAAGGCCCTTAGTATTATAGCTCATTGGAACCAAGTTGAGATGCTTTAATTCAGGAATGCATTAAACAGGGACCTTGTGTGTCAAAATATCATTATTTTAATGAAAAGGTCATTTTCGGAGTTAAAAAAGAAGCTTCTAGAGCGTTTGGGTAAAAAACTATGAAAGAAGGTTGAGAAAGTCTTTTGGAATTCATTCAGTCAGCGTCTTTCTTTATTTTCCCATTGTGGATCTGCAACTTGTTTGCAATACTTTTCCAAGGATGAAAACCCTTGAGGAAAGAAGGTGGATTGGACAAAAACCCAATCGCATCTCGGAGGTGAATTCATACAGAGTTCACAATTGCACTTCATTGGAGAATCGTGAGTTTGGAGAAGAAATTGCATATCAGTTTTGGAGCAGACTTTGATCAGAATTTTGGAGCAGACTTTGATCAGAATTTTGGAGCAAATATATATTATCTTTGGAGCAGCGTTTTGAGCAGAATTATAATATCTTTTGGGAGCAGAATCTTATCATCCCTTTGAGCAGATTGAGGCGCCATCGTTTGAGGTCTTGTTGGCATGTTAATACTTCCATGGGGTTGGATTTGCATATGTGTCGGTCGGATTTGTAACAACAGGGATTTGGACTGTGTTCGGGTATGTTTGAGTCCATAAACTTGATGTAATTGCAATTCTGGATAATCTTTTTCATAGCAGTAGTCATTTGTATTCAAAACACAGAATTATGTCATTTGTTTGTGTTGGATGGTCATATTATGTGTTTGAATTCAGAGTTGATGTTATTTCCATAAGGGCATATAATCGGCATGTTTATTTGTGCATTTGACATACATTTATTCGCTGCCAAAATCATTTATAAATTCAAAATAGAAAATCAGATTTCAGATCTAGGGTTTAGAAAGATAGATATTCAGAATTCCAGGGCAGAAATTGGAATCAAAGGTGCAGAAAAGTCAAATCAGAACCTAGGGTTTTGAGCAAAAAACTGAAGTGTAAAAATTAGGGCAGAATTCAAGTTTTAAAAATTAGTAATTTAGGGCAGAGCTCATTTGGGATATTTCACTTTGGGTTTACATGAGAAAGAAGATGAAGTGTGCTATGAATGTACAACAAGGTCTCTGCCTGTTTCGACCCTAGTCGGTTCCTCTATAATGAATGATTGAAACCGTAAGTACTCTAATTCCTCTCACAAGATGATGAACTAGCTACTTGTGAGAGTAACTGTATTGCAAATGATTGCAATTCGGGGGTTTCATTGCCATGGTTCCACCACCACTCTATTGGGTCATTTGCTCGCATATCATAAAGAGCCTCCACTATAGAAAACTGTCCTCGACCACGTGAAAACATGTTCCACTGAGTCCTAAAACAAGAAGCCCCCTCTCGATCATAAACCTTTTTTACTGCAACCCAAAATTCTTTCATTACTTATCTTTCACATGGAGCCCTCTTCTTGGTGACCTTCGTATTATACCACTTTGGATTCAAAGCGTAAGCAACACAATATAAAGGTGTGGTAAGCTTGTTCCATCTTCCATGTATTTGTTTCTCAATCAAAGGATATAAAAAAGGATCCTTTAAGTCTGATGTTTTTGTTTTTTTCACACATAAAATCAATTTCTTCATAAATCTCCCCCAAACATAGCTTGTCTGAATCAACAAAACGGATGACCTCACAAATGGGTTGAATGAAGTCAACAACAAATTTTACATCTGCCCAAAATTGGTCATTAAGGATCAATTTCTTCACCTCACTTGTAATCTTTGATGTAGATTGTTTCCAACTTGCCCATGCATCATAAACCATAGTGGAACACAAGGCCCTTTTGACAGCATAAAGACGCTCAAGAAGTATGAAGAATGAAGCAAACCCCGTATTTGTAGGTTTGAGAAGTTCCACATTGGCAAATCTTTTATAAATGGCTTGTGTGGTGAGGATTGCATATGAAGATTTGTATTTTTCTGCCCTTCTCAATAAGCTCATGTATCCACTAAAATCTACCAATATCTTTGAGTGCATTATTCAATGCGTGCACATAACATGGTGTCCAAAATAGATGTTCGTATTTTGTTTGCACCAATAAGCCAGTTGCTTTACAAACTAGGTTAGCATCTGTAATAACTTGGACAACATGCGATGCCCCCACCTCATAAATTGCATCACGTAATTGCTTTTGAAGGAATTTTGCATTTTTCTCTTGCCCATAACAGTCGATAGCGTTCAAAAAATAAGGGCCTTTGGAAGAAGTTACCATATTGTTTAGAAGAGGTCTTTTTCTTGTATCAGTCCAGCCATCCATCACAATGTTGCATCCCTCTGTAGACCACATTTTTTTGACTGGCAATGTTAGGTGCTCTATCCTTGTTTTCTCTTTGTCAATAAGAGACGTTCGAAGCTTCTCATACCCAAGTGGTTTATACCCTATCGGCCCATTGTTGATATTATGAAGCATCTCCTCATAATAAGGTGATCGAGCAACATTGAATGAAATGCTATTCGCATAGAAGAAGCGTGCAATCGTTGCATCCACTGCATTTTGACCATGCACATCAAACATGCTTCCTATGGGATTCAAACTGCGAATGTGTGATCTCTTGCAAGAAACCTCACATCTGCTGCATACCCAAAAGACACATCTATCCCTGATTTTGTTCTCGCAGTTGGCACAACATGGTGACTCTGAGCTGATTTGTGGTTGAAGTGTGGGAGTTTAAAGGAGTCAGTTTGCCTTAAATGCTTTCTTGTTCTCTCATCGCTTCCAACCGTCCTTCCTCATTTGTACAAGTGTCAACCCCTTTCCCCATTGTTCAGAAAAAATGAGCTTTCACTCTTGCATAAGTGCCATGGAAGGCCTTCCCACAAAGCTTGCACGTGATTGTTGATGTTCCCCTATTCCCTTTGCAAACATGAATGCAAAACTTCCACAATGGTTACAAAGCATCTTTCCCTACCCCCATCCTGGAAAAAAAAATAGTAACTCTAATTTAAAAAATGTAAACGTAAATTAAAATTAAAGAAATTATTAAAATAAAAATTAAAAAAATTAAATTTATTAAATAAGTAGCGAATATATATTAAAAATTTAAAATATTAAAATAGAAATTAAAAAATAAAATAAAATAAAAAAATAAATAACAAATACAAAAATATATTAAAATGAATAAATAAATGGTTATATAAGTTTATAACCTATATAAACAAACTTCTATAAAGAAACTAATCGGAAAAACTTATATAAAGTATAAAGTTAAACAAACTTATTATTTATATTTATTATTTATAGAAATTTACGGTTTTATTTTTTTTAATTTAACATTGGTAAATAAAAAAAGGTCCAAAGGGCCATTGTCGCAATATTTGAAAGTTTTTCAATGGAAAAAAAAGAAAAACTGTAAGCTGTCGACCCCTCAATAGACTAGAGGCCTCCTAACAGCTCGCCACATGAGGGGCTTGTTGTTGGCTTTTTCGATCAGCGTTTAAAAAAAAAATAAAATCAAAACCTCTACCTGTTCTTGCTATGGCGACGATTGATTGCTGAATTCAGCGACTCGGTGACTATGACCATTGAATCTGACGACGAATATTGCAAAAAAGAAACTGGTAAAACAAAAACAAGTCTGTTTTTTATAAGTTGTTTTATGCACTTTTCTTGCCTTTTTGACGCGTTTAGGTTTTTGATGTGTTTAGGTATTTTATGCAGCTAGGGTTTTTTCCGTGACAGGTATGCGTTGTTTGTACTGAGAAATGCATCGGAGTTGTGGGATGGGGAAACAAACGTCTCCTACGCGTTGTTTGTACTGAGAAATGCATCGGAGTTGTGGGGATGGGGAAACAAACGTCTCCTTACATGGGAAATGTCTTGGTACCCATCTCCCGTACTAGAGATGTGTACCCAAACTGGGGATGCGTCCCAGGTGTTGGAGGACGTGTCTCCCTACAAATGTGGTTTAGATGTTTTAGATGGCAATGTCATTGCCATCCAATATTTAAAACTTGAGAAAACCTAGCATAGTTTTCCAATCAAAATTTTGTTTAGGGTTTTCAAAAAAATTCAGTTAGGGTATTGCAAACTTTAAAAAAATTCACGTAGGGTTTACAAACAATTTCGGTTAGGGTACAGGTATTTTACAATAGGAAACGACCAAGAGACATGGCAATCTTTGGTAGACGTCTCCTAGTGGGGTGGGGGACACGTCTCCCTGCAACAGTGAATTATATAGACTCAAATGCAAAGTAAGACCTTATTGGCATGCAAACTGACATTGTGGAGGCGAAAAAGCTGACATTCAAGGCAGAACTAAACATGATCCAATAGGGGGAAGGGGCGAAAAGGACCCATGACTGATACCACCACTATCAGAATGGTCCAATAATGGTCAGATTGGTATTAAACTATTTCAATAGTGGTAAGAGTGATGAAAACCCTAGAAAGAGACTTGATGAATTGTAGGAATATTTGGGAAAGTCTAAGGCACACAAATAACAGATCTGAAAAATTTTAAGTGTGAATTGGGATATTAGAGTTAACCCCAAATGCCCTAAAATACTAGATGAAGCTCAACACAAAGGAAAATGTGCCAATAAGAACGTGATTCGAACCAATGATCCATATGCATAAAAACATGAAAATAACATTGCAATTACAAGGCTTGTACCAAAATTAATTGTCTACAGTATAACTAGCTGTTTCCCTATCCTTGGTATGTAAGAAACATGGGGACGACCCCCAAAATATACAAGAGTGTCTCCGTGTTTCTTTGCAAAAAGCAAGAGCATAACAAGCCCACCAATTCCAAAAATGTGTAGAGACAATAAATTGTTCTGGTCTCTTTTTTAAAAAAACAAGTGTGTGTCTCTTTTTTTTTTTTTTAAAGTGTGGGAATTTGAGGCCGATAGCCTCTTGGATCTTTGTGATTTGGCATTGAATTCAACCTAAGGATTCTTTTGAATATGCAAAATGACACAAAAAGGTAGGTAAATTTGAATGGGCAGAAACAAAAGAAATAAAATGAAGAGATATTCCCTTAAATATCATCTTAATTTCTAAGATAAGCATAACAAGCATCGTTTTGTGGTTGACCAGGACACTTTCCAACATCATTCACAGAGTAGTCCACGACCTCTGCAGTTTCCCCAGCTGGTCAACTTACTAGGAAGTGTGTGAAATGTACAAACATGTCTACTGTGCCGGGAGAAGCAACCACCCCCTAACATGCCTATTGCAATGATGTTCATGTATTTATTATAAAATAAAAAATTATTTATTATTCATACTGTTTTTGGGTTTTTCCCCACTGCAGATTATCAGACTTGAAGGAACCTCCTTACCCCTCATTCAACCTTTGTGTTATACTTCAATCCTATACCATCCCAAGCCCTACTCATCATTTATTCCTATGCCCCTCACTGCCATGACCCCTGTACTAATTTGCCCCCCACCTTTAACCTTGACTTCTGCTCACAATAATTTGCTTGCATGTCCCCCACCCATATATCCATATCAGTATGAGAAGAGTCCCATTATATAAACTTCGGTTCCCTACTTTCACCATTGCTACTTACCACATGTATACGATTATCACCACATCTTCCCTCAGAGCATTCTGTTCAAATGTACCAGGGTGGATTCCACTCCAACCCTGCTACAATCCTTGGTCTATACAGTTCCTGAGATAGACCTCTACCTTGCTGTGGGCTTCTGAGACTTGATCTGTCATAATGTATTTTATTCAGCACGCCACAATAGAATCTCCTGTTTTCTGCCCTCACTGGTGGTGTATTTTAAAATCTCACATTGGTCTAAGCAGTGTCTGTTTTAGCTTCAAAAATTCCACCCAGCAGTGTTACAGTGGCCTTGTACCTGATCTGCATCCACCGTGTTTTGCAGAAGATTTTCTTAGTAATTAAGGTTTAGATGCAAGTTCACCTTGCGAGTCTCAGGCCTCCTTTTTTGCCTTTGCACATTTTCTCCTCCCTTCTCTAATCCTGCAGGACAAACCTATTGAATTCTTCATCCCCGAAACAAAATACATATTGATTATACACTATTCTTCAGGCATCTCCAAGTGTCAGTCTTCATCTTGGATAACTGCTTCCAGTATCTCCAGTCACCTTAAGTGGCATCGATATTTTCAAGCACAAAAGCCAGTCGGTAGCAGAGATAAAGGCCATCAAGTGCCAGACTCCTCAATATTGGCTATTGAGGAATCAGGATCTCACTGAACAAGGAATTACACCTTGTCCAGGTGCATTAATTCCCCCTTCCACCCCCAGAATGAGAGGTCCAAGGGCATCCTAGTGCAACAGTGCCCCTGTTAATCTGCAGGTTCTGCATGGACATCGAATTCAAAAGTTTGCTAATACTTGTAGAAGGAATTAGATTAGCATCTCCACGATCACTTCTGCACACACGTCTAGACAGATGCCCAGCATGCTGAATTGTAGCACCATCCGACATAACCTTAATCTGGTCCTTTCAGAATATAGTGGAACAAATTACCCAAGCTTCTGCTCTATGGTCATGGTAATCCAATTGACTCCAAAAGGAAAGATTGATGGAGCAAGGTTACTGTTGTCAACCTGGAGCTGTGCCCTGAATCGGAGATGTGCATGAAATGGCCAGTCCTCTATCCGGCTGAAACAATGGGATCTTCTCACGAGGGTGGGTGCCTCAACGGTGAGAAGAACCTCCGGAGAAGGCTGGTTCCTGTATGATGTATCAATGAGGATCTCTACTCTATGCTGCGGACTACCATGGAAAAGGGAGAAGGAAACTTTAAGGGGAAATCCTACCTAAAAAGGGTGATACATTAGAAGATTGATCCACTCAACTTAGAACCTTGGACATTGAACAAACAAGGGAAAATGAAGACCTTTGATTTCAATCAATCACTTATGCATAAATATTTCATGAAGAGGTTCGATCCAATGACCAAAACATGAGGGAAAGCGATGGAGAGAGGTCTGATACAAGACACTTTGCAGCGACCTAACATCCATTTACAGCTTCAACAAAAGACATAAAGAACACTTAACATGACCTGCATAAGGATAATCTAGCAAGTAGGTATGAATCAGAATTTGGGAAGGGAGAGAAATCTACCACTTATGCAAATTGTTGAAGAAATATACACTATGCCAGCACTTGAAATCTGAAAGTAAAATCCTTCTATTGATTGAAGAGGTTACACAACTCACCAATGGCAAACTCTGGTCTAGCCAAGAGAGGGATTGGATTTTTAATCAAGGCTGAAAGCCATTTTATAGAAAATTACAAAAGCCAAAGATTGGCATTGAAAATTTGAAGAGAAGGATTAACTTAGATTAACTCAAGGCTGACTTGGCCTTTCAATAAAATATGTTTTCTCTTTGTCTTTGCATGAAGCTTCTTGTGCTTGAGGAAGTGAACTTGTCTTTGTTTTGAACCGTCCCCCTCTCTTTGCATGGAAATCCACGCCAATGTCAATTTTAGAACTCTACGTGAGCTGCTTGATGTCGAGTTGGAACGTTTGAAAGGCTGAGTTAGACGCTTGATAAGCTGAGTTGGACGAAGAGATCATTCTCCTTCACATGAAAAGCTCTTAGTGGATGCGGCGTTTAACAATTAGTCAACTCTAAATCTAGAATAGTCGACTCGACATTCGAATTTGAAACTCTGGTTGAAGCTGAGTTGGACCTTCGGATGCATGAGTTGATTCGGAGATGAGCAGGACTTCACTAACCAGTCAACTAAGACTTTGAACGGTTGATCGAAAATAGCCCTTGCTTGCATGCATTTTATCCTATTCTGGTCTCCCTGTTTGTGCCTATTTCTTGCAGAATTCTGTATTTTGTCTATATTTGGTCTATATTTCCTCGGATATTTTGTTTTCAACTCTCCGTCGGATTATCTATTTTCTATCCTTTCTTGCACAGTCAACCTCCATTTCTTTCGGATTTCTTGTTGTGGACTCTTTTGTTTGCGAATTTATTTCGGAATTTATGCTTTTGGTCTCATCTCTTTGGGATCTTTTGTTTCACCCTGCATTTGCCTCTGGTTTATTTCCTCGGCCCTGTCTTCGGACTTTCCTGTGGCAACTTTTTCGAATAATCCTTCGGACTTATGGCTCCCACCTTTCCTTAGGCCTTTATGCTTGCCAATTCTCGAATTTGTTCCTGCAGACTTTTCTGTGTTTGGACTGTCCCTGTGAATGATTTCTGTCAAACAAATTGTCTGCTCGAATTGCACTGACCCTGTCACTTTCCCGCAGACTTTTGCTTTGCGGGCTTGATTTCCCTCGGCTCTTTTTTCCAAATTAATTCCTTCGGACAAAAAAGTCCGAAGGAATTAATCCTTTTGTCCTTGCCTTTGTCACCTGTTTCTTCGGACTTTTTGTGCCTTTGCTTCTCGGCTTTTTCTGTCAACTCATTTTCCCGTGGACGAAATGTCCGCGGGAATTATCTTGGTCTCTTCCTTTGTTAAATATGAACCTTTCCAAATTGACCTTCGGGCTTCTCGACAAAGACTTTCCCGAAGGGAAGAAGACCCTTCGGGCTTTCTGTATGTCCCTTCGGCAAATGGAGAACTCTTTTTATTTTACATTGGCCCCTTGGTAAAATTGGAAAAAGGTCCTTCCTGCCCTTCGGGATTATGAAATGTGACTTTTCCAAAGGACACATACCCTTCGGGTTTATGAGATGGACTTTTTTGAAGAACACATACCCTTCGGGTTTATGAAATGGACTTTTCTTTCGGCCTTTTACCTCGTCATTTTCCCTCGGATTTTTTGCAAATGGTCTATTGGCCGATAAAATGACCCTTCGGCAAATGAATGAATCCTTCAGCATCTTTGGTAGTTTTGACCCTTCGCATATTTTTTGCTAAGGTCCTCTTCTCCTGGTGATTCTTCGGGCTTTAAACAAGTGCCATTTCCTTCGGACAAAATGTCCGAAGCAATTGAATCTTCAGCTAGTGACCCTTCGGACTAAAAAGTCCGAAGAATTCGAACCTTTTAGAACTTCGAAATGATCTTTGCCCCTTTGTAAAACCACAAAACATCTGTTCTCTTTAGAATTTGTTCCTTCAACTGCTTGAATAAATCTGTTCTTTCCTTTGGGGTAAAATTGTCAACAGTTACTGCTTCTAGTGACCAAGTAAAAGCCCCCACTTTGACTATTAAACACCCATGAGCATGGTGGCTATGGAACCAATATTCTTAGCCCAAGAATATAAGCAATCATGTCTGTTCAGCTCCACATCTGGCACATCCTCAAGTACAGGAATCATGGGTGTATGTCGTACCAGTCAGGAATGGCCAAAACAAGTGGGGAAAATAGAGAATATAACCGACAAAGATAAAGAAATCTTGCTACGAAATAGAGAATTTTGATAGCTGACAAAGAGAGAAGACCTTGCTGCAAAAAGTCACCTCACTTCTTGGCAGAAGAAAACGAGCTCGATCCTCTCTTGTCACAGGATGCCTGACACTAACATTAATGGCTCTTTTCTTTCACACTCTCAGGATTTTATTTTGTTTTTTTGGTAAAAGCTATGCTTTGGTTGCAGTTTCAAACTTTTTCTCAATAGGTTTAGCTGCTGTTCGCTCTAGTTACTCTTAATTTTGTGCTAGATTTTTTCACCCATCCCCTAGATTGGTTCACTAATGTTGATGTTGGTGAACAAGCCTTACACATACAAATGCCTTTACATGAATGTCAAGATAGAAAATGATATCCTACTGTTCTTGGGTTCTATTTGGTCTTTAGTGTTCATAATGAGGCCGGAGGCCAAGAACCTCTTGTATCAATCCTCAGTGACTGCTATATGGCACGGGAATGATAGAACTTCATATTATTGCTGTTTCTATCAGTCTGATTTTTTGTTGATAGTGAGGCAATTGTCTTTTGAGGTTTTTGTTGCATTCTGGTATGATATTTTAAAAATACCCCCTGAATTGTTTCATGCAGGCTGCGGGAGATGGCACACAGCAGGGATTGGGAGAGGGCACCCAGCAGGGACCGAGAAAGAGATCTTGTAAGGGACAGGGATAGGGGCCGTGACTGTAGAAGCAGAGAAAGGGACTGTGATAGAGAACGGGAGCACTCTGGGGACTATAGGAGTCACAGGAGGTAACACTGCTCCACTAACTGTGTCATGTGAAAGATTGTTTTCAAATTTCTAGCTGTAGAGTATGAGGATATCAGTCTCCAGCACCAAATGCTAAATTATTTATGTTTTCCTATCATCTCTCTTGGCATAAATACTGCTCTTGGAAAAAATATTGCTTTATGTTCTTACTGATGATTTTATTGTAAAGGTCTCGTTCACGCTCACAAGAAATATCAAGGGAACGGTCAAGAGATAGGGAGAGAGACAGGAGTGACCATTATAGGTGGGGAGTTTATAAATTCAAGGCTATGTTTTTGTATTATATTATTGTGTTTGTCAATGCTGAAGTTGATATCATTTGCTGTTGTTGACTCTGAATTGTAGGCGTTATGATAAGCATGGTCGATATTGACTTGGTACGTGTCCTGGATACATTCAATAGAAGATTCTGGAGGCTTATAGATGCTGGGAACATATCACAGATCAAACTTATCATAAGCATACCTACCATGTGCCAGGAGCAGCAAGTTGAGTTGTTACCATAAATAAATAGGTTGTATATAAAAAATTCATGCCACTACATAGACATCATTAAAAGGTTATATGGCATGGGACTACTGCAATATAACTACCACCAACATTCTACATCCTTTGGGCTTGTCACATATTCTAACTGAACCTTTCAAATATGGGTCAGTCCTGCCAAATGCTGGGCCAATTTCAATGTGAAATTTCTTTTGTTTCAGGCATCCACAGCTTTGAAAGTGTGTTTTCTTTTGAACTTGAAATAAATTATTGAAATGAAGATGGGTCCAAATTTTTATTAATGAGTTCCATTTTGAAGTTTAATGGTAATTTCTACGTTTATGATTGTGTTAGAACAGAATTATTGGTTTGATGATGAAAACGAAAACTGCCTTGCACCGCTACCAATGAAGATGGCTTACATGGTGTGTTGTAGGTCTTAGAATCTTAACATGATAGCATGCATTGGTTACCAATTGTCCGATGGATCATCCCTAGTCTGCTAAAGGGCCCAGATCGGTCACAGATTGTATCATCTCATTCATGTGATTGTGGGATATTTCATTTATCTCAATGAATTTATTTGCTTATCCTGCTTGACTGGATAATGGACTGCACATTTTTAACAAGCAATGGAAGACGAGCACAAAAACGTGGCCAATTATTCATGATTGCTTGAATGGATCTTTTCTTAAAAAGATTTTTGTTTGGACGATTTTTATAATGGAATTGGAACTGTATAACGTGTTAATTTGCTTAATGTGATGTTTTGGTTGCATATTGGTATTAACTAGAGTCGTCTGTTGCCTTTTAACCAAATTGGACAGCTGAGTTTGTCTCTTCAGAGGAAAATCGTTGACATTTGAGCCACTGCTCGTGCTGCTTATTTGCTGCTACACTCTCACTAAAATATTGCCTCATACCTGTCGCTATGCTGCCTCTCATGATATTATAATATGGTAAAAAGTTTAAATGTATTATAGATGAATCAAGTACTTGAATAAAGAAACGACTAGCGATACTGCAAATAAATGTCTTTCGTTCAACTTATAGTGGAATTTATTGATAAGTAATTGTTTGTGGTATGCCCGACATGTCCACTTTTTTGCAGTGTTATAGTGCTCAGTAAGATTTAGCATGCCACCTTTTGGCTGTGTTAGTGTGCTTAACATTTCATTATGTGCAGAGTTGGATTATGCACCAGCTTGATGATTCTTATTATTCAAATGTTATTTTTCATTTTATTTTATCCGTTGGAAGAGGGACACATGAATCCTACGTTATCGGATCCGTCACCCCTGACCCTTGGATACTGTTACGATCTGTTTCGGATACAGAACTTGGGCCAATCTTGTTTAGATACGGTCATGATATTGTGGGAGGATTGTATTTTATTTTTAATTATTTTTTGAAGTCCATATTTGACTGACGTATTAGGGAGGATCCACAATTCTTTCACAATATCTGGGGCGTATCCGAGCCACGGCCAAAAAACCCTTTTTTTTTTAATTTGAATTTTTTGATTTCATTTGACAAAAAGACATGGATTTCAAAAAAGAATGAAAAGTAATATAAAGTATAGGGGAAACCCTAAAAACAACTTTCACACTCATTTTATGAAAAGAAAATACCATCACATTTATCTTCCATTGCATTTTTACGTTTCATTTAACATTTGCTCTTACCATCATTTTTTCAATTGCGTAAGACTAAAATGCTGTCCTTTTGTTAATCCTACTCCATTACAACTACCCATTTGCCATACATTGTAACAGTTGCACTATGTACTTGCTCTAAGACTAATCTAAGTTTGACCATTGAATATCATGATATTTGGTATTGAATTATCAGTGTTCTATGGTTTTTTAACTTATTTTGTTTACTCTTATGCATGTTATGTGGTTAATTTTGTTTATTTGGCTATTTTTTTAATATTGTAGTATGACTGAATTCAAAACGTTTTTAGACCCAAAAAAATATTTTCCATATCAGTGTATCTGAATTCCATATCCATATCCATACCAATACCAAAATCGGCCACCTAGCATGAATTGATAGACTTTTATCCAAAACTTGATTCCATTTGGGTAAATCTATTGATGGGATTAATTCCTTAATAAAGTACATATATCTTTTAATTGTTTTCCACTGGGGATTGTTTTCAAAACATATACTATTGATGTGGAACAAAAGACTCTCTTAAGGATGGGAGTTCAACTTGTATAAAGCACTTAGAACATTCAAGGTTACAAAATTAAGTGATGGGTGTGAAGTCCATGGAATCATTCTATTTCTTGTCTACAAGGTCCTACCCTCTAAACATAAATGTTAGTTATATTGTCTCTAACAAATGAAATTGACAAGTAGAACACATCCGGTACTCCATTTCAATGCATTATTGGTGGGAGTAAGCTATAAGTTGAGCTAGAGGAGAAAGTCAATTGGAGTATGCCATATGCAAGTGGTTTGATGCACATGCCATTGAAGTCGATCTATAAACTTGACTTGTGTTGATGCTTCAAGGGAGGTTTTTGTCTAGGTTTTGTCCATATAGGTATTTCGACTTGAATGTCCTTGGCTCCCTCTTAGAAATGCTTATTATACCCATGAATAAGCCGTGTATAGGAGCATTGCGAATGTCCAGGGAAGTTTGATGGAGCAACGACAAGGTGTTGCATGTTGGATAGAGTCAACACCTTGGTTTCTTTGTGGCTTAAAGGATGCGAGTGATAGGTGACTAATGTAGGATTTTCTCACTTTTTTAAATGTTTATATTGTAGTTGTTGCACAAGACATCTTCAAAGTAATAAATTGGGTTGTGTCAAACCTTGCAAGAATGATAGTTAAACAAATTGATTGTTGGACATGGATACATGCTTGGATAATATTGAGACCAGTATTATCTCTTCAATTGCAAGGTGTTGCTCAAAGGTAAGGTTCCGAAGTTTTGTACACACATACGAGCTTTTCAAATGCCTTTGGAACAAAGAGTCAACAAGGTTTCACATCTTTCTTAGAGATATTGAAAGTTTTAATTGTTGATTTTCCTAAATTTACATGAAGCCTATGAGTATCACAACAAGGTTCTAAAATGTTCAGTTGTCTCTAGAGAATGCTTGTGAAGTAGGGCATCAATTTAATGCCATTGTTTGAATCTTGTAGTATCATGGAACTAAGACGTAATTGGGAAACACAAATATGTAATCAAATTCAGAATACAATAAACATGTAGGGTTGGGTCAAAAAAATAGTAAAAAATGAGTTTTGACCAAATATGGAACTATATGTCTATCCGTTATACAAACTACACTACCGAAGAAACATCAATAACACAATAGTAAATGCATATCACCATAACATAGAAGAACATGAGAGTATTAACAACTTTATTTCATAGATAGTGCTTAGTACAAGGGTTCGGTACGATGAATATCTATTATACATAGCCTTTACCTTGACACGAAAAAGTTTTATTTGTATGACAGAAGACTATATAGTTGTTGGCTAAAACATAACTACAATCAAACATAACTAAAGAGAGTTTGTTACAACTCTACCTAAAGCTGAAAATAGAATCATTAACATGACAAAATCGGATACTAAAGTATGTTATTAATAATATGCTAATGACAATGACAATACTAACATGATAGTCTACATTATTTCTCCTTAAAACAACTCGAAATCCCTTCCGACACAATTGAGATACACCAGAGAAAAAAAAGAGGGAAGATGTAAGACAAACAACATTCATGTAGTAGTTGCCAACAAATTTCGAACACCTAGCGCTAAAACTACTAAAATTATAAGGTATATAACAAGATCTGCATTTTGATTTTATCTGCACAACTAATACTTGAATATGTTGCAAAAAACTCAATATATATATATATATATATATATATATATATATATATATATATATATATATATATATATATATATATATATATATATATATAAAAGTTTTTTTTTTTTTTTGAGTAGGGATGTAATATAATGGAATGATAAGATTGTATGACACGTGACAAGAAGAGGCATACAATCTAAAATCATAACATAGGGTATATGTTTAGAAATTTAGAACAAGAATGTATCAAAGGGGACCGTATGATTGTGCAAGACAAGCCAATAGAGAGTGTACACCAATTAGTCATATGACAAAGGAGCACTTATTTGGAAATGCAACTTATGGGAGAAGAGTGTACAATGGAAGGTTGTATGGGAATGACTATGCAAGACATGCGACACTATTAGAGATGAAGCAAGGCATGCACCATGTAGAAGGGGCGTATGACAACTAAATATATTTCTCAAAGTTTGCTGCTTGCATATTGAAAAATTGTAGGAAAACCAAACTTGTATGTGTGCTTCCCAGTTATATAACCTTTTGGTAGGATGCCCATACAATATTGTTCGAATGTGGATGTTTAGTCTAGTTGTAATCGGGATGTACATTGACCGAATTCACCAAAATGTGTTTGTTGTTTTCACATTCACTTTTTATTTCACCTTCACCTTCATGTTTGGCCCTTATGTTATTTTTTATTTCATCAATATGTAAAACTTCATTATTGTTTTAAGATTGTTTTCTTCAGAGAATAATAGTTAATAGTCTTTTTCTTGTGCTTTTGTCTTCTTTAATAATAATAATCATACTTATTACATTATTTCCTAATGGTCCCTCAAGTACTTTTCCATATGTACATAGAAGCTCAATGTCATTCATATTAATATTTTCTATCCTTATATATAATTTTAACTTGAACCAATCACTACATCTTTACACCCCATACCATCTAAATTTGCCACTCGCTCAACACAATTGTTCATTATTTTATGGATTTTAAATTTCCATAACTAGAATACTTAAAATTTCCTCACCGTACTTTCCATCAACAATTACTTTATAATATAAACATCTCAGACCCAAAATTATTGTACCTTAAATATTTATCATGTTTGTACTTCTTCCATATTTTTACCATAAGTTTCCTTAATTTAAAATTCTTGCACCACAATATTGGTCATGACAACACTTCATCTACCTTGACATAGCCTTGATGGACCGATGGGAAATGATTGTTATGTTCATCCAAAACATGCATATTTGCATCCAATCGTACTTCAAAAATAGGCTATGCTTCAAGAGTTTGTACTTCAACTTCTATCATGACTTTATCTTTACACCCTATGTTCATGTTCACTGTAGGTGGGTCTGTGAACTTCATGCCGGCTACAATTTCAAAATGGTAGGCCAAGTTATCATTGAAATTTGCATCCCTAATGTTGTATTATGTGAACTCAAGTGGGTAAGTTGACTATGATGTTGAAAGTTTAGAAGGACTTGGAATTGCCAACTTTAGTTATTGATCACTTTACATGCCTTCTTCATTTACCTCCATAATCTCAACAAAACCACAACAATGTTAGAACACTTCATAGTCTTCCATCTACTAATGGAAGAGACCATCGAGAGAGTATCTCACTTCAATACATGATTGTAACTCCAAGCCCCTCTCAACATACGACTCCACCATACCTCAGTTTCCATCTACCAAGCATTCATCTTCGAAGTCTAAGGTATGATGAGTCTGATGAGGTTGCTTTCTCATTGACCGTCAGCGTCTTCAATTCTATTATATACTTATGAGTTTATTTTTAACACAAAGTAGATTCTTCTTATATATATGGTCTTATTTGGTTGCTATCAACTACTCTTGAACTAATAATGTATTATATGCCTTCTTTCGTAAGGAGATATTACAAAATTTAGCATAAAAGATTGGGTGCCAATAATTATTTTTAAGTCATAAGTGCTCCCTGTTAGGAATTATTAATACACATTATTTTTTAGGTGAGTGAGTTTGTTTTGGGAGAATATAATTTTATGTGTGTAGGTGAGTTGTATTTGAGTCAAAGAATAAATCTTGTTGAGAGATATAGGGAGATTGTAGGAGAGGAGTTGAGAGATATAGGAAATATTTGAAGGGGATTTTAAGAGAGGCGTTGATAGATTTAGAGGATATTTGAAGGAGATTTCAGGAGAGGAGTTGAGAGATTTGAGAGATATTTGATCGAAATTAACTTTTAAATTGTAAAAGCCTCTCAATCTATAAATATAACTCTGTGAATGAAAAAAATGAAAGATTTGGGAGATATTTGATCGAAATTAACTCTTAAATTGTAAAAGCCTCTCAATCTATAAATATAATCCCTGTGAATGAATAAAATGAAGAGTTCTATTGTTATATCTTGCGTGTTTGACTATACGAAATTTAATATTTAGCATAAAAGTAGTAGCAATCGACCATGAGTGTCTGAAGAAAGTGGTACGCATTGGGAGCAATTTAACAAAATTTAAGAATGTTCCGTAGTATTTAAGGGTTGTTTTGAAAATATTTAAGGTGTTCATACGCTGCAGTCTACGTACTAAATCTGGATTCTGGTGTTTGATAAACAGGTCCGTCAGTGTACTTCATTATCTCTTTCAATGTGACCTGCAAATTTCTGTCATGCATGCATAACGCCTGACATGGTGACTGCCAAATCTGGCAGACTTTCAGCGAGTAAGCAAATGCCAGGCTTTGTGCGGCCTGACTTTCAGTGAGTAATATAATAGTCGGAGTCTAATATCGTCTATATCTGTATCAAGGTCAATAGTCTCGAGTCAATGTCAAATAATTTTTTTCATCAAAATTCAAAATTCCCATATAAATAGATGCATTCTCGGTAACGTTCTTTTGATCTTTAAAAATTGTTGGGGAGGGACATAATGGATAAATTAATTATTGTCTAAAAACTTGAGGGAAAAGATTTTCACAATTTGGTAAGCAAGAACTTAATTATTGTTAATTGACAAATATTTATGGGAGATTGTTAGGAAATTAATAAAATCAAAAGATATAGATGAAATAGTTAAGTGAGAATTCAAGGATCAAAAAGTAAAAAGTAATGACAATTATTGGCCTAGGGTTATTTGATGTTTATTTATATTATATAGACTTGTCATAAACTTTGAATTTCACTTGAACAATACTAAACAAGTTTGGATTGTAAGTAGGAAGCATAATAATGAACTTGAAGTCGAAGTTGTTCGGACTCGAGATGGAGGAAGGCGACAACATGGTGCAACACATCAATAAGTTTCGTTTAATTTCAAATCATTTAGCTAGACTAAAAGTTGATGTGCATGACGATGATGCAAAAGTTGTATCATTGAATAACATGCTAGCTGACTATTCTAACATGGTTTTCTCAGTTAGTAACATAAATCCTATCTTAAAAGATTTGATTTCTTCTCTGATAGATAAAGAAAATATAACTAAGAATATTGATCAAGAAGAAAGTGCAATAATGTATGGTAAAATAAGCAGGGTTATCATATATTAAAAGAAGATCCAAATCTTCTTTCAAGTAGGGATCAACTTACAAAGACTTAAAGAAACGCTTTATATGTTACTAATGCAAACAACTTAGTCATGTGATTGTAAATTACAGACAAAGAACACAAGATCTACTTGATGGAAAACTATAAGAAAATGTCATGGATGTTGATAAAGAAAAGGAGAATAATTAGGAAGTAAATATTACTCACATAAGATATCCAAACAACGAAGAATACCTCTGTTAAGCATGAAATATACTAAGAGGGGGGGATGAATCAGTATATTATATATCTTTTTACTTAATTTGATTTCTTTTTTTAAACCACTTAATCACACATTCGAGATATACAATAAAAATGAAACAATAATTTGCACCACACGAGAGAGAGAGAGAGAGAGAGAGAGAGAGAGAGCAGATTTTTACGTGGAAACCCAAAGTGGGAAAAACCATGGAGAACAATCTCAAGTATATGAATGAGCACCAACACAAAATACAAATTTCGTAAGCACTAACTTGCAAGAGCACCAACCCCTTTGTCGAGCACCAACACAACAACTATTTGTGAGCACCAACCCACAGGAGCACCAACCCCTCTTATGTATAAAACACAACTATCTCTCAATGTTGCTTACTCAACAAATGATAGAACTCTACAATATCTTTTGCTTTTATCTCTTTGAAAACAAATACAAACCATGCACTCTCTTACATATTAAAAATGGCTTCTCAAGCCTTTATTTATAGCTTTCCAAATGACCTTTGACATTCACCTTTTGTGACCTTTCAATCCTCATGGAAAATGGTGCCAAACTTGCATGACCCTTTGTATCCTTGCCTTTGAAAAGTCATATGGTGACCCTTCATAAGCAAAAACATCATTTCCTCTTTTGTTTCTCTTGGTGATTTTTTGTATTCCTCAAAGTGTCATTTCATGAAAAAATGTGCCATACCTCTTTTGTCTTCACATGGTGACTCTTAGAATTCCTCAAGATGACTCTTCATGAGAAAATACGTCCCATTCCTCTTTCGTCTTTTACCCTGTGACTCTTTGACTTCTCTATGGGCCCTCTTTTGACTTATATGCAACCACAAATATATTCATTAATATTAAATAAATATTAACACACATTAGCCAATATATGAATATTAAAAATACTATTAAATGCAATGGGGCCTTTATCACCAATAATGCTAGACCTTTGAGATCAATGACAATATTTCTAACAATCTCCCCCTTTGTCATTGATGGCAACCTCAAATTAAAATTGCCAATCTTGAACCTTGCACATACTGCCATTTAAAAAACATATAGTAACTCCCTCTTATTGTAGCAACATGTCCCTGTTCTTTGTACCTATTTTTGCACCTGTATATGTACTTGTTATTCTCCCCCTTTGACATCAATGGCAAAGGGCCTACCTGGAGATAACACTTAGCTCCCCCTCAATTGATGCTGAACCTCAATGGTAGGAAGTAAAAGAAATTACTCCCAACTTCTCTCGTAGATACTTAAATATGTCTTTTGGTAGTGCCTTTGTAAAAATATCTACAATCTGCTTTGTAGTACTGATATACTCCATCTTAACCTATTGATCTGCAACCTGCTCTCTCAAGAAGTGATATCTAATGGGAATATGTTTTGTTCTTGAATGCATCACTAGATTTTTTAAAATATTAATAACACTTGTGTTATCATAAAAAATAGAAATAGGTTCATCATACTTTACCTTGAAATCTTCCAAAATTTGCTTCATCCAAAGCACTTGAGTACAACACAATATCGCTGCAATATATTCTACTTCAGATGTAGAAAGTGATACTGAATTTTGCTTCTTGCTTAGCCATGATACTGAGCTATCACCAATGAAGAAAAATCCTCCACTTGTACTCTTTCTGTCATCCAAGCATCTTGCCCAATTTGAATTTGTATAAGCAACTAAAGTGAAATCTCTACCTGTGGGATACCACAATCCATAATCCAATGTCCCCTTGACATATCTAAATATTCTCTGCACCAACTAAACATGATTGTCTTTTAGCGCTGACTGATATCTTGTAACTATACCTACTACATGCATGATGTCTGGCCTCGATGTTGTTAAATATAAAAGACTACCAATCAAAGATCTATACAAAAATTGATCTATAATAGGTGAATCTTCATCATTGCTCACCTTATTTTCTATACACATTGGTGTGCCAACTGGTGCAGAATCCTCAAAACCAATTTTTTTCAATATTTTATTGGCATATTTACTTTAAGATATGAATTTTTTTTATCTCACTGAAAAAAATGACAATTCTCCAAGCATAGATATCTCAAATTCTTTTTGCATATTATCAAAAAAAATTTGTCATCTTTTCAATATTTTATCCAAAAATTATGTTATCAACATATACCACAATAATCAATTGATGCTCACCTTCTATTTTGATGTAGAGATTACTATCAACAAATCCTCTCTTGAAACCTTGATCCTGCAGGTACTTATCAAGTCTTGCATACCAAGCTCTGGGAGCTTGTTTCAATCCATAAAATGCTTTCTTCAATCTACATACATGGCTACTAATATTTGAGAGAACAAATCCCTCAGTTTGCTCAATGTAGACCTCTTCTTTTAGATTCTCATTCAAAAAGACATATTTGACATCCATCTGAAACATTTTGAAAATTTTAAACACTGCATATGCAAGAAACATTCTAATAGCCTCTAACCTTGCCACTGGTGCAAAATGTTTTTAAAAATATATTCCCTCAATCTGAACATATCTTTTACATACTAATCTTGCTTTATTTGTGGTTACTTCTATATTTTTATTCAACTTATTTCTATAAACCTATTTTATTCCTATCATATTGTGATCTTTTAGTCTAGGCACTAATGCTCAAGTATCATTCTTTCTATCTGATTTAATTCTTCATTCATAGCCTTAACCTAATGTTTATCATGTCTAGCTTCTGAAAAAGTTCTACGTTAAATTTTGGATAACAAAGAGAAATTAACTTACTCAGATTCACTTACCATCATTCTTCTAGTGTGAATTCTTTCATTTATGTCCCTGATGATGTCACTTTCATTATGATTTCTCTGAACATATTTAGATGGAGTTTTAGTGTCCTTTTTTCCTTCTTCTCATCTTCATCTGATTCTTCAAAATCTTCCTTTTCAATGATTTCAGAAATGTCTACTGATTCACTGATTCTTTGTGTTCCATCTTCTTCTATCCTGACACTTGCACTTTCAACAATTTTCTTGGTTCTTTTGTTTTAGATTATGGTAAAAGCAGGTTTTGAAGGGACCCCAAAACCCTTTAATAGAATAAAAAAAGATAAAACATTAACCACCACCAGGAAAAGAAATCCTAAAACTTACTGAAGAGCAGCATCAAAATCAAGTTTTACAGGGACCTGAAACCACAAACACAGTCCAATAAAAATACCCAAGTTTTACAAGGACCTGGAACCTCAAATAAAGTTTTAGACCAAGAACCAAGAAACATGACCAAAAACAAAAACCAGTTACATCAACCAACAATAAGGACCTGAATAGGAACAAAACCAACAAAGAAGACCTTAGGCTTCTATTGCAATTCCATGATCATCTTAAGAGCCTCCTTCCCAATCGCAGCAGTATCCTGGATGGAGTTAGCAGCTGAAGTAGCAACAGCTTGCAAGGCTTTTTTCCTCAAACTCTACCTTGTCCTCTTACTTGGACCCTCCAAGGATATTGTTTCTTCATTTGCTCTTTTACCAAGGCTAGCTGCAACAGCACAAATGCTTGATGTTACCTGCTCCATCTTTGTTCTACTTTATTTGATGAGCATTCTAAGATTATGCTCATAATCTTTAAGTTTTTTTGGGATATCTCTCATTTGCACCTCTAAGCGGTTGATTATGGTCCTATCAACATCCTGATTGTGTTGCATTGTTTCCACTTTCTTCTTCAGCGCCATTATTTCATTATAGATCCAAGAATCAACTTGGAGAATAGAGTCGGCCTTGAACTTGGCAAAATGCAGGAAGGAAAGCTTGGTTTCCCTCTGTGGAGAGACAAATGTCTTCTGCAATCTCATGTGGAGGGGAATCAATATTTTCAATTTTTTCCTCTCTATCCATCAGTTCTTCCTCTCTAATCTCAACAGGGTCTTCATGCTTAACAGGGTCCTCCTTTTCTTGTCCCCCAGTCTCCCTAGCAGGAGTAAAAGCCAAAACCATGTGATCTTCCTCTCTCATAGAAATTAGAACATTAGTTAAGATATCTTTATCTTTAACACCTCCCCCGGACACAGTCTGATTACCCTCATTGTCAGAATTGCTCTGTTCTGAGTTTCCCTCAGTTGTATCCTCTTCATTCCCTTTCTCAAATTTTCTTTTAGTTTTTGGATATCCATCCAAATTGGAGCTGAACTCCCCAACATCCATCCCTTCTTCTTCCTTCGGGACATCCTTCTCAGAGCTTTCAGTACTCTCCGACTCAAAATCCTTTTCTACAATTTATTTTTGAGAACTAGAGGGTTTTAGTTTTACCTTTTCTATCCCTTTAATATTCTCATCCTTCTTACACTTTTTGGACTAAGAACCCTTATGTTTGTCAGAAGAAAGAGTTGAAGCTCTGGATTTATTTTTACAAAAACCCTCTATGAGAAGTATCAGACCTTCATGTAAAATGGGGTGAGACTCCTTCCTATGGGCATACAAGCTTTGAAGCAACGAAAAACACAGATAGAAAGGGAAAGAAATTCTATCCTTGTGCCTAAAGTGGTTGAGAAAAACAAAATGAAATTTGTGAACTTTTTTTTTCTACCATCAAGGATAAAGTACTCACGGATACAACATAGCATATCTCGCCAAATTCCTTTTATCTGTTCCACATCAAAGAAGTCTCCATTCTTTTTCAGTTGCTTCTCCTCTACATCCATCTTTGAAATTTTTTTGTAGGCCGCATTGGAGATACTGGCCTGTTTTGAGAACTTAATACCACCCATGGGAAGCCCCATGACCTCAGCAATGAAGTCCTCAGTAAGCTTCACAGTGACTCTGTGGAGAGTAACTCTATCATCAACCCAATTTTTAAAGAAGGCGGTAGTGACATGGGGTTTAAAGCCATGCAAACGCTCCAGATAACTGACCACCTTCCCTTTCTGTAGAATCTTCTATACATCCTTTCTAGCCTTCCAGTCATCACATTTTTTGGGCTCTTGCTTCCACGGTTCACCCCTCATATTGCAAAGCAAACGAAAAACCAAAAGCACCCAAACACAGAAGGCAGAAAGTTTGAAATGGACCCAGTTATATGTTACTTGAAATGGAGTTTGCCTTTTTGATGACACATGCAGCAACCACATTACATTCTCATGAATGTATCTCTTCAGGGATGGTAATCTGACAGCTATAAGGCCACTCCACCAAATCATTAAATTGCTAATCCAAGCAAATCTTTCTCACTTTGGAATGAATGACATCACAATTACTAAGCGCTTTAAGATCAACGTGCTTATTTAAATCATCAAGCCACTTCACCTTATGCCTCGTTTGAATAGCATGATTGGCTATCCAGTCAGCGACCCCATTGGCCTCTCGATATGTATGGGATACGGCCACTTTTTCAAATTTTTTAATTAAGGCTTTGATTTCCATAACCATAGCCTCAATAGACCATGATATTGAATTTTTATTATTTAAGATGTTAATAATATTCAAAGAATCACCTTCCAACCATAATTTGAAATACCCCAAATCAATAGCTAATTTAATAGTGTAGAGGGATGCAATAGCTTCAGCAATATGGCTATTCGAATTACTAATTGGGATAGCGATAGCATCAATTACATTTCCCACATGATCTCTCAAGACCCCTCCACATCTCGCTCTTCCCGGATTTCCCTTAGCTGCTCCATCAAAGTTCCCTTTGATCCATCCATTAGGAGGAACATACCATTTTATGATCGATCTTGGATTATCAGTTTTCAAATTAGACCCTTCAGATCGTAAAGGGTTATCAAATTGGAAGGTTTGATCAGAATCCCTCTGGGATTTAAAGTTCTCCTTAATTGCTCTAATGATATTCTGACCAAGCACCCATCCTGGAAGTTCTTTACTCCTGAATATTTTATTGTTTCTTTCTTTCCAGATACCCCACCAGAGATGAGGGAGAGTTAGTTTCCAAAGAAAATGAGCATCAGGATCCTTAGAGGGGCAGCACTAGCTTTTAAAAGAGAGTTCCACATTGTGTTGATGGACCCATGTTATACCCCAAAAATTGAGAATCTCAGTCCAAACTTGCTGGGTGTAAGAGCAATTCAGAAACATATGGTCTCTATCTTCAAGTCCATTTTTGCATAAAATACACCTATTAACCACATTTATACCTCTTTTTTGCAAATTGTCAAGGGTCAAAATTTTATTTTGAAGCAGAGTCCAAAAGAAGATATTAATTTTGGGGGTGAGCCCCTTAATCCAGGCATGAGACCAAAAAGGTTCATTACCCTTTTCCTTTGAAGCAAAGATAGTAGAGACTTTAAATTGACCACTAGGGTTAGCATGCCAAATAATCTCATCCTCAAGATAAGGATAAAGTGAGATAGCATTGAGAGATAATTGGATGTTACTAAAGCCTTGATCAACATCTGTTAAATTCACCTAGGAATCATTCTGCCAATAATGACTAACTAATATACCATATCTCTGCTTGCATCGATCAACTAAATTCTTGTCATGAAAATCTCCAATCAAGGGATGATCCTTTAACCAGACATCATCCCAAAATTTCACCTTAAGCCCATTACCAATTTTCCAGGAACATCCTTTTCCTAGAGTTTTCTTGGCCCCTGAACAACCCCCCATATGGAAGAAGGATGAATAACATCAAGAGAAGAGAAGAAATTAGGAAGGGATTTAGCATTGAAGAGGTACTTATGTTTCCATATGGTACTCCACTCTTTGTTGTCATGGTAAACTCTCCAACCTAGTTTGGCTAAAAGAGCTTTGTTCATACTTCTGATTTTCCTGATTCCCAATCCCCCTTCACTGAGAGGTTTGCAAACTTGATCCCAAGCAATTAAAGGCATTCTCCTTTTTTCCTCAGTACCAGTCCATAGAAAATTTCTTTGAATTTTTTCAATAGACTCAACAAATTTAATAGGAATTCTAAAGAGACTTAAAGCATAAGTAGGTATGCTTTGAAGACAAGCTTTGAGAAGAGTTAACTTACCTGCCTGGCTTAAAAGATTTCCTTTCCATCCCACAAGTTTCTTGCTGAATTTGTTAATAAGATCTTCCCAGAAGGCATCAGGGACCTTCAGGCCAAGAGGAAGACCCAAGAAAGAAGAGGGGAGAGATCCTATAGAACATCCAAGGATTTTAGCAATTTTATTTTGTCTCTGGATAGGGGTGTTGATAAAGAACACCGCACTTTTATTCCAGTTAACCAATTGACCAGAGGCAGAAGAATATAAGTTAATAGCTTGCTTCAAATTTCTGGCTTCCTTGACTTCAGCCTTACCCATAAAGATGGTGTCATCAACAAATTGTCCATGAGAACAAATTAGAGGATGGGAAGAAGGTTATAATCCCTTAAAGAAACCTCTATGGACCAAGTCCCCAATATATCTCCCCCAGCAATCAGCCATAATAACAAAAAGGATGGGGGATAAAAGATCACCCTTGTCTCAATCCCCTAGAGGGATAAAAGAAATGAGATGAGCTCCCATTAACCAGAAAAACAATAGAGGAGGTAGAAATCAATTGATGAATAAGACCAACAACCTTTTGGTCAAAGTCAAAAGCTAATAGAATGTTTGGGAGAAGTGACCAATCAACTCTGTCATAGGCCTTAGCAATGTCAACTTTCATAATGAACCCCTGATTGTTAGAACAAGACAAGGAGTGAATATTTTCATGAGCAGAGATAATAGAGTTAAAGATTTGTCTACCTGGGATGAAGCCATTTTGTTGATTAACAATAATCAAAGGAATCACTTGGATAAGTCTAGAAGTAAGAACTTTGAAAATAATTTTATAAAAAGAATTACAAACGCTGATCGGTCTAAACTGATCAGGAGAATCAACACCAATTTTCTTAGGAATCAGGCACAGAAATGTGGAGTTAACTTCCTTAAGCATCTGTTTAGCTCCATAGAATTCCTTCACAGCATCACATACATCTTTAACAACAAATTTTCAAAGTTTTTGGAAGAAAAAAATGGGGAATCCATCAGGACCAAGAGCTTTATCTCCTCCCAGAGAACAAACAGCTTTGAAAATTTCATCATCCTTAGGAATTGAGCTTAACATTTTATTCTGTTCCTTCGAAACCAGAGGAGAAATCACTCTAAGGATTTCAGCCTGACTATCCAAATTGATGTTAGGATCAGCCTTCATTAGAGAAGAGAAAAAAGTCACCATTTCATCCATGATGGCCTTATCCTCTATAATCTTCAAGTCTCCCTTTTTTTAGGTGTGATATGTGAATTTTGGCTCTATGCTTAAGAGTGGATAGATGGAATTTTTTTTTGTTTTTATCTCCTTCACTCAACCATAACAACCTTGATCTTTGTCTCCAGTAGATTTCTTCTTTAGTGATGATGTCATGATATTGAGCCAACTTTTCATTTTCTTCAATGAGGAGGTCAGGAGTATATCCTTCCTTTTGAATTTTTTCCTGTGTTTTTAGAATATCCTCTTTTATAGCATTTTTGTTCTCAAAGATATTCCCAAAGCTGTTCTTATTCCATATTTTAACTTCCCTTTTAACATTTTTGAGCTTAGAAGCAACTCTAAAGAGGGTCGTGCCTTCAATATCAATACTCCACCATTCTTCCAATTTACTTTCAAACTGTGGGTGTTGCATCCACATCTTTTCAAATCTAAAAGGAAAATTCTTCTTAAGACTAATCTTTGCAGCAGTGAAAATGAGGGGAAAATGATCCGATCTTATTTTCTGGCAGGTTTCCAACTTGCAAATGAATTCTTTAGCATAATCAGGAGAAATAAGAGCACGATCAAGCCTAGCCTGAATACATTCATTACCAACTCTCTTGTTACTCCAAGTAAACTGAATTCCATGGAGGTCCATATCCATTAAACCCTCTTTATTTATAAACTCAAGTAAATCCAATCTCCCTTCCAGTTGGGTAGCAGTACCTCCCATTTTCTCATGATCATAGAGAGGCAGATTGAAGTCTCCCATTATAATCCATCGTCCAGAATAGTCCTTACTTTTAAAATTGGAAACAGACTCCCATACCTTTTTCCTTAGGTGCTTAATGTTGGGAGCGTAAATATTCACAATATACCAACCTTCCTTCTGGTCAACACTAGTAATTTTGGCTATCATAAGATATTTACTAGCAATCATAATAGTTCCAGAATAATAATTCTTCTTCCATAACATCAAAGTTCCCCTTGATGCACCTTCCGAACTATTGGCACTTATAAAATAATTTTTAAAATCTTTAATCTGTTCCGCTTTCTCTTTATTCATCTTAGTTTCTTGTAGCAAGAGGAAATCAGGGTTTTGTTCTCTAACAAAATTCCTAACAATATCTAGTTTATGAATACTATTCAGCCCCCTAATATTTCAAGTAATGATTTTCATATCTATTTTTTTAGGGGTAAAATCCAGAACAGTTGCCTACCTACCATCAACCATATTCTGCATACTTTCTAACTCTTTGGTTTTCTTAGTAGATCTTCTTCCAGGTTTGTCTGGGGAACCAACATCCGGTTTTACCTTAGAATGCTGTTCAGCTCTTTTTTTAGATTTATTCAGAGTAGAAGCAAGAGGTTCGCTTTAGTTTGCTAATCTATTTTGCTGCTTCTAGTTTCTACCTCCTTAGTATTGATCTTTTTTTCAGCCCTTTTTCTTTGGTTTAGTTTGTGCTTTGAGTTTTCTCCATTATCTTTCACAACTTATAAGGGAGGAAGCTCATCCAAAAGAAAGTTATTATCAGCCTGAGATAACACCTAGATCTCCCTGGACTGAGAAAAAAGAAGATCTCGCTCCTCTAATTTATTTCTAGCTTCAGCCAAGAATTTACCTTCCTCTAGCACAATTTTGTCAGCTACATCTCTCCATCGATCCTCTATCTTTGATAGATAACGATTTGTTTTGATAGATCTATCAGATCCTCTATTCTTTGTTCAGGTATTATGGTCTCTGATTGCAAACCATGTCCTTCTTTCTCAGAGTTTACTTTCTCAAAAGAAATCTCTTTATCCGCCTCAACATGTAGATTATTAGAATCTTCAAAAGAAGGCTCTTTATCTGCCTCAGCATGTGGATCTTTAGAATTTGTATTATTCTTTTGTTCTTGGCGATGATCTTCTTTGGGTTTCCATACTTTCTTTTGCTGGACCTTGGTCTTTTTCCCATCCAAAACACTACTAAGATGATTTTTACTTTTGGAGGGACAATTTTTAACCAAATGCCCCTGTTTCTTACAAGCATAGCAAAAGTTGGGCAAATCTTCAAAAAAAAAATCTTGAGTTTTTTTACCAAGCTTGGATATTAGTTCCACCTTTTCTGGGAGATGATTCAGGTCTACCACTTTAACATAAAGTCTAGCACTTTGAAGTTTGGTTCTAGAAGCAGTAGCATTATCCAATGCCACAAGTTCAGCAAAAGAACTAGCAATACCTTTAAAAATGTCCTCATGCCAAAATTCCAAAGGGAGACCAGGAAGTCTAGCCCAAATGAGAGTGGTTAATAAAAAAGAATCTGAGAGATCCATGTTAGGCTCCCATTTTTTAATAGTGAGAGAGCATTTACCAAAAGACCACAGTCCTCCACTAAGAACCGTATTCATGTCTTCCTTATAGTTGAAGATAAACGAGAAGAAACCATTTGACATTGGTGCAACATCTACCTCTCTGCGAATAACCCATTTCATTTTAACCATTTTTCTAAGAGATTCTAGATCTGGTCTTGCACCTAA
Organism: Torreya grandis; assembly: GCA_037957365.1. Taxonomy (NCBI): domain Eukaryota; kingdom Viridiplantae; phylum Streptophyta; class Pinopsida; order Cupressales; family Taxaceae; genus Torreya; species Torreya grandis. The sequence goes on along the minus strand of JARHVA010001123.1, from coordinate 1,062,020 downwards.
ATTTTTTTCCACTAGGGTAAATTCCATGGAAGACAGAAAAATCGACTAAAAGATCTGGAATAAAAACTTGAAACTCACATTTCTCCCAGCAAGACTTAGCAGTCACCGACGGGAAAAGAGATTTTCCAGTAGGTTTCTTGCCAAACAGAGATGACCAAGTCCTTCATTCTAAGAACCCTACCTTCATCCCTTCTGAAGACTTTTCCTTGTTAGAAACAACATTATCTTTCTCCTTTTTGACCCACCACATGATCCAATGGGGGGACACGGACCCCACAAAAAGGATCAGATACGCACGAAGACTTTCCATTATCCATAGCAGCCAATGATTCTGACCCAACATTTTTTTCAACACCCCATACAGTTCCTTCAGGGTCTGTACCTCCTGCCAGATTCTCCTTGACCAGTTTCCTGCCTGCCTGCAAACTAGCTAATTCAAATTTTGAAAGAGCGCTCATCCTAGATTTTGAGGATGTTCCTACTTTGGTTCTTTTGTTATAACATTTATAAGCTTTACTTTTGCAAGAATAACTAAGAAATATACCTTCATCTATTTTGAATTCAAACTTACCATGTTTTTTATCGGTTCTCTTTATGAAGCATCTGCTGCTGAAAACTCTAAAATAATCAACTGTTGTTGGTTTGTCTTTCCATAGCTCATAAGGAGTCTTGTCACTATTGACTCTCAATAATGCTCTATTTTAAATATGCACTACTGTAGAAAATCCCTCTCTCTAATATTTATCTGCTATCTTATATTTATTTAGCATTGTTCTCGCCATCTCCTGAACTGTTATATTTTTCGTTTAACTACTATATTTTGCTATGGAGTTTCGACTGTTGAATAATGTCTCTTTATTCCATGGTCTTTACAAAAATCAATAAATTTATCTGACATGAATTTTCCTTCTCGATCTGATCTTAGACACTTAATCTTCAAACTGATTTCATTCTCAACTAATACTTTGAATGCTTTGAAATGTCTGAAAGCTTCTAATTTTTTTTAAAAAAATATCACCCAAGTCATATGTGAAAAATTATCAATAAGCAACATGAAATATTTCTCACCTTGAGTACCTTAAGTTATCATAAGTCCACATAGATCAGTGTGAACAAGCTCTCACATCTGAGTGGTCAAGTACTCTTTTGTTCTAGCCTGCTTCCCATGTTGACAAGGTTCACAAAGCGTGTTGAATGGATTTATAATCTTTATAAGATTTATGACTGCTTAATTTTTTTTGATGTTGATAATATTATCAAAATTTATGTGCCCCATTCTCTTGTGCCATAGCCAACTTTCTTCAATCTGATTCAAACAACATCTTTGACCTTTGATGTCTGATAGCATATAAAAATTATTGCTTGTTCTTTGAACATTTGCAACCAACATATATGAATCTTTTATTTTGATTTCACAAACTTCTGCATAAAACTTTAGTGTGTGATCTTGATCACACATTTGACTTACACTTAAAATATTATGCTTAAGATCTTCTACATACAAAATATTTTTAATTTTAATTCTACCATTATCCAAACTTAATGTACCTTTTCTAACAATTCTAGTAGTAGTATTATCTCTAAATTTTACTATGCCACCATTGATATTCTTCAAAGTTATGAACTTACTCTTATCTCCTGTCATGTGCCTCAAACATCCACTATCAGTGAACCATAGCTTATCTTCATTTCTTACATGCAAAGATGTATGTACCAACATAGATTTTTTAGGTTGATTCTTCTACCATGAACCTATCTAAACTTTTTTCTTGATGGATGGAGCCTTGAAACTCTAGTCTTTCTTGACTGACTCGAACACACTTTTACAGTACCAGGCTATGTGTCTGAAGTTGTTTCACTTGTAACATATTATGGCCTCTTTATTAAACCCTGATAGAGGAACAAAAGAGTTGTGGCTTCTGCTTGACTCTGCATGACTTTCTTTCTCCTTATCTTGAAATTGTTAACCTTTTTTTGACATTCTATTTTCTTATGACCATATCCATTACAATAAATATAGTAACCATAAAAATAGGACTTAGTTGTGTATCTCTGACATGATTGCCTTTCATAGCTTTGTTCCCTCCAGCGTTTTTTATTTGAGATGTCCTCTGTATTCTTAACTTATTCCCTTTTTATTTTTTCTTTTATAAGAGCTTTAGCATAGCTCTTTTCTTTTTCTTTATCTGTGAAAGTAGTGACCTCCTCTTTCTCTTTTTCAAATCTAATACCTATCTTATCTGACATTGATATTTGATTTTCTAATATCTTATTCAATATATTAGTGTTATTCTCAAATTTTGAATCATTGGCTGCTCTATCATTGATTACTTTATTTGTTTTCTCAAGATCTATTTTTAAAGAAGTAATTTCAATAACATAGCTTTCACATTCTTTACTTACTATTTTCAACTGTGTCGTTAGATCTTCTTCATTCTTCTTAGCTTCTTCAAAGTGTGCTTGTAGATCTTAAATTATTTCTTTGGACTCCTTTTCATTTTTCTCGATCTGGTGCTTTAATCTTCGATTCTTCTTTTCAAGAGCTTTTAACTCTTCTAAGGCACAAATGAGTTCTCCTTCCAGATTCACTTCAGCTTCATCTTGTTCTTCTTGTTGATCATCTATACTTTTTTTTGTAGAGGCATCTTCATGTATGGCCATGAATAGAATCTCTTCTTCTGAATCACCGACTCCACTATCTTCGACTGAGCTAGGATCTTTAGAATACAAACTCTTCTTCTCGAATCTCTTCTTGAATTTACCTTTGAAATTCTTCTTGTATGTAGATTTTCCTTCTTCATTGTCATCATTATCCTTATTTAGGTATTTAGCTACAAAATATCTAATCTTTCCATAATTAAAATATTTAAAAGGTAATTTTCTTTGATATTTACCTGTGCTCTTTTAGACTTGCAAATGAATAGAGCTTCATTGTCATCTTCATCATCGCTAGAAATATCACTTGATTCTTGAATCTTAGCCTTTTCTTTCTTTGATGTCTTAAAAGCAGCTTCTCTCTTTGAAGGTTTATCTTGTTCAGTCTGCATCTCATATGTCGTAAGAATACCATGAAGCTCATCCATCTTTAGCTTGGCTAAATTCTTCATCTCTTCAATTGCCGAAACTTTTGCATCATATCTCAATGATAGAGATCTCAAATTTTTTTGAACCACTATTGATTCTTCTAAATTTTCTTTAAGACCTTAAATCTGATTAACTATTTGATCAACCTGCAAAAGATAACTGGCTATATTTTCTTCCTCTTCCATCTTCAAACTCTCACACTGTCTTCTAAAATTCTGAAGCTTAGTTTGCTGAACCTTTCCATCACTTTTGTAAATATTTTCAAGTTTTACCCAAGTTTCATGAGAAAATTTACATTACATAACTTTAACAACTTTTGATTCATGTAAATCACATAAAATAATATTTAAAGCTTTAACATTATTTTCACTTGCCTTATTTTTTGTCAGAGCAGTTACAAGTATCTGTGGCTCTTGATATTCCTCCACCACTGATTGCCATATGTTAAATCCAAGGGCCATCAAATAAGTCTTCATCTTTATGCTCCAAAAAACATAATTTGTCCCATCAAATAAAGGTGCCTTATTTGTAGAAAATCCTTCTTGTGATCCAACCATCGTGCTTTCATGATCTACCTTCAAGCTGTAAAACTTTTTCAAAATGAACCTGCTCTGATACCAATTGTTAAGCATAAAATATATTGAGATGGAGGGGTGAATCAATATATTATATATATTTTTACTTAATCTAATTTCTTTTTTTAACCACTTAATCACACATTCAAGATATGCAATAAAATTGAAACAATAATTTTTACCACATGAGAGAGAGAGAGAGAGAGAGAGAGAGAGAGAGAGATCAAATTTTTACATGGAAACCCAAAGTGAAAAAAACCATGAAGAATAATCTCAAATATATGAATGAGCACCAACTCAAAATACAAAGTTTGCAAGCACTAACTTGTAGGAGCACCAAGCCCTTTGTTGAACACCAACACAATAATTATTTATGAGCACCAACCCAGAGGAGCACTAACCCATCTTGTGTATAAAACACATCTATCTCTCAATGTTGCTTACTCAACAAATGATAGAACTCTACAATATCTGTTACTTTTCTGTCTTCGAAAACAAATTCAAACCATGTATTCTCTTGCATATTACCAATGGCTTCTCAAGCCTTTATTTATAGATTTCTAAATGACCTTTGACATTCACCCTTTGTGACCCTTCAATCCTTATGGAAAATAGTGCCAAACTTGCATGACCCTTTGTATCCTTGCATTTGAAAATTCATATGGTGACCCTTCATAAGCAAAAGCATCCTTTTATCTTTTATCTTTATCTTGGTGACTTTTCATATTCCTCAAAGTGTCTCTTCATAGAAAAATGTGCCATACCTATTTTGTCTTCACATGGTGACTCTTAGAATTTCTTAAGATGACTCTTCATGAGAAAATGCGTCCCATTCCTCTTTCATCTTTTACCTTGTGACTCTTTGACTTCTCCATGGGCCCTCTTTTGACTTATATGCAACTAAAAATATATTCATAAATATTAAATAACTATTAACACACATTAGCCAATATATGAATATTAAAAACACCATTAAATGCAATGAGGTCTTTATCACCAATAATGCTAGACCTTTGATATCAATGACAATATTTCCAACAACCTCTACTAGATGACTATTATTAGGAGGAAGGAGACCAAACAATGCCTTATGTCAACCACTAACGATGGGGTTACTTATGTTTTAGTAGCACAAATGTTTCTTTTTATGTTCTTGTTTGTGTGAAAATAAGTGGTACAATTCTTGTTTCTTAAATTGTGTACTTCATTGAGAACTATTGTGCTTGTATATACAAGAGTGTAGACTGAACAAATGTAGAATTATTTTTCATCATTCCCACACTAATTCAGTTGATGTGTTCCCATCAATGATTTGGTTGATGAATGATTGTTCCCTCTCTACCTTCATCTAATTTTGTAAAGCACATGTTCCTATGTTTGTACTAATGGAGAGGAATGTTAGGAATTATTAATACTCACATTACTTTTTAAGTGAGTTTGTTTATTTTTGGGAGAATATAATTTTATATGTGTACATGAGTTATATTTGAGACAAAACAACTCACTAGATATTCTAAGATAGAATCAATATTTATGAAATATACTAGGGAGATTTTAGGAAAGTAGTTGAGAGTTTTAGGGGATATTGATAGAGATTAACTCTTAAGTTTTAGAAGCCTCTCAATCTATGAATGTAACTCTCATGAATGAATAGAGTGAGGATTTCTATTTTTATATATTGTATGTTTGACTATACCAAATTTAATACTCCCAACACCTTTATGCCATATTGATTGCCCACCACCAATTGTAAGGCTGACAACAAAATAAGGGGATTTACAAGACTTTTCCAAGACTCATTTAAAAGAAAATTTAGGTTAAAATTGCCATAAAAAATAGTATTTATAAATTCACTCCATTGGATTTCTAGGAGTAGGACTATGGACTAATGTGATAAATTCATTATCAACATAATAGGGTCAATCACTTGATCAATTTACAATGAGGGCTTTATTATGGGTTCATTATTCTACTTATTTCTCTTTGCATTGCCTAACATTATACCATCTGACATTGTGCATCATTATATGCTCACTGTTAGGGCCAATGTATTGTAAAATAGTAGTGTAGATGATATTTATGAATTATATATCACCTCAATCTTGTACACTTAAAAATTTTAGACCTTGGTAGTTCCTCTCATTTCTAAACCTTTCCTACTTTTGCAAGTCTTACATCTGCTCTCTTTTGCCCCTTGTTCTATCTCTTAGTTTGAACAGTCTTAGATTGATGACCCATGCCTTCTATCTTGCCCAAAATTCTTAAAACATGCTTATCTTATGCCTTTGCATGTTTTGAACCTATACCTATTTCTTGCTCCTTGGACACCTGCATTCCGGATAGACACCTACATCGACGTAGGTGTCATTTTTTGACGCAAGTTTCGAGTGCCCTAAAGTCATCTAATTTGTAAATAAAATGTATCATAATGGTCGACCTAAGTGCTATTATGTGATATATTGTCCAAAGAGGATTGGTATAAATATAATATCAATCCTCATTCATTACTCACATAACGCAGACCTAGATTCATATCAAAGAGCCTTTAATTGAGCAAAGTTTCCATATTTTCTCTTATTTCTATATCAGTCATAGGGACAACACATCTACAAATCTAAAGTATTGAAAGATTAACCCAAGAGATATATTTACCAAGTTACAAGCTAGATCACTATTGTACTTTCTTATCACATATTACATGATTCACACACAAGCCAACACATAGGGGAGAACTACATAAGTTTGAGGACCTCTTCAGAGTATTGGCTATATAGGCAATGCTCATTGATAGATGGATATTTTGGGTAGCTTGACACCATGTGTCCACTAACCCATTTTTTCATAGCCACTATGAAGATAAAGAATTAAGGTTTGATTATTTGATAAGAAATGATAGTCCATGACCCATATCTGAAAACATCACAACAAAGGCAATGACGAACCCAAAAGCATCTAGGTGGTTGCATCCTATTTCAATAATTATCTTTTACTAGACACCTTTGTCTGATATAAACATTGGACTTGGCACAAGCATCCTAAGTTAATGCAAGTGTTCATAGCGATAGAGCCATTTAATCCAAATTTGATGACTGTTACAAAATTTGCTTCCATCTGCTTCCTATCTGTTCCACATCCAAACCTGTATTAATATGAAAACCAACTAAGTATCTTGTTTTCATTATAATTTCAATATCTAACATAGCTTTACTTTTCATTTTTAGCATATCTCAACATAATAAATTTAGTATATATTGTATCTAAAGTTTACAATTAATTGACATGTTATAGATTTGTTTATTACCCTTGTGCTTATTCATTTCTATATTCTTAACCTTAACTGTCCCATATTATGATCCATATCTAATTTAGGGCTAAACATTTGGTGAACCTGATCTTTCAGTGTCAATGCTACATAAGCATTCTATTTTAGATGCTTATTATCAACATTGTCCTAATATTTGTGTTCTTTATCTCTCATCATGTATTATATTGATTGCTTTGATGATTATGATTATGAAACTTTCCAATTCTCTTTTAAGAAATGAATCAAAATTGATTACTCTTGCATTCTTCCAAGTGCTAAAGTGTATAATATCAAAACTTTGAATGGGGGAAGCTGCTATCCCTCTAATCATGTCCATGATTCCACCATTTCAAAAAATGAGTTGATTCATCTTAAGAAAGATAAAAATCCTTTGCCTTTACCTTCTACAAAAAAATTGGATTCACTAGGAAAAAGTTTTCATTTGATCGTGACAGCTTTTGCCAACTCCATAAGGATATCATGGAGGATTTAAAAACTAGTCATAAAAGGGATGTTCCTTCAAGTTCATTCATCAAAACCCATTATATTATAACATTTCCAAACAACATGCTCCTTATTAAGGGTGATGACTCTTTCCTACCTTCATTTGATATTTAATTTTTTTGAAAGGTTAACCAAGACATCATGGCATCTTTACCAAGTAACATTAAGCCATCAAGAAGAGTAAAGCATTACAAACCTAAAATTCAAAAGGCTCATAATGTTACAAATATGGCACTCTTACCAATATCAACCAAGGCATCTAAATTAAAGGATCTTTATCTTCCAAAAATTGCATTTACACCAAAAATTCCTACTATACTGAAAGAGGTGCATTTACCAAAGATTCCTCAAACTCCAATTGTTATATCCTTACCAAAAATGAATGAACCAAGTTCTTCCAACGTTCCAAGCTATTCAAATGATTTACCAAAAGTACTGAAGTTCAGAGATCCAATACCACTACCAAATTATCCTAAATTCAGTGATCATGAACTTGCACTTGTTATCCATGAGGATGATGATACTCATATGCCTAGATTCAAGAAAGGTGGTGGCTTAGAATCAATGATAACACCTATGACAAACACCACCATTCCCATGGAATATCTTATTTCTATGATGAGAACTATTGGGGATCTTAAAAAACAAGTTTCTATAATTCAAATGCAAATGGATTTCTATAATACTAATGTAAATGTTACCTCATTCAAAAATCAAAATCTTGCACAATGTATACTTAAACATCCTTATCCACAAGATTTTGAATTACTAGATTTGCCTCTCTTTTTGAGTCATAAGGATCCATTCAACCACATGATTAACTATGTACATTCTTTTGGTCAATGGACAAAAGAGGAAAAACTATTGCTAAAAGTATTCCATATGAGTATTTTTGATGAGGGCCATAATTGGTTCTACATCTTACCAAAAGGTTCTTTAACCACTTTTACACAATTAGAATCTGCTTTCTTCATGACTTTCAATATTCATAAGGTGCCAAAACTTACATTACAATATTTTCACAATTTCAAACAATGTGATGATGATTCCCTTCAAGATTATACCATTCGATTCAAAGTACATCATATGAGATGGCATTTAGACCTTCAGATTTGGAGTTGCAATTGATTTTTAGTAGATGGCTTCTTTCTCCATTAAAGGAATGAGCATTGCATAAATAATATGACTCATTTACCCATTTACATTGATGTGCATAGATATGCTTCATTCATACTTACGCATCCAAAGGAGCTTAACATATCTCCATCAAAATACCAAAGTTTTATCCCTCACACAAAGGAGGGAGATAAATTACCTAAGGATCATTATGAACAAAAATGTGGTGTTCCTAATATTTATATGACTAGTTTGAAAAATTTACTAAATATGGGGACAATTCAAGGCCCATATCCTATGCAAATTCCTCAAGTTCAATAACTAAAAAACCATCGACATCACCAATATTTAACAATTAATTTATTCATGGGTGGTGCTTACTTTTGGCATAACTACATTGATACTAAATAATTATAAAATTATTGTAGTGAAAGACGTTTTTCACAACCTGGGTACCATGCCAAAAATCTACGTGATAAGGGTCAATAGAAAGATTTGTTGGGTTTATTTGTCATTACTATTTCTTTTGGGTCTCTTGTTGTCCTTACAAAAGTATAGGTCCCACCTCATACTTCATTACACTCCTTCACATTGGACATATTTTGGTTATATGAAATGGAAGCTAAAATATATCCAAGTCAACAAGGTCTTTCTTTTTACTATAAAAGAAGGTTAATTTAAATACCACATGATGGTAATATTGATCCTACAAAACAAACAAGTTGAGAAGAACTTGTTATGACTTTATACCTTAACAAAAAACCACATCATGATGATGAGAATAAAATTGACAAGTATTTAGATGGTGACATGCCATACTCAGAGAGGCGAGATACCTATGAGCATCTATTGGATGACCTCATAGGATAGTCTTTCCATTTTCAGACTCCAAAAATACCAAAAAAATAAAATTAAAAATTAAAAAATCCAAAAATATTTTTGACATCTATGCATTCTATTGGCTTCTTGGCATGTATGTGTTAGTTTGCATGTTGATGGATAACATATCAGTTACTTATACATACACGTGCTTGACACTTATATTTGAGTGTGATACAATAATTCATAGATACATCATCTATGCACTTTTGGATGTGAGATTTCCCTCTACTCACGTCACTAGGACATTGGGGGCATCCACCTTTATGATCATGATACTTCTAGGTTATATCATTCTATAGTCACTTTACATTATCATGTTTGAGATAATATGTATTTACACATGCCTTTATCCATGCTTATATTTATTTGTAATGTACTTGATATTTTTTGCTAACACATTTGATCCATGGGCTACTATGATATTTTTATGTTGCTTGCTTATGTTTTCATTTATGTAATTTCTTGAGTGTATTGCCTTGTTATTGTCTTGTTTGTTAAGCATTTGAACATGCTCTATTATTTGCGATCCCTGTGCCTTTGTTTGCCTCTTTGATATTTGAATATGTCATTTCTTGTTGTATGGACATTTGAATATGTCATTCTTGTTTTTGTGGACATTCAAATCCCTATCCATTCAATTATGCGACATTTGAGTATGCCCTTTGCTTGTGGTCTCCTTGGACCGTTGTCTTTTGATTTGATTTTGATGGCTTTTATGTGTGTGTTTGGTTTCTTGTTAATCTTGTATTGTTACTATCTAGATGTTACTATGATATTTATCATGAATCTTAGGCCTTAATGTGATCACATTCTATGTATTTCATTGATACATTTACTTAGACATGTTCTCCTATATGCTACATGGTTCATTCACAGCTATATGGTTATATTATCCTTTTGAGGTGAGGTAACTACTAGTTTATATTCTTCCCTCACCTCAAAGGTGGGGGGCATATTAGTGGGGGCATGTCATATAGGCATAGAGTCCACATGTTCACAGTCTCAGATTCAGTAGGGGCATGTTTTGGAAACATGTTTTCCATACTTAATTAGTATTCAACTTCTCTAGATTACAGTGGGGGCATGTTTTGGAAACATGTCCTCCACATTAACACTTATATCAGTTTGTCGTTTTAGATTATAGTGGGGCATGCTTTGGAAACATGTTCTCCACACTTACACGGTTTTAAATTAATCAAATTACATAATTATATGATTCAAATACATAGTTATGACATAATTCTATACATTGGTGGTATTGTTATACATAATTTTAGCATAAAACACATCTAAGGTGCATATACTATGCAATGTGTGCCTAATATTGTAAAATCAAATCAATTTCAAATTCATAACATTTTTAGGAACTGTCACCACCCACCATGTTGGACTTTTATGGACTATATTAAGCCAATCTATTGTAATAATTGGTTCAATTTTTAGTATGGTTGAGGTGATTAAATCACTAAATCTCACCAAGTTTGTAGGTTGGAGTTGATTGTATCAACCAACCTCATCAGTTTGATAGTGTGAGTTGACTTGGTTCACTCACACTCACTAGGTTATAAATATGATTGGGTTGCACGATTGATCTAGTCCCAATTTCTGTTAGGAACTCGTGCCTTACCCTTATCTTTGCAGTATTAGTGTAATAATTGCTATGGATGCATATGCTTTGTAAGTCATCCCTTAGAGCATATTTGAATTATCCAACATACAAGGGAGGTAGTAGTTTTTACAATAGAGTTAGTATATAAGTAAGTGCTGAGACCCAATGAAGGCATCCATGAATTTATTATATTGAACTTGCTCAAAGGAGGTTGCCCCCTCGAAGTGGCCTGCGATCAATATAAGCTTTCTGTGTTTCTGTTATTTGTAAGAGTTATTTTATTTTTGCATATTTCCATTAAATCTATTGTAGGAGGTAATCTGCTGTAGGAGGTTCTTCTCATCTGGTATCAGAGCACTTTTTTGGCTTTGTGGGTAGATTTGGAGAAATTTTTTTTCGAAGCAGGGCTTTCTAGGAGCTGTGCCATTTCTGGCAAGAATTTTTTTTCATTTCAGGTTCCGTCATTTTGGATTGGGTAAATACCCATCCACTTAACTATGGGAAGTGTTTGGGCATAAGCCTTAAAAATCATTGTGAGGAGTACCACAGGAACCCCGAAGTAGCTGGCCCATTGAGAGGACCTGCCAGCGAAAAGGCCAACGGCCCCATCCTGATTGACTAGTTCCCACCCGTGAGGTAAACCAAAAGTTATCGTTAAGGGGTAAACTCGTGGCCAAATTTTTTTGGAGAGTGGTACTCGATCAGACAACTTTGGTGGCCAGAGAGAATTTTAAAAAATCCTTTAGGTAGCCAAACAAACTTGGGGTCCATATCCAACTTATCAGGTTCATAGAGCAAACAATAGCGTATCCACAGTTGAGGATATTTCCAACCACATAATTGTAGACAATCCATTTCTAAAATAGTAGTTAAAAAAAAAATCAGCAAAAAGAAAAAAAATTCAGCCCTGGCTATTAACAACTGGTTATGGTCACCACTCGTGCAGGCACAAAAATCATGGAGGAAGAAATTGCCACATTGAAATCTCAAGTTACAGAGTTAACCGATATGATACGTGGCTTGAATCAACAGAATAGCATATTTCTCAACAGATTATAGAAGGAGGAGTATTCTTCAGAGCATCACTCCTTTGCTTCCAACTTTTCACATGGACCTAAGCTAGACTTTCCATGGTTCAATGGTACATATCCTACAGGACGGATATATCAAGCTGAACAATTCTTCAACCTCCACAATACTTATTCTACAAACAAAGTCCCAATTACTTCCTTTCATTTGGAACAAGAATCACTTTAGTGGTACCGTTGGTATCTCAAGTCAAATGATGAAACCAATTGGTCAAATTTTGCATCCTTAATTCTGGGCAGGTTTGGTCCCTCAACATTCAAGGATTTCACATGAGCTCTCACCAAACTCTGTCAAACAGGGACTGTTCATGAATATCAGATTGAGTTTGAAAAACTTACTAATCACACTGAAGGATTGTTAGATGACTTCTTCAAAAGGTGCTTTGTTAGTGGCCTCAGAGAGCCGATCCACTCGGAGGTAAAAATGTTTTGACCTAAAAATATGATGGATGCTTTGGGTCTGGCTAAGTTAGCAAAAGATAAACTCTCCACACAACGTCGACCTCCCACCTTTTCACCAGCAAAGAACATAGTGAATCAACGGACAACCATAACCACACCAATCAAGCACCTGACTGAGGCATAGATGTGGGCTCGCAAAGAGAATATATTATGTCACAACTATGATGACAAATGGGTTAGGGGTCACAAATGCATCTAACAAAAACTTTAGTTGCTAGATGTGGATTCACGATCGAAGTAGGACAATGAGCCTGATATTCCAGAATTTCAAGATGCTCAAGAAGAACCTAGCACTGAAGAGGACCCAACGGTTCAAAAGACTCAACCTGAGATCTCAGTGCATGCACTAACAGGTGTCACCACTCCCCAAACTATGAAGGTCAAAGGGTGCTTCAAAAATATCCCTCTCACAATCCTCATTGACTCGAGCAGTACTCACAATTTCATCGATCCTCACATTGCTAAGGCAACAAACTGCTTTGTATACCCTTGTTCTAGCTTTGAAGTCATGATTTCTAATAGGGGCACATTGCCATGTAAAGGGAAGTGTCAAAATGTGCGTATTGCAATGGGTGATTATAATCTTTGCTCTGATATGTTTGCCCTGCCTTTAAGAGGGTGTGATGTGGTTTTAGGGGCACAGTGGCTTCGCACATTAGGACCTATTTTATGGGACTTCTCTGAGCTTTGGATATAGTTCACAGATAATGGTCAGAAGCACATATTAAAAGGGTTATTGCTAGGATCTACTAGCATCATCATTTCTCATTGCATGGAAATTTTTTTGAAGAAAGGCTCACATGGGGTCATTGCACAGCTGCATTCCATTCAACTCTAGCCCCCCGCTGCTACTAACCACCCTAAAAATTTACAAGCCATACTCGATAAGCATGCAACCATTTTTTTTAGAACTAGTAGGTTTACCCCCTTCACACCCTAAAGATCACCGCATTCCTCTCTTTCTAGGAAGCATCCCACCCAACATCCAACCATACCATTACCCCCATCTGCAAAAGACTGAAATTGAGAACTTAGTCTGGGAACTCCTCAAGTCTGGAGTTATTTGCCCTAGCACTAGCCCATATTCCTCCCCAGTGCTTCTTTTCCACAAAAAATATGGGTCTTGGATCCTTTGCATTGACTTCTAAGCCCTTAAACACCTCACTATCAAGGATAAATTCCCAATTCATGTCATCGATGAGCTTCTTGATGAGCTCCATGGGGCCAAATTCTTATCCAAGTTAGATCTGCGTTCTAGCTATCATCAAATCCAAGTGCATCTTGATGACATTCCCAAGATAGCCTTTCGTACACATGAAGGTCACTATGAGTTCCTTGTCATGTCATTTGGCCTTACAAATGCCCCTTCCACTTTTCAAACACTCATGAATAAAATCTTTCAACCTTTTCTCTGTCAATTTATTTTAATTTTCTTTGATGATATTTTGATCTACATCCGCACATGGGCCGAGCATCTAAAACATATTGACAGGGCATTACAACTATTAGCAGAAAATCAATTATGTGCCAAGCAATCCAAGTGTTCATTTGGTCAAGAGAAAATCGACTATCTAGGGCACATTGTTTTAGCCAATGGGATTCACGTGGACCCTGAAAAAATTAGTGCTATGCAAAATTGGCCTCGACCAACCACCCTCAAGAGCCTTCATGGTTTCTTAGGCCTGACATGATACTATCACAAGTTTGTCAAAGATTATGGAAAGATTGCGGCTCCTTTGAATTTCTTATTAAAGAAGGATGCTTTCACCTGGGGTGCAACAGTTGATCAGGCATTCGTCAAACTCAAATAGGCTATGTGTAGCACACCAGTTTTGGCACTGCCAAACTTCACCAAAACTTTCACCATCAAAAGTGATGCCAGTGGCATCGAATTGGGTGCTGTTCTTCTCCAAGAGGGCTGACCAATTGCCTTCACTAGCAAAGCCCTTTCTGGCCACAATTTAGCTTTGTCTACATATGAAAAGGAAATGATGGAAATTTTACATGCAGTACAAAAATGGAGACCCTACTTACTAGGAAATCATTTTTACAGTAAAATTGATCATTAGAGTTTGAAATATTTCTTGGAATAGTGGGTCTCATCCCCAACTCAGCAGAAGTGGGTCAGCAAACTCATGGGTTATGATTATGAGATCACCTATAAGAAGGGAAAAGACAATGTTGTAGCTGATGCTCTCTCAAGAACCTTCGAGGACAAGCCTTCCCTCTCTGCCATCTCCATGCCCATTCTAAAATGGTTGGAATTTGTCCAACAAGGGTATGAAAATGATCCCTCCTTATGACACCTCATTCATCAATTGGCCACTAACCCCTCTACAATACCGCATTATTCATGGGATGGTGCTTTTCCATGATACAAGGCTCATCTGGTGCTTTCCCAAAGTGCAGACCTACATCAGGCCATATTATATGAAATCCATGCTTCCCCCTCAGTAGGGTACTTAGGATTTCTCAAAACCTATGAGCGGGCACGTCGACACTTCTTTTGGAAAGGCATGAAAGCCAAAATTAAACAGATGGTGGCTGAATGTGATACCTGCCAATGAAACAAAGGTGAAACCACATTGACTCCCGATTTGATTGAACCTTTGCCCATTCCTACTAGGATCTAGACAAATATTTCCATGGATTTCATTGAGGGCCTCCCTAAATCTTGGGGAAAGATAGTGATCCTAGTCGTAGTCTACCGCCTGTCCAAATATAGTCATTTTTGTGCACTCAGCCACCCATACACAGCCTCCATAGTCACACAAGTTTTCTTGGATCAGATCTTCCATTTCATGGCATTCCTTCTTCAATTGTCTCAGATGATGATGCCAATTTTGTTGACATAGTGGATTTCACCCTGGATAGGAGGCTAAGCTCCTGCCTTCCACACGCAACAATGGAAACTCCCTTCTTACCTGTGGGACTGGCAAAACTGGGGGGAGAGTCTCTACATAAGGGCTAGCTCCCTCTAATGTATCTTTTAGGTCTTGGACTCCCTACTACTAACAAATAAATGAAAAATGGGGGGGGGATGAAAAGGGAGAAGGGTTATGAAAATAGAACCTAAACCTAAACTAAAAGGTGATACACCAAAAAAGTTGATCCACTCAGCCTGAACATACACTTTTCATAAAGAGGAAGCTAGCATACACTTCATCTGATGTGGGAAAATCTTCTGTATCAGTGAGTTAGGGGTCTATAGAGATATAGGGAGGAAGAAATATCAAAAGTTTTTTGAGACATACTTTGGCAGCCAATTCACATGCGCCTATATTCCTGCTGTAGACACTTCTGATAGACCTACAGAAGGAGAAACTTCACAATGCACTAGACATGCTAGAATCATTCTGCAAAAAGCATAAAAGAAAATGACTTAACACAAAATAAGAACATAGACATATGCGTGAGTGCAAGTTCAAATGGAGGTAAAAATTGCTAAGTCTTGATTCAAGGTAAAAATCGGGCAAAGTTCTGCCTTACAAACCCTGAGATTTTTGGGCAGAGCTTTGCCTTATAGGCTGAGAGATGCCTTCTCAAAATGAGAAGTATACAATATATAGAGGAGGAAAAGAGTCCTTTTAGCACCCTTTTTACAAGTGACCCATGTGCGTTCTGATCATTGGGAAGAGGAAGCCGCTTAAATGTCATATGAGAAATTATGGGCCGCGCCATTTGTCTACAAACAAACCGCTCCTTCAAGGTGATTATGTGGCTTGTATGCTCATCAATGCAAAGTGAAGAAAATGGGTCACACTGTTTGCCATTCATGCCTCTTGATGATCAATTCATAGACACTGTATCACCCGCTAGAGTAACTCCTTGAGTCGACACCTTCCTTCGCCACTTGGACTGTTTTGTCCATTTCTACACTTGGTCTTTCTTCTAGCCTTAAGCCTTTAAATTCCTTCGAGTTCATGCTTAAGTCTATGAATATCAACAGCTACTTCATTTCTACAAATTTGACATCCTCGAGTTTGTCATCCTTCTTAGCAATTTGTTCGTGTCTTTCCCGCTTGCCTTGGCCACTTTTTGCTGATTTCAATAAGTGACACGTGGCATATTCCACTGTGAAACAGACAGGACATGTGGCAGCATCTGCTGAGCTTTAGAAATAATATAGAAGCATTTGGGGCTGATTCAGATTCATCACAGATGATGACACTTGGCAGCATCCACTTTCTTTAGCAGTTTGCCTGGGGCCCACCATAGTCTTTTATGAATAAAATGGAGAGACCGTGGATGTTGACACTTGTCAGCTTCCACTGAGCTTTGGAAGGGACACATGGTACGTTATGCTGTGCTTAGAAAAAATATGTCAAACCTTCCAAATTTGCCACTTGTCCCCCCTGCGAAACTCTGAGGGAAGCTTGTTGAAAGGAGCTTAGGGACTCAAATGCAGACACTTGTTGTGCTTTGTTGGGTTTTGCAAGGGACACGTGGCATGTTCCACTGATTTTAAAGGAAAATTATCATGTGTCCTGACAGATGACACTTGGTAGCTTCCACTTTTGGGATTTTTTGGTATAAAATTGATGTTCACGGGCCCGTCACTATCTGAAAACCAATGGCTAGTCCATTTCCCTGAAATTGACAGCTTCAAAGACATCACCATCCTTGGCAAATCTTTTGGTTCTTTTCCTTCAAAGTTTTGTCACTCGCTTACCTTCAAGCTTTTGCTTTGGATCCTCCTGAAGGGAAGGTGTCCCTTCGGCTTTGGATAAGTGCCCTTCTTTTGTTAGCCGAGAGTCCCCCGCAAGGGCACCTACCCTTCGGGGTCCTTCGGTGGCCTTTTCTCCACAGACATTTTCCCACAGACATATTTCCCGCAGCTATTTTTCCACAGACTTTGTCTCGTCCACTTTTCTTGAATTTATTCAAGCTTTTTGTCTGAAGGAATTCCTTCAAAAAAAAAGTCTGAAAGAAATCAATTTATGCCTTAAGTCCTTTTTTTGTAGGATTTTGTTCGTATCCCTTCTGAATTTCTTTTTGAAGAAAAGTCTGAATGAATTCCTTCAGACAAAATTTCGAAGGAATTATGTCCTTGTCTTTTTTGTGATTGCCTTCAAAAGTGCCCTTCGGGAAATCTGCTTCGGTACTGTCACCAACCAAGTGCCCTCTGCAAGGGCACTTGTCCTTTGGGAGACTCTATTAAACCTTCTCATTGAACCGTTATTTTGAACCAAGCTATTGAATCAACTGTTGGACTTTGCCAATGAGGTTTTTCGTTGAACCAAAGTGATGAACCAAGCACTTAAACCAAACCGACTGAACCAAACACTTGTCCATTTTACGCCTAAGTGTTGGGAAACCATTTGTTGCCTACAGAGTCCGTAGAAATTATCTGCAATGTCCGTAGAAATGGGCCTACAGAATCCATAGAAATGGGCCTGCAGAGTCCGTAGAAATTTCTAGACTTGTACAAAATAAAAAAAATGAACTGGCTCAGAACAACAGGGAGAGAAGGGGACCGATTTTTGGCCTGTTGGACCAAAAATGGTCAACAAATTGGTGACTCCCAGGGGAAGCATGCCTGCTATTCTTAGAAACCAGTTGCCTTAAAGTCCATTGGGAATGGAGTCGGATTGTAACTTTGAAAAATTTAGCAACAACCTTGAGATATCCAAGAATCAAACATTAAGGTTTACCCTAAAAGGAAACAAAAACACACACAACACTAAGAAAACACTACTTGTGAAAACTGCACTTAGGGAAAATAGGGAAAGAAAATTGAAAGCAAACTACTATGTACAGCTAACCAGGTATATTTTCTTCCCTCCTAGATCAAAGGGAAAACTTCTTAAGTCCCCTCCCTGGCTAGAAAACTTATGGTGCCAGACAAGTGGTTGAATGGAATGGAGACTTGGTGACCTGCTCCTCTTGCCTGCCACTTTGATTGGCTTGCATCTGAGTGGATCAGAATCAAACATGCTCCTAACATATATGTACTCTTCTTGTTCTTGGAAGCTTGTTGAATACTGGTCCTTCATGCTAGTGCATTTCACCAAGAAATCAATGGTTGTTGGCTCATCACCATAAGCCCTTTGATACGCATAGTCCCTTTGAATGCATCATGGTTTCACCTGTTCCCTTCTATTTCATTGATGACCCTATCAAACTCATCCTCTATTCCCTCATGGCCTTCTTGAAGAAGGGTGACTATTGTGATGTTTGAAATGGAATCAAAAACTGATTTATCATCCCACAGAACATCATCTTCTTGTTTGAGGCTCTCTTCTTCAAGGCTTTCCTCAAGATGGACCAGCCTATCCTTTTCCTGCTCAAGGATCAGAGTCTCTAGTTGTTCAAAGACATCCGTCTAATCCTCCTCCAACTCAAGCTTCATGGCATGGTTGTCCTCTTCATTGAAGCAACAAGGAAGTTCATCAAACAAAGGAGAAAAGAGATCACCATGCTTACGTTCCTCTTCATAATGCTGGAACATTTGCATGTATGCATGACCTGTGTCTTCTCCATCATCGGTGATGTCTTAAAAAGGATCCTCCATGATGATTTCATCTTCTTTGACATCCATGATAGCCTCTTTGGAAACTGTAGATTGGATCTTCTGCTCCTCACTCACCTCCTGCAGAACAAGTTCCTCCTTGAGAAGGAGTGAAGTGGAAAAACCATGTGGAAGGGGAGGCAGTCCTTGAGCTAAAATCAAATGATTCTCCTCTTTCCATTTGGTCAGCACTTCATTTATATCAGGTGTGGCCTAATAGCTCTCTTGAAGGTGTGTAGATGGGGTGTGTTCAGACACGTTCATCACATGTTGGTTGAGGAATTCCTCTCTGGATTCCAACTCTGCAATTCTCCTGGCTATATCTTCTTGGAAGAGCCTTTCTTGGAGGTCATAGGAATCATCATGAGTAGGAGCAACCTTGACCTTCTTAAGGTTTTGAGTAAAACATTTCTTCTCCTCTTTCCTGCCCCATGATTCCACTATTTACTTCCAAGTCAGGAGCTTTCCATCATGATCAATGATCTGAGGGATTTGAGAAAGACTATGAGGGGTCTGTTGATGCATATGAAGAGTTGTTTCAAATGAAAGCGCATTTTGGCATGTATAATCCATTACTTAGGACCATGTACTTTGTATTTCTTCATATGTTTTGATTAAGCTCAGGCTATTCATGGAATCACCTCAAATAGCTCTCATGGCTACCCTTCAACAATGAGGGAAGTAACACCAGAGTTTGAGGTGGTTTCATGACAGCCTGAGCTTGATAAAAAACCATATATAAATGTGATTTCTTGATGACAACAGGATTGCTTAACCAGCTGATTCAACTTAGAGTCGCCATTGGTGTTGATAAAAAAGCCTGCAAAGGTTGGTTGGTTGAAGAACACACCAAAAATTCTTCAAATCTTTGGATACAACTTGTCCTAGTTGGTCCCACCAGGCATGCCAAAAACTATTGATGCAGTGGATTTCACCCTAGACAGGAGGCCGAGCTCCTGCCTTCCACATGCAACAATGGAAACTCCCCTCTTGCCTGTGGGCCTAGCAAAACTGGGGGGAGAGTCTCTAGATAAGGGCTAGCTCCCTCTAATGTATCTTTTAGGTCCTGGACTCCCTAATGCTAACAAATAAATGAAAAAAGGGGGGATGAAAAGGGAGAAGGATGCTGAAAATAGAACCTAAACCTAAACTAAAAGGTGATACACCAAAAAAGTTGATCCACTCATCCTGAACATACACTTTTCATAAAGAAGTTGGCATACACTTCATCTGATGTGGGAAACTCTTATGTATTAGTGAGTCAGGGGTACGTAGAGATACAAGAAGGAAGAACTATCAAAGGTGTTCTGAGACACACTTTGGTAGCCTATTCACATGCTCTTATATTCTTGCTGTAGACACTTATGACAGACCTGCAAAAAGATAAACTTCACAAAGCACTAGACATGATGGAATCATTCTATGAAAAACATAAAAGAAAATGAATTAACACAAAATAATAACATAGACATATGCGTGAGTGCAAGTTCAATTGGAGGTAAAAATTGCTAAGTCTTGATTCAAGGTAAAAATCTGGCAGAGTTCTGCCTTACAAACCTTGAGATTTTTGGGCAAAGATTTGCCTTATAGGCTAAGAGATGCCCTCTCAAAATGAGAAGTCTACAATATATAGAGGAAGAAAAGAGGCCTTTTGGTGCCCTTTTTACAAGTGACCCATGTGCGTTCTGATCATTGGGAAGAGGAAGCCACTTAAACATCATATGAGAAATTATGGGTCCCGCCATTTGTCTACAAACAAGACCGCTCCTTCAAGGCGATTACGCGGCTTGTCTGCTTATCAATGCAAAGTGAATTAAATGGGTTGTGCCATTCACCATTTGCACCTCTTGATGATCAATTCATAGACACTATATCACCTACTGGAGTAACTCCTTGAGTCGACACCTTCCTTCGCCACTTGGACTATTTTGTCTATTTCTGCACTTGGTCTTTCTTCTGCCTTAAGCCTTTGAATTCCTTCAAGTTCGTGCTTATGTCTGCGAAGATCAATAGCTACTTCATTTCCAAAAATTTAATGTCCTCGGGTCCGTCATCCTTCTTAGCAATTTGTTCATGTCTTTCCCACTTGCCTTGGCCACTTTTTGCTGATTTCAATAAGTGACATGTGGCATGTTTCGCTGTGAAACAGACAGGACATGTGGCAACATCCGCTGAGCTTTAGAAACAATATAGAAGCATTCAAGGCTGATTCAAATTCATCATGGATGATGGCACTTGGTAGCTTCTGCTTTCTTTAGTAGTTCACTCGGGGCCCACCACAGTCTTTTTTGAATAAAAGGGAGAGACCACGGATGTTGACACTTGTCGGCTTCCACCGAGATTTGCAAGAGACACTTGGCATGTTCCAATGTGCTTAGAAAAAATATGTCAAAACCTTTCACATTTTCCACTTGGCACCCCCCATAGAACTCTGAGGGAAGCTTGTTGAAGGGAGCTTAGGGACTCAGATGTAAACACTTGTCATGCTCTACCAAGTTTTGCAAGGGACACGTGGCACATTCTGCTACTTTTAGAGGAAAATTATCATGTGTCTCGATAGATGACACTTGGTAGCTTCTGCTTTCAGGCTTTTCTAGTATAAAATTGATGTTCATAGGCCCGTCACTATTTGAAAACCAATGGCTAGTCCATTTCCCTAAAATTGATGGCTTCAAAGACATCACCATCCTTGGAAAATCTTTCAGTTCTTTTCCTTCAGAGTTTTGTTGCTCCCTTACCTTTGGGCTTTTACTTTGGATCCTCCCGAAGGGAAGATGTCCCTTCAGCTTTGGAGAAGTACCCTTCTTTCATCAGCTGAGAGTCCCCCGCAAGGGCACCTGCCCTTCAGGGTCCTTCGGTGGCCTTTTCTTCATGGACATTTTCCCACGGACATTTTCTTGCAGACATTTTTCAAGCGGCTATTTTTTCTGCGGACTTTGTCTCGGCCACTTTTCCCAAATTTCTTCAAAATTTTTGTCTGAAGGAATTCCTTTGGACAAAAAGTTTGAAAGAAATCAATTTATGCCTTAAGTCCTTTTTCTATGGGATTTTGTTCATAGCCCTTCCGAATTTCTTTCCGAAGGAATTCCTTCGGACAAAAGTCCCAAGGAATTATGTCTTTGTCTTTTTTATGATTGCCTTCAAAAGTGCCCTTCAAGAAATCTGCTTCGGTACTGTCACCGACCAATTGCCCTTCGCAAAGGCACTTTTCCTTTAGGAGACTCTATTGAACCTTCTCATTGAACCGTTCTTTTAAACCAAGCTGTTGAACCAACTGTTGGACTTTGCTGATGAGCTTTGCCATTGAACCAAAGTGATGAACCAAGCACTTGAACCAAACCTACTGAACCAGAATATTAAACCAAACACTTGTCCATTTTGTGCCTAAGTGTTGGGAAACCATTTATTGCCTACAGAGTTCGTAGAAATTCTCTGCAAAGTCCATAGAAATGGGCCTGCAGAGTCTGTAGAAATGGGCCTGCAGAGTTCATAGAAATTTCCAAACTTGTGCAAAATAAAAAAAAATGAACTGGCTCAGAATAGTAGGGAGAGAAGGGGACCGATTTTTGGCTTGTTGGACCAAAAATGGTCAACAACTTTCACCAGCCATTTTTGGATGGAACTATTTCATCGCACAGGCACACAGTTGAGAATGAGCTCTAGGTGTCACCCACAAACAAATGGCTAGATAGAAATAGTCAACAAATGCTTGGAGACCTTCCTTCATTGCTTTGCTTCAGAACAACAACATCAATGGGCCAAGTGGCTTCCCTTATCTGAATGGTGGTACAATACCTCATACCACACTTCCACCAAAATGACTCCTTATGAAGCAGTTTATGGTCAAGCACTGCCACCACTTCTTCCATATAATCTTGGTAGCTCACCAGTTCAGGTAGTTGACACTACTCTCTAAAACTAGGATCAAATTCTCCATAGCTTGCAGGACAATCTCCACATGGCACAAAACCAAATGAAGCAACATGCTGATCAACACCACTCTGAGCGTACCTTTCAACCTGGTGATATGGTCTTTCTTTGTTTGCAGCCATACAAGCAATCATCACTGAAACTAAAAGGGCACCAAAAGCTTGCTCCAAAGTTTTATGGGCCATGTAAGGTTCTCTAGAAGATTGGGTCAGTTGCTTATAAGTTAGAGCTTCCACCTTCTTCCCAAGTTCATCCCGTCTTTCATGTCTCCTATTTGAAGCAAGTTCTTGGATCCAACATCCGAGTGTAGATAGTTTTACCAGCACTTGATAATGAAGGATCCATCCTTCTTGAGGTGGAAGCAATCCAAGACAGGCGTACCCACCAACTTCGATCCCACTCCATCACAAAGGTCTTAATCTAATAGCACAACATGCAACCAGAAGATGCAACATGGGAACCACTCTTCCAGATTCAACAACAATTCCCACATCTAAAGCTTTGAGGGCAAAGCTTTTTCTAAGGGGGAGGGGATGTTAGGAACCTATGCCTTACCCTTCTCTTTGCACTATTAGTGTAATAATTTCTATGGACGCATATGCTTTTTAAGTCATCCCTTAGAGCATATTTGAATTATCCCACATACAAGGGAAGTAATATTTGTTAAAATAGAGTTAGTATATAAGTAAGTGTTGAGGCCCAATGAAGGCATCCACAAATTTATTGTATTGATTTTTCTCAAAGGAGGTTGCCCCCTCGAAGTGGCCTGTGATCAATATAAGCTTTCTATGTTTTTGTTATTCGTAAGAGTTATTTTATTTTCGCATATTTCGATTAAATCTATTGCAGGAGGTAATCTACTGCAGGAGGTTCTTCTCAATTTCCAAGTGGTAATCCACCTTTTTCTCCAGGGTTGGGAGTATGGGACTTACTACACACACACACATGTCTCCTTAGATCTATGCACTTTCTAGATTTATATTTGTCCTAATATCAATTTTAGTGATTCATAATGATACATATTTCAAATGAAATTGCCAAAAGTCAAGAGGGTTGCATCGATACATGTGTGTACTCCTAGACATTGTTCTCTTTTCATTTCAATCATTTCAATGCTTTCAATTTTAGATTATATGCATTGATTATATAATCTAACATGTTTTTGGTTGTAGGTCAATCACTAACAAAACACTCAAGCTGGACTCAAGCAAAGACAATGTGTGTTGTACACATCCAAGTACACATTCCTTTCCTTTAAACTAGCAATTTCATTACTAGATTAAAGGGGGTCAAAATGTAGATGATATTTATGAATTATATAACATCTCAGTATTTTACACTTGGAAAACTCAGACCTTGGTAGTTCCTCTCAGTTATAATCCTTTCTTACTTCTACAAGTCTCACATCTGCTCTCTATTGTGCCCTTTGACCTATCTCTTAGTCATCCCAATCTTATGTTGATGACCCAGGCCTTATATATTTCCAAACATGCTTAAAAATTGATTATCTTATGCCTCTACAAGTTTTGAACATGTACATGTTTTTCTTCTCCCTTGATACTTGCATCCTAGCAGATACCTATGTTAATATAGGTGTTTTGTTTCAATACAAGTGACCAGTGCCCTAAATTCATCTAATTTTAAAATGAAACATATCTTAATGGTTGGCTTCAGAAATATTATGCAAGATATTCTCCAAAGAGTTTTGATATAAATAGAAGATCAACCCTCATTCATTACTCACCTAGCACAAACCTAGATTCATATCAAAGAGCATTGAATTGAACAAAGCTTCCTTATTTTATCCTATTTTCATATCAGTCATACATACAACACATATACAAGTCTGAAGTACTAAAGGATCAATCCAAGAGCTATATTTTTAAAGTCACAAGCTAGGTCACTATTGTACTTACTTATCACATATTGCATGATTCACACACAAGCAATGTAGGGGAGAACTACATAAGTACGCGGCCCTCTTCAGAGTATTGGTTATGTAGGCAATGCTAATTGACAGAGGAGTATTTTGGGTAGCTTGACATAGTGTTCCCACTAACCCATATTTACCATATCCACTATGAAGATGAAGAACTAGGTTTGATCATTTGACAAAGAGCTACAATACTTGACCTAGATCTAAATGCACTAGAGTGAAGATGGTGATGAACCCAAAAACATCCAAGGGGTTGTATCATATTTTAGTAGTTATCCCATAATGGACACTTGTGTCTGATACAAACACTATCATTGATATAACCATCCCATGTTGACGAAAGTATCTACAGTTACATAGGCACTTAATCTAGAATTTAGCAACTATTACAAAATATTATTCTATTCTATTTCCTACTTGTTCTAGATCTAGATCTGCATTAGCATTAGAATCAATTACGTATTGTGTTTTTGTTATCATTGTATTATCTAACATAACTATACTTTTTATTTAAGTATATTTGAACATAATAAATTCAATATATGTTCTATTTGAGTTTTGTAATTAATGTGACTAATATAGATCTATTTATCACCCTTGTGCTTATTAATTTCTATATTCTTAACCCTATCTATCCCATATTAGGATCTGTATCCAATTTAGGGTTAAACAAGTAATAACATTCTTGAGTTTTGAAATGCTTTCCAAGAGATAAACTAACTTTAAATGCATAATGGTCTACAAAAATTTTCTTGCAATAGCTTTGTCTGAATCAAGTTTTCTTGTCTCTATACTCATATATTTATGTGTCTGACATCATGTTTCAACCTTTTCTCTTAACTTTCACCACATCCTCTTCCTCAACCAAGCCAATCATGTTAGTGTTTGATCATCTGTTGGCATTTTATTGCTTTGGATAATTATCATCATTGTGGTCTAAGGTCCCACCCCATCTACAAATAATTTCAATATTATTTTGGTTGGTAGGGAAATATCTTGAAACATGGACCTAGTCACTACACTTCTGACATTGTACAATCAACTATCTTTGGGAGATGTATTGAATTTGACTATCACCACGATTATTATTCTGACATTGACAATTATCTAGCTTTGGTGGCATTGTGGGTGGTGTCAATTTCTCCCCTTGTGTCAAAAGTACATGTGAAATCATATTCCAAAAATTTCACATGCAATCCTTAATTAAATACCTAGTAAGTTGACAATTTTTTCAAAACATATTCTTTAGACAATTGGCCTTGGTATGACATTTTATCTTGAAAAAAACTTGATAAATTTTGTAGAACATACTTTTAAGACACTTGACTTTAGTATGACCTTTTGTCTTGTATTTAGTGCACTAAAGGTCCCTTCCTTCCTCATTAGTGTCCTTTTTTGTTTCCTTCATCTAGAGCTTATCCCTACAAAGAACATGAACTAATCCCAGTTCAGTCACTGAAGTTAGGGTCATCATCTTATCTCCTTATCAAATGAGAGGATGCCTTGTTTTCAATTTCAATATCCATGGCTATGTTGTATGCATCTTCATAAGATGAATGTGGGACCACCTTCATCTTCCTCCATAATGAGGCAATCATTCCTTCAATTAAGCATTGTTTCTTCAAATCGTCGACTAGTTATATTTTAAGTTTATTGAGTAGTTATTTAAGCCTCATATTTTACTCTCATACATATTCATTTTTACATTGTTGAGTATTATATATTTTAATAATAATCTCATTGTCTTTTATAAGGTACTTAAATTCCTTCTCAAATAATTTCCATTGTCTCCATCATGTTTCCTTATCAAAGGTTGGTGTATTTATATACCAATCAATAATCACTCCTCAAATTGTGGTGAGAAAGTGTGAAAAATAGTGAAACTCATATTTTTCCCATTGGAAATCTAAATTGTGATGCATCGCCTGCAATGTCATCCCATATCTTCTAATATGTTACTAGTAAATTTATGTAGCTTATAATTTTTCGGATATGGATTTGATGGGGTGGCCATGGATATGGGAATTGGTTGCATAGAATGTGGCTCTTCAAATATGATTACCCTCCTAAAAAAGGTTTTTTTATATATGTTAATCTACTCTCTCAATTGTATCATACACATCCTTATACTCAATCATTCCTTTAACACTTATCTATAAACTATCTTGCTCAATGCCTAGTTTCCTTCATGTGATACTCATTCCAACTTGTCATTTAGGTTTCCCTAGTGTTTTTGGCTCTATATGTTCAATTATAAGAGTATATGATTTTATGTAACTTATTTTGTTAATAATTCATTATTAAACTCTAGCTTTGAATAAAGACTTCATTGAGAAAGAGGGGGCTTAATTGAATCCTCACTAGAGTTTGTGGACTATTTTTCAGGACTTACTAGCCATACTAGTTTAGAAAGGTCAACACTCCCTATAGAAGGGAAGTTTCCTTGAAATCTCCACCCATGATGTACTTGTGAGTAGTATACGATGTTACGGTATTGACTCAAACCTTCCTTGGTTTTGGATCTATATTTGGATTTAAATCACACTTTTGCTTCAACTTTCACTTCAGATTCAACATTTGTCTTATAATTTCCTCGAGGGGTTTATAGAGGTGGCCACCTTTCACAATCTCTCTTCACTCTTATTTCTCCAAAAGTATAGTGGATTATTGATTTTATTAGTACACTTTCCTACCATGTTTTATTCTTATCTCACCTTTGTTTGGGCTCAATGGAATTAATCCTTTTTGGTTTGATGTTGGTCTTAAATTATTTTTCATATTCATGATAACACCTCTCTTTGTACTATTTTGAGATTTGTCATTATTTACTTACTTTAAGGTCATATTTGGCCTGAAGGTTTTTCCAAAGACTATGGTGTCTACCAAAGAGTTTGGGTAAATAGTCAAGCAACTGATACACTTGTTTTGACACCACCAAGTTTCCTCAGATAATTTGTCAACACTTGGGTCCTCTTAGATTCTTCTTTGATGTGATCATGTATACAAAGATCCCATATATACTTGAAATATATTGTGAGGTCAACTCCTATTTGTTAATTAGTTTCAATTGTTTCTGTGATTACTTGACCCATTCACTCCATTACATTTCCATCATATATGTGATGTTGATTTTATTGGTAAATGATGGTTTTAGGGTGTCTCACCGATTCATTAATATCATAGAAGATGAAAAAATGTGTCCCATAAACAATCAATATAGCAGAACCAAACTCAAGAGAATCCCAAAATGCAACCCTTCACAGTTTTCAAAAACCTCTTACAAAAATATTGATATGGAAGAGAAACTTCCACATCCTAAAAAAAATTAGGACACAAATTTTACAAATAAAGAAAATAAATAGAGAAGAAATATTTACCTTAAATGAAAAAAAGAGAGATACATCCTTCGTATTTAAAAAATCCCATAAATCAAATTGTAGAGACAATCAATTTTTTGTTTTGTGAAAAACATCCTCAAAAGAGATGCCACATTTAGGTAAGACCTAAAGAGGTAGGGGTATCTCTTCTACCAAAATCACTCAGGGCTCACACCTGGCCTACCCCTTTTGGCATGCTCAAAGACCACACCTAACCACAAGATAAATAGTCATGGATTCATGCATGTACTGGCCAAGAAAACCAACAAGACTAAAACCTTATGGCTCATGCAAAAACTAAGGTAGAAAATAAGATGGAACATATTTAAAATCAATCCAGAATTGGAAGCACGCCCCACAACCACAAAAATTAATGGAGAGGAGGCCAATGACTAGTTGAGGAGAACCAAAAACAATAACAACAAACAATTGAGAAGGAAATGATAGCCTCATAAAGATTATAGCAATCAATTCTATTATTATCCTAGTCTAACTTGTGTAAGAACTCATTCCTTATCTTTGTTGGCCACCATAAGGGAAGAGGGCCAAATCCCTTCACTTTAGATTAGTCAAGAGCCCAATTAGCAAGTGCATCTGCAACTTTATTAAAACCCCAAGGAGTATGCAAATAAATAACCTTGTCAAATTTCTCTTGAAGGAACTAAATTTTGTGGATAATTTTACAAATTCTCCAACCCTTGGAACTATTATAATTGGGATCTGAAATAAACTTAATCCAAAACTTAGAATCATCAACCAACTATATGTTCTTTCACCCAACCTACTAGGCAATCTTAAGACATTTCACAATAGATTTCCCTTCAACTAAATTGTTGGTAGTAATACAAATTTTGGAAGAAAAAATAAATTAATATAATTATCCAAATCCATACCAATGCTTCCAATGCTAGAATAACTAGGATTTCCCCTCGAAGCACCATCCATATGGATTTTGTTGAAGCCTAGGATTGGATTAAATGAACAACCCTTGCCACTAAAATATACTTGGGAGGGAGGGGGAGAAGGAACAATGTGAAGAGCCTAAAGAATGAACATCCCACAATGGAAAGGTGTCGCATGTTTTTTCATCAAGTGCATGACTGATTATATGATATTATTAAGAGTGTGTTGGAAAATCCACACACTATCAATAGCCCTCTGCTTGAAAATTATAGAATTTGGCTCCTTCTATGTGTTCCATAAGATGAAAGAAACCCCAGCCCAAAGAATCTAATTAGAAAAGACATCAAACTAGAAAATGTGGCTCCAATCCTGAAGGGATTAAATTAGAGACAAAATAATTGTCCACGGTATGCCCAAAAGACTCACCAAGAATTGCCACTACTCAATAATGAAGGGACATGAAAAGAAAAGACAAGAAAAAGCTTCTTCATGATCCCTACATAGAACACATCGAAAGGGTTCATTAAAATCCCTTTTCGTATGTTTATCTTTCATAAGAGCTCTGCCATGAAGGAAACCCAGATGAAAAACCTAACTTGGCCATAAATTATGACTCCAAAGTTACTTAAAAATATTTTTGAGAGGTTGAGTTGAAGGGTGACAAAGAGAACAATAACCATCTTCCACAGTGCAGATTCCATTACGATGTCCTCCCCAAGCCAATAAGTCTTCCTCATCAGAGCATAGAGTGAGGTACTTCTAAAGGCTTAAAAAATAATTTAAAATATGCAAATGGTTTCTAATCATTTAAAAAAAAATTATCATTCAAAGGAGCGAAGCTACACTAGTTAATAATAGGGTATTAGAGAGTAAGAAAATGAAATTAAAACCCAATCCACTCCCCGTTAACCTTCACCATAAATTTTACATAAAAACTTACTATCATGAAATATACTTAAATATTTACTATAGAATGTGGCTCTTTATACCTCAAAGGAGTATATAGCTCAACCCATTTAGCTTTACAATATTTAAACACCAAATACAAATAGTCCTTAGGGATGCTCACATACTTTTCTAGGACAAACCTTAAGTTATCAAAAGCCTTCTCTTTTATAAACTTATCTATCAATCATTCTTATTTAATCCTGATGATATCATGTTGAGTGGGGAGATCCCCTCTAATCCGTAAGGAGAAAAATTTATCAACTTCAGAATATTGAAGCCTTTCCTTCATGTTTGAGGATTCATTCTCTAATTATGACAAGACTGCCCTAATCATAATGTCTCCTATAGTAGGGTTAGGATTCCATTTTGAACAAAAAGGGAGAGTTAAATTGTGAAGATAAGAATCACACATGCAATTTCTCCCACGACTCTATGAAAATAAAAATAAATGATAGAAATGATCGTGACAAATTAAATCAAAAGGAAGTGAAGAAATCACTTGTTGAGGTAAAAACTCAAGCCATTGCTCTTTCAAATATAGAGTGTAAAATCTTGCTAGAGGTTTCAAATCCATAATCCATTCAACTATAATGCCAACCTTGTTTAGATTGGTTCTTCGATCAAGAATTATTTTGTCTTTTAAGTTTCCTTCTTCTTAAGATTTATCCATGATCCCCTTCAGGTGCTTCCATATTGTCAAAATCTGATTTGTTTTCTCATTTGATTTTTCTTCAACCTTCCTATAAAAATATTCTTCCACAATAGCCAGAGCATCTAACTTGGTTGTCATTGCAACACAAGGATCCATTTATTTAGATTATAAAAGGTGAATAATTCTATGTTTCCTCTCTATAATATTTAGAGCCTAATCTAAAGTCAAACCATAGGTCAAGTAATCCCCATCAGAAAAAAACCCTTCCCCTATAAGATCCTTCAAACCAACATTTAAAGGCACCTCCCTTGGAAAACAACTCTACAAACCCTAAATCCCTTCTTATTTAATAGCTTCCATATCATTACCCAAAGGCATGACCTTGACTACTTCTAACATTTATTTTTACCACTAGATTTATTTTATCTCTCTTCCCACTACTCAAGGTGAACTCTAAGATGTTTGAATAAGAACATAAAGAGATCCCCAAAAAAATTAAACCCATAGAACTCATAACATCAAGAATCAATAATTTTTAAGAATATGATGTGCCAAGGCATTAACATTTCCACCCTAAATCTCATGTAATGTTCCCTTTTTGGGCTTAATGAGGTTGGAGCCCTTAGCTGACTCTTTTCTTTCCCATTGGCTAAGGGAAGGGATTTAAAAAGGGAAACTATGTTTCTTTTTTCAAGTTGCTAAGAAGGTGATATTGTCAGCAACTTTGGTTATTTGAATTTTAAATAAGGGGGACTTTTTGTTTTAATTTAAGTTAGCCCTTATTGATATTTTATAAAGTGGGGTGATTTTTTAATATTGTTTTTCCCACCCTTTGTGGGGTGTCACCCTTGGGGAAAGTTTGGAGGGTATAGAAGGATGGGGTGAATGCTAATTTGGGGATGATTAATAAACTATTTTTTTCTCTAAATGTTGAGTGTGTTTACTTGCACTATCAGCCTATGAGGATGGAAATCCTCATTAGCTTATAGAATTGGGGATGGAAACCCTTATTTCTCTTGGTGACTTCATTCAAAGGTCATAGTTGGGCAGAATATCAAATTTTTAGCTTCAAGGGTTGCTTGGAAGGTGGGAAAACCAGTTTGGGGACTTTGTAGGGTTGGACGCAATAGTGGATTAGCATTTTCGGGTCAATTAGGTCATTTCCAACCATTTGGAGTGTGATGACTTGTTTGGGAGACTTGGACAACTATTTTTGCATTGTTGGATGAGCAGAAAATTTAGTTTCCACTTTGATTGGTTTGGTGATATTTTTATATAATTTTTAGGTTTGTAGTTAATATCAAAATTAGACTTTGGGTTCCCATAAGTATTTTGAATATTCTATAATTTAATGAGGGTTATTTGATGTTGGAAAAAAATATTTTTGTGCCTAAATAATTAGTTTTAGAATTCTAGAATTTTCACTTAGGGTTTCAATAAATAAAAGTTATAATTTATATTTCCATTCCTAGGGTTTGTTGGAAATCCCAAATTAATTTAAATCTACCCTAAAAGGGACATTTCAGTGGTACCAAAGCCATGTCTTGGCTAGTTGTGGCATTTGAATTGTCTACAATAGATTGGCAACCTAAGTTCTTATCAAAGGAAGAATATATATATCCTATCCAAGAGGTGTGGATGCAAATACATAAAGAACAAACAAAAATATAAGATATTATGAATCAAATTTTGAAGCATTTTTCTATTAGCTATAAATCCCAAGTCATTTAGAATAACACAAAATAATGATCATGTTTAGGAAGCATGGTTAGAAGAACAATGTGATAGAGATGAGGTCAAATTTTTTGATTTTGATGAATATGATAAGAACGTTGATAAATATATGTTTTACAATACCTTTGAATAATTCTTGGAGATACACACATAAAATAGAAATAGAAGGTTGAATAAGGAATATTGAAGGTCAAACCCTCAAAATAATTCCAAGGAAGAAATCAGGAAGCAAGAAAATTCAGATCTGAAAGAATTTAGTGAACAACCCATAAAAGAATCCACCATGCAAGTGGAAGGAGAAGGATATTTAAGAGAAGCAGATATGACTTTTGATAAACAAAAGGTTTTTACTAAAAATGTTAAGGAAGAATGTATATTACATGTTGAATGCTAAATATCCAAAATGGAGGATGTTTCAACCCTAGAAGCATCTATCAATATTCCAAGCAGTGTAAAAATTGAGTCATTATCATGTGAGAGTGATTTTCAGAGTAACTATAGTGATGAGCATGCAAGCAAGGAGAATGTTTCAGTTTCCACCACTAATTCTTAAATTTTCAATTACATGGATTGTTTTATCAAGGCAAATCTCTAAAAGGCTCCTTCTAAATTAGAAAAAAGAGGTAAACGATTGTATTGCAACTCAAGGTATGAAAAGGAAAGTCATATTTTAGGGTTTTTGTTTCATAATATGCCATTGAAGATTTGTTGTCATCATGGTAAGCACTCTTATAATGTTAATTCACAATATGTGAATGAGATCACAACTCTATTTTAGTTCCACCATCATTCCAAGCATGGTGAAAGAATAAAGATAAAGCCTTTGGCTCAAAATGCATTTTACATAAGGGTATGGAATCCAGGTGACATTTTGAGATTTATAAAAGATAGAATTTATGATTTTAATATTATTTTTATTGATAATTTCATTAACCCATTTTAAATGAATAAGGAAAAAATAAGAATTAACCTCATAGAATCATAAGGCAAATATTATGAATGACAATGGGATTCAGTGGTTGAAGCACAAGAGCCAAATATTTTAGATACAAGCCACTAATTAATAGTTGTAATAATAAAACATTTAGTATTTACAATTTAATTAGACTCATACTAATACCATCATTGTTGGATTTAGATTTAATGGTTGGATAGAGAGTGCAATTGCTTGAACAATAATCATATTTACAAATGAATGTATCATAACATGGGACATGGTGATTGGTAATAAGTTTGAAATGGTTGTCTCCTATACAAGGTCCATGGTACACTAGATAAAACTTAGCATCAGATTTATTTTCTTATATAGGTTTTAATTCAGTTGCTAATATACCATTCAACACTAGCATGCTATTCTCCATATATAATGAGTTGTATTTGTATAGTTGGTTATGTTTGCATCATCATGATCCAATAGTGGTAGTCAAAGATAGAGAAGATAAGTAAAAAATGTACCTACATATCCTAATATGTAGTTTCAGAGATATTTATAGAGATGAACAAGGTAAACATCATGTTGATATTCAAACTTTTTAGAATAAGTGCAGGGTGATGTTTAGACATTATGTTGGCATATGGGACTTAGGAAAAATTCTAAATGAAGAAGAGAAGAAAAGTTTTGAATCTACTCTGACATTATTCATCTTTAGAAATTGGTTATATAGGGAGTTCATGAGGAGTCATATAGGTTACATGGTGTATTATAACAAAGTTTTGAAGGATAAATCCATATATTGTTCCTTAAAGTTGAGTTCCACATTTGAAGATGAGATCATAGGTATTGACAAAATGGATATAGTTCCCACAAAATTATTGATGTCTAAAGGTGGTTAGCCAAGAAAATGTAATTTTGATAATCAAGATGTTATAAATCAACATGCCATGGTTTGATGGGTCTCAAACTACATTCAATATTGCCACTCTTGGAGGAATGGGGAATGTGCAACTATTACAAGATGTTTTCCAGCCACCACCATTCTGATTTCTAGTAAGGGAACACAACACTTCATTCATGCTTTGGGAAACATGGAAGGAATTCATGAAATTAAAATTAATCATGGTAATCCCAATGAATGTGCAACTATTACAAGATGTTTTCCATCCACCACCATTCTAATTTTTAGTAAAGGAATGCAACACTTCAGTCATGATTTTGGTGTGCATGGGATATATTTATTTGATAAGGCACAAAGAATTGTTAGTACTTGGGTAGACATAAGGCATGAAATGATTCCTATACCATGGCTCTAGATGAGGTAACTTATGATAATTTTTGGGCTATTGTAGTTGTGCTCAACATAACTTTTCTAAGGTGTCCACTTGATGAGATACTAGTAATGTCATGTCCTGGATTGAGAATATCCTCTTTGAGAAGCATAGATCTATCGATATAGTTCCTTTGTTTAATGTGGTGTGTAGGAGGTATCACATATTGAGATCATTAATTTTAAAAATCCAACATCTTTAATGCTAATTGGGAAGAAATTCAAAGCCATGTATGATTGTTATAACCACCAATCATCTAGCATACATTCTGGTTTGAACCATTTTTTGAATGGTATTACCTAGGGAATCATGATAATAACTTTTGGAGTCTAAGCTAATCAATGTAACAACAATCTAGAAAAGGTGAGCATAAGTTTTGGCATACATTGGTCATATTTATTTGATGAAAGGAAACTCAAGGATGAAGAGCTTGTGGTCACATGGTGGAGGATTTTCTAGCTCATTACCCTTGTTGAAGTATTTTTAGATTGTATAGGGTAGTTTTTAGACTTTACATTTTTTATTTTTGGAAGGAAATATTAGTTTAATAGCTATTGTACAATTTTCATGCTATTGATTTCGATAATTCTTGATCATGAGCTTCTGTTATTAGTCATGAACAGTTGTGGATGTGTGTATTTTGGGAGAGTTTTCTTGCATGATGATTTTAGTAAAATATGTCCACTATTAGGGATAAACAACCCAACCATCCTAATGTTAATGGGGATGAGATGCAAGGAGGTTGTGGCTATTATGGATTGTTTCTAGCCTGCATACAAGATGTTTTGTGCCATGAAGTGAAGCGAACAACCCATAGTAGAATTAAGGGAATCATTGGAGCATAAGGCTACAACCATGAAGCAAGTGTTTGGAATGAAAAATCCAAAGGTGGATTTGGGATCCAGTGGAAAAAAACATTGCTCGAGGACAAGCAATTTTGAGAGGGGAGGATTGTAATGTACCCTTTTTGCGATTAATGAGGTTAGAGCCCTTTGGATTAATGACATTGGAGCCCTTGGCTGACTCTTTTTTCCCCCATTGGTTAATGAAAGGGTTTTAAAAAGGGAAACTATGCTTATTTTTTCAAGTTGCTAAGAAGGTGATATTATTGACAACTTTGGTTATTTGAATTTTAAATAAGGAAAGGGAACTTTTTATTTTAATTTAAGTCATCCCTTATTGATATTTTCTAAAAGGGATGATTTTTGGATATTGGTGTCCCATCCCTTTGTGGGGTGCTACTATTGGGGAAAGTTTGGAGGGAAAAGAAGGGTATATAAGGAAGGGGTGATTTTTAATTTTGGGGATGATTAATAATCTATTTTTAAAATCTAAATATTTACTATATTTGATTGCATTATCAACCTATGGGGATGAAAACCCTCATTAGCTTCTAGAATTAGGGACATAAACCCTCATTTCTCTTGGTGACTGCATTCATAGGTCACAGTTGGGTGTAATATCAATTTTTAGCTTCAAGGATTCTTTGGAAGGTGGGAGAACTCATTTGGGGACTTTGTAGGTTTGGATGCAATGGTGGATCAACTTGTTGGGGTTGGCAAGGCCATTGCCAGCCACTTGGAGTGTGGCAACTTGTTTGGGAGACTTGGACACCTATTTTTGCATTGTTGGATAAGTGTATAATTTAGTTTCTACTTTCATTTGTTGGGTGATATTTTAATATAATTTTTAGGACTAAAATTAATATCAAAATTAGACTTTGGGTTCCCATAAGTATTTTGAATATTCTAAAATTTTATGATGGTTATTTGATGTTGGAACATTTTATTTTTGTGCCTAAATAATCATTTTCAAAATTCTAGAATGTTCAGTTAGGGTTTTAATAAATAAAAGTTAGAATTTATATTTCCATTCCTAGGGTTTGTTGGAAAACCTAAATTGTTTTAAATCTAACCTAAAGGGGACATTTCACCTCCATAGTAGCATGCTCTAAAATCTTAATCATAAATAAAGACATGTTAACTTTATGCTTCTGCCTTAAATGAGAAAGGAGTTTGAAGTGGTATGAGAAAATGAAAGGAAAACATTTCATCAAAACTAATCTATTTTTGGATCACATACACCACTTTCATCAAAATATAGGTAAATAAACTAGAGAAACACTTTTGATGGTGTCCTCAACTACTTTTACTTATAATAGAAAAGTCTTTTAGCATTGAAGGTTTCTTTCTTTCACCACAAACCAACTTTCACCCTTCATAGGGAGTCTTGAAACCCTTGCAATAAACCCTTAATTAACACTAAATTTTCAACCATAACATCCATTGTCCCATCTTTAAAAATGTTAGAAAATACATGGCTATATTGGCATCAAATCCTTCAAATTTATGGAATAATGGTTACCATGTTGCATATTTAAAAATATTAAAAACTTTCCTATTAGCACAAATAAACATATGGTCCTAAGGTTCAATTCTAATAATTTAACCTCCTGTTATGAGATTTGAACATGGAGAAACTTGAAAATAGACCCACAAAGCAAGATGGAGGAGTAACATAGAAAATGATTAAAGGATAAGAAAGCAAAACATGTGTTGTTTTAAATAAGTATTGTCAATCGACATTCCATTTTGAACTGAATTTAACCCGATCTAAATTCACAAAGGCAATGGTGAAAGAATGGTTTCTATATAAACTACAATACCAAAGGAACACCAACTATAAAATAGTAAATGCATACCACAACATAACATAGAATAAAATGAGAGTAATATAAAATTTATCTAATAGGTAGTGCTAAGTACTAGTGTTTGGTATAGGGAGGATGTATTACACAATGCCCTTACCTCGACATGTAACATTCTATTTATATGACAAATTACTAAATGGTTTTCATTTAAACCACAACCTTCAAATACTGAATATAACTAAAGAGATTTTTTTATAACACTACCTAAATCCAACAATACAATCATTAAAAACATAAAAAATTGGCTACCAAAATATGTAATAATAATACACTGATAATAATGAAAAAATCAAAATGATGTTATACATTGATAGTTTTGATTGCATATGAGAAATTCATCATGGAAAAGGGTCACCCAATATCTAAATGGAATTTTAATAAATTATTTTGTTTCTTTGTGTGGGATAGGTTTTTAATTATTTTTATTACTCATTTTCTTGCCCCTTAACATTAATATACCTTCGAGGAGTCAAGGAATTGTAGTATAAATGCATTGAACCATAACAAAGACTATCTAAGGGATTTGTTGAGGTATAATTTGATTGTGGCTTAGAACAACAATCAACCATGTTGAATTAACAAGTAATCCACCACAAAGAAAGACAAGAGAGCTTTGTAGATGTGCTAACCAAAATTAAAAAATATGTGATGGCTCAAATCAAACAATTGGCTTGTAAGAACTCACGAGATGATAATGGAGACGAGGAAGTATAAATTTACTCTTTTGGAGTTTTTCCTCATTGTGTTTTTCTAGGTTAATTATTGTGTTTATCTTTATTTTATTTTGTTTTGATTCATTTAATTGCTTGATTTCATTCTATGTAAATTATATATTAACTCAATTACTTAAGAAATAATATAATTTATATGTTCAACTAATTAAAATAATATTACTTGTTCATAATAAAAATTATAAGTTTAATGTAATCTCAAACGAGTAAAAGGATTGACATACCTTTTGTTGCAATATTGGTATAATGGAATATGAAGAATTATATGTTGATAGTAACATTTATGGTGTATTAATTATGGCATGCAATGAATGTGTGTATGCATATGAACATGTACATATTTCATAATGGTTAAATGATATGGATGGCAGCCATAGAGTTGGAGTAATATCAATTTATATTCTTAGATTGTTGTATCAATAATGTAAAACATGGGGAAAAACGTAAGGAGAAGATATATTTGTGTTGGTAAATTTTCCATTGAAATATCTAAACCTATTATAGATCACCCATCCATTTGAAACTAAGGTTTAAAATTTCATCTAATTGGGTATGTTGAATGATGACCGTAGTTGGTGATTCTACTTAAGTTGGTTATGGATAGAACATGTTACTAAAATTGTAGGAAATCATTTTACACAACTATTTTATAAAAAAAAAAAGGCATAACATTGTAAAATACATATTTATCTTTACTCCAGGTGCCAAAAAGTTTCAACATATGGATCTGGATTACTAAATAACATCCCTTTACCTAGATCCTCCCAATTTTGTTATTTTATAACCTAAATATCGACTAGAACCTATAAGGCTTTATACTTGAGCTATTCTTGCTCATAATGATACATTTAAAAAATCCATGTGTACCAAAGCCGATTATCCACTACTTATTACTTTTAGGTTTTTAACTCCATTTTCCATCTTCTCACTTCTCAAACACCCCGGTCAGCTAGTACACCAAGACCTTTGTATTATTAATTATTTATGTCACTCCATTAGAGTTCAATGAATGCAAAGGCATACCAATTTGAAGCATATTTCATCCATGCAACCCAAAAAGGACAAAAGGACAAGGTTTATCCTATATGTAATACACATTGATGACATGAATGATAAAAAAGAACCCACGTTTAAGGACTACCTATTATTGAATGAGATTTAGGATGTATTTCTGAAGGAGTTTCCAGGATGTTTATCTAAGTGGGAGTTTGACTTATCTATAAACATTTTCCATAGAATGGGTCCCTTATAAAAATTCTCCTTATCGATTGACAATAAAAACATTGTTCAAATTGAGGGCTTAGTTGTAATAAATTCTTTCAAAGGTTTTGATTTAGTTGAACATGCTTTTATGGGGAACCCTACTTATATTCATGAATAAAAAATATTGTACCCTTCGACCAATAATAAAATACATGACGATGTTGAATAAGTAAACTATTAAAAAATAGGTACCCAGTACTCCACATAGATGATCTATTTGATAAAATGCAAGGGACAATTTTTTTTATCTAGAATTGATCTAGGTTTCGGATATCTTCAACATAGGATCAAGAGCATGAGGATGTTATTATGTAATAAAATTTAAAACTCATTACAATCATATGAATTCACAGTGGTTCCTTTTGGACTCACCAATGCACCAATGACATTTATGTATTTTATGAATATCTTCTTCAAATATTATTTGGACCAGTTTAAGATTAGATATTATTGGGTTGGGGTGTCCAAAAATTGATTTAAAATAAAACATGGATTCAATCCTTATATATTTTATTTTTAAAATTTAAACCCCGCATTTAAAAAAAAATGATTAAATAGTTTCCCATAATGTTTTTAACAAACCCCATAATTTAAAAACTAAAACTCCTACAAAAACATTAGACCAAAGGGTTATCAAAACACCAAAACTAAATCTTTTTACATCAGTAGACGCCTCCTTCTTTCACAATTCTTTGTTGTAGAAAACCCGTGATAGTAGGCAGGGGCCGAATGGATACGACTTCACTCTATTAATAAAATCAATCTTTACAAAACACTTGTTTCAATTTCTGATTCTCAGGATCCTTCAAGAAGGGCAAGAGAAGAACATACTCTTAAAAACAAGGCTA
Source organism: Torreya grandis (assembly GCA_037957365.1). Classification (NCBI taxonomy): domain Eukaryota; kingdom Viridiplantae; phylum Streptophyta; class Pinopsida; order Cupressales; family Taxaceae; genus Torreya; species Torreya grandis. The sequence continues at coordinate 1,021,588 of JARHVA010001123.1, read as the reverse complement.
CTAGATTTCTAAAGCTTAGAATTTTTTTAATGAAGACTCTATGGAGGAGAGGCTTATTTATAGTATTTTGGGAAGTCCTGCCTGGAATCTTTGCCAAGGCGGTGTCATGCCCCATTACACTTTACAGCATAAAAGTTAGGCTACAAAGAGATGCTATTATATGCGCTAGATGAGGACGTTTGGATTTGTGGGTCCAACATTGCTTTCACTTCAGTTAATAGGTCATCTTCGCTTATTGGTTGGAAAAGAAACCTTATCTGGAATGTGCTAGAAAGATGCCAATGGTGGGGTCCAAATTCACATGCATGATGGTGAGGATTGATATAGAATTAAGATTCCCACTCCAGATATCATCTAATGATTGTATGGACAACTGTATCTTGTTCATGATCTTCTTCTTCATGTATACGGTGGGGATCGTATCTTGCCACCCATTTGTAAAGGTGTTCATTATGTAATGACCTAATTTTTACCGTCTAGGTCCATAAAGGATGCTTTAGTAATTTAGTAAACTAGTGAAAAAAGAATTCACTGTTTAATCTTTTGATTATTATCACACCAGTGTTTTGATGATGGTTTGCTTGGATAGTTGCTGCGAAAGACATTTGCAAATCCTGTCCTGCTGCATATGATATATGGGTGTACCTTGGATGCAACCCTTCACGAAGGATTTATTCTTGAACAAGAATATTTAAAGATGCAAATCCTTGATTATAAATCCTAGTTAAGTTGAAGCCAGGAGCGGACTGATGCATTAGTGTAGCAGGTGGATTTCTACTAAGCCAATCTGCTATTATATTATTAGTGCCTTTAATGTGCTCTATTGAAAAGTTAAATTGATGAAAAAAGGCTTGCCATCTATAGTATTTATTGTGACCATCTTTCTGACCATGATCCTTTTATTTGAAGGTCATAAATCTAGTACAATTGGTTTTTACAATGAAATGAGGCAAGTGCAGAAGTTTTAACATGAACTTCTCTAAACATTTCTTTACAACATAGATTTCTTTATCGAAAGAAATCCATTTAAGCACATAAATACTGAAAACTCCACTAGAGAATTCACAGACAAATTCTTTATTGTTATGTACACAAACAAGTACTCCCCATGTAGTATCAGAGGCATCAGTATAAACTATCATTTGATCAGATTTTGGGATATGTAAATCAGGAAGTAAGACAACCTTTGATTTGATTTTGTGAATAGCAGATATATGTTCTTCCTTTCAAGTGTAAGCATTCCTTTTTTGGAGAAGTTCTTGAAGCAAAAACCTATCTTCACCAAAGTTAGGGTAAAAGATGTTCAGATAGTTTAATAATCCCAAAAAAGCTTGGAGTTTGGATTTATCGAGTATGTCTAGAAAGCTGATGACCTTTTCTTTAATGTGTGGCTGAATTTGCAGTTTTGAATCTTGGATTACCATTCCAAGAAAATTACATTCAGTTTTACATAACTTGATTTTTGTCTCTGCTAGAACAATTCCTACATTTTGCACTAATTCAAAGAATCTGGAGAGATGAGTAAAATGGTCAGTAAGAGAATTGCTAAAGATTAGGATGTCGTCAATATATACACAAATAAAGTTAGAAGTGCCTTGAAATATTTTATCCATATGAGCTTGGTAGAATGCTAGGGCATTCATCAAGTTGAAAGGCATTACTGTCCACTAGAAATGGCCAAAAGGGCAGTTGAATGCTGTCTTTTCTTTATCAGCTTCTTTGACTCTAATTTGATAAAAGCTAGATTTACAATCAAACTGGGAGAAGTATTTACATGTTGCTACTTTCTCCAATAAATAGCTTTTATCTAGAATTGGATATGGAAATCACTGAGTGATAACATTTAATGGCTTGTAATTGATGACCATTCTTTTCTTTCCTCTTTTCTACTCAGAATGTTTATTGACCATGAATGCATAACAAAAGTAAGGAGAAATTGATTTTTCAATGAAGCCATTACTTTCTAGCTCTTTGATCTGGAGTTCCATATCATTATAATCCTGTGCTGGAATTGGGATTCTTTTCCCAATCTTCATATGTTTACCTTCGATGATCTTAATATCCATCTTAGGCATGGATTTTAACCAAAACTGTTGGGGTTTATCAGAACAGATAGTGGTTTTGATCCTTTCACCTATTTCTTGGATTTTAGCAGAGATTATTATCTCAGGTGTTTGAGTCATTGAACTGAAAAATTGCTCAGTGGCATAAATAAGACATGGTATTCTAAGCCTTTCATTTTCTATAGTAAACATAATACTCTTTGTGGTTGAACCATAAGGTGAGTATCTGTCTATAAAAGCACCACCTAGTAAGATATCTACAGGCATTCTATCTAAGGTGAAGAAATCAGCATGGAAGATTTTATCTTGTATCTGAAGGGTTTGATGATGTTTATATTTATTACAAATGAAACTATTCCCTTGGACATCTAGGCTCTTATAAGTCATGGTTTCATCCAATGTCTTCCAGTCATGGATGAGCTAGTATTTTGCAAAGGAGAGAGAAGTTCTTGTATCAATCAGGGCATCTACAAGTCTACCATTAATTTATAATGTTATAAATTAGGCAAACTTTCCATTAATTAGCTATGTTAAATAAGCTGGTTGTGGAATTTCTAAGGGAAGAATGCTTGTACATACCAGTTTTTGTCTCCCTGGATCTTGAACAAGTGGTTGTTCAAGGTAGATGTCTTCTGCTTCTTTCTCTATTTCTTCTTCTTCTTGGAGATTACTGCATTCACCTAGACAGTAATCTTGGTCTAAGTAGAAAGAACTTTTTACTTCTTCATCCTCTTCCTTTTCTTCTGTGGGTAATAAAATATCTAACTGTGGCTCTATCTTTGGTGCTGGGATTTCTCTCAAAGAATCTGTGCTAGTGAACTTGTTTTTGATCCAAGAGGCACTTGGCTTGAAAGAGCTCTAGTACTATAAAGGAGGATGCTCAGGTCTTTGCAGTGTTGGAGGTATTCGAGGCATTGAGGGTTGTCTCCCTCTAGTTGATCCTTCTCTTCTAGAATATCCTCTGGTCTGTGGTCTTGTATCTCATTTTGGGACTTCATCATGATGACGAGACCAAGTTCCATGTGCTTCATATGATAGTTGTGAATTGTCATGGTGTCGAGGTCGATACCATGGGCGTTGCATGTTGGTTAGCAGTTGTTCCAAGTCATCGGCTAATGACTCGAGAGCATCTGCATCATCATTGTCTTTTGAATCCTCTTCAGGGAGATCATCTAGGATTGGTTCATAGATGTCATCCTGTAGGTAGAGATCTTCATCAAAATCAACAATATCTCACCACACTACTATGTTGGAGGTGAATACAACTTTGATAGTAGGGTTTTTGCAATGGCACTAAGGAGCAATATGATTGGGTTTGTGACAAATGTAGCAAATAGGCTATTTGGATAGAGGACGAGCAGCACGACGCTTCTTGAGGAAACATTGAGGAGGTACATAGGAATGTTTGCGAGGAAAAGAGCGACACCAAAAAAAAAGATGCTTGCACCATTGCTTTTGGTGCTTGCGAGGCTATACAAATGGTCAACAACCAAAAGGGGCTATTTTAGGAAATGTGGGAGCTATCTACGAGGCTTGATGCTTGGTGAGATTTTGTATTGATTTAGTCTCAGAGACTAAACACATGGCTTACTATTTGGCAAAGTCAATTACATCTGAGAGAGAGAGATCTTCAATGGTAAGGCTCTTAAGATCAATATAGGAAATGACCTTATCAATAAGATTATAAGGCAATGCATGCAAAAATTTGATCTTAATCTCAGTGGAAGAAAAGCTCTTACTTTCATATGCCAATTTTCAAAATTGTTTGGCAAAAGCATCAAATTGCTTTAAATCACAAAGCTCCATTTTGAGAAGCCACTTCTTGGATTCCAGTTCACGATTTGCGACTGGAGGTGAAAATTCATTAATAAGTAAATGAAATAATTTAGCAAGAGGATCAGGCTAGTTATGTACTCTTTCAAATTATTCAGCTTCAGTCATAAAATCCCACCATTGATTGATAATGTCCCAAAAAAATTTAGAAGCAAAATTAGTAGTACTTGCTGGATCTAAATGAGAATTAATGGTGATAACTCTCTTAGAGGTACACCATGATAAAATATCATTTAGAGGTACACCATGTTTAAATTCATTGAAAGGTTCAACATCTCCTTGGCAACAGAGAAGTATTGGACCATTCCTGCAGGTTGCTTATAGATTCCTTTATGAGGTGGCCATTTTCCACCTTTATATAGAAGAACCTTATTCTCTGTATAAAACTCTAAACTATCTTCTCTTGGAAGATTCATCATTGTACAGGGTAATTGATCCTTTGGATCAAGGCCTTGGTTGATTTCTTCATCTTCAATCAGGATATGACCTGTTTTGACTATTCTGCGAGAAGAAGAGGTTGATGGTGTGAAAGGAGAAAGATGAGTAGAATTTACAGACAAATATCTAGGAAGAATATTAACAATTCTACCATCACTTTTATGTATTGAGGCTTGACCTTTCATTTTGGGAGAAACATTTTTCAACCAGTCAAGTTTCCAATTAGAAGGTATTTCAACTGACTCGATATGGCCTTTCTGGAGTTGGACAGTACCACTCAGTCTTTTAGCATATGGCAAATTTTCCAGTATCTTTGGGTGGTTCGTATTAGTCATACTATAGACTATAGAAATGTTTATTGAAACATACTTGAATTTTCTAAACATATCTAGACCAAAAAGGGAGGTGAATAAACCCCAACAATCTAAAGAACCAAACTTATCTTCTTTACATCCTTTATCACAGATTGTGACAGAGAGGTTAGGAGACAACTCAAAACAAATGACTTCATCATTCAATCGGCCAAGACTTGATAACTGACAAGCATGTCAAAAACTTACTTGGCGTCTATCACATAGAGTTAGGTATATTATAGGTTTAATATTACCAAGAATCAATAGAGTCATATGGATTCTTATAAGGCCAAAATGTACAAATTTTACATCTTCATGTGACCTGATAGAATTGATTTTAGGTTCAGGCAATACACAAATTTGGATTTTAAAAGCTCTAATTTCTTATAGACCGATGAAGCTTTAATAGTAGGAGGTTTGTATAGACTGCTTTCCTTTTCAAGGTTTTCTTCAGTGATCTCAATATCTGGACAATCAGATAGTTATTTTGGAATGAAAGGAGGGAGTTCATATATTCCTTCTAGTTCAGATTCATTCATAATTTCTACTGTAGATGTGGTCTGGGATTTACCAAATTCCATGATAGAAGATTGAGATTCTGGTAAGCAAGAAAATTTTGGTAAGGGAAAATAGGGATGCAGAGTTAAAAGGGCCTATGACAATTTAGAATGGCCAGGGACTCGATGCAATAATTTTTTCCCAAAGAATTTTTACAAAGCAGAGAAACTCAAAAGTCGTACCAAGAAATTCTTACAGACACTTCTAGTAGAGGATATTTGATAACAATGGCTCTGATACCAATATTTTTACATCAGTATTGATACCAATATTTTTATGTTAGTAGACACCTCCTTCTTTCACAATTCTTTGTTGTAGAAAACCCGTGATAGTAGGTAGGGGCCGAATGGATATAGCTTCACTCTATTAATAAAATCAATCTTTATAAAACACTTGTTTCAATTTCTGATTCTAAGGATCCTTTAAGAAGGGCAAGAGAATAGATTACTCTAAAAAACAAGGCTACTAGATTTCTAAAGCTTAGATTTTTTTGATGAAGACTCTCTAGAGGAGAGGCTTATTTATAGTATTTTAGGAGGTCTGCTTAGAATCTTTTCCAAGGCGGTGTCATGTCCCATCATACTTTACATCATAAAAGTTAGGCTACAAAGAGATGTTGTTAGATGTGCTAGATGAGGATGTCTGGCTTTGTGGGTCCAACATTGCTTCTGCTTCAGTTAACAGGTCATCTTCGCTTATTGGTTGGAAAAAACACCTTATCTAGAATGTGCTAGAAAGATGCCAATGGTGGGGTCTAACTTCACATGTATGATGGTGAGGATTGATATAAAAGTAAGATTCCCACTCTAGCTTTCATCTAATGATCGTATGGACAATTATATCTTGTTCATGATCTTCTTCTTCATGTATACGGTGGGGACCATATCTTGCCACCCATCTGTAAAGGTGTTCATTGTGTGATGACCTAATTTTTACCATCTAGGTCCATAAAGGATGCTTTAAAAATTTAGTAAACTAGTGAAAAAGGAATTCACTGTTTAATCTTTCGATTATTATCACACCAGTGTTTTGATAATGGTTTGCTTGGATAGTTGCTGCGAAAGACATTTGTAAATCTTGTCCTACTACATATGATATACAGGTGTACCTTGGATGCAACTCTTCATGAAGGTTTTGTTCTTGAACAAGAATATTTAAAGATGCAAATCCTTGATTATAAATCCTGGTTAAGTTGAATCTAGGAGTGGGCTGATGCATTAATGTAGTAGGTGGATTTCTACTGAGCCAATTTGCTATTATATTATCAGTGCCTTTAATGTGCTTTATTGAGAAGTTAAACTAATGAAAAAAGACTTGCCATCTGTAGTATTTAACATGACCATCTTTCTGATCATGATCCTTTTCTCTGAAGATACCAATATTTTTACGTCAGTAGATGCCTCCTTTCACAATTCTTTATTGTAGAAAAACCGCGACAGTAGGCATGGGCCGAATGGATATGGCTTCACTCTATTAATAAAATCAATCTTTACAAAATAATTGTTTCAATTTTTGATTCTCAGGATCCTTCAATAAGGGCAAGAGAAGAGCATACTCTTAAAGACAAGGCTACTAGATTTCTAAAGCTTAGATATTTTTTGATGAAGACTCTATGGAGGAGAGGCTTATTTATAGTATTTTGGGAGGTCCTGCCTAGAATTTTTGCCAAGGCCGTGTCATGTCCCATCATTCTTTACAGCGTAAAATTTAGGTTACAGAGAGATGATGTTGGATGTGCTAGATGAGGATGTCTGGCTTTATGGGTCCAACATTACTTCCACTTCAGTTAACAGGTCGTCTTCGCTTATTGGTTGGAAAAGACACCTTATCTAGAATGTGCTGGAAAGATGGCAATGGTGGGGTCCAATTTCACATGCATTATGATAAGGATTGATATAGAAGTAATATTTCCACTCCAGCTATCATCTAATGATCATATGGACAAATGTATCTTTTTCATGATCTTCTTTTTCATGTATACGGTGGGGACTGTATCTTGCCACCCATCTGTAAAGGTGTTCATTATGTGATGACCTAATTTTTACTATCCAGGTCCATAAAGGACACTTTAGTAATTCATTAAACTGGTGAAAAACGAATTCACTATTTAATCTTTTGATTATTATCACACCAGTGTTTTGATGACAGTTTGCTTGGATAGTTGTTGCAAAAGACATTTGCAAATCCTGTCCTACTACATACGATATACGGGTGTACCTTGGATGCAACCCTTCACAAAGGATTTGTTCTTGAACAAGAATATTTAAAGATGCAAATCTTTGATTATAAATCTTGGTTAAGTTGAAGCTAGGAGCGGCCTGATGCATTAGTGTAGCAGATGGATTTCTACTGAGCCAATCTGCTATTATATTATCAGTGCCTTTAATGTGCTCTATTGAGAAGTTAAACTGATGAAAAAAGGCTTAACATCTATAGTATTTACCCGACCATCTTTCTGACCATGATCCTTTTCTCTAAAGGTTATAAATCTAGTACAATCAATTTTTATAATGAAATGAGGCAAGTGCAAAAGTTTTAACATGAACTTCTCTAAACATTTATTTACATCATAGATTTATTTATCAAAAGAAATCCATTTAATCACATCAATACTGAAAACTCCACTGGAGAATTCATAGACAAATTATTTATTTTTATGTACACAAACAAGTACTCCTCCCCATGCAGTATCAGAGGCATTAGTATAAACTATCATTTGATTAGATTTTGGGATATGTAAATCAGGAAGTAAGACAACCTTTGATTTTATTTTGTGATTAATAGTTGTATGTTCTTCCTTCCAAGTGTAAGCATTCCTCTTCTAGAGAAGTTTTTGAAGCAGAAACCTGTCTTCACCAGAGTTAGGGTAAGAGCTATTCAGATAGTTTAATAATCCCAAAAAAGCTTGGAGTTTGGATGTCTGGAAAGCTGATGACCTTTTCCTTAATGTGTGGCTGAATTTGCAATTTTGAATCTTGGATTACCATTCTAAGAAAATTACATTCAGTTTTACATAACTGGATTTTTGTCTCTGCTAGAACAATTCCTGCATTTTGTGCAAATTCGAAGAATCTAGAGAGATGAGTAAAATGGTCAGTAAGAGAATTGCTGAAGATTAGGATGTCGTCAATATATACACAAATAAAGTTAGAAATGCCTTGAAATATTTTATCCATATGAGCTTGGTAGAATGCTGGGGAATTTTTCAAGCTGAAAGGCATTACTGTCCACTGGAAATGGTTAAAAGGGTAGCTGAATGCTGTCTTTTCTTTATCAGCTTCTTTGACTCTGATTTGATAAAAACCAAATTTACAATCAAACTGGGAGAAGTATTTACATGTTGCTACTTTCTCTAATAAATAACTTTTATCTAGAATTAGATATGGAAATGGATGAGTGATAGCATTTAATGGCCTGTAATTGATGACCATTCTTTTCTTTCCTCTTTCTGGCTTAAAGTGTTTGTTGACCATGAATGCATAACAACAGTAAGGAGAAATTGATTTTTCAATGAAGCCATTACTTTCCAACTCTTTGATCTGGAGTTCCATATCATTATAATCATGTGCTGGAATTGGGATTCTTTTCCCAATCTTCATATGGTTACCTTCGATGATCTTAATATCCATCTCAGGCATGTATTTTAACCAAAACTACTGGGGGTTATCAGAACAGATAGTGGTTTTGATCCTTTCACCTATTTCTTGGATTTTAGTAGGGATTATTATCTCAAGTGTTTGAGTCATTGAAATGAAAAATTGCTCAGTGGCATAAATAAGATGTGGTATTCTAAGCCTTTCATTTTCTATAGTAAACATAATACTCTTTATGGTTGAACCATAAGGTGAGTATCTGTCTGTAAAGGCACCACCTAGTAAGATCTCTACATGCATTCTATCTAGGGCGAAGAAATCAGCATGGAAGATTTTATCTTGCATTCGAAGGGTTTGCTGATGTTTATATTTATTACAAATGAAACTATTCCCTTGGACATCTAGGCTCTTATAAGCCATGGTTTCATCCAATGTCTTCCAGTCATGGATGAGCTGGGATTTTTCAAAGGAGAGAGAAGCTCCTGTATCAATCTGGGCATCTACAAGTCTGCCATTGATTTCTAATGTTATAAATTGGGAAAACTTTCCATTAATCAATTGTGTTAAATATGATGGTTGTGGAATTTCTAAGGGAGGAATGCTTGTACATACCAGTTTTTGTCTCCCTGGATCTTGAACAAGTGGTTGTTCAAGGTAGATGTCTTCTGCTTCTTTCTCTATTTCTTCTTCTTCTTGGAGATTACTGCATTCACCTGGACAGTAATCTTGGTTTGAGTAGAAATAAATTTCTACTTTTTCATCCTCTTCCTTTTCTTTTGTAGGTAATAAAATCTCCCACTGTGGCTCTATCTTTGGTGCTGGGATATCTCTCAGAGAATCTGTGCTAGTGAACTTGTTTTTGATCCAAGAGGTACTTGGCTTGAAAGAGATCTGGTACTGTAAAGGAGGATGCTGAGGTCTTTATAGTGTTGGAGGTATTCAAGGCATTGAGGGTTTTCTCCCTCTAGTTGATCCTTCTCTTCTAGAATATCCTCTAGTCTGTGGTCTTGTATCTCATTTTGGGACTTCATCATGATGACGAGACCAAGTTCCATGTGATTCATATGATAGCTGTGAATTGTCATGATGTCGAGGTCGGTACCATGGGCATTGCATGTTGGTTAGTGGTTGTTCCAAGTCATCATCTAATGACTCGAGAGCATCTGCATTATCATTGTGTTTTGAATCCTCTTCAGGGAGATCATCTAGGATTGGTTCATAGATGTCATCCTGTAGGTAGAGATATTCATCAAAATCAACAATATGCCACCACGCTACTATGTTAGAGGTGAATACAACTTTAATAGTAGGGTTTTTTCAATGGCACTAAGGAGCGATATGACCAGGTTTGTGACAAATGTAGTAAATAGGCTGTTTGGACAGAGGATGAGCAGCACGATGCTTTTTGAAGAAACATTGAAGAGGTACAAAGGAATGTTTGTGAGAAAAATAACGACGTTGGAAAGAAAGATGCTTGCACCGTTACTTTTGGTGCTTGCGAGGTTGTACAAATGGTCGTCAACCAAAAGGGATTGTTTCAATAAATGTGAGAGCTATTTGCGAGGGTTGATGCTTGGTGAGCTTTTGTATTGATTCAGTCTCAGAGACTAAACACATGGCTTACTGTTTGGCAAAGTCAATTACATCTGAGAAAGAGATATTCAATGGTAAGGCTCTTAAGATCAATATAGGAAATTACCTTATCAATAAGATTATAAGGCAATGCGTGAAAAAATTTGATCTTAATCTTAGTGGAAGAAAAGCTCTTACTTTCATATGCCAATTCTTAGAATTGTTTGGCAAAAGCATCAAAATAATTCGGCAGTTTCGAATCTTGGATTACCATTCCAAGAAAATTACATTCAATTTTACATTAAAGAAAAGGTCATTAGCTTTCTAGACATACTAGATAAATCTAAACTCTAAACTTTTTTGGGATTATTAAACTATCTGAACATCTTTTACCCTAACTCTGGTGAAGACAGTTTTCTGCTTCAAGAAATTCTCTAGAAAAGGAATGCTTACACTTTTAAGGAAGAACATACAACTACTATTTGCAAAATCAAATCAAAGGTTGTCTTACTTCCTAATTTACATATCCCAAAATCTGATCAAATGATAGTTTATACTGATGCCTCTAATACTGCATGGGGAGGTGTACTTGTTTGTGTACATAACAATAAAGAATTTGTCTGTGAATTCTCTAGTGGAGTTTTCAGTATTGATGTGCTTAAATGGATTTCTTTCGATAAAGAAATCTATGCTATAAAGAAATGTTTAGAGAAGTCAATGTTAAAACTTTTGCACTTGCCTCATTTCATTGTAAAAATTGATTGTACTAGATTTTTGACCTTCAGAGAAAATGATCACGGTCAGAAAGATGGTCACGGTAAATACTACAGATGGCAAGCCTTTTTTCATCAGTTTAACTTCTCAATAGAGCACATTAAAGGCACTGATAATATAACAACAGATTGGCTTAGTAGAAATCCACCTGCTACACTAATGCATCAGTCCGCTCCTGGCTTCAACTTAACTAGGATTTATAATCAAGGATTTGCATCTTTAAATATTCTTGTTCAAGAACAAATCCTTCGTGAAGGGTTACATCCAAGGTACACCCGTATATCATATGCAACAGGACAGGATTTGTAAATATCTTTCATAGCAACAATCTAAGCAAACTGTCATCAAAAAATTGGTGTGATAATAATTGAAAGATTAAATAGTGAATTCCTTTTTCACCAGTTTACTAAATTACTAAAGCATCCTTTATGGACTTGGACAGTAAAAATTAGGTCATCACACAATGAACACTTTTATAGATGGGTGGCAAGATACGGTCCCCACCGTATATATGAAGAAGAAGATCATGAACAAGATACAGTTGTCCATATGATCATTAGATGACAGCTGGAGTGGGAATATTACTTCTATATCAATCCTCGCCATCATGCATGTGAAGCTGGACCCCACCATTGGCATCTTTCCAACACATTCTAGATAAGGTGTCTTTTCCAACCAATAAGCAAAGACGACCTATTAACTGAAGCAGAAGCAATGTTGGACCCACAAAGCCAGCCGTCTTCATCTAGCGCATCCAACAACATCTCCCTATAGCCTAACTTTTATGTTGTAAAGTATGATGGGACATGACACTGACTTGGCAAAGATTCCAGGTAGGACCTCCCAAAATACTATAAATAAGCCTCTCCTCCATAGAGTCTTCATCGAAAAATTTCTAAGCTTTAGAAATCTAGTAGCCTTGTTTTTAAGAGTATGCTATTCTCTTGCCCTTCTTGAAGGATCCTGAGAATCAAAAATTGAAACAAGTGTTTTGTAAAGATTGATTTTATTAATAGAGTGAAGTCGTATCCATTTGGCCCTTGCCTACTATCACAAGTTTTCTACAACAAAGAATTGTGAAAGAATGAGGCATCTACTGATGTAAAAAGATTAGTTTTAGAGCCATTGTTATTAAATATCCTCTATTAGAAGTGTCTGTAAGAATTTCTTGTTATGACTTTTGAGTTTCTCTGCTTTGTAAAAATTCATTGGGAAAAAAATATTGCATCGAGTCCCTGGTTGTTCTAAATTGTCATAGGCCCTTTTAACTCTGCATCCCTATTTTCCCTTACCAAAATTTTCTTGCTTACCAAAATCTCAATCTCCTATCATGGAATTTAGTAAATCCTAGACCACATCTATAGTAAAAATTATGAATGAATATTAACTAGAAGGAATATATGAACTCCCTCCTTTCATTCCATAAAAACTATTTGATTGTCTATATATTGAGATCACTAAATAAAACCTTGAAAAGGCAAGTAGTCTGTATATACCTCCTACTATTCAAGCTTTGTAGGTCTATAAGAAATCAGAGCTTTTAAAATCTAAATTTGTGTATAAATCTACATATCTATCATTTGTTAAGCCTAGAATCAAGTCTGTAGAACTTACCCTTACTTATAAGCCTAAGAGAAATTTCCAAACAAATTTACTATCTTTATTACCTGAACTTGAAATCAATTATATTAGGTCACATGAAGATGTAAAATTTGTACATTTTGGCCTTATAATAATCCATATAACTCCATTGATTCTTGGTAATATTAAACCTATAATATACCTAGCTCTATGTGATAGACGCTAAGTAAGTTTCCGACATGCTTGTCAGTTATCAAGTCTTGGCCAATTGAATGATGAAGTCATTTGTTTTGAGTTTTGTCCTAACCTCTCTATCACAGTCTGTGGTAAAGGATGTAAAGAAGTTAAGTTTGGTTCTTTAGATTGTTGGGGTTTATTCACCTCCCTTTTTGGTCTAGATATGTTTGGAGAATTCAAGTATGCTTCAATAAACATTTATGTAGTCTATAGTATGACTAATACGAACCACCCAAAGATACTAGAAAATCTGCCATATGTTAAAAGACTGATTGGTACTGTCCAACTCCAGAAAGGCCATATCGAGTCAGTTGAAATACCTTCTGATTGGAAACTTGACTGGTTGAAAAATGTTTCTCCCAAAATGAAAGGTCAACCCTCAGTACATAAAAGTGATGGTAGAACTATTAATATTCTTCCCAAATCTTTTTTTGTAAATTCTACTCATCTTTCTCCTTCCAGACCATCAACCTCTTCTTCTTGCAGAATAGTCAAAACATGTCATATCCTAATTGAAGATGAAGAAATCAACCAAGGCCTTGATCCAAAGGATAAATTACCTTGTACAATGATGAATCTTTCAAGAGAAGATAGTTTAGAGTTTTATATAGAGAATAAGGTTTTTCTATATAAAGGTGGAAGATGACCACCTCATAAAGGAATCTATAAGCAGCCTACAGGAACGGTCCAATACTTCTCTGCTGCTTACCAAGGAGATGTTGAACCTTCCAATGAATTCAAACATAGGAATTATATCTCTAGATTAAATTCACATCTATCAGATAATTTTGATGATCTATGCAAAGATGTTTTATAATTTAAGGATAGTATAGATAAATTGACTATTCTTGAAGACAATACTAATACTCTCTATACAGATATGAAAAAACAATTGTCTTCCATTGATTCCAAGTTAGTAGCTTTGGATAAAAGTCTTGAATGGCTTTCTAAGCAAGATCAACAGGCATAATCCTCTGTTAGTCAATTAACCTACAGAGTAGAGCTCAATCCAAATTTCAAGCCCAGTAAAAAACACCCTAATACTACTCTTATGTAAAGGACACATGTCTAATTACAGCCTTGGTACCTCAATATAGATGAATTGCTAAATCCTTTAAATGAGATTTTAGCATGGTGAAACTCTATGAGAGTTATCACCATTAATTCTCATTTATATCCAATAGGTACTACTAATTTTTCTTCTAAATTCTTTTGGGGCATTTTCAATCAATGGTGGGATTCTATGACTGAAGCTGAACAATTTGAAAGAGTACATAACCAGCCTGATCCTCTTGCTACATTATTTCATTTACTTATTAATGAATTTGCACCTCTAGTCGCAAATCATGAAATGGAATCTAAGAAGTGGCTCCTCAAAATGGAGCTTTGTGATTTAAAGCAATTTGATGCTTTTGCCAAACAATTTCGAGAATTGGCATATGAAATTAAGAGCTTTTATTCCACTGAGATTAAGATCAAGTTTTTGCATGCATTGCCTTATAATCTTATTGATAAGGTAATTTCCTATATTGATCTTAAGAGCCTTACCATTGAAGGATCTTGAGAATCAAAAATTGAAACAAGTGTTTTGTAAAGATTGATTTTATTAATAGAGTGAAGCCGTATCCATTCGGCCCTTGCCTACTGTCGCGGGTTTTATACAACAAAGAATTATGAAAGGAGGCGTCTACTGACGTAAAAAGATTTAACCCAAAAAATATTTTTTTTCCTTTCAAAATCATTTACACTACTCCAAAATTTAATTTTTAAAAGAAAAACATTTCAAAACTTTAAATATTTACAAGTTTATATCCCATAGATTGTCAGAACAAATCAACAAAAAATGGTAGATCTTGTTACGTCCTAGATAGGAGGAATCATAATAGAAAAATATATTCAATGTTAACTCTCATTTTATTTTTGTACCTTCGCAAGATTTTAAAAGCTTACTTAAGTTGGTTACAAATAAACTAATTAACAGGGTTTAACCAACCTGACAACTAACCAAAATAATTAAATAAACTAAAACAAAAAAAAATCCTTTGGATAAATAATCCAACAAACTCCCCCTTGATCCAAAGGTGTATATAAGAAAACAATTGAAGCAATGACTCTGAAGTCATCAAAGAAAATCTGAAGCAACTATAATTGGTGTACTGTACATCTTGGTATTGACCAAAACTGATGTTGCTCCATATAAAATCCCACCCTATGAGTTATGACATAAAAGATTGACTAACATGATCAAGTCCTACTCACCCCATGTGATCATCATACCATACTATATTACAACACAATCAAATCTTGTCCAACTACATTGATCCACATAAGTATCTACCTAGAAACCTATCAAATTGACCAACCCATACTATGTATGGCACATCTCCCTGATGCCCAACAAATGATCATGACATTTGCTCAACACTGAAGGTGCTAGTGACCCCTATCAACTCATGCTTTCACTGATGAATGATCTAAGAATAACCAAATGTTATATCTTCTCCCCTATTAGGTGAGAAGTGAGAAGCTATGTAATGAGAGAAATAAAATCAAATAATTTTGTCTGCTCCATGTCATGAATATTAGGTATAAAAATCTAAAAATGGAAGTGAAAACAATAACACAAACCAAACAATGCTACTATAATAGATCCTAGTCTTGAGCCTAGTAGCTTGCACAAGATTTGTGAATCACTGATCACTTAGAACCAACTATCAGGTTTATCGAGACCATAGACTCTGGCCATATAAGACACCTCCTGATCATAAGAAGTGTCAGAATAATTGGAATAACTAGAGTAACTAGAATATCTACCACTAGAATGATCCACATAATTTGCCTAAGCTTTCTTTTTAAGTTTAGAGCAGGGTCTTCGATAAGGACATACATCTATAAGATGTCCAATACCACAACATTTGAAACATTTTGTCTCTTTCCCATGCTGACAAGATCCATAAGAAGCTGAATCACTAGAAGAACCACATGAGTGAGAATAATGTCGATGGTGATGCTTGCATTTTGAAGATCTTAGAGAGCTCTGATGAGAATGCTATGGATACTATCTAGAATAGTGTGAAGAGTGTCTCAAAAAGTGTTTTAGAGAATGCTTCTAAAACTATCATTGTATATGCCAATGATCTCTATGATGGGACTTATTATTTATATAGTGAGCCTTTTTAGTAGGCATATTCTTCTTCTTTACAAACTATCACTCATGTTGAGTCAACAAATCGCAAATAGAGTCAAATGTGGCACCATTAAGCTTATCACTAAGTTGTATCATTTTAATAAAATTAGTGTATGTATAACTAAGGCCATGCAATGTGATGTAAATTAACATGTCATCATCAATTTTACCCCTTATAGTATAATACTCTTGTTTTAGAGTTTTCATGCAAGAGAGATAATCAGATACATCTTTTTTAGTGTTAAGCTTATTGTTAAGCAATTGCATTAAGAAATCAATCTTCTTATAGGTAGGCTGTTTGTCATACATATATTTTAATGCTTTACATGTGCTAGTTTTAACAGATTCAATCTAAATAATCACATGTCTAGAACATGAATATTTTAATAAATTAAGGGTACACTTATCTCATTTTTGATACTCAAATAATTTTTTAGCTTCAATGAATGGCATAGTGTCTTTTTTAGTTATTTCCCATAAATTGTTAAAATCGAGCATATTTTCTATGTTCATTGACCATTAATTGTAATTTTTTAGAGTTAAGCATCCATTTTTAGAAATTAAGTTCACAATTTTTGCCATTATATTTACAAAGAAGGAAACCAACAAGATGAATACTAATCAAGGTCTTTCCTTTACCCTCGTAAGTAGATTCAATACAAAAAAATTCACACCTTATATCTCCTATTACACCCTTATAACTCCTTTAAAATTTAAATGAGATCAAAAAGAAAATTTGATCAAAATATGATACTAAAGGGTTTTGAACCTTTAACTTTTTCTTATGCAAGAGACTACCAAAATTAGTACATCCAATTTCCCATCATCCAAGTTGAAAGTATGAAGACAAATTATTACAAATATGCTTAATTTTCCAAACTGAAAATAAAAAATTACTTCCACAATAATTTTTTTTTGTAGTGATAGGTTGTTTTGGTGGAGCCCACAAGTTTTGGACTAGATTTGAGCATCAAATCTCCTTCTTTGATTTTACAATGGCATCCTTTTGGATGATGGGTTCTTTTTGGTGTGTTGGTCTTCTTTTCAAAATTGCCTATTGTTGACTTTAAATCTTATGTGCTATACTATACCAGGGAATCAATATATTTTCAAATATAATTTAAAAAAAAACTTTTTTATAGTTTCACCATGCTACTGTCATGGAGATATGTCTTATCTTCTCCCTACAAAGTATGGGAATTAAATTTTCCAAAGCCACCATACAAAATTATACAAATAGAATATAATATTTTTTTATGGATTTCATGCTTGGTTTGGTCATCACCATACAAAATAATAAATACATGAATAATTTTTTAGGAAGAATTTCACCTTAAAAAATAATGTGTGCTAGCACCAAAAACTCAACCAAACAAATTTCTTTGATCCTACACAAAAAAAATATTACTAGTCACCTTTGTTGGATCATGCTTCACCTGCAGCCCCTAAAGCATCCATATGCATGACATGTTGGTATTAAAAGAAAATAAATTACCTTCCCTTCACTATGTGGCTTTGATCAATCTTTAATAAATTATCTTCCCTTCAATCCTCCATGACTCCCTTGTGCTCTGATGCCATTGTTAAGTCCAAGATGGGAGGAATCATAATATAAAAATATATTCAATGTTAACTCTTATTTTATTTTTGTACATTCATAAGCTTTTAAAATCTTGCTCAAGTTGGTTACAAAAAACCCAACTAATAGGAACTAACCAAAATAATCAAATAAACTAAAACATAAACAAACTTATTTTGGATAAATAATCCAATAGATCTACAATAATCAAGGGACAAAGTTTTCCAAATGAAGGGATAACCCCCAAACTTTATGGTTTCAAACACATTTGAAGGGTTTAATTATGGTAAAAGTGTTATGGTTTTATAAAATACAAGTTGTAATTTTGAAAACTGTCATGCAAAGCTAGAGCTTCCATTGTCTGTTTTAGTTGAAAAAGGAGAAAAATCCTTTCTCTACAAAATTGAAATCATTTGTGGAGTTAGATCTGAACCAAAGCAATCCCATCTCCAAATATTTAATATCTTCTCTAGGCAACAACATGTCAACAAGAAATAAAAGATAATTCTACACAAAAACAAATGGAGAAATGGAAGAGAGAAATATGAGGTAGTTACGATCATAGCATGGCTTTGATACCATGTTATAATTTGTAACTATACCACTACATGATCAAATGTATATATGTAACCTACACAAGGATATGGAAATCATAATGGTATTTTTATTAAAAAAATTATCAAATACAAAACTAATTCCTATGCTTCAATACTAATATATGTGTTCTTCTTTCCCTAAATATTACATATTGAAAAAGTAGAGGGATGAATCCAAGCTCTCTCTCTCTCTCTCTCTCTCTCTCTATATATATATATATATATATATATATATATATATATATGGGGTATGGAAGACAAATGGGTTTAAATTTGGTATTGTGAGCATAATTTAGTAGATATGAATAGTATATATCCATGTGTAAAATGCTCATGAGTTTACAAGTGAATAGTGACCATGTGCACACCTACTAAATTTGACAATTTCATGCTAACCCATATTACCCAAGTGTATACCACACTTGGGTTGATATTATAAATAGATAATTCTTTTATTTCATGTGTGTATACGTGAATCTTAGTTTCTTATCTTTATGACAATTTTATTTCTATTTTATCCTTGGATATGCTTGAGCATAATGACTAGTTTACGCACATATATTTGTTTATGAGTATTATTGTGATTTTATGACATGATTGCGTGTTCGTATACTTACATTATTTAGTGTTGAGTTACATGATGATTTATTATGTAGTAGGATATTGCTATGTGTCATCATTTTCTTATGCCAAGAATATGTGATATGAATTGCATTATAAATATTTGAATTATTTTATAAAGTGGAACAACATGTGTTTTGAGACCATGGAATAATATATTTTGCATAACTTAATTCTTTGAGACACTTTTACGAATATGTTTTCATTAATGAGACAATAACATAATCATTTTAGACAGGTTCCTAAGGCATTGTATTTTAACTTATGTCTTGAGCATGTTGTCTTTGTAAGTCATTTGGACAAGGTCCTTCAACATAAGTTATATCACTTTGATATTGCATGAAATAGATATTAATAAAAGTAATACTTCTTTATGTCTAAGTTTTTAAAAACATCTCTTAAGTTGTGGCATATGGTTAATGTGGAATTAAACCCATATGTGATAAGGTCAGTATGTGGAAATGCAAATGGGATGACATTTTTTAAGAATCCATATTAAGTTTTAAGGGAAATTAAACTTGAAAACATGTTAAATATGCATGGCATGCCTTTGATTATAAATCATAAGTTATATGACTTTTTTATTTGAGTCCCCTTCATGGAGGACAACAATCTGAGGTATTAGTTAATATTTTATTGTGATCATGTTAGGTCAAATTTATTAATTAAGTGTAACATATATCATTTTTAGGCAAAATTACTACAATACAATTCATGAGCGATCTTGGGCATTTGTCCATGAATTGACATAATTTAAACCAAATATTTTCAATAAAAGTAAGAGGTTACAATAGATATTCCCTCTAAAGGATAACTCCAAGAGTTGAGACTAGTTTGACATGAGGAGGAACTCTCCATCTGCAAGCTTATAGAGCAAGATAAATGGAAAAGATGATCCCAACCAATGTTGAATGATTCAATCCTCCCTAACCTCATAATAGTAGATCTATAAAACAATAGTTTGTAATTTATTGAGGACTAATGAATACATCTAATATTATCATCATATACAACCATGCTCATGTAAAGCATACAATCATCATGAGTAACACATATATGCATGCTCATTCAAGGCATGAAACCAAAATTATTAACACATATAACCATGCTCCCATGGTTCGAAGAAAATAATTAAGACTTAAAGTTTTATATAATCAACATATGAATAGTTATCATGCACCACACATCTTATCCTCCCACAAGAGCAAGATATACAATAGTTCCCACATGTTCCCCATTATTTCACATGCTACAAAATATAAAATAAATCTCATTTATTATCAATATAATTCAATTAAAATTCAAATACACATACTAATAATGGAATGAAACAAAATAGCTATTACAACCCATAATAGTAAGAAAATTAATTGTTCCACAGTTGTTCTTGCTAATTTACATGACACACATAAAACTAATACATATTAACATTTAAAAAATAAATAAAATGAAATCCGAGTAATTCCTAATATGATAGTGGAATGAGACATTACACTACTTACTCCCCATAAGAACAAGTGTTGTTGCCATTCACCAACTTCCTATTGAATATAAATGATTAAAATATGGCCTAGTGTATAAATAGGTAGACTAATGTGTAATTATAACACAACAATCATACCCACAAAACACATGAATCAAAAATATTACAAAGGTAGACTATAACAATCCAAAGAAAATTTCTAACTAATAGTGACATCCTTTTTATCATAGCACAAGAATGAAATTATTGGAAAAAATTCTAATGTAGCTATAAAACCATATGAACATTTATTCATATATTCATTCATACATTCAACCATTCATTTAAATTTATAAGTAATACTAGTTATTTGAATTGATTCTCTGTGTTTCAGCTATTGACTTGACGCTCATCGAGACTTGAAAATTATACCATCAACATAAAAAAAATTGCCTACCCATACAATCAATCTTCATTATGTAGTATTTGTCATGAATTATCTCTCTTTCAATTCATTCATATTTTTCATATCTTTACCAAGTATCAAATCTTAATCATCACAAGTCAAGTTTATGTTGATCTATAACTAAGGCTCAATAGTTGGATAACTATATGTAGTTATCCAATAGTTAACTCATAATATCTATCCTAGTTTCATCATGGCTACTACCTATCATTTACAATGACCATTATCTTAAATACGCTATGTTCATATAAAACTCCATAATATTCATGTTGTGCAAATGAGACCAAGTAAATGCAAAATTTAATGTGTCAAGATTATATACATATCAATATACACGTGTGGTTTTTAACAATAAGAGAATTACACTATTTTGGTTGCCATAAATAGCTAGACAATGCACCATGTATCTTACCTCCTATAAGAGTAAGGGATGGTTTTTTATACCCAATTGTTTTCATATTACATAGCTTAGTCAATGTTATTACATAATCATAACATATGAAATCACCAAGTAATTCATTATTTTCATAAACATAACTTGAATGAATTTATCATATCGATCAGAGTGCATGATGGTACCAATCATTCAATAGCATATTAGTGCATGATGGTACCAAGCTTTCAATAACATATTCAATATTATACATGCATAATTTATTCAAAGTTATCACTTGTTGCAAAAATACATGAATCACCAAACATTTAATAGTACATTCACTATTCCACACACATAATTTAGCCAAAACATGATTTAAAATACATGAAAATGCCCAAAAATAATTGATATAATCATCATTAACAATAATTTAATGAATCTTCATTTTACACAATTTTTATTTTTATCCATAACACATTAAGATATCCTAATTTGTAATTAATGCAAATCACCACTCTAATTTTAGTTCCAATGTAACTATTGACCTCTTCTCATTGTCATTAATGAACCATCTAGTAGCATCTATTCCTCCTAATATTTATACCTAACTTCCACTTAACTAACTGATCACAAAGCATAAAATTTAATGGCTTGTTCCCCAATGAATCTTTCCACCTCTAAGAGTTAATATGCATATGAATCTTTCTTTTTATGTGTAGAGCAGGGTCGTCAAGAAAGATATACATCTGGAAGATTTCCAATACCACCACATTTGAAACATTTTGGCTCTTTCTTGTGCCAACAAGATCTATAATAAGTTAAATCACTAGAAGAACCACATGAGTGAGAATAATGCCGATGGTGATGTTTATATTTTGAAGATCCTGGAGAGTGCCAATGAGAATGCTATGGAGATCATCTCGAATGGTGTGAAGAGTGTCTCAGAGAATGACTCAGAGAGTGTTTTATAGAATGCTTCTAAAACCATATCTATATATGTCAATGATCTCTATGATGGGACTTGTTCTTTGTATAGTGAGCCTCTTTAGTAGGCATATTCTTCTTCTTTGCAAAATATCACTCATGTTGAGTCAATAACTCACAAATGAGTCAAAAGTGACACCACTAAGCTTATCATTAAGATTTAGTATTTTAACAAAATTAGTGTATCTAGAAGTAAGGCTATGCAATGTGATGGAAATCAACATGCCATTATCAATTTTACCCCCTATAGTACAATAATATTTTTTTAGTTTTTTCATACGAGAGAGATATTGAGATACATCTCCTTTAGTGTTAAGATTATTGTTAAGAAATTACATTAAGAGATCAATCTTCTTATAGGCAGGTTATTTGTCATACAAATCTTTTAATTCTTTACATGTTCTAGTTTTAACAAATTCAATATGAATAATCACTTGTGCAGAACATGAATATTTTAATAAAGCAAGGGCACACTTATCTCATTTTTGATACTCAAGTAAATTTTTAGCTTCAATGGGTGGCATAGTGTCTTTTTCAATTATTTCTCGTAAAGTGTTAAAAGTGAGTGTATTTTCCATGTTCATCAACCATTCCTTGTAATTTTTCAAAGTTAAGCATCCATTTTTAGAAATTGATCTCATTATTTTTGCCATGATACTTACAAAGAAGGAAACCAACAAGATAAATACTACTCGAGGTTTTCCTTTACCCTCGTAATTAGATTCAATACCAAAAAAAATCAATCACACCTTATATCTCCTGTTACACCCTTATAATTCCTTTACAAATTTAAATGAGATCAAAAAGAAAATTTGATTAAAATATGATATTAAATGGTTTTGAACCTTTAACCTCTTCTTATGCAAAAGACTACCAAAATTAGTACATCCAACTTCCCATTAACCAAGTTGAAAGTATGAAGACAAATTATTACAAATATGCTTGGTTTTCCAAACTAAAAATAAAAAATTACTTTCACAATTTTTTTTTTGCAGCTCTAAGTTGTTTTGGTGGAGTGCACAAGTTTTGAACTAGCTTTGAGTAGTGGATCTCCTTATTTGATCTTACAATGGCATCCTTTTGGATGATGGGTTATTTTTGGTTTGTTGGTCTTCTTTTCATAAATGCCTAATGCTGACTTTAAATCTTATGTGTTATACTATACCAGGGAATCAATATATTTTCGAATATAATTTTAAGAAAACTTCTGTATAGCTGTACCATGCTACTCTCATAGAGTTATGTCTTATATTCTCACTACAATGTATGGGAATCAAATTTTCCAAAGCCATCATACAAAATTATACAAATAGAATAGGAGATTTTTTTATGGATTTCATGCTTGGTTTGGTGACCACCATGTAAAATAATAAATTCAGGAATAATTTTTTAGGAAGAATTGTGCCTTACAAAATAATGTGTGTTAGCACCAACAAATCAACCAAACAAATTTCTTCGATCCTACACAAAAAAATATTACGAGTCACCTTGTTGGATCATGATTCACCTATAGCCCCTGAAACATCGGTATGCATGAAATGTTGGTCTTAAAAGAAAATAAATTACCTTCCCTTTGTTGCGTGGCTCTGATAAATCTTCAATAAATTATCTTCCTTTCAATCCTCCATGACTTCTTTGTGATCTGATACCACTATTAAGTCCCAGACGGGAGGAATCATAATATAAAAATACATTCAATGTTAACTCTCATTTTAATTTTATACGTTCATAAGCTTTTAAAATCTTGGTCAAGTTGGTTACAAAGAAACCAACTAATAGGTTTTAACCAACTTGACAACTAACCAAAATAATCAAATAAACTAAAACATAAACAAACTTATTTTGGATAAATAATCCAACATATCTACAATAATCAAGGGACAAAATTTTCCAAATGAAGGGATAAACCCCAAACTTAATGGTTGCAAACACATTTGAAGGGTTTAATTGTGCTACAAGTGTTATAATTTTACAAAATATAAGTTGTAATTTTGAAAATTGTCATGCAAAGCTAGAGCTTCCATTGTCCGTTTAAGATGAAAAAGGAGAAAAATCATTTCTCTACAACATTGAAATCATTTATGGAGTTAGATCTGCACTAAAACAGTCCCATCTCCAAAAATTTAATATCTTCTCTAGGTGACATCACGGTAACAAGCAATAAAAGATAATTCTACACAAAAACAAATGGAGAAAGGGAAGAGAGAAATATGAGGTAGTTACGATCATATCATGGATTTGATACCATGTTATAATTTGTAAGTATACCACTACATGATCAACTGTATATAGGTAACCTGCATAAGGATATGGAAATCATAATGGTGTTCTTCTTTCCCTAAATATTACATATTGAAAAAGTAGATAGATAAATATAATCTTTGTTGTTTTATTATCCATAACCTGCCATCCACACACACACACACACACACACAAGGGAAGGAAAGTGGGTTCACATTTGGTATTGTGAGAATAATTTAGTAGATATAAATAGTATATATCCATGTGTAAAATTCTCATGAGTTTACAAATAGATAGTGACCATGTGCACACCTACTAAATTTGAAAATTGCATGCTAACCCATATTACCCAAGTGTATACCACACTTGGGTTAATATTTTAATTAGATAATGCTTTTTTTTCATGTATGTATGTGTGAACTTTAGTTTCTTGTCTTTAAGACAATTTAGTTTCTATTTCATCTTTGGATATGCTTGAGCATGATGATGACTTTATACACATATATTTGTTTATGAGTATTATTGTGGTGTTATTACATAAATAAGTGTTCGTATACTTACATTATTTAGTGCTAAGTTACATGATGATTTCTTAGGTAGTAGTATATTGCAACATGTCATCATTTGCTTATGCTAATAATATGTTATATGAATTGCATTATAAATGTTTGAATTGTTTTATAAAGTGGAACATGTGTTTTGAGACCATGGAAGAATATATTTTGCATAACTTAATTATTTGAGACATTTTTGTGAATACGTTTTCATTATTGAGACAATATCATAATCATTTTAGACCGGTTCCTATGGCATTGGATTTCAACTTCTGTCTTGAGCATGTTATCGTTGCAGGTCATTTCGATAAGTATCTTCAACATAAGTTATACCACTTTGATATTGCATTAAATATTGATATTAGTAAAAGTAATACTTCCTTATGTCTAAGTTTTTAAAACTTTTTCTTAAGTGGTGGCATATGGTTAATGTGGATTAAAACCCATATGTGATAAGGTCACTATGTGGAAATGCAAATGGGATGACATTGTTTAAGAATCCATATTAAGTTTTAAGGGAAATTAAACTTGAAAACATGTTAAGTATGCATGACATGCCTTTGATTATAAATCATAAGTTATATGACTTTTAATTTGAGCCACCTAGATGGGGGAAAATGATCTGAGGTATTAGTTGATAATTTATTATGATTATTGATATTGTACTGTGATCAATATAGGTCAAATTTATCACTTGAGTGTAACATATACCAAAAATTACAAACTCAAAAAAATCTTCCTTATTAAAACATCCACCAGTTTAGTTACAACCTTATTCTGTAATCAATAACACTTAACATTTCCACTCAAAGGTTTGCATACAACATTATATATGATGATATTTAACATATAATTTAGGTATAATATTTATCAAAAACCCATCATGAATAATAAATAGAACATTCATTTCATTATAATACATCAAGTATGAATATGCCATAATACATTTCTAGGCAAAATTACTACAATACAATTCATGAGCCATCCTAGGCATATGTCCATGAATTGACATAATTTAAACCAAATATTTTTAATAAACATAATATGTTACAATAGATATTCCCTCCAAATGATAACACCAAGATTTGAGACTAGTTTTACACGAGGAGGAACTCTCCATCTACAAATTTATAGAGCCAGATAAATGGAAAAGATGATCCCAACCAATGTTGAATGACTCGATTCTCCCTGACCTCATAATAGTGGATCTATGTAACAATAGTTTGTAAATTATTAAGGACCAATGAATGCATCTAATAATATCATCATATAAACCATGCTCATGTAAAGCATACAATCATCATGAGTAACACACATATGCATGCTCATTCAAGGCATGAAACCAACATTATTAACACATATAACCATTATCCCAATGTTCTAAGAATATAATTAAGACTTAAAGTTTGATATAGTCAACGTATGCATAGTTATCATGCACCACACATCCTATCCTCCCATAAGAGCAAGATATACAATAGTTCCCACATGTTCCCCATTATTTCACATGCTACAAAATATAAAATAAATATTGTTTCTTATCAATATAAGGTAATTAAAATTTAAATACACATACTAACAATGGAATGAAACACAATAGCTATTATCCCCCATAATAGTAAGAAAAGTAATTGTTCCACAGTTGTTCTTGCTAATTTACACAACACACATAAAAATAATACATATTAACATTTTTCAAAAAAATAAAATGAAATCCTAGTAATGCCTAATATGATAGTGGAACGAGACATCACACTACTTACTCCCCATAATAACAAGTGATGTTTCCATTCACCAATTTCCTATTGAATATATATGATTAAAACATGGCCTAGTGTATAACTAGGTAGACTAATGTGAAATTATAACACAACAATCATACCCATAAAACACATGAATCAAAAATATTATGAAGGTAGACTATAACAATCCAAAGAAAAATTCTAACTAACGGTGACATCCTTTTTATCATAGAAAAACAATGCAATTATTGGAAAAAATTCTAATGTAGCTAAAAAACTATATGAAAATTTATTCATATATTCATTCATACATTCTACCATTCATTTAAATTTAAAATTAATACTAGCTACTTGACATGATGCTTTGTGTCTCATCCATTGGCTTGATGCTCATTGAGACTTGAAAATTATACCATTAACATAACAAAAATTGCCTACCCATGCAATTAATAGTATTTTTCATGAATTATCTCCCTTTCAATTCATTCATATTTTTCATACCTTTACCATGTAGCAAATCTTAACCATCACAAGTCAAGTTTATGTTGAACTATAACTAAGGATCAACACTTGGATAACTATATGTGGTTATCCAATAGTATATATCCTAGTTTCATTGTGGCTACTACCTATTATTTGGAATTACCATAATCTTAAATATTCTATGTTCATATAAAACTCCATAATATTCATGTTGTGCAAATGAGACCAAACAAATGCAAAATAGAATGTGTGACGTCGAAAATATTTTTGGATTTTGAATTTTTTATTTTATGTTTTTAGGCCCATACATGCCAAGGAGCCAATAGAATGCGTAGATGTCAAAAACCCAAAAATATTATTGGGCCCTTATTTTTTAAAGGCTATCGACTATTCTGGGTGAACCATGTTAAATCTGTGTCTATCTATTATGTTGCATTTTCTAGATTTTATTTCCATCTTTAATTCATTAATATTGCTCTGTGTTCTATATTCCTAACAACCTCAAATCTTTCAATTTGTAAATCAAGACTCATGTAGTCCAACAAGTAGTCTAGTTCAATTTAAATTTTGGTACAAGGGGTTCATAAACTTTAATATATTGAAAATTATAATAAAATCAAAGTGAAATATCTCATGGGACTTCCCTTATATCTTAATCTCATTGTAAAAATGCATCATGCACTTATGTACTTATAGAAATATTAAATTTTAATTAGAATCCTATTGGCATAAAAGGCTGACATAAGAAGAAAAAAATAAAAAATGAAATAAGGGGTAAAGGTCCCACAAAAGTAGAAAAAACCAAGATTGGTTGTATATCTTGGACATACCAAAATTGAATGACTTGATCATGGTCAAACCAGGATTGAATGATTAGATTTTGGTTAGAGAATAATAGAGATAAAATCAAATTCATGGATAGATATGAATGGAGACAAATACCTAGAGGATAAACAAGAGAGAGAGAAAATTGAAATAACAAAGGAAATCCTAGGTGAATAGAGAAGTGGAAGAAAACAAGAGAAGAAGAAAGATAAGAAAAAGTTATAATAAGATCCTAATCTGATATTGATCCAAAATCACATAAGTACACTAATTCCATATAAAATAACTAGTCATCTAGCAAAATTATGTGTCTACATAATGCTCCAATTTGATGTGTGCATGCATACATATCAAAGCAAAAAAAACAAGTACACATAGAAGGCTCATAAAAGAAGTTACAACTAAAACTTGTAAATATTGCTCAAATTTAATATTGAATATGATAATGATTTTAAATTAAAATGATGAGATAGGTTACCTTATCATAGTGTCCAACTCATGTGATCAGTAAAATTAAAAAAAAAAAACATGTCTACTTGCCAATCTACATAAATGTCCTGACTACCATTGAGGGTCCTAAAATCTAAAAAAATGCTCTTGGGAATGGAGTGTGGATATCTGGTGTACCTAAAAATAAATGGAAACATTCACAAGTAGATCAATGTCTATATAAATTGATGATAAAATATTTTTAAAAATAACCGATCAAAATAAAAAGGTAGGAATAAATACACCTAGTGGTATGCAAATTACAGTGGCATCTATATAAAATCTCTAAATGCAAAAAATGTGTATTATAATTCTTTTATGTGCACATGTGCCTTATAAATATCTAGCACATACCTTTCAACTTTAGAAGCAAGTAATTGTAGTGTGCCCTTTTATTTGCCTTATAGAAGAATGATGATTGCCTCCAACTATGTAGGGGGAATGTATTATAACTCTCTAATGTGTGGTATCACATGGATAAAGATAAGATAAGTGGATCATATTCCCCCCTTTCAAGTTATGGGATAAACTACACAACACTCATATAAAAATAAAGCAATTATG
The DNA here is from genome assembly GCA_037957365.1 of Torreya grandis. Taxonomy (NCBI): domain Eukaryota; kingdom Viridiplantae; phylum Streptophyta; class Pinopsida; order Cupressales; family Taxaceae; genus Torreya; species Torreya grandis. The sequence continues at coordinate 992,417 of JARHVA010001123.1, read as the reverse complement.
TGTACCATGTATTAAATATATTGATCATAAGAAAAAATAATTGTCGAAAGAACATTTATCACATATTTTGATATAATGAAATAAATTTATCATTATTAAAGAACATATATGACCCAAGAGAGTATGAACATTACAAATATAAATCATGTAAATTATTTATGCAATTGAAGAAAGTATTACTTTTAAGGGTCTAAATCATGTAAATCATTTATGATTCAATAAATTACAAATACCATGGGTGTAAATCATCATATAGGGAAGGCAGTAATAGGTTTCACCTATATTTGTATGTGATAAGAAGTGAGGGTGAAAATTATATGTCTCAAATTAGATACAATATAATAAATAAATCACAACAATAACATGCCCCCAATAGAGAAATGATGTAGGTAATGAATCATGTAAATAACATTTCAAAATATAAGAGTGTGGACCCTATGTGTACATGGGCATGCAATCCCCTATTGAGTGGTATATAATATATGAATCCTACAACTAGTATGCACCCATATATGTATGATAAGGAACCACATCAATGTGGGCAATTGGGAGTAAAAATATATGTAAAGATAACAACTAAAGTACTTTGAGATACATCCCAACACGACTATAGAAAGATACCCAAATGAAAATAAATGAGGTAAACATGCAAAGAGTGCCCAAGAAAAAATTGGAGAAAAACATGAAAAATGTGAAAGTAAAGAAAAATCAACTATGTAAAACAAAAACAATAAAAAAAAGACTCAAGTGTAAAATATATGCAAGTGAATAACATTTATTATATTTTAAAAATGTTTTCTCTCTAATGTATTTAGTAGGTATGCTCGTGAGACAAGTTTTTTGTGATAACAAAAGGACCTAGATAATAAGGCTTGAGCTTGCCTTTATTGTCTTTATATACATTTATATTATTTTATAACCTTATCACTAACATTTGATTCTCTTGATTATATCTTTTTACTATAGGCTTTCTTGATGTAATTTTGGTAAAATTTTAGGTGTTTAATAGCATGAATATGTGTTAAATATAAAATTTCTAATTGTTTAATATTTTTTATCTATATTCATTATCATAAATAATAAAATTTAGTGACACTTAAAGTGAAGGAATATTAAGCTATAAGGGAACTAATACCTTTGCACCATAAGTTAGAGAATATGGAGTGGCCTCTATTACTATCCTTACACTTTTTATATATGTCCATGATGTGTTTATTATTTAGTTATGCCAATCTTATCCATGATTACTCATTGTCTTATATAAAATATTAATAATTGTCTTATTGAGAGCCTTGGCTTGGTCATTTCATTGGGGTAATAAAGAGTTGAAAATGTATGGAAAATATTGAATTTAGAACAAAACTTATTTTATATCTTATTCTTGAATGATGATCCATTGTTTGTAATAATAGATGATGGTTGACCAAAATGAGAAATTTTAGGCACCTAATTTTTGTATAAGACCCTTTTCCATTGTGTCTTTGTGATGCATTATCAAACTTGGTCCATTTATGTACATTTGGATATTTTAAAACACCTTTAATCCACATTAAACTCTTTTAGGCCTTGAATCATCTAGATTTGCTCATAAAAACCTTAGATTTGTCAATAGAAACACCAATATCTAATCAGTCATCCTCCATTCAACTTGATCTTATTTTTTAAACTTTTTCCCTTCAAGTCATAATTGATGGTTTTTAGTTTTGACCCTCAACCTTTTTTGGGTACTTTCCACCATAGATTGATTCTTTGTGCCTTGATTCTTGATTATCACTATATGGTTTCCTTATGTGTGAAGTGTCATATGTAGTCATATATATGCAAATCCACATTAATCCATTACACATAGAATATTTTCATTTATAATAAAGTAATTAAGTTTTCCTTGATTTTAGATTGAGTCACACATTGAGGCTATCCTTTACTCATTTGTCTAAGGAGCATACATGCTAAGTATACATTACATCAAAACAAATCCAAGTTTTATGCCATCACATATTATACCAAGATAAGGTTATATTAAATCATATAGTTTCATTTTATTATCTAGGGAGAGGAGGTGAAACCTATGTTAAGCATGGGATATATATTTTGCTTAATCAAATTCATTTTGTTTTAACCACTTAATCATACATTCAAGATATGCAATAAAACTGAAAGCAATAACATGAACCACATAAGAGAGAGAGAGAGACACTAGATTTTACGTGGAAACCCAAAGTGGGAAAAACCGTAGAGAACAATCTCAAGTATATAAATGAGCACCAAATCAATTTACAAAGTTCACAAGCACCAACTTGCATGAGCACCAACCCCTTTACTGAGCACCAACACAATAATTATTCGTGAGCACCTACGCACAGGAGCACCAACCCCTCTTGTGTATAAAACACCAACTATCTCTCAATGTTTCTTTCTCAACAAATGATAGCACACTATTATATCTCTTCTCTTTTATTTACTTTCCTATGCTCTTCTTATCTAGATAAAATCATTCACTTCTATATCTCTAAATGACTTCCCAAGCCTCCTTTTATATCTTTCCAAATGACCTTTGGCATTCACCCTTGCATGACCCTTTGGATTCTTTCTTTGTCTTTACCTAGTGACTCTTCGAATTCCTCAAGGTGACCCTTCATAGAGAAATGTGTCCTTTTCCTCTTTTATATTTAGTGATGACTCTTTGGATTCCTCAAGGTGACCCTTCATGGATAAATGCGTACTTTTCCTCTTTTGTCTTTAGTGATGAATCTTTGACTTCCTCATGGATCCTTTTTTGTCTTTATGAAACCAAAAATATATTTGTCAATATTTAATTAATATTAACACACTTTAGCCAAGATATAAACATTAAAAACACCTTTAGACATTAAATTATAATTTGACATCAATGATAATATTTCCAATAACCTATCTCTCATTTGGGTTGGGATTCACTCACAAGCACTGGAACTACATAGAGCCCCGATTCTAAGTGTACATGATACATATTTAAACTCAAATAAACACCTTTGAATAATCCATATATCTTAAAAAATAAGTTTCTCAGACACAATCATCAAGTATTTTTAAGTGTTATTCAAATTCAACCAAGGAGTCTACATATTGAGTTTATGTTACATCAATATCATTTCAAGTCTTGCGCCATCACATCTTATAAAAAGAGAAGATCATAATGAAGCATATAGTCACATTGGATTATCTAGGGAGATGATGTGAAGTAATTTATTTAATTAGATTTAGATTCACTCAAAATCACTATAACTACACAAATCCCTAATTCCAAGCATGTGAGATATGTAGCTACAACCCTTCAAGAGGTTTCTTGATCCAACTAAACTAACCATTATATTCCTATTTTGACATTGTGAATAATTAGGTGAAAGTCAAAGGAGAATAAAATCAAACAAGCATCATTAAATATTTTCACTTTTTAATTAACATGATTATAATGATAATGTTTTTGATGGTGTAAATTATAAAAGAGTTCATAGAATTAATTTATAGTATTAATCCAAAAAAACCCTTCATGGTTAGAACCCATGTTGCTTACATTAAAATAAATTCAAAATAAATTTATGGCTAAGGAATCTAATCCTAAGAATATAAATGTTACCATATATCCTTTGAATGTTTATAGTAAACCTATTAGATAATCTCCTTATACATCAAGTGGAAAGGATAGTGATTCTACTCAAACCTATATGCATGCACCCAAAGTTACTTCTCCTCAAATTAATATTTATATTTTTGTACAATCTACTACATATTTTATATCTCTTATAGCTAATGTAAAATCTCAAACCGCTTTTAATGATTTACCTTTTGGTCTTGGTCTTAGAAAAAATATTAAAGCCTTTATTTATACCAATTAAAATCATACTTTAGATTATCCACATGCTAATACATATAAAGATGCATAAATTCAACAATATCTCTAATAAATTCAAGTATAATTAAGAATATTTCCCAAATATATCAATAACCCAACTATGTAGTAACTTTTATGACATATTACACAACCCAATGGCTCATGAGGTTCTCACTCACCCTTTAACTATCAATTTTATAGTGCTTAAATTTTAAATTTACAGTGACATGGGTGACCTTTGGCATCAAATTTTACTCAAGGATTATTTTCCTCATGATTTGGTTTTGAACATGATGATCTATTAATATCCAACCTCTTTACAAAAATTTTAAAGGATTATGCCATGGATTGGTTTTATGCCTTACCAGTAGGTTCCATGTGTTGATTTAATAATTTTGTCGATATATTCTTAGCTCACTTTTATATCAAAATTCACCAAAAGGTTACATTTTCTAAAATTTATTAACTTAAAAAAAAATATGATAATAGTTTTAGTATGTTCTTCGATTTAAAACTATGTATACAAAAATGTCTCACCAAATAACCGATAGTGAGTTACAAAGTATTTTATCAAACAATTTTATTTAGCCACAAAAATAATGTTAAATACTTACCAATATTTAGATGAGTTTTTCCACATGGTTTATAACCTTGAGATTAAAGTTTTAGAGGCTAATATACTCAAATATCAGTTTAAGTCCTACCTATATTAACAAATCCAAATACTAAGGTAAGTCAACATTCAAAGTTAAGGCTAATGATCCTCCAAATTTTCAAGATAAGAATGAGGTAGAAAGTGTAAAAGTAATTTAAACACCAATTAACATGCTCCGACCACCTTGAGAGTCTATAAGATTTAAAAGGTTAACATATAATCCTCACCAAGTGCTTAAAAGGTTGCTTAAATGCAACATGATATATTTACCTCTGCAACATGAGTTGGATACAAGGCCTAGAGGCTATGATATTAATGAATATTATGAGTATCATAGATCTTCAAGACATAATACCAATTTATGTTATTCATTGATACATAAGATGAAATACATAATCAATAGTAATATTATTCAAGTGGAAGTACATTATACAAAATTGAATGATTCCATTGCTACACCAAAATAATGTTCATAAATATTAAACAATCCAATTCCAAATCATAATGCTAATAAGTAATAAAATTTTCACATGCTTATACCTAAAAATAAACCAATGATTTTTAATGACTATATCTTAGATGATATTATAGGCAAGGTCATCAGTTCTGGAAATCAAGCCCCATCTATTAAATTCTATGACTATGAGATTCCAAATGATGATACTAAAAATGGTCCACTCTATATACATGATTTATTGGACTTTATTTTATGATTAAAAATGAAATCATGATAGATAATAGATCAAGTCATAATATAATTATAATGCCATTTATAGATAGTATATGGTATACTGAACAAGACTTAGAAAAACCCTACTTTTTAATAGTTATGATGATCTTACACAAACACTCATCAGTTGTATCACATTACCAATCACCATTGGTATTAAGAACCATTTTTAGTATGGTTCTAAATATTTTTAGATAGTTGGTCTTGTGACATATTACTTTGGTGCCCATGGCTAAATTAAATGACAGTAATGCCTTCTACATTATATTTATGTCTTAAGTTTTTTCATGATAATAACATATATACCATTCATGGTGCACATTATGAGTTACTCATCCCACATAATAAAAAACATATAATATTACCTATAATGATTCCTAAAAATAAAATCATTTAACCTCATGTGGTATCTACTATAATTTCACCACGTACAATTATGTCTCTTATAGTTCTTACATTTATAGTTCTTATTTCTCAATTTATAACTTGGAGAGTTATAACTCCAATTTCACCACCAAAAATAATGTACTTGTGACCACTCCTATACATGTAGACACATCAATTAACATTTATTTATAAAAATGTACTTGTGACCATTCCTTATACACACTTAGTCTATGCCTAATTCCATAGTCATTGGCCACCCTTCATTCACTTATTATGTGGATGACCCTTACTTCTTAAGTAAATTATGATTATAAACATCTCTATATAAATTTATAAATATCCTAATCTCACTTTTAAACTAATTGAAACTTACAATTTAGTTATTTTTGCTCTTTAGATAAGACCACTCCATTTGGACTATCCCACTCCTTGGTCTTATGTAATTCCATTGATCGCATCCTCCCTAAAAATGACATTTTTTATCAAATTAAAAATTACCCAATGGGTCATCCCATATGTTTCATGATTCCTATACAAATTAATTACAAAATTATCACTATAAAGTGACATTTTATAACCACTATCCACTAGAGGATAATATGATTGAAAAACACCAGAATATTTAATTGCACATTCAGGGAAAATCACCTATTTTTTCAATATAAAGTCCACACAACCATAGTAGTTGATAACTACATCTACATACACCTCCAAGTTCATAGGTCATTTTTGAAGCACTTAATCACACTAGGATTGCGCCAACATTAAAAAAAATTCAACAGTTTTTCACACACACCACCATAACATAGGATAACTACATGTAGTTTGATCCTTTTTTGAAGTATTGATATGTAGGAAAAACTCAAAATGAGGGGTGTTGAGGTTTATCAAAACTTAAACTTGTGGCCTATTAAACTAGGGTTACAAGTGAATAAGAATATACATAGTGGTTTCTAAAACATATCAATAACTCCCGCATAATAATCTAAAACATACATGAGAAGTGAACCTATCACATCAGTCACTTAGAGAAAAAACTTATCAAAAACTAGCATTCCCTAAGGAAAAAAATACAAGTTACCCCTATCTAATTTTAGTGGCATTATAACAGATATAATTGAAACCTAATCCTAATTCAAAGCGTCATTATAAATCCATATAGTCAATTTCACACACTTATAGTCCTAAATTCCTAGTTTCTAGCTAAGATATTTCCTTCTAGTATTTTCCATTTTTAGCATATTTCCAAATATAACAAGTTACAAATTAGTTTGTGTCATTTATGCATATCTGTAGCATTCTAATTTTACCCAAAAGTTTGTCTAATTAGGGAATTAATCATTTATTTACCAAATTTGATAATAAAAAAATGTCTTAATTTTATGCATGCTAATAAAGTATATGATATATGTGGTGCACATTAGAAGTTACTCATACCACATAGAAAACAACATACAATATTACCTATTGTGATTCCTAAAATAAAATCATTCAACTTCATGTTATCTACTATAATTTGATGCAGGAGCATCATAGCAACTTAGGTAAATAAGGTCAACCATGAAGTAACTAGGTGTTATGTGTTTGGGGTCTCATAAGATTCATGGGAAGGTATTTGAGTTGTTGAAAGAGTCTCTAGGTGTCCTTTAGTATCCCTTTGGCATTTTACTGCCAAAAAGACCAATTTGAATATTTGAATATTATATGAGAGTTTAATAGAATTTTGAGAGTTGTCATGAAATTCAATGTTGGTAAGATGTTAGTATAATGTCATATATGGACCTAGGAGGGTGTCTAAGGTGTTATACATGCATGATATAGAGAATAAGACTGGTAATAAAAGTGTCATGATATAACTGCCAACTTGAGTGAAGTGACCTTGAAAGTAGGAAAGTTTCCCTTGTATGTAGTAAAGAATGTAATGAGATTTTGGTATAATAAATGTGGTAGAATCATTTAGGTTTAGAGTGAGTTTTTTAGAAGGAAAAGGTATGGAAGAGAGAGTGAGGGAAAATAAGAAAATGACAAACAATGAGAAGATTTGGTATTTGTCATGAAGAACAAGAAGTAGAGTAAAATGTAGTTAGTTAACTTTGCATTAAAATCAATAAATGATTAAGTGTTTTTGTGTACCTATGACCACTATATTTTTTTGTGTTATGAATTAATTATGATTTTTTAAAATATCCTTCATGGTTTGAGTTAGTTTTTTTATTGTAGTTACAGGTTTGTATAAGATTGAGTTGAAGAATCCTGTAAATGTATGTTTATGTGTATGTAAATGAGAGAGTAAGAACACTTTAGTAAGTCATATAAATATTAAGGATTACATATATTATTACATCATTACATGATGTTTATTTTTTTTATATAGGACATTGAGTTACACATTAATGGAGTCAAGATCTGGAGCTCCAATCTTTGATACCCTATTCATACAAAGATAGCCACGAATAGTGTTCATATCATTTAGATATTCATGAATATGAATGAGGATTAAATTGGTTTGAAGAGAATAAATAAAGTTATATTAATGAAAAATAATATTTATTTTATATTTAGATACATTGGAGAGTGTAATGGATGAATCAAATCTAGTATAGTTTATCAAAACTCCTAGAATTATGAGATAACACTCATTGGAGCATATTAAAGGTGATTCAAGAATTTTTGGTCATTATATGAGTTCAATAAAAGCGTGTCAAGAATTTACAAAGTCTCATTAAGGTCTGAATTTGTTTATAAACCATTATACCCACATTTGAAGCCTCTCAGGTAGCTACAGTTTTGTGTAACCTTAGATTAGGGTTAAAATTGGATAAAGTCAAATATAAAGAGTTTTAATTAATGAAATAACATGAAACTTGTTATTTTGGCATGTTATGACAAGTGTCAAAGGATTATTATGGTTTTGAATCTATACGGTCTTGTACAATGGGGTTATTATAAATTGTGTTGTAAATTAGGCCTAGAGACCTAATTAGGCTAGTAAAGGTGATGAGTAAGTGGAGATTCATGGAGATTTGAGGAATGAGACCTGGTGTGTATTTGTATGGTTAAAAAGGGTAACAAGATATGGGATTATTTTGTACATAAGATTTATATTTAATTCTAATAAAGAAGTTTTATCCTCTAGGAGGCCTAATTGATAAGGTGAGTACAAAGGAAATAGTACTAATAAATATAATGAGCTTATGAAAATTATTGGAAATAAAAATAGAGATAGAGGGTGAAAAAATATGGTATTATATCTTCTAGGTCGCTTATATAAGGTCTTAATTGAGGAGGTTTGTGTAAAAAAAGGTTATAAGAAGGTAGTCTCTCTATTGAGCTTAAGGTGTGCAAGTGAGTGATGGAGATTGATTAAGAAATTCAAAGGGATTGAAAAAAATATGTTATTACCTATAAATGCCATCCATGTTGGAAGTTTTTATACATGAGATCTATAATAAAATTGATATTTTTGAGCCTTAAGGAGCTAATAACTAATGTGAAGCTAGTGAAATAGTAAAAAGGAGAAGAGAGGAATTGATGTATGGAAAGAGATGTTTGTATGAGTGAGAGGTTTATGAAGGGTCTAAGGATAGTGATAAATGATTTATAGATGATTAATTAATATTTTTATGCATAAGGTGGTTAGTAAGCCTAGTAAAGAGTGAAAGAAACATCGAGGGAAGAAAGTTAAGATAATGTGAAACCAATAATGAAACTTTGAAATTTATGGATAATAGATTGGTTTTGATAGAATAAATAATATATGAGTATGGTGATATACCATAAATATTTAAGAACAACCAGGTATAGGTGCATGTATTCAGAGTAGAGAGTCTAGTGAGTCAAACATTGGTACATAGTGACAAAGTGATGAAAGAACCATCAGAGTTAAGAGTGAATTCTAAAGTCATTAAGTCAAAAATAAAGGATCAAAGTGAAATAGATACTAATAAAGAGTTACAGGCTTGAGGATCTACATCATTTTGGTACTAGAGCAAGATACATATTTTTTAGTCAATGAGAACAAACAAAGCACAAAAAAAACAAAGGTATGTGGCATGTTGGTTATTTCTCATTGTTAATGTTATATGAAATGGGTAAGATTTCAAGAATATTTTAGAATTAGAGGTGTGACAAATATTGAGACTAATAAGTGTAAAATTTTTAGAGAAAATATAGGTAGAGGTGGAAGGTAAGTAGACTCCAAGCTAGGAGAGTCAATTATTGCATGGAAAGGAGATAGTAGCATTGCAGGTAGAAATATTAAGAAAGAAGTGATCAAGAAGAAGAGAGACATAAGTATGAGAGAGTATGATAGTAAGAAGGCAACCAAGGAGTGATAAAAGAGGTGAACTTGAAGATCAAAGTGTAAGAGGTTTTTGAAGCTAAATAAACTAGAGATAAACACGATAAATACTCAGTCAAAGTTATGTAATCATTTGTTTGATTTTTGGTAAACTATAATTACTAAAGTGAAGGAAGTTATTAGCAAAAGGATAAGATGGAGTCTAAGGTCATTGAGGCTTGTGTTAATAGAGCTCAAGAAGAAGTTCAAACTAGGAAGCAAGTTTTAAGTTGGGATGAAGGAGAAAGAAGGTACCAAGTGAAGACAAGAGATGAGAAGATCTCAAGTGAAAACCTATAGGGTACTCAAGTGAAGTACTAAAGAGATGAAGGAAAGGTAGAATATACTTTTAGAGAGGAAAAGAAGAATATAAATCTGAAAATGAAGGACATGGATAAGAATAATCTCTATGAGAAGAATATAAAATAAGATAGAAGAGAGAGAATGTTAGAGAAAGAGATAAGAGACTTGAGGTAAGGTCTCAAGAGTATAGATCAGTTGATATTCATAATAGATCATATGTAAAAGCAAGAAGGAAACCCATGAATTGGATGGGTTATGAATAAAAAGAGATTAAAGTGGTCAATAAAGCTACTTATAAGAGAGAAAAGGCATAAGATAAATACCTTGAGGAAAGAGAAGATAAAGATAAATTCCAATGGAGGCTTGAAGCAATGTAAGTTGCCAAATGAGAAATATGAAGAAGATGAGGTGAAGATATTTATCATTGTGGAGAAAATGAGGGAATATGAGAGATAAGTTTTAATGGAATCAATTTAAGAAGAAAACAAAAAGAAGAGAAGAGTGTCCAAGAAGGAGCCACTCAAATGGATTTTGAGGTCTCTTATTTTACTATCTAACATTGTATTTGAGTTTATATATGTAGGTATGAAGACATTCATGAGCAAGGTGTTGGCAATAAATGGGGCAATAAAATTACTTGGGCAAAAAAATGAGTGTGAAAACAAGAGAGGACAAGTTTATGTTGTCTATGAGGAAGGCAAACATTGTGAAAAGGTCAAAGATGAAGAATATGATAGTGTGTAAGTATTTCAACTAGTCCATGAAAATATAGAAGTTGAATCAAAATTATTTGATGCCTTAGAGAGCATAGAGGAAAAAGAAGTGAAAGATGGACATATGAAAGAGTTTACCAAAAAAAATAACATGGAGGAAGAGCAAAGTAAGTTAAAACCCATTGATAAGGTATATGTAAGTTTAAAATTTGCTATTGATAATGCAAATGTTAATGAAAAGGTGCATAGACAAGTTGACAGGAACAAGGACAAGTGTAGTCCTACAAATTTGGAAAAAGATCATGGATATAGGATGCCATTGTGGATAAAATAACTAGTTGTAGAGGTAAGAGTATAATGTATTCATAAAAGGTAAGTATATGATATAAATTCAAACAAAGAACCGACAAAGAAGGTATAAAGTTTCAATTTTAACAAATGGGTCAATGGAGTCCAAGGCAAGATGAACACATGCAAAGTAAATTATGGGTTCCCAGAGGCAAAAGGGAAGTAGAAAAGGATGTTGTAATTAGTCATGATGAAGAAGACATGCCCCTAGGGAGTCAAAGAGAAAATAAAGGTAAGGATATTGATTGTGATGAATTGCATAATGAAGCATTGAATTAGATATTTTCTAGAAAGGATGAGGTACAATGAAATGTGTTTGAAAGCACTAATAGACACCTAAAAGAATATTTTAATTTTATAATTGAAAATAAGGACATTAAAAATGAAATGTTAATACAAGAGGAAGCATCAAAAGGTTATAAAGTTGATGTGATGCAACTTTAACTTAAAGAAATAGAAAAAGAGCCAATATGGAAAACAATGCCAAAATTTGATGAGGCATATGAAGAACTCGAAGATATATCTTGGAGAGAGGAAATAGAGTTGATAAAGGAGTTATTAAGTTCATAAAATCAGATAGTTTCAAGAGGTACTTGGTTAGATTTGAAGGCAAGCAAGGATAATCAAGAGTCTCTAAAAAATAGTCCTAAAAAGAGGTGTTTATGCACCAAGAAATCAAAGATGAAATAAGTAATGATGAAGAGTGTAAGGATATTTATATGAGTAAAGGAATGAAGAGTATTAAATATAGAGAAAGAATAAGTGTAGGTGTAGAAGAGGAGCATGAGAAAAATGTAGAGGCACATTGGAAGAATGTGTCTCAAAGGAATCATCAAGTGGACAAAGTTGAGTCAAGTCACAAGAAGGTATATGTAACTAAGATTAAAATAGTATATAATTAGGCATATGAAGGGAATTGAATAAGGGTAGAGGCCATGGAGAATGAATCAAAATAGGACATAGGCACGCTGATACATTACATGAGGATGGAGGATGACTTTTTCAAAAGGTAAGACAAGATAAAGAGTAAAAGACAAATATCTAGAATACATTTTGATAAATTAAAAGGAGAGAATAAAAATGGAAAGAGAGGCCAAGTGAGAGAGAAGATTAGGAATTGGAAAGCAAGGAAGAAAGATAAACAAACTATTTGAGTTGGACCTTAAATCTATTCCACATGGGGAATATGATGTAGGAGCATCATAACAACTTGGGTAAACAAGGTTAACCATGAAGTGACTAGGTATTATGTGTGGGGTCTCATAATATCCCTAGGAAGGTATTTGAGTTGTTGAAAGAGTCTCTAGGTGTCCTTCAGTATCCCTTTGGCATTTTTCCACCAAAAAAGCTAATTTGAATATTATATTATATGAGAGTTTAATAGTATTTTGAGAGTTTTCATGAAATATAATGTTGGTAAGATGTTAGTATAAGGCCATATATGTGCCTAGGAGGGTGTCTAAAGTGTTCTATGTGCATGATATAGAGAATAGGATTAGTAAGTTAAGTGTCATGATATAACTTCCAATTTGAGTGAAGTGATTTTAAAAGTAGGGAAGTTTCCCTTGTATGTAGTAAATAATGTAATGATATTTTTGTAGAATAAAGGTGGTATAAACATTGAGGGTTAGATTAAGGTTGGTAGAAGGTAGAGGTATGGAAGAGAGTGTGAGGAAAAACAAGAAAATAACAAAGAATGAGAAGAATTGGTATTTATCATGAAGAACAAAAAGTACAACAAAATGTAGTTGGTTATACTTGCATTGAAATAAATAAATGATTAAGTGTCTTTGTGTACCTTTTCCCATTAGGTTTTTTTATGTTATGAATGACTTATGATGTTTTTAAATATCCTTCATGGTTTGAGTTAGTTTGTTGTTGTAGTTACATGTTTATTTAAGATTGAGTTGAATAATCCTGTAAATGTATGTTTATCTATATGGAAATGAGAGAGTAAGAATATTTTTGTAAGTCATATTAATACTAAAGAGTCCATATATTGTACCATAATTACAAGATGTTTATTATTTATATAGGACATTGAGTAACTCATTGATGGATTTAGGATATGGAGCTACAATCTTTGACACCCTGTTCATACAAAGACAATCATGAATAGTGTTCATCTCATTCAGAGATTTATGCATATGAATGAGGATTAAATTGGTGTTAATAGAATATATAAAGGTAGCTTAATGACAAAGACACTTTATTTTATATTTAAATACAATGGAGAGTGTAATAGATGAATTAAATCCTGTATAGTCTGTCAGAACTCCCAAAAATTTTAGATAATGATCATTAGAGCATATTAAAGGTGATTCAAGAAGTTTTGGTCATTATATAAGTTTAATAAAATCGAGGCAGACATTTACCAAGTCTCATTAAGGTCTGAAATTGTTTATAAACCATTCTACCCACATTTGAAGCCTCTCGAGTAGCTACAGTTTTATGTAACCCTAGATTAGGATTAGAATTGGATAAACTCAAATATAAATAGTTTTAATTGATGAAATAACCTAAAACCTGGTAGTTTGGAATATTATGAAAAATTTAAAAATATTCTTATGGTTTTGAATTTGTACAGTCTTATACGGTGGTGTTATTGCAGACTGTGTTGTGAATTAGGCCTAAAGACCTAATTAAGCTAGTAAAGGTGATGAGTAAGTGGAGATATATGAAGATTTGAGGAGTGAGACTTGGTGTGGAGTTTTATGGTGGAAAAGGGTACAAATATATAGGATTAGTTTGTACAGAGGATTTGTAGTTTAGTCTAACAATGAATCTTTGTCCTCTATGAGGCCTAATTAACAAGGTGAGTATAAAGGAAAGGGTAATAATACATAGAATGAGGTTATGAAAATTATTGGAAAGGAAGATAGAGATAGAGGGTGAAAAAATATGGGATTAGATATTCTATATCACTTACATAAGGTCTTAACTAAGGAGGTTTGTGTAAAAAAAGGCTACAAGAAAGTAGTCTCTCTATTGAGCTTAAGGTGTGTAAGTGAGTGATAAAGATTAAGCAAGATTTTCAAAGGGGTTGAAACAAGTATGTTATGCCCTATAGAGGTCATCCATGTTGAAAGGTTTTATACATGAGATATAGAAAAAGATTGAGGTTTTTGAGCCTTGAGGAGCTAATAACCAATGTGAAGCTAATGAGTGAGTAAAAAGGAGAAGAGAGGAATTTATGGATGGAATGAGATGAGTATACGAGTGAGAGTTTTATGAAGTTTCTAAGGACAGTGAGAAATTATTCAAAGATGTTTAGTGAATAGGGTTATGCATGAGGAGGTTAGTAAGCTTAGTAAAGAGTGAAAGAAACATTGAGGGAAGAGAATTAAGATAGTGTGGAGCCAAGAATGAAAATTTGAAAATTATGGATAATATATTAGTTTTTATAGAATAAATAATGCAGGAGTATGGAGATATGGTATAAATATTCAATAAAAACTAGGTATAGGTGCATGTATTCAAAATAGAGAACCTAGTGAGTCAAGCATTGGTAAAGAGTGACAAAGTGAAGAAAGAACCAATAGAGTTAAGAGTGTATTCTAAAGTCATTATAAGAGTGAATTCTAAAGTCACTAAGTCCACAATAGAGGATCAGAGTTAGATATATAATAATAAAGACTTTCAAGCCTAAGGATTTGCATCATAATTTAACCACCTACAATTATGAATCATATAGTTCTTATATATATAGTTTTGATTTCTCAATTTATAACTTGGAGAGTTATAACTCCTAAAACTACACCATTGAAAACAATGTAATTGTGATTGTATACACAATATTTTCACACTTTTATCAATTAATGATGATTTAGATCTTTTAGGAACCTATCATGACTCAATCTCTCTAAGTGCATGCCTTAAGGGATGCACTACGAAATGGGTGGGTAGACCTTTGGTGCTTCATATGATTATTGTCCCTTATTGTCATATTATTCCCTATCCATTCATCTCCTAAAACCTTTCCCTAAGATATCTATCCTTCCTTGCATATACTATAGTATTTTACTCTTTCTATACTTCTTTCCCTTACTTAGTACCCTTTTTACCTATTCAGTAAGCTAGGTCGACCTGGTTGACCTAGCACAGTTTGGGGTCACTTTAGCTCTTTAGGCCTAGTTTCCACCTAGCCAACTGAGCACAAACTTTAGGCATTAGCTTGATAATGTGATAGGTTGACTTGATAAACCATGCATAGCTGACATGTCCAAGTGATTTTTGGGTCAGATACTCTTATATATTCAAGGCTATTTCAATCAATTCTATATGAAGGCAATCAGGAGTTATTATTCATTTGTGCTTCTTCATAATTTGCTCTTCCACCATTCTACTTGAGGATTATTAGCTTAGGTTTATTATTTGGATAATATTAGTCTTTTGGATAGGTCTTGGATGCTTTGGCCTATCAAATTGATCCTTAAAAACCACAACAACCTCTTGTGAATCCCCATTGGCCAAGGGAGAGATTGAGTCACAATGGGTTCACATTCAGGTAAGTATATTCTAACTTTGTTATCCTCTCTTTTAGTAAATAGAAGTAGCATAAGTATTGGCTCAAATAATATTACTCCTCATATTACAAGTATTAAGGTATTACTCATACTTAATTCATTTGAAGTTTCCTATATATGTATTTGATTGCTTTGCATCTAACCCCTTATTTTATGCCATAAGGTGAGTACTAGATTAGTGTACTTTTCTTGTTATTAGATTATTTTGCTTTCTTTTTTATTATCATAAGTGAATATAGAAACAATATGAATCTTTTAGGGTTATTGTGTGATTATGTTAGATTGTAAGCTTTGGAACCCTACCTAGCATGATGTGTTGTGACAGATGATACAAGTGATCCCCTAATCAAGTCTAACAAATCCTCATATTGGTCATGATCTTACTTAACAAGTGTGTGCCCCAATATAAAGTGTATATGTGATCTTCTTATCTAATCTAGGATTTATTCATGCACACCATGAAATTATAATTTCATACATTTTGGTGAACCTGATGTGAATCTTATCCCACAGCTGGTTAGATTGTCTTCACATTTCCATTTTTGTTTCTTTTCATGTTAGTATTTATCTTTACTTTAGTTTCACCTTCATGATACATTATTTTTATCATAATTTTTTATCACTTATTTCTTACCTATTTGCATTCTCTACTTCATCATGAATCAAATGCATTTTATGGTTTGGAAAATGGATGATTAGAACTAAAGATATAAGCAAAACAAGGAACCTATCTTCTGTACTAGGTCAACCTCATTGACCTAGTGCTTTTTATGACCTCTATACACTATAATGGGTTGACTTGATCGACCCTTTATAATCTTTAGGCCTTGTATTTTGTACTAGGTTGATTGGGTTAACCCAGTACTATTTTATGCCATTTTTGCTTTCCAATTAAGCTTTCTACATTCTTTGTATGTCTAACTTGGTTCTATATCTACCTAATTTAGTTCTCTATCTCTATCTATTATTATTATTATTTAGAATTTTATTCCTTTTATCCTCAATCATCATATCCTCCATTAGAAACTTCTTGGATAGATTGAATACATTTAAACAGTCTATGGGGTTCTCTTTTCTTCTTATGTTTTCATATCTTTTCTTCCTATTTTTAGCTATTGGGGCATCTTGCAATGTCCATAAAAACATTTATTTATCCTTTGGGGCATCGTAAAAAGCCCATCCACACATTTATTTATCCTTTGGGGTATCTTGTGATGCCAACCCCAATATAATTTTAGACTTTGGGGCATTTTGTGATGCCCATCCCTACATCCACCTACCCTTTGTGGTATCTTGTGATGCCCCCTCTTATTTTCCATTACATGATACCAAAATAATTAAACTCCAAGAAACCTTTCAAGACATATAAGTTTGTCTCTCACATGCTCATCACTATTATAAACATTAATGTAGGATATCATTTCCTTCTTATTATGCTTTCTATCTATATCTATCTATTACTTTTTTCAGGTTACTTAAGCATAGATCTCTCCCTTTATAGTAGTTCCCTCTTGTTCACAAACCTTTATTCCTCCCTTTTGGTCTTTTGATTTCTTGATGTACCATAGTCTTCCTTATTTTCTCTTATTTTACCTTATTTCCATTCTATTTCTATTTGCTAATTTTGATTTAGCACCCCTTGGGTTGTTATTTTGTGAATACATCCCTTGAAAAATCACCATATTTTACTTATCTTCTTTCTCATTTTGTTGTTTTCCATTGTTGTTTTGACATCCTTTGGGTCTTTCTTTGTGAGGTGATTTATACAAAGGCTCCCTCACTTTTTGCTTATCGGTACCCCCTGGGTTTTCCTTTTGTGAGTTACTTGGTAAGACCATAGATAAAATCCAACCCTCGTCATAAAATTACCTTTTTTTTCATCTTCTTTATGATCCTTGTTATTTAGACATTAGCTTTTGCTTCTTTTGCTAGATGAAATCTATAAAAAATCGATGTTAGCATGTTTTCTTCACTTTCCACAGTCTTATGATAAGGAATCACACCTTTTCTAGCATTGTATTCCTTTTTTCCCTTTGTCACATTTTTTACAATTTGAAGAAATTCAAATTTGTTACATGTTTCATTTTCCTCTTGATTTCCCCCTTTTTTCACCTCCACATTTGGATAAAACAAGTTCAAAGTCAAGATAACACTTTTATTTCACCTGTATTTATGAGACTCTTAGACCCTATGATATTTGATTTTCTCCCTCTTAGCAACCTTATCCCAATGTTTTTAAATGAAATTCATGTTTTTAAATGAAATTCATCTTTAGCACCCATGTTTGGTCTTCCAAATCCGTATGGAGGAGGAATTTTAAAAAACAAAATAAAAGAAAGTTAAAAGACAATAATTTGAAAATAAAAGACAATGATATCTAAAAGGCAACACACAAATCTTAAAACTCTAATCACACCAAAAGACATGATTACAAGCACATATCCTATCTCCAATCAAAGCTTAAACTCCATAGTCATCTTCACATAGAGCTAAAGTCCTTTGAGGTGCGGTAGGCTAGTAGATTGGAATAGGGGATTTCAAAAAAATCTATAGTGCTACCTACTTTCTCATGCAAGTACCCAATCTTCATAGTATATCGATGAATCTATAAGGGGTCCTAAGGAGTGGGGACCACATCATGAGGAGGTAGGTCCATTTTACTTTTCATGCATATAGGCTTCATGGGATGATCTATATACTCCATTTATTAACCTAAGACTTGTGTAGCTAAGAAGAGTTCTTTAGATTCCTTAATGTTGATAGTCCTCTTGTTTTGACACCAAATTTGAGTGTCTTGACTTTGATAAAGAGTTCCTCTACCTTGGTTTTTCCTTCATTATCCCCTCCATCTCATTTCATTTCCCTTCTTGATAGACAAATTATGATTCTAAATCTATTTTCCCTCTTCTTTATATTCTTTTTTTCTTCATTTATTAAAAACATTCTAACACTACTTTGTTTCATTTTATCTATCTTTAGACACAAAACAACATGTTTGAGAAATAATGGATCATTTTCATCATGTTCTATATATTTACTAAAACTAATTTTCTTTTCTTTTCCCATTTATCTTGATTTTAATATTCTATTGTTGCAGACACGTGAGTTTGTACCCTTTTTCCATTGTTGCATGAGATGTGTATTGTTACTTCTCACCCAACCATGTTTTTTTTCCCTTTTATGCATCTCCTTTTTCCATTGATGATTGAGATGTTGTTTTACCATTTTCTTTTTGAATATTCTTTTTACCATCTTGTTTCACATGTATCCTTGATTTGATTTGGTGAGTTTTCCTTTTCTTACTTGAGGTTTACTTATTTGAGCTTATTGGTCTTTATTAGCCTTAGTTTTTTGGTTACTCTATTTACTCTTATTTAACTTGGTCATTTGGTCTAACATAGCACTTGTCACCCAGCTTGCCAAATTCCCAAGTACATCATATCTTCATATCACTAATTATCTTATCTTTTCTTGAATTTGTTTATTTTTGCTCCTTAGTTTTGTATTTATAGGTTTATCTAAATTAGTCTCTACACCCTCCATAATCAAAACTAAAACACAACTAACAAACATCCCATGATAAAGGTAAGTCAAGATATGCATCATTTACTTTTCAATTATTTAATTTTTAGTTAGTTTCCTTTTTTGTCATTTACTTTCAGTTATTTTATGATTTTTAAAATACTGCATTTTTTTTAGCATCAACATTGTGTGTCCTTATGTTCTTTCTCGAAGCACCATCCCCTATTACACCTTAGTGACACATGATGAGATTCAAGTGAAGAATATGTATACACATAATATTTTCACACTTTTATCAATTATTGATGTTTTACATCTTGTAGGAACCCATTGTGACTCAATCTCTTTGAGTTCATGCCTTGAGGGGTGCATTGGGAAATGGGTGGACAGATGTTTGGTGCTTTGCAGGATTGTTGTTCCTTATTACCATATTATTCCCTATCCATTCATCTCCTAAATCCTTTCCCTAAGATATCTCTCCTTATTTGCATATTCCTCTAGTATTTTACTCTTTTTTTCCTTCTTTCCCTTGCTTAGTACCCTTTTTAACTATTCAATAAGCTAGGTTAACCTAGTAGACCTATCATAGTTTGGGGTCACTTTAGCTCTTTAGGCTTAGTTTCCATCTGGCCGACCTAGCAAAAAATTTAGGCATTAACCTAATAATGAGATAGGTCAACCTAGTTGACCTAGCATAGTCAACATGTTTGAGTGATTTTCAAGTTAGATAATCCTATATATACAAGGTCATTTTGGTCATTTCCATATGAAGGCAATCAAGAGTTATTATTCACTCACGCTTCTTTATAATCTGCTCTTCGACCATTCTACTTGAGGAGTCTTAGCATAGGTTTATTATTTGTAGAATATTAGTCTTGTGGATAGGTCTTAGATTCTTTGTCCTAATAAAATGATCCTTATAAACCACAACAACATCTTGTGAATCCCCATTGGCCAAGGGAGAGATTGAGTTACGATGGGTTCACATTCAGGCAAGTATATTCTAACTTTGTTCTCCTCTCTTTTAGTAGATATAAGTAGCATAAGTGTTGGATGTAATAATATTACTCCTCATATTCCATGCATTAGGGTGTTACTCATACTTACTTTATTTGAAGTTCCTTATACATGTATTTGATTGCTTTACATCTAACCCCTTACTTTGTGCCTCAAGATTTGGTTAGCACTAGATTAGTTTGATTTTCTTATTATTAGATTAGTTTAATTTCTTGTTTATTATCATAAGTGAATATAGAAACCATAATACTCTTTTAGGGTTGTTTTGCAATTGTGTTAGATTGTAGGCTTTAGAACCCTACCTAGCATGATGTGTTGTGATAGATGATACAAGTGATCCCCTAATCATTTCTAGTAGATCCTCATATTGGCCATGATTCTACTTAACAAGTATGTGCCCCAATTAGAAGTGTAGGTGTGATCTATCTTATCTGATCTAGCATTGATTCATGCACACCATTAAATTTTGATTGCATACATTTTGGTGAACCTGACGTGAATCTTATCCCACCACTGGTTGGATTATCTTCACTTTTCCATTTTTATTTATTTTCATGTTAGTATTTGTCTTTACTTTAGCTTCAACTTCATGATAAATTATTTTTATCATCATTATTATCTCTTATTTCTTACTTATTTGTATACTCTACATCATGAATCCAATGCATTTTATGGTTTGTAAAATGGATGATTAGAACTAAAGATATAGGTAAAACAAGGAACCTATCTGCTGTACTAGGTTGACCTGGTCGACATAGTACTTTTTATGATCTTTATACACTATATTGGGTCGACTTGTTTAATACTGTATAGTCTACAGGCCTTGTCTTCTCTGCTAGGTCGATCGGGTCGACCCATTACTATTTTATGCCTTTTTTTCTTTCCAATTTAGCTTTCTACATTCTTTGTATATCTAACTTAGTTCTATATCTACCTAATTTAGTTCTCTATCTTTGTTTGTTATTATTATTATTATTTAGAATTATATTCCTTTTAACCCCGATCATCATGTCCCCCATTAGAAACTTCTTGGATAGCCTGAATGCATTTAAACACTCTATGGGGTTATCTTTTCTTCCTCTTTATAGCTATTAGGGCAGCTTGCATTGCCCATCCACACATTTATTTAGCATTTGGGGCATCTTAAGATGCCCACCCACTTATAGTTTTAGACTTTGGGGAATCTTGTAATGCCCCCTCTTATTTTCCATTACATACTACTAAACTAATTCAACTCCAAAAAACCTTTTGAGACACATAAGCTTGTCTCTTACATGCTCATCACTAATATAACCATTATTGTAGGATATCATTTCCTTCTTATTATGCTTTCTATCTATATCTATGTAATAATTTTTTTAGGTTACATAAGCACGGATCTCTCTTTTTGTAATAGTTCCCTCTTGTTCACAAACCTTTAGTCCTCCCTTTTGGTCTTTTGCTTTCTTGATGTACCATGGTCTTCCTTATTTTCTCATATTTTATTTTATTTTTCATTATATTTCTATTTGTTAATTTTGATTTAGCAACCCTTGGGTTGTTATTTTATGAATTTCTTCGTAATACTATGGATAAGACCCAACATCCCTCATAAAATCACCAGATTTTACTTATCTTCCTTCTTTTGTTGCTTACCAATGCTGTTTTGGCATCCTTTGGGTCTTTCTTTGTGAGGTGCTTTATACAAAGGCTCCCTCACTTTTTTCTTATTGACACCCCTTAGGTTTTCCTTCTATGATTTGCTTGGTAAGACCATGGATAAAATCCAACCCTCCTCATAAAATTACCTTTCTTTTCATGTTCTTTGTGATCCTCATTATTTAGACATTAGCTTTTGCTTCTTTTGCTAGATGGAATTTGTAAACAAACTATGTTAGCATATTTTCCTTCATTTACCACAGTCTTATGATAAAGAATCATACCTTCACTAGCATTATATTCCTTTGTTCCCTTATTCACATTTTTTACAATTTGAAAAAATTCAAATTTGTTACATGTGTCATTTTCCTCTTGATTTCCCCCTTTCTTTCACCTCCACATTTGGATAAAACAAGGTCAAAGTCAAGATAGAACTTTTATTTCACCTAGATTTATGAGACTCTTAGACCCATGCTCTTTGATTTTCTCTCTCTTAACAACCTTATCCAATAAGAGAAAATCTTTAGAATGGTTAAAGCTAAACTGCTTGAAGTCCAAGCACAATTGGGTACTCTTTTGACCATTGTGCCAATATTCCTGAATGCATTTAAACACTCTATGGGGTTATCTTTTCTTCTTATTCATTCATATCTTTTCTTCCTCTTTTTAGCTATTGGGTCAGCTTGTAATGCCCATCCACACATTTCTTTAGCCTTTGGGGCATCTTAATATGCCCACCCACTTATAGTTTTAGACTTTGCGGCATCTTGCAATGCCCCCTCTTATTTTCCATTACATGCTACCAAACTAATTCAACTCAAAAAAACCTTTTGAGACACATAAGCTTGTCTCTCACATGCTCATCACTAAGATAACCATTAATGTAGGATATCATTTCCTTCTTATTATGCTTTCTATCTATATCTATGTAATAATTTTTGTAGGTTACATAAGCATGGATCTCTCTTTCTGTAATATTTCCCTCTTGTTCACAAACCTTTAGTACTCCCTTTTGGTCTTTTGATTTATTAATGTACCATGGTCTTCCTTATTTTCTCATATTTTATCTTATTTTTCATTATATTTCTATTTGCTAATTTTGATTTAACACCCCTTGGGTTGTTCTTTTATGAATTGCTTCGTAAGACCATGGATAGGACCCAATATCTCTCATAAAATCACCATCTTTTACTTATCTTCCTTATTTTGTTGCTTACCAATTCTATTTTGGCATCCTTTGGGTCTTTCTTTGTGAGGTGCTTTATACAAAGGCTCCCTCACTTTTTTCTTATTGACACCCCTTAGGTTTTCCTTCTGTGAGTTGCTTGGTAAGACTGTGGATAAAACCCAACCCTCATAAAATTACCTTTCTTTTCATGTTCTTTTTGATCCTCATTATTTAGACATTAGCTTTTTCTTCTTTTGATAGATGGAATTTGTAAACAAACTATGTTAACATATTTTCATTCATT
Organism: Torreya grandis; assembly: GCA_037957365.1. Classification (NCBI taxonomy): domain Eukaryota; kingdom Viridiplantae; phylum Streptophyta; class Pinopsida; order Cupressales; family Taxaceae; genus Torreya; species Torreya grandis. Next base: position 968,896 of record JARHVA010001123.1, on the reverse strand, counting down.
TACCATAGTCTTATGATAAATAATCACACCTTCACTAGCATTATATTCCTTTTTTCCCTTTGTCACATTTTTTACAATTTGAAGAAATTTAAATTTGTTACACGTGTCATTTTCCTCTTGATTTTCCCCTTTCTTTCACCTCCACATTTGGATAAAATAAGGTCAAAGTCAAGATAGCACTTTTATTTTACATAGATTTATGAGACTCTTAGACCCCCTGCTCTTTGATTTTCTCTCTCTTAGCAACCTTATCCAATAAGAGAAAATCTTTAGAATGGTTAAAGATAAACTGCTTGAAGTCCAAGCACAACTGGGTACTCTTTCCACCGTTGTGCCAATATGAGATGGGTTCAAAGGCATAATTGGAGATTGATATGATATATATAACATTCATATCAATGGAATTAATTTGATCTATCTACTAAAAAATAGTGCTAATCTCTGAACCATCTTTTTTGGTTTCAATGCGGAACCAAAGTTTTCAAATGAAATTCATCTTTAACACCCATGTTTGGTCTTCCAAATCTATATGGAGGAGGAATTTAAAAAATAAAAAACAAAAGAAAGTTAAAAGCTAATCATTTGAAAACAAAAGGTAATTATATCTAAAAGGCAACATACAAATCTTAAAAGTCTAATCACACCAAAAGACATGATTAAAAGCACATCTCTTATCTCCAATTGAAGCTCAAACTCCATAATAAACTTCACATAGAGCCAGAGTCCTTTGGGGTATGGTAGGCCAGTAGATTGGAATAGGGGATTTAAAAAAAAATCTATAGTGCTACCTACTTTCTCACATAAGTACTCAATCTTCACAGTAGACTGACAACTCTGTAAGGGGTCTTGAGGAGCGGGGAACAGGTCATGGGGAGGTAGGTCCATTTTACTTTTCATGCATATAGCCTTCTTGGGATGATATATATACTGAATTGGTTGACCTAATACTTGTGTATCGAAGAGAAGTTCTTTAGATTCCTTAAGGTCAATAGTCCTCTTGTTTTGAAAAACCAAATTTGAGTGTCTTGACTTTGATAAAGAGTTCCTCTACCTTGATTTTTCCTTCACTATCCCCTCCACCCCATTTCATTTCCCCCATTGATAGACAAATTGTGATTCCGAATCTATTTTCCCTCTTCTTTAAATTCCTTTTTCTTCATTTCTTAAAAACATACTAACACTACTTTATTTCATTTTTATCTATCTTTAGATGCAAAAAAATATGTTTGAGAAACTATGGATCATTTTCATCATGTTCTATATATTTACTAAAATTACTTTCTTTCCCTTTCACATTTATCTTGATTTTATTGTTCTACAATTGTAGATACCTGAGTTCATACCCTTTTTTCCATTATTGCATGAGATGTGAAATGTTACTACTCACCCAACCATGTTGTTTTCCCTTTTATGCATCCCTTTTTTCCATTGATGATTGAGATGTGGATTGTTATTGCTCACTCATCAATGTTATTTTACCATTTTTCTTTTTGAATCCTCTTTTTACCATCTTATTTGACATGTATCCTTGATTTGATTTGGTGAGTTTGCCTTTTCTTACTTGAGGTTTACTTGTTTGATTTTTTTGTCTTTAGTAGCCTTGGCTTTCTTGGTTATTTGGTCTAACATAACACTTGTCACCCAACTTTCCAAATTCCAAAGTATGTCCCATCCACATAGCACCAATTATCTAGGATTTTCTTGCATTTGTTTATTTTTTCTCCTTAGTTTTGTATTTTTGGGTTTGTCCAAAGCAGTCCCTGCACCCTTCATAATCAAAACTAAAACACAACTGACAAACATCCTGTGATAAAGGTAAGTTAAGGTACACATCATTTACTTTTCAGTTATTTAATTTTTAGTTAGTTTCCTTTTTTATCATTTAATTTCAGTTATTTTATGCTTTTTAAAATACTTCATTTTTTTTAGCATCAATGTTGTGTGTGTCCTTATGTTCTTTCTTGAAGCACCATCCCCTATTACGCCTTAGTGACACATGATGAGATTCAAGTGGGGCATATGTATACATATAATATTTTCACACTTTTATTGATTACTAATGATTTTACATCTTACAGGAACCCATCATGACTCAATGTCTTTGAGTGCATGCCTTAAGGGGTGCACTGGAAAAGTTGTGGGCATACCTTTGGTACTTCACCTGATTATTGTCCCTTATTTCCATATTATTCCCTATCCATTCAGATCCTAAAATCTTTACCTAAGCTATCTCTCCTTCCTTGCACATTCCTATAGTATTTTCCTCTTTTTATCATTCTTTTCCTTGATTAGTACCTTTTTTACCTGTTCAGTAAGCTAGGTCGACTTAGCATAGTCTGGGGCCACTTTAGCTCTTTAGGCCTAATTTCCATCTAATTAACCTAGCACAAACTTTAGGTATTATCATGATAATGTGCTAGGTCAACCTGATCAACCTAGCATAACTGACATGGTCAAGTGATTTGTAGGTCAAATACTCCTATATATACAAGGTCATTGTGGTCATTTCCATATGAAGGTAATCAGGAGTTATTATTCGCTTAAGCTTCTTCACAATATGCTCTTTCACCATTCTACTTGAGGAGTCTTAGCTTAGGATTCTTATTTGGATAATCTTAGTCTTATGGATAGGTCTTGGATGCTTTAACCTAACAAAGTGATCCTTTTGAACCACAATAACCTCTTATGAAGCCCCACTGGCCAAGGGAGAGATTGAGTCATGATGGGTTCACATTCAGGTAAGTATAATCTAGCTTTGTTCTTTTCTCTTTTAGTAGATAGAATAGCATAAGTGTTGGATCTAATAATATTACTCCTCATATTCTATGTATTAGGGTGTTATTCATACTTACTTTATTTGAAGTTCCCTATACATGTATTTGATTACTTTGCATCTAACCCCTTACTTTGTGACACAAACTTTAGTGAACACTAGATTAGTTTACTTTTCTTGTTATTAGATTAGTTTCCTTTTTTGTTTATTATCATAAGTGAATATATAAACCATAAGAATATTTTAGGGTTATTGTGTAATTATGTTAGATTGTAAGCTTTAGAACCCTACCTAGCATGATGTGTTGTGATAGATGATACAAGTGATCCCTTAATCAGGTCTAACAGATCCTCATATTGGTCATGCTCCTATTTAATAAGTGTGTACCACATTCAAAAGTGTAGGTATGATCTATCTTATCTGATCTAGGATTTATTCATGCACATCATGTAATTTCAATTGCATACAGTGACCACTCCTATAAATGTAGACACATAAATTAAAATGTATTGCTAAAATAATGTACTTGTGACCATTCCTTATACATAGTTAGCTCATGCCTAATTTCATGGTTTTTGATGACACTTGCTTCACTTCTTATGTGGATGACCCTTATATATTAATGAAATTCTAATTCTAAACATCTCTCTCCAAATTTAAAAATAACCTAAATTAATTTTCAAACTGATCCACACTTATAGTTTAGCTATATTTTCTCTTTGGATAAGGGCACTCCATTTAGACTATCTTAATTCCTAGTCTTATCCAATTTTGTCAACTACATCCTCATGTAAAATAATGGATCTTAACTCAAAATCAAAATTACCCAACATGTCATCCTACACATTTTATGAGTCCCATCTAAAGGAATTTCAAAATGATTACTATAAAGCCACATTTTATGACAATTATCCACTAGAGGTTCATATGACTGAAAAGTACTAGAATATCTAACTATGCATTGAGAGAAAAACACCTATTTATACCAATACAAAGTCCACACAACCCTAACATGTCAAAGCTATGTTTGCATACACCTCCAAGGTCACAAGTCATTTTTGAAGCACTTAATCACACTAGCATTACACCAAAAATTAACATTTTACACCTATATTTCACACACACCATCATTGAATGGGAGAAATACATGGATTTCAATCCATCTTTAGAGTATTGATATGTAGGAAACACTCAACATAGCGGGTGTTGAGGTGTATCACAACTTCAATCGCTAACCCCTTTTTTAATTTTATTTTATTTATCATTCATGGTCTATTGAGCTAGGGTTAAAATTGAATAAGAAGGTATGCAATGGTTTTAACAATAGATCAAGAAGTCTCTCATAGTCAAACATAACAACAAGTGAAACAAACCTCTCACATTATTCTCAAAGAGAAAACCCTCACTAGATGTTGGCACACCTTAAGGATAACAACACAAGCCACCCTATCCAATTCTAGCAGAATTATCTTAGATCTAAGTGAAACCTTGTTCCTAATTCACCACATCGTTATAGAGCCACATAAATTATTTAAAATTGTACTTATGGTCTGACATTCTTATTTTATAGCTACGTTATTTCCTTCTAGCATTTTCCCATTTTAGCATCTTTCCAAATGTAATAAGTTCCAAATTAGTTTGTGTCATTTATTGCATATTTGTAGCATCCTAATTTTACACATAAATTTATCTAATTAGGTAATTGATCATCTATTTTCCAAAATTTTATAATACAAAATTAGCAAACCCGTGTATTGATTGAATTTTGTAAACCTTAACCATAGATGTCATTAGGGTTTCTCTCCTTCCATTTATTACTTCCAATTACTATCTCAAGGGTTTTATATTTGATAAATTCTTTAATATTAGTAACCTTCCATGTTTTGATTTCGTTTTTAATTTAAATTAAGAAAATTATTTCTACCTATCTTAGTTGTAGTGATACATTAAGTTATATCTAAGTTGAATATTTTTATATTTATGTTGATAAAACCATAATGGTAGAGCTAGTTAATAGATTTGATGACACAAATAACAAACAGTTACAAGAATTTAGTTCAAAGAATCAAGATATGAAAGATGTATTCATAAATATTTTGATAGAGGAAATTAAGAGAGCATATATAGGCCAATCATCTGAGACCTCTAATCTTATGAGTTATTTACCTTTTTTGGAACCATTAGATCCCACTTTTATACCAAAATTTACTATGGGGAACCCCAAGTGATTCAAAAAATTAATATGCCATGTCCTAATAAATCATTGGGGAAATCACATTTGGTTAGAAAACATTATTCTTCTACTTATGCACAAGATTAAATCTCTACAAACTAAACTATTACATTTGAAACAAGATGCTTCAAAACCAAATTAGGGGCTTGATTGTCACACTTTATCACACACTACATTGGCACACCACATTGAAACATATCCTCTACCAACTAGTTTTTTGGTACCTAAGATAACACTATATGATGGAAAAGGTGACCATGAGAATCACTTAAAATCATTTCATGGATCATTCTTGGACTATGAATCCAATGATTGGATATTGAACATGTTATTTTAGACAAGTCTAAAAGAATACACATTACGATGGTTCTATGATTTACCACATTAGTTAGTGCATGCATTCAACCATTTGATTGATTTATTTCTTGTACATTTTTCAATAAATATTAGTTAGAATATTTCATATGCTTAGATTGCATAACTCAAACAAGGATCCAATGAGCCTATCATAGAATATGTCTTGAGGTATAAGACCATGCTATCTGAGATGATGGATCTAATTATAGATAATGAATTTCAGGATATAATCAAGTAAATATTTATTAAACACATACAAAATACCATCATATTTAATAAGTTTCTCTCATTCACATATTTATGCCACACAGTAAAGGAAATAAAGGTTATATTATTATAAACCAATAATTCAAAGTATACAACCAACCTAGTTTCTAATTCTTAGGCAAGAAATTTGAGTAAGCCACTATATAAGGTGAGGCCAAATGATAATAAGATTGATCAAAAGGCAAAAATAAATGCAATTTCAAAACTAAATCCATGCATTGCATTATTAGCTCTTCTAAGTAGATAATTCACTAATTTACCAGAAGCTCCATTTAAGGTCCTCGAAATGCTATTGGAATGAAATCTATATTAGAATAATTATTGATATAAGCTTAATTATCTTATTATTGTATTTGTTTATATTTTTGTAACCAAATTGGTTTAATTTTTTTATAGGTAAGTCTATTCTTACTTCCCATTGTGTGTTTGTTTCACATTCCTCCTTTATTCTAGTATCTTGTTATGTGCATATTTATCAGGCTATCTTATTGTGAATAAACACCAAATACTATTGGTGTGTTATTCCTATGGCATTATAATTCTAAAATCTCATATCTCTCCCTCCCATTAAAAATGTTGATGTGAGTAAGCCTCTTCCAAAGGGAATTAAATAGAATGCCTTTTGTGATTTTCATAGAGCATTAGGGAACACTACTAATAGGTACATCAGTTTAAGGCACATGATTTAGGATTTGATTGATGAAAACATAATTGATGTGGGAAAATTTAAAAATATTTTAAAGGAAAATGTAAGTGAAATTAAGTCAGTGAAAATATTTAGTGATCCTTTTCCAAAGCATATAAATACTGAGATAACAAATGCATCCATAGTGCATTATGCATATAATGCACACCCTCAAAAAGTTTCATATTATTCTCATATAGAGACACACCATGATTTTAATGGTATAATTGATACCTATCATACTTCAATACCACCTAGACCACTTATCACATTTGTAGAGCATGAGATAGTCGATGATGATTCAAATTTCCACTCTTTGATCATTCAAGCTCATATTGATCATCAACCTATATATAATGTCATGGTTGATAATGTTTCAAGTGTGAACATGTGAAATATCACACTTTTATACCATATTGGATACAAAAATAAATATTTTTCCTACTACCATAGTCATCAAGGGATTCAATGGTCATATTCATAGTTTTATCGATAAGATTACACTACCACTATAGGTGGGTATAACACATGTGGCCACCAAATTCATGGTTGTACCTAGTGTAGGGGTATTTTATATAATATTAGGCCATCCTTAGATTAATAAAATTCACATAGTTCCTTATAAAATTCATAAATGTTTAATGTATATATATGATAATTAGGTCATCACAGTTTGGGGGTATCCCATATGAATACCCCCACAATAGAAAGATATGGTTCTTGCACAGCATATTTATATTGAACCATATAAAAGGGTTAAAACTCCTTAAAAATTCAAAAATAAAGTGTCTAATCTTCTAAGGAGGTATATACTTGAAAGGTCACTTCAATAGAGTTTTGTCACAGATTCTCGATAACCTCTCTCTACTCATGCACAACACATATTGATATTATATGACACTAAGGGTGATTCACATAGGACACCAATATAAATTTAATACACTCCATGATGGGTTATAAAAATTCATAGAGTTCATCATGGTTAAAAACATGAGAAATATGATACAAATCATCATCATGAAAGTGGCACTTATACTATAGAGAGAAATCATTATTCAGATTATGAATTCAACTCAATTTAGTCACAACTATATGACACTTTCCATTCATGAATGGTCACCCTTATTATGATAGTTAAAAGATATATTGATTTTGAGACCCTTTCAAGAATAATTGATTAGTATCCTTATTTATCTTCCTTAGTTCATATATTAAAAAATACAAATATTTTAGAAAATTCAAAAATCAGGACATATGCATGATTTGTGTAGTTTATTTGTGCCCAATATACTCAATATTTATCTATATATTTAGTTTATATAAAGTGTGTTTCAAAATTTTATTTTAGTGAATGCATAACATACAAGCTTCCATTTATATAAATAATTATAGTTTATTACATTGTCTTAGACCCACAAATATTGCACAGATAAAAATGCTTTGCCCAAATAGTAATATATTGAGCTATTGTCTGATTACACAAAAATTGTCATGGTAAACATAATATATAAATTATCAGACCCCAAAAATACACATTCCTCCTTAAAATTGTTTATATATCGACAAGTTCACAAGGGACATCCTTTTACATAGGTTCTATCATTCTTTAGCAATCCCTTATTGTTCATACCTTAGTTCCTAGCACTGCACAAAATATATTGATATTAATCCCTTAATTTTGAATTGATATATTATTGGATACCTAATTTTTATAATATGCTAGTGTTATTAATTAATTATTTTGATCAATTATATTTACTCTTGCATGTTTTTTGTGTTTGCTTCTATGCTTCATGTCTAGTGTGTTTTCACTATTTTTGGGTTGTGGACATTTGAACATGTCCTTGTGTGTGGCTCTAAGAATATTTTATGGTTATATGTGTGTTATTTATATTTGAATATGTCCATTTTATGTGGTCCCTTGGCTTTCTATTATGCATTTTGTGTTGTTTTACATGTACTCTTTTTGTGTGTGTCATGGCCATTATACGTATTTACTCTTGTTTTCTCAAATTTTGATGCCATGATGGACTTCATACATATTATCCATTTCCATATTCCATGATAAATATCATTCATCTCTCCATGGATAGTTATAATAAAATTTTAGTACTCAATTTTGGTCAATTTATCACTTTTTGCCTCATTGCTAACATCTATCTTGGTAGTGTCACTATGTATGCTTGTTTTCACATACATATCATTACAAATATTTTTATCAATTTATATATGATTATGTAATTTTATTCATGTAATCATTACTATTTATATTTACATTTATTCATAACATCTCTCTCATAACTTTTCCTTTTGAGATAATTTATTACGCATGCTTCACAACTCACCTCAAAAGAGGTGACATACACAATGACTTGTCTTAGAGATTAAGCTATAAGAATATACAATAAAATTATAAATAAAAAAATATTTACATATTTGATCATGATATATACCCATAAATAACCCAAATGTAGTTTTAGCCAATAAAACTCTATTTGGAAAAGGGTGCATGCTAACCATGTCTAAAACAATGAGTTATTGTCTCAGTAAGTATAAAACATTAATTTTAAGAAATTATCAGAATCTTAGTCAATTTATCAATAGTTTGTAGTAATTACATATAATTACTCATATTTTTATTAGAGTTAGGGCATCATGCACAACATGTGTTTCAAGATTTTCATAGATGTTTTGTTTAGAAAATAACCGATAAGACTCAGTTCTAGAATCTATACACACACAAATATTAAATTGGGGGAATTTGTGCTGCACATGGCCATCTTATTACTCATTTTTACATTAGTTTTTTATATGGGGTGGAAAAACTTGTCATTATCTATGTTATATACATCAAACTTAGATCATACTATATTTTTCACTAGTTTGCACCATTTTTGTGCCAGATTTACACTAAAAATGAACCTTATTTAATTTTTAGTGGTTTATTCATCTTTTTGCACCATTTTTTAACTATAATGATCTATTAGAATTCATACATAGATTTCAAACTACTCTACAACTTTGGGTATGCAATGATGGAGTCAAACACACATTGAGCTTTTAAACACACTCTTCTTCAAATGAGGATTGGGGCATGCACAATCCAATCCAAGTGTGTTTCACCAAAGAGAAAATGACCAAGGGTCCTACCCTCTATAATCACCATTTTTGCACCAGAAAAAAAATGGTTTATGTACCCAATAATATGTAATCATTCTTTGTTATTAGATATATAGGTTCTTTTGTGTTTACTTTTTGATTTTTGTCTTAAGTAAAGATTGATTTTATACATGTTTCATTACAAGTTCCGCATGAAGCATAATTCAATGTGGCATATATGTAATACTATTCTTCATAGGTAATTTCATGTATACTTCTTTTCCTTTTACTCTAGTGCTTTTGATTTTGCTACATTAGTAGAATAAAATGAGGGAAAATGTAGACACATGAATTAGCATTTATTGCTAAAAATGTACTTGTGACCACTCATACACATTTAGCTCATGCTTAATTTGACAGTCCTTGACCACCCTTATTTAAATTTTTATATGGATGACCCTTACCTCTTAATAAATTATGATTCTAAAAATCTTTGTCCAACTTAAAAAACAACCTAAGATCACTTTCAAATTAACCCACACTTCCAATTTAGTTGTCACTACTCTTCAGACAAAGCTGATCCATTTGGACTATCCCACTCACTAGTCCTATCTAATTCCATTAGTCACATCACCTTGTCAAAAAATGACTATTTTATCAAATCCAAAATTACCCAATGGGTTATCCCACACGTTTAATGATTCCCATCTAAATTAATTCCAAATTGATCACTATAAATCCACATTTTATAACCATTATCCACTAGAGGCTCATATGATTGAAAAACACTAAAATATTTAACTACACATAAAGAGAAAAACACATATTTTTTCCAATATAGAGTCCACACAACCTTATTATCCTAGAACTAAGTCTGCATACACCTTCAAGATCACAATTCATTGTTAAATCACTTAATCCCACTAGGATTTCACTAGCATTTAACATTTTGAACCATTATTTCACACACCTGATTGTAACATGAGATAACTATATGGAGTTTGATCCATCTTCAGAGTATTGGTATGTAAGCAACACTTAATATAGGATGTTTTGATGTATAACAAAAATTTAATCACTAACCCCTTTTTATATTTTATTCCATTTATCATTCATGGTATGTTGAGCTAGGGTTAAAAGTGAAGAAGTTACAAAGTGGTTTCCATATCATATTGAGAAACCCTACATAATACAACAAAAATTATAGGTGAAGTGAACCTACCACATCAATCATAGAGATAAAACCCTCACTATATGCTAGTGTACCCTAAGGATAATATCACAAGCTACCTCTATCTAATTTTAATGGCCTTGTCCCAGATCTAAGTGAAACCCTATTCTTGATTCATATTATCATTAAAGAGCCACATAGTCAATTTCATAGTTGCATTTATAATCATGCATTCCTATTTTTAAGTTAAATTATTTTATTCTAAAATTTCTCCTTTTAATATCTTTCTAAATATAGCAAGTTAAAAATTAGTTTGTGTCATTTATTGCATATCTATATAATTATAATATTACATAAAAGTTTTTATAATTAGGCAATTAATCATCTATTTGCCAAATTTGATAAAAAAACATGTCTTAAGTTTGTTCATGATAATAAAAAATATAATATTAGTGGTGCACATTATGAGTTACTCATCCCACCTAAGAAACAACATACAATATTAGCTATAGTGCTTCATAAAAATCAAATCATTCAACCTCATGTGGTATCTACTATAATTTCATCACCTATAATCATGGCTCCTATATTTCTTACATATATAGTTATGATTTCTCAATTTCCAATTTGGAGAGCTATAACTCCTACAATTGCACAATTAAGATATGCAATAATTTTTCATCCACATCCAAAGATAGTTTTATCATATAATTTTATGTATATTTGTATGAAATAATTGATAAAGAGTTAAAATATACAAGTAAATATTCAAACTAATATGTGTACTTAATTCTAAAAGTTTAAGGGAGATCCTACAACCCATTCTCATGATGAATATCTTAATGATGATTATTAAGTTTAATTCAAATCCCATCAATACTTGATCAATCTTGCATCTTATGATACCTTTTCCAATTATTCTAGTGACACATCTAACTCGACACGATCATGGACATACCTTTATAGATAAATGATCTATTCATAGATTATGTATGAGTATTCACACTTCTCAATGGTACTTTGGATCTTTTATGCTAGTATTTCATGGCTTATGTATATGCTTATGGTACCTTATTGAGTTGAAAAAATTACTTGTCACTTATTGCATAAAAGTATAGTTCCATGTACATACTTATAAAATATATGTTCAAAAAATCCACTTGTAGCATACATGTATCACTTTCTTTGTCTCAATCATACATTTTTACAATATTAAGTCACATATAAAATAGGCATATGTTTTTATAGATGCATGCTTGCATACTCAGTGACCATGTGTTAGGTTCCTCCTACCATATGGCATGCCAACTAACATTCTCTAAGTCTATAACATAATAGGGAATTCATTAGTGGAATTTCATATCTAAAAGTACAACTAGATGCATGCAAAAATATCAACTATATCTTGGCCAAAAAATGAACCACTACCATTATTTAATCATCATTATTTATAATCACTTCTTGTAATTATTGTATATATTGTAACTATTTGTTCGATAAAGGCACACAGATGAGAGATCACACACAAAATAGATAGGAGTTTATTAACATGATTTTTATATCTATCATTAAAACACATACATATCCTTGTATTATTTATTTTTAGTATTAAAAAATCAACAAAGATGTTTATCCCTTCTAATCACAAGAACTTGATTTCCTAGTCTTGTCGATTATTGTACACATTTGTATTTTCCTTATTTTGCATATTTAATAATAGTTACATTTATGCATATCAAGACTTACACATTTGATTGTGTGTTTAATTTTATATTGTTTATATTACTTGTTGTGCATTCTATACTTTATAGCTTGCATTCATATGTGACATTGTCTACTTCCCTAGTCAGGGGCCCTAGGTGCAAATCATTGGTATCAGAGCAAGAACTCTCATATTATTTTAAACACATGAGAAAAAAATGAGAGATAATTCATAGAAGTGTATTATGTTTTAGAGTGTCCAAAATAATGAAATATCCCCAACCAGGAGATATTGTTCCAAACTTACACTATTCCCAACTTTTAACTTGTAATAATTTTATCAAATAGTTTGTATGCAATTGATTATTAAATATTTCAGCTTGTAATCATTTGGAGTAATTTTTACAAGATACTTTGATCCTACTGACATTAAAAATCACTTTAACTTGCATAAATTTATTGGGATGTTACATCAAATAATTAACATTCATTCAATATCAAACTCAAAAAATTATTATTCTTTTGAACAATGGAGTATGAATGATTTGTAAGTAGAAAAATAATATTATTTTATATTTAAATATATAATTAATACCTTAGAATTAGCAACACCTAACAATAAATGAATATTAGATTCCTATAATTTTATTTGGAAAACCCATGCTGCCTTCACAATTTAAATCTAGCCATCCAAAAAATGGGGTCAACCCTAAATTAGGTACATACATTAACATGCAATACAATATCACATAAAATTTCTCACATGTATTAACATGCACATACATGCAAGTCGCATGCACATACATTTATGTTGCATGCACACACTGAAAAACCTACAAACCTGATGCTAGATTGTTGGATGGATGTTTGGATTGCAACTACTTCCAATGCCATGATCTACTCTAAATGGTTCATTGGCCTCCTTGGATGAATCACTAGCCTCTTGGGATGAAAAGTTTGCCTCCTTAGGTGAATCACTAGCCTCCTTCAACTGTTAATGATGATCAAATAAATCTATGAATGATGGTCACCAAAATAAATCTTTAGTATGCCATAAATGGTTTTCAACACTATTAGAATAACTAGTAGGGGTTGAGGATGAACCCTCTTACCGAAATAGCCATTCTAACTACGGTTAAGTCTTCTCTAAATTGAAACCAGGGATCCTAAGGGATTTTACTCCTTGAATGACAATGGATGAACATGCAAGCTCACCAAGTCTCTAGAGGAAAATAAAAATGAACATAATGATCATTTTAATCCTCGTATTCTCCTTTTATAAGCACTTTTTAGAATAATAAAATATTATTATTTGTGTCCCCTTATTTTCCCTCCAAAAAGTGACTTTAGACTTCTTTTAAATAATTAAATATAATTTATATTTTAATGTTTAATTTTGACAACTTAACATTTAACTATTTATTTTATTTTTTTAATTATTTTTCACACATGCACCCAAAGTTGTAAAAAATACAAAAATAACCCAAAGTGAAATATGATAACACCAAAATACTCTAAAGTTCATTGGAGATCCAACTTAATGAAAATTAATATTTTCTAAATATAGTAGTCTTCTTCAAGAAATGTGGAATGCACCTAAAATGTTGTAATTGCTCCCAAAAAGAACCAACAGACTCATCTTGATCCCATAAACAACATGCCACTAACGAAATTCCATTATAAAAATGTTGGTACTCTCCAATAAAGTTAGAGCTTTCAAATATGTTGGAAAGACTATAAAAAAAGAGACATTATAAGTCCTCCCTCCCCAAAATTGGTTATCCTCAACCAATAACAAGTTTGCTCATCAACTACATCTAATTGAATCATCCTGCTAATACTTGGATCCCAAATCATTCTTATGAACTCTTGGATATGATGATAGATTATGCCTTATCCTCCCTACTGGAGGGTGTCTTCATGCTCCCACAAAACCAATGGTTGCCACATGAATTTGTCTCCATGTTTTTGTTGTAGTTATTGGTTCTTCTCATGTGATGGAGGATCTTTAAAACTTATTTGTGCTTCATTAGTAATTAAAAAATATAAATCTCTCCTTCCCATGATTGTATATTCCTATAAATCCCATTGTGTAAATGTAATTGTAGTGATGTGAAGGCTGATTTTAACTATGACAATAGTATTGAGGCTATAAATTTGATGCATGGTCATCCCAATTATGTTCCCTTCATCCTTGGGTGATAGGAGATCATTAACAATTACTCTCCTCCTACCTTTTAGGTGAATCTTGGCACAACATTCCAAGTTTGACACTACCTCACCATGATTATGTTACACCACTCTGATTTTTATATAAACTTCTCCTTGAAGTCTACATGTGATGTCCATGACTGCTCTACTAAGATAGTTCTCTTGAGACATAACTCCCTTCACTCTAAATTTAAACTCTATATTATACTTTCCAAATAAATATGACCATTGCAAGCCAAAAATTATGCTCACCTCTTATAAATTGGTGTTATAACATTTACCTTGGACTCCAAGGACTCCTACCATGAGGCCACAAGATTTGCCACTTGAAATATAGTTTGGATCATATTGTATGTGGGTTAGAGGGTGGATGTAACAGTCATAATTTTATTGTAATTTTGTTTCCCAAATAACAATACATAAGCTGGAATAATAAAATAAATTTCCCAACCACTTGTAGGTCTATAGCTACTCATGGAAAGTATTATCAGTCCACACATGAAATTATTAAAATGACCAATAGAAGAATTATACCTTAGCTGCCTAACTAAATTCCATTACTCAAAATTTAGGCATGTGAAAGATGAAAACCAACCTACACTAACTTCAACAATGGTGATAAGCATGTGTCTGAAAATCCTTCTATGGTTGCAAAAAAAGTGTGGAAGGGGATGGACATGTGGAGGAAAACATATTTAAGATTGAGAACCATCCTTATAGTGACCCCTAGTCCATGCATTTTGTAACCAATACTCACTCCTATTGTGTTAAATTGATAACTCTTAATAATATGGTCTTTGCATACCTTGTGAGTTCCAATGAAGTCAAACACATTGCGAACTCCTTGAGTAGATGAAGTGATAAAACCATGGGTTGGAAAAGAAAAACCAAGGTGTTGAATCAAATTAAATTCCATTGCTTGTTCAATTTTATAATTTATTAAAGGGTATCCTAAATATTCACCTGGATCTCATATCTTGTTATTGTTACAAGTTAGGTTACTAGAATTAGAAAATGTCTCAGCATTCATTTCAAAAAGTGGGTTATCAAAAGATTACAAGTTATTTCCATCCTCTTGTTTAATCCAATATCTATACTTTCCTAACTTTGTTCTAGCGATCTTAGGAATTTTTTCTAAATCAAAATATTTTTGAAGCCTATCAAGCTCATCAAGAACTTGCTTGATTTCTTTAGACCTTTCTTCATTCTCTTGCTCCCTGGATTTTTTAATAGAAATAAATTGATTTTCTAAATCTAATAATTCCATTTGAGGTCTTTCCAAAGAATTATTATTTGGTTTAAGATCAAAGGTGAGTTCATGAACTTTTGTCATGGTTTCATATACAATTTTGGTAGTCACATCTCTATGTTTGAGTATGTGCAAGTATGCTGATTTGATTTCTTCTATTGTGCTCTTAACTATTTGTAAAATTGAATGGGTGGCAATTTGTTCAAGTTGACCTCTATGATCCTTTTGCATTAATTCTTAAATTATCCTTTTTGAATTATCCAATATTGATAGGGCTTGCACTTCATTCTCAATGGTCACCAATAATTATTGTTTCCAATCTTCTTCATGAATGCCAAAATCATGTAAAGATAATGAATTGCTATTAGAAGACATACAAAATTCAATATTTTCTTCATACCTTGTAATGGTGTCATTATGGGAGTTAGAAGTCTCATGTGTCTCTCCTTCAATTTTTGAATTAACTTCATTGGATTGATTTGAATTAATATCAACGGTTGTTGTTTTAAAATTTCTACCAAGCTCAATCCCATCATTTATAGTTGTATATTCTTCTATGAAGTCATTATAGAGCTTTGTTATATGACTTTTTCTTCTTTAGAATAAAATTTTGAATGTTATTCCTTCTTAAAGTTTGGCTCTTTAGAAATTTCTACTGTGAACTCTTCTTCTTTCACATGCCACCCTATCACAAATTCTTCCTCATCCTCATTTGTCAAATAAGGTCTCATTTTTTCTTCACATTGATTAATAACAATTTTAGATAAAATTTTGTAGATGACAAAGATTCTTGATCATCATTCCTCATATTAGCCAATAAGATTGATAAGAGTGGTTGGGGTACATCATCACTTTCATTTACAATCAAAGACATAATTGTCTACATTACTATTACAATTTTGTAGCATGATATTTTTTGATAGTACCAAATAAATAGTGAAATATTTTGAGAATTAGAGCATAACATTCAAGATCAAGCATCACCACACATGATCTAACTTTTGCAACTATTTCTAGAATTCTTACTCTCTTGACAAAAGAAGGATCTTTGATATCATCCAAACCTTGAAAACTTTCCATAATGAGATAAAATATCTCCTTCATGATACTATTGTTATAAGGTTCCTATGAAGCTATTATTCTCATAATTTCATGAACACAAAAATTAACTACAAGCCTTACCTCCTCATCTAGATGTCTCAAAAGCTTTGGATTAACTAAAGAATTCACTAATAGAGTCATAAAATATTGCATCCTCACTAAATTGGACCGATCAATTATAAATAAGTAGATCTCTACTTATTTCAAAATGTAAAGTAGATCATCCTTTGATTGTTGTGGGTGTTCAAGTATATTACCTATATAAATATTCTTGCCCAAATCTTCTTCACTAAATGATGCCATGATTCACAACCTTTGACAATCCCTTGAATGATGAATCCCTGTTGAAACTGAAAGCCACTAAAAACTAATATACAATTGTTAAACTACAATGAGCCACTAACTTTGATATGAAATAAACATCCACTACCCAATAGGATGGTAAGAAAATGAACTTTGATACCACTGAAATATCCCCAACTAGGAGATATTGTTCTAAACTTACAATATTCTTGACTTTTAACTTGTAGGCATTTTTTCAAATAGTTTTTATGTAAATGATTATTAAATATTTCAGCTTATAATCATTTGGAGTAATTTTTCTAAGATACTTTGATCCTAATGACATTATAAAATCAATTTAAATTGCATAAATTAGTCGAGGTGTTACATCAAACAATTGGCATGTATTTGATATTAAACTCATAAAATTATTATTCTTTCGAACAATGGAGTATGATTTATTTGTAGAGTATAAAAATAATCTTATTTTTTATTTAAATATATAATTAATACCTTAGAAATAGAAATGCCCAACTATAAATGAAGATTAGATTCCTATAATTTTACTTGGAAAACCCATGCTACCTTCACAATTAAATTCTAGCCACTTGAAAATGGTGTCAACCCCAAATCAGGTACATGCATTAACATGAAATATGATATCACACTAAATCTCTCACATGCATTAACATGCACATATATTCATGTTGCATGCACAAATTGAAAAACCTACAAACCTAACACTGGATTGCTGGATGGATGTTTGGAGTTACAACTGCTCTCAATGTTATGGTCTACCCTAAATGGTTCACTAGCCTCCTTGGATGAATCACAAGCATCTTGGTCTAAATAATTAGCCTTCTGGGATGAAGTTTTTACCTTCTTAGGTGAATCACTGGCCTCCTTCAATTTTCAATGATGATTGAGGCAATCTATGAATGATGGTCACCAAAATAAATCTCTAATATGCTGAAAATGGTCTTCAACACCGATAGAATAACTACTAGGGGTTGAGGATTAACCCTCTCACCAAAATAGCCCTTATAGCTAGGGTCTAAATTCTTCTCTGCATTGAAACCAACAATCCCAAGTTATTTTACTCCTTGAGCGATAGTAGATGAACATGCAGGCTCACCAAGTCTCCAGAGGAAAATACTAATGAACACAATGATCATTTTAATCCTCATATTCTCCTTTTATAAGCATTTTTTGGAATAATAAAATATTGTTATTTGTGTCCCCTTATTTTCCCTCCAAAAAATGACTTTAGACTCCTTTTAAATAATTAAATATAATTTGTCTTTTAATGTTTACTTTTCAACAACTTAACATTTAACTATTTATTTTTTATTTTTTAATTATTTTTTGCACATCCACCTAAAGTTGTAGAAAATTAAAAAATAGCCCAAAAGTGAAACATTATAATTCCAACATACTCTAAAGCTCATTGGAGACCCAACTTAATGAAAATTAATACTTTCCAAATATAGCAGTCTTCTCCAAAAAATGTGGAATGTACTTAAAATGTCATAACTACTCCCAGAAAGAACCAATAGACTCATATTGATCCCCTGAACACCATGCCACTAACAAAATTCTATTCTAAAAATGTTGGCACTCTCTAAGAAATTTGGAACTTCTAAAGATGTTGGAAAGATTATAAAAATAGGGACATTATAATCCTCCTCACACTCCCACATTTAATAAAAAGACGAAAATCTGTCCAAAAAATTAATATTTGCTTACAAATCTTCTAATATTTTTTCCCTTCAACACCTATAAATATAACTATTAGGGATTGAGGATGAATCTTCTCACTAGAATAACCCTTCTAGCTAGGGTCCAAAGTCTTCTCTACATTGAAACTAGGGATATCAAGGTATTCTACTCCTTGAGCAAAGCGAATGAACACATAGGCTTTGTAAAACTCTAGAGAAAATAACAATGAACACAATGATCATTTTAATCCTTGTATTCTCCTTTTATAAGCATTTTTTAGAGTAATAAAATATTATTATTTGTGTCCCCTTATTTTCCCTCCAAAAAGTGATTTTAGACTCCTTTTAAATAATTAAATATAAGTTGTCTTTTAATGTTTACTTTTTAACAACTTAACATTTAACTATTTATTTAATTTTTAATTATTTTCTACACATCCACCCAAAGTTACAAAAAATACAAAAATAGCTCAAAAGTGAAATTTGATAATGCCAACACACTTTCAAGCTCATTGGAGATCCAACTTAATGAAAATTAATACTTTCTAAATATAGCAGTCTTCTCCAAGAAATGTGGAAGACACCTAAAATGTCGTAACTACTCCAAAAAAGAACCAACATAATCATCTCGATCCCCTGAATACCATGCCATTAACGAAATTCCAATCTAAAAATGTTGGCACTCTCCAAGAAATTTGGAGCTTCCAAAGATGTTGGAAAGACTAAAAAAGGGGACATTACAAATAATGTTGTAGCAAGAGTAAGAAGGTTGATTCTTATAGAAACACTAAGGTATCCCCAAATGTCCACAAGCTCATTCAAGACACCATTACAAAACAACATACTAAATTCTTTGGACAATTTCATAAACTCATGATGTAGTTTATGCCGCAATAAACTCCTTCCACTTGTTATGTGTGTCCATTGTTTGAATAGGAAACCTCAACAATGAAAAGGAAAAAAGATCATAGAAGCCCTTCTCTAGTTGAAATTCAACTAACCTCAAATTTATAAGAGGGAAATTATTTATAGCTACAAATCATCCCAACAATTTTGGAGGGAAAAATATAAAATATGAATTAATGGTGTAATTTAGTCTTTTACTTATTTTGGATTAATTGTAAAAAATAAGCATGCATGCAAAAAGTAGGAAAAATCAAGACTTTCTATGATTGGAAATGGAAAAAACACTACTTGCTTTTTAGGAAAGATGAAATTTTGAGTTCATGTAAGATGTAATTGGAAAATATTTCTTTTAATACAATTTTTATTTGTCCAAAAAAAATGTTGTACTTTACACTTGGTTTATTGATATATAATATTTGATCTATGTTTGTATTTTTCCTATTTTTGAGGTCTTTGAATGAAGGACAAGTGAAAAAGGTAGTATGACCATTTATTCTAAAATAAAGAAGTGATTTGTATGTTGTCCATTGGTTTGAAATTGTTAAGAAATCATGTTATGTGTTAAGGATGGTGCATGGTGTTTGATATATCTTGTTGTTTGGGAATATGATAGAGGATTTTACAAGCAAAAGAAAGCACATTAGGTTGAACGATTGTGTATTCTAGTATTTGAATTCATTGTAACTATGCAATGGGTTGATTGAAGTTTTGAAGTGTTATAATAAAATATACTTGAAATCGATTACATAGATGTGATCAAGATGCATTGAAATTATTGAAACTTCTAATATGATCTTGTGTCCACTGGTCCCTTTTTTTAATAAAATTTGCAAAGGCAATATTGTTTTGTTTATAGTAAAACTATTCATATTGCATGTCTAAACACACATTAAAATGTTCTTATTTGAACATTGACATGTTTCATAGTCTAATCAAGGATCAGAATCATTTCCTCTTATGCCAGTAACACAATACATTATTTTATGTGGTAAAAAATACAATAAAGCTTTTGTTTGTGGTGTTATGTAACTAGTCAAAATAACATGCAATAAAAAATAATAATTACTTGAAACATTAAATCATTTATACATTTAAAAATAATAGAGGAAGTATTTGAAACTTACTCAATGCATGATTTAATGTTTTTTTTTAATTTTTTTTCAAGTAAGCAATGAAAAATTTGGTCCATATTTATATAGAAGATGAATACAGTGTTGATAGACATGTGAGGACAAGAATGAAAAAAATTTAAAGAGGAAAAAAATTAGTCATAATAACATAGTGCAAGAAAATAATAAAAAAAGTCAAGAAACAAGAATAACATTTTTTTGGAAACAAGAATAACATTTTTTTTGTGTGTCTATCCTAGTATTTGAACTTGTTGTAATTGTGTAGATTGTGTACTTTAGTATCTGATATTGTTGTAACTATGTAATAGGTTAAATCAAGTTTTAAAGCTATATAATACAACACATTTGAAATTGTTTATACATATGTGATCAAGATACATTAAAATCATTGCAAATAAAATTAGTTTTTGATACAGTTTAACATACAATGATTTTTTTACAAAGGTAAAAATATTCTATTTATAATAAAACTATTTTTAAAACATGTATAATCATAAAATAAAATGGTATATTTTGGATATTGACAAGTTTCATAGTATAAGCAAGGACTGCAATCTTTACCTCTTATGCCAGCAACATAATACATTATTTTATATGGTAAAAAAAACAATAAAGTTTTTTTCTATGGGGCTTTGTCACTAGCCAAAATATTATGTAATTAATTAAAAAAAATAGTTGAAATAATTAATCATTTATACATTGAAAAATAATAAAAGTATTTAAAACTTATGGATCAAAGTTTTATGTATATATTTTAGTAATTTTTCCAAGTTAGTAGAGAAAAATTTGGTCCATTTCTACATACAAGACTAAGATAGAGTTAATAGACATTTTACTACAGGAATAAAAAAGGTTTAAAAGATTTAAAACAAAATCTTATAAAAAACATAGTGAAAAAAACAATAAAAATCAATTAGGTAATAAGAATAAAATGCTTTTTTCATGTATAACTCTTGAAAAATAGACAACAAATTATATTTGTATGTAGGTTAGTATTTGTTTGGGCATGAAATCTATGCAAATAGCAAATAACATTAAATTTGTATCATGGATGTTTTTCATGTAGCAAGATTTTTGTTACTGAAATTTGTAGTTTTTTGGTTTCATATAAAGAAATGCAAATAAGGAAAATGTAAAGTGTAGATTTAGTTTCTTTGGACATGAAATCTATGCAAATAGTAAATAACATCAAATTTATATCTTAGATATTGTTCATACAGAATACTTTTGTTACTAAAATTTGTAGTTTTTTTGGCATCATACGAAGAAATGCAAACAAGGAAAATGTAAAGTGTAGATTTAGTATGGCCTCTTTATTTCATTTAATAAATTATATATATATATATATATATATATATATATATATATATATATATATATATATATACAAAAAAAAATCTCCTTAAAATTCTTAAATTTAATTTATATGATTATTGCTTGATCTTCAGATGCCTTGTATATATTATAGATATAAACAAGGCATCTGAAGATCAAGCAATAATCATATAAATTAAATTTGAGAATTTTAAGGAGATTATATATATATATATATATATATATATATATATATATATATATATATATATATATATATATATATATATATATATATAATCTCCTTAAAATTCTCAAATTTAATTTATATGATTATTGCTTGATCTTCAGATGCCTTGTTTATATCTATAATATATACAAACAATGAATATATTTAGTTTACATCACTCTTTAAAAAGGAACTATAAAATTGAAAAAATGATTGCTTTCTCTACATATTTTGCTTTAGAGATATGCAAAAACTTATTGCCAAGTTCTTTTCGTAATATTTAGTAGAAAATAAAGTATTTCAAATAGTGTAAGAAAAAGAATAAATTCAATAAATAAGGAGATCAACTATTTTTTAGGAGTTTGATATATAATGTAAATCATTATCTGTACATGTTTTTGCACAAGGTCAATACTTGTGAGCAAGTGTATTCATCAATATCTATGGCTAAAACATGCAATGTTTCATTGTAATCAGTTAGCTTTTACTACAAAGTGTCTTTTTCTTGAAAAAAAAATTGAATTATACAATGGAAAATGAAAAGTATTAAATCTCAAGACATGACATAAATTTTCACTGAGTTTATGACTATCAATGCCAAAGACATAACACAATGTTTTTGTTATATTGAATTTGTTGAAAAAAAATATTGAAACTTGAAAACAAAAGTATAATAAAAAATTATAATGCTATTGACAATAGTGAAGGTGAATATCGATCTAGAATAACAGTATAAAAATGTCTATTTTGTATATTTTGAAGCAATGGAAAACTTATTTTATTTTAAAAAAAATACTAAAAACTTACCCAGATTCTTGGGAGAAACAAAACAAAACTCTAAAGAATTTTGCAATTATTACCTGATTTGTGGTATTTGGTTAGAAAGACAAAGTGTAGCATTGTTTTTAGTTTTGCTACAAATAAGAAAAACCTGAAATTGGGTTTATTTATTAGTGAAATCATAAAAATATATATTAAAAAATTATGTGTAGAAGAATTACAAAGCAATATGGTTTGTTTTGTTGTGACATATAGCATCTATACACATTACAGATCTCATGTCCTTGCAATATGAATTTGTAACTTTAATTTTTTATTTTTAAATACTTACATGGAAATGATATCTATTTTAGAAATAAATAAGTATTATATTTTACAAAATGGATATGCATATTTTGAAAATATAAATATGACAAGAAGAATTGTGTAGTAAGTTTCTTTAAATATACCACATTTTTTGCTATGTACTTATACAAACTTCATATTTATAAGTTGATTATATAATAAAAAAACATTTCTTTGTTGAAGTCATTCTAACACAAAAACAAATACATTAGCAATGTACAAATGTCCAGTCCAAAAAAATGTAAAAAATATATAATTTACATATAAGTATATAGCAAAATAGTTGCTTATATTGTATTTGGGTAAAACATAATAGATGGTATTTAAATTAAATTGTGATAAATAATTTTTTTATTCAAATGTTTTAAAGTATCAGAAAGGATAAACATTATATCAATTGTAATTATGTTATTGCCATGACAAGTTTAAATATCAAGTTCACAATGGACATACCTTTTTTTTGTTGGAAACCTACAAAGCGAAGTCCAAGGTTGTGAAACCTATACAAAGGTGATGACTCAAAAACATTGTCTTTGAAACACAACAATTTATTCTATATAGAATATAGAAATCTAAAGTACTTACCACAATGGATATTACATTCAAGGTGTTTTAATGGTGGTAATGGTATTGTCCATGGTATAAAAAAATGTTTTATTGATTTCAAAGTGCGAGAATAGGTAGAAAAATATTTGAAATGATTTATTGATGTAGCTCAAAAAATATGGGATAAAAAGGGGCCTACCCATAGACATGTTTTTTTTGAAAGTTGAAAATTCTTAACTTTTTTAGATTATTTTAAGATGGCTACAATCAAAATTTGAAGATAGTATAAAAACATGAATTGTATCATTTTGAGTCTAGTTTCCAAAACATTATTTAAAAAAAAATGGTTAAGTAGAAGTAGATTAAATATCTAAAATTTAAAGAGGAACTCTTATTTTTAGGAAAACAAAGTAGATAGTCGTTTGTATGATGCAACCTTTTTAAAGCAAAGTTTAGTATTTTTTGAAACCATTTTTTGAAAATTTAGATAAGATCATATAATTTGTGATATATATATATATAAATAATAGATCTTAATTGATATATGACTTCCATAACTACCTTTAAAAAAATGAAAATTCATTTTTTTTGAAAGCGTATAAAATTAGGCCTAGTTTGTGACCTTATAATTTTTTTGCACTTGGATCAACAAAACCAAAAATAATTAAACATATATAGGTATGTAATGGCCTAAAAAATCTATAGTTAGAAATCAACATAGATATAAACCTTAAAATAGTCCAAAAATTAAAAGAATCATATATTTGAAAAGAGGAGAGCGTTCTCATCTTTGTGGTAATAATTTTATTAATTTTATCATTGAAATTCAAAGTGTATTTGGTGATGGAAGTTGAATTTTATTATTTTTTCTCAAAAATATCATATTCTGTTGTGTGTTGATAGGTCCAAGCCTTTGGCTTGGGAATCCAAGTCATTTCCAAGCCAAAAGGCTTGGTTTTTTTAATTCAAAATAAACATAGTGCATATGTGATATAATGCATACGCATTCCTCTAAAATTATAATAAAAATTATAAAATATCTATTGGAAGGGATATTTTCTTTGTTATGTGCAATGTGAAAAGAATGTGTACACATTATAACTTGTATGCATTATTTTCACATTGCACAAAAAATAATAAAAGATCTATAAAAGGGTCAAATGGTTTACTAAAATAAAAGAAGTATAAGTTTATATTTATATTATTACTTTTATATTCATTGTACTTTAAATTTATAGTAATAAATATAATAAATTATGGTAACTTTGAATATGATAGAGTTGGTCTCATAGTTACACACCTTACGATGTGAAAGATAGTTTTTCAAAATATAATTTGGTCATTACTTAGGCATTTTTAGGGTCTTAGTATTGAACCTAAGGATTTCAGGGCATAAATTTTGCAATTGATATCCATTTTTGATAAACATATAGTCATTTTTAATGTTTTTATGCCTTTCGAATTACTTCTTGGCATTTCTAAGAGTCCTAGGTTTTTCAATATTAAAGCTTGAAAACCACTCACTTTGAATTCAAGACAAAGTGGTGTGATTTGGGTAGCATAGTCACATTGATGACCTGCTCACATCAAATGACCACTTTGTGTTAATTTCACTTGCTCATCATTCCTCCCTCATCCTTAATCACTTACTACTCGTCCCTCATCACCACTAATCACTCTTTATTTGTTACTCATTGTCCCTAATCACTATCTCATTTAACCTCACCATCCCTCATCTCTAATCACTCCCTCATCATCCCTAATCATTCCCTCATTGACCCTTACCATCCTTCATCATCCCTAATCACTCCATCATCCCTCATCACCCCTAATCACTCCCTCCTCATCTCTTATAATCCATAACCACTTCATCATCATCCTTCATTATCCATAATCACTCCTTCATTAACCCTCACCATCCCTCATTATCCCTAATCACTCTCCCTCACCCCTCATAATCCATAATCACTCCCTCATCATCCTCATTGGCCATCACCATCCCTCAACATCCCTAATCACTTTATCATCCCTAGTCACTCCATTATTAACCTTAATCATCCTCATCATCCATAATGATTCCCTCATTGCCCCTCATCATCCCTACTCACTCCTTCCTTATCCATCCTCATCCTTAATTACTCCCTCTAATACCTTGATGGTGGGTTCAGTGGCTTATCACTTGTGCCTGATTAGATTATGTTCCAATTCTAAATTTTGTTCACTAAAATAAAATCCAAGGAAAGTCTTATTTCATTCATCCTATTTCACCTAAATAAGGAACTCAAATACATTGTTTGATTATCTAGTGGGATTCAAAGATATATATGGTGATCCATGCCCAAACCATGGAGAGAGTGTGTATCTAGAGCCCCAAGCCAAAATAAATTGGTAGGAAAGTAAGAAAATGGTTGTATTTGGGAAACTAAGACACCCTTCTATGTTAATTTTACTTGTGATTAGGTCCCTTATAGGCCAAAATTAACATAAAAACACTGTATCCTCCAATTGAAGAATTAATATTTTTTGGGTCCTTCCTATAGATTTCTAGGCCTATATTAAGTTTATTTATGTGTATGTATTTATTATATTTATAAATGAATTTAAATTAGATTTATGAGTTGGAACTCACCATTCTTTTCCACTTGTTGGATTTGGAGTTACTTAAATATAACTCCTCTCCCCCCACATGTCACACATATCCTCCCCACTTGTAAGAGGATTTGGGACATGTTGACTAAATTTGAATTTTAGTCAAATTTGGTCAACCCATACATATTTAAACTTTTAAAATTTCCAAATATGTATAATGGGGTCTCATATGTGTCTAAACATCTCAACTATCCTTACTTTAACCTTGGTGTAAGCCTATCTTCCTTGTACTTGCCTAATCAACCTAAGTCAACTTTGGTCAACTTTGGTTAAACATGGTAAAAGGATAATGTTTTTTTGTAAATTTCATAATCTGGTCATTTAAGTGTTTTAAGGTGTTCCTAAGTCATAAATTTGTCCTTTACCATGTTTTATATGCAAAAAATGCCTTTTAGTCATATTTTTGGCTCATTAAATGACTTGTATGGATGATTTAAGGAAGAAAAGTGTCACCAAGGAATATTTAAATGTGAATGGGGTCAAAAATTATCAATAATCAGTCATAATAATTCAAGAGGTAGTTTCATGCATGAAAATAGGGATATCTCCTTGAAAATAGGCCATTAATGGCACTTGTACGGACTTGGTAAGCTCACATTCAGCTAAAAACATGGGAAAAGTGTCTCTTCAACTCCATAATGTCTTCACCATGATTTTTTTATAGAGGAAAGGTTAGATAAATCAAATTTTTATTTTTTTCCATCTTTCTTGCCTTCACAAGTCAAAAAGAGTCAACTTTGGATACTTGGTACATTTAGTACAAACAGATTTAGAGGGAGTGCTCTTGAGAGTTAAAAGGGGTCTTAGTCATATTAAAATCCATGGAAAGAAGTTTGAGTTTCATTTATCCTTCTTTATGAACCATTATTAAGAATCTAAATAACTTTTTATGTTCTCACATCCATGAGGGGTCACTATTTGAGCCTGTTTCAAAATATTTTGCTCTGATTTGATAGATTTGATTATTTCATGTGTTTCTCAGGGCCTCTCCATAGGTTTTTTCAATATATTCTTGGTTTTGGAGTTATAAAAACCCAATAATCCTATGCTAGGATTATTTATGCTTGTAGACTAGTTCACTTTGCATCTACATGTGTCTGATAGAGCTACAAGGGTGTTGTACTATAGGAAATGGTCAGAGTTGAGCCTCATGAGGTTATGAAGTTGTATGTTAGATTGATCCCTTTGGAAGCCCACTAATCATTGATAAACCATTCCAAGGAAACAATTTGAGTTTTGGGAACTTGTCCCTAAGATGGTATAATAGAGAGCTCTGTGTTTTTTAACAAAATTGGATAGCTTTGAAAGATGATTTATTGATAGAACTTAAGATATCCATATATTATCCCTTTCATGAGATTATATTATTTCAAGGGAAGGTAATTGTAAATCATAAGGAACATGAGTTTGGGGACTCTAAAGTCATGCTCTTACATAATGAAATGTCTCAGTAACATCTATAGGTCTGAGATCAAAAAAGTGGTTTTTATCCACCAAAGTTGTGAATTAGGCATATTTTCATATAGGAATGTTTCTAAATGTTCAAGTGGTATCTATGGACTGAGATATCATAGAAAGAGATGTCAATTTGTGTTTGTGACTTCCCATGCTCACCCTCAATCCATATAGAGGCATGAAACACCCACCTATAAGTAGGTCAGTTGCAAAGGGTCCCAGTTAAGAGTGTAAGGCATATTTTGAGCCCAAATGGAGAATATAGGTGAATTCAAGATGAGATACACATTTTTAACCTAAAATAACTTAATGAGCATCATGAACAAGTTATAATTAACCCATCTTGATCTACAGGCTCAGTCCAATGAAGGGTGCCTCAGTCAAATAGTAAGTGATTTAATGATTGAAGTATGAGAAGTGCATATAAGGTGAAGATAGTGTTTTAGATTAATAATGGTTCTCACGATTCAATTGATAGTCTCTCCCTTTCATGACCAAGTAAATATAGGCCTATATACCTTTTTAGAACCCTAATTTGCACCTACAGTAAATAACACAGTCAGGCAGAACCATCATCTTGTGAATTTAAAAGAATGAAAGGGAATAAAAGGGTCAAGGGGTTAAAATATTAAATTAATCAGATATTTTATGAATATTATAGCACATATATACCTCTAATTGTGGATATTTATCATGGAAAAGACTCCAACATTGATGCATATAGTTTACTCTCAAAGCACCCCTACACAGTCTATATTTTAAAGGGCATGTATTGAAGATGGAGAGAGTTAGAGGTCTTATTATTAGATTAAGAGGATAAATTTTGGTATGAAAAATAATAATAAATTTAAAAACCCCTTATAAGGCTTGGTTTTGATAAGAGGATAGGGAAACATGCCTCTATTATTTCTCAGAGGTAGAGCACTTTCCCCTTGCACAAAACCCTGCAAGTTTTGAAATTGAAGATGGAAGATGAGCTAGAACGTGTAGAGATAATTAAATAAGGTTGGATAATTTGAAATACATATGAAAAAACATGAATATCCTTGTATATATGAAGGAAACCAAGCAAGAAGATCTAAGTAACAAGGTTTACAGGCAGACCTAGTGAGCAAGGAATAAGCCTAGCCCCAAATCAGAGATCACTTTTAATTTTAGCCTTTGAAAATAATTATAATGATTTTTAGCATGATAATGGAGGTAAAATTTATGTTTTTAATTCCTATTATAGGTATGTAATGTCAATAAAGGTGTTTGAACTGCAAAGTCTACAAGTAGGCCTAGTACCTAGAGAGGAGTCCTATCACTTTTAGGGCCAGATAACCACTAAAATTTATTTAAATATGTTTCTAGGATGTGAAAAAATGTGTTTGAACCATAAATATGTAGATAAATCTATCAATAATCCATTTCTTGTCATGAAATGTACACAAGCTTATGCAGACTACTAGAAGTACACGGGTGCCCAGATTGAAATAGTCAAAACTTCCATAAATCTTTACATGGAGACTCAAGGTATTCAAGGATGTTTTATAAGGTCCATAATAATCCCTTAGTGGAATTGTGATATAATTTCAATGTCTGGACTTTATGAACAAAGGCTAAGACCTAAAACTACTCTAAAACCCTCTCTAAGGACCTGATTGGAAAGATGAGACAAATAGAGTATCTATATGGGGAGTAAAGGCTAGGTAGATGATTTTAAGTTGTATAGGACTCTCCAAGGCCCTATTAAATGTGACTGAGGTGTACCCTATCTATATGGATGGTGTACAATAGGGATTTTATTGATAGATTTATGTTTTTTATAGGTATAGAGAAGCTTCAAAGGATGAAACCACTTTTAGGAGAGAGATTGGTACTTTTATTAATTCCTTATGTCTATATATTTAGATATATAATATTTGAAGTGTGCATATCATACCATATCCTTCATCTCAACTAGTCATAGTGAACAAGCAGTGAAAATGATGAAAATCTTATTGGGAAACCTTTTAAGGATTGATTCATGAACCTAATAACATGGACACTCTTGAAAAGTGTCATTAATCCTTGTACATGGATTATATTATATAATTGGAAGCATTTTGTGTGCCAAGTTTGAGAGGTGCATGAGAGATAGTCATTTGTACCTGTTAGAGATGATTTCTCATGGACATAAAGATAGGAATGGTTTTATACCATTCCAATGCATGTAGAGGCTTGTTAATAACCCCTCCCCTTTATATAAATCATCGTACCTGACCCTACTTAGTGATGAGGTAGTCTAATGAGGGCAAATCATGAAGACAATTTCTTATACAAGCAAAAAAGAATCTACGCCACATATGGAGGAGTTAACTAAAGTTTGAGAGACATTTGTTCTTATTTTCCTTATAGGACCTATCTCATTATTTATTTAATTCTATTGTAACTCCTTATTTCTTGGAAAGTTTTTTAGTGATTCTTGATCTTTACGTTCTCTCTCTTCCCTCACATTTGCTATATATACTAGCCTTTTTGGCTGTTGTATGGATCTCTCCACCTGAGTATAGTGAATCCCTACTCAAATTTTGCCTTGAACTAATAAATAATATTTTTTTAACTCATTCATTATTTCACTAAGTTAATTTTATGGTTTTTGGTCTTATTTCTGTGTATTTTGCTTACCTTGACATGTTATCCTTCCTAGTGCCTTGTGTAGTTTGAAAGCTTTCTTTTGCAGGTTAGAAAGAAGTGTCTAATGTGGATAGAATCTATAGTGAGTATATTATTAATTAGTGTTTATATAATACCTATTGTCTAATTACTCCTATCCTAATCTCTCTTCAATAACCCATGCTTGAAACATTGATGTAGAAGAGGAGTGTTTAATTGGATGAAGTGGATATGTGGGATTCTCTTTGGTTCTAAGTGCATTGTAAGTGGTGTGAGTAGACCATCTATTTGGTGTATCACCTCCCATATATTATATTTGTTTTAAATTATCTCTCCTTATTTTCACCCTCCAAATCTAGTATTAGGTTCAATCCTAAGTGGTACATCAAGGGAACTAACCCTAATCTAGAGACTCGCCTCAAATTTGAGTCACCCACTGCCCTAAGGTGTTTCCATTGTGCCACTTAAACAAAGAGAGTTGAAACATATAATTAAGGGGTGAAAGTTCAAGTGAAAATAGGACACATGTCACACATGTTGGATCTTTTACTTGCAACTCTTTTTCTCTCTTAGCTCTTTATAAAGAGATCTCTTCTCCTATTATTCAACATTTGTGACTCCACTCTCAACACACAACTCATTATTGTTGTTCTAAGTTTTTATCTTGAATAATTAATGTTATTTTTATCTAAGGCCACTCTTCTCCTAAACTTCATCATGATATTTTATTTAGAATTATTTTTTTTGCAAGCTTTTTAATAGATTATGGTTTTTTTCACCGTTCGATAATTTTCTAACTTATCAAATCTCTTGTCTCAAATTTAAGGTTTACAAGGTAATATTATTTCATTTAATGCATTATTTGATATAGTTTAAATGCTAATATTTCAATTTTGGCATAAATCATAATATCAAGGTAAATGCAAATAATGGGCCCACCACACTAATGCAACCCATACATAGTGAATTCCATTAAATGATGTCAAGCAGGTGAAACCAACTATTGTATTAATAGAGTAGGAATTAACCATCACATCATGTTTCCCATATCTATATTTCATTATTTATCACATCAACATCATGAAATATGTATAAATATGACATTGATCTATTATATGATATGGATATGTATTGCATCACATAAACTATTCATACCATGTTAGGTATTATGTACATTGGATCACTCCATTCAATACCTTATGGTAGATGTAGTAGCTTTCTACTTATGCTTGATTGTCCCCTAGTCATTTTTTTCTCTATATAGATTATAATTCCCCCTCTCCTTTCATGATATGGCTTGGTTATTCAATTATATATTTAGGTATGGTATACTCAAGATCAATGAATGGCTCAGTTATTCAATCAAGTAGGTCATAGTCATACTCAAGTAGCTAAAGTAACTAGGGTATAATCAAGTAGGTAAATTAGGTAGGTAATAATCAATGGTATAGATCTATTACATACTTCACATGATTCAAAACTTAATTTCTCATTCTATCTATCAAGAAGCAAGCTTCCCTTACCAATAATAGAACCTAAGTAGGTAGGGCTTATCTAAATAGGTAAGGAAAGAATATGTTTAGGATATATATAATTAAGAAAACTTCCCTTGATAGCTAATAATATATTCTAAAAATGGAATGTAGGTAGGATAAAAATGAAGATATATATTAGGAAGCAAGCTTCCCTTGCCTTATCATGTAGGGAATAACTAAGTAGGTAGGATAAGAACAAAGCTATCTATCAGAAAGTAAGCTTTCATTGATAGTTATGCCTTGATCCAAAATAAAAGTAAATATAGATACAAGGAACAAAAAAACCCTTAATAGTTATGCTTCACTTATTTATTATCTATTGAGAAGGTAGTGTTCCCTTGATATGTTATATTAGGTGAAATAAAGCTAGGTATCAAGAGTAAAAGATTATTTTGTGTTACTCCTTGGCATAGATTAAGTAGGGAGAGTAAAGGGTGGGATGAAATTTTATTACTTACATATATATATTGGGATTTAGGCATATAAAAATCCCAATCCTAGAGTTGAGAATCTAAATTTATATCTAGGGAATTGGAGACTAGTTTAGAATTCCAATCCCAAACCCATATTAGAATTCTCATTTTATCTATGTCATTGAGAGTATGTCCATAGTAGGTCAAATTTACAAATATATGATAGGGTGATTTTTCTAACCTAACTTGATCTATACCCAACTTGATCTATACCCAACTTGATCTATCAAGGAAATGAATGGAACATGCCTTAATCTAGTATATCAAGGAGGTGTTACTCAAAGCTTGGGCATGGTTCAGTTGGCCCTAAAGGCCAAACTAGGGCCTTTTTGTACTCTAATTATGCCCTAGTATACAATAGAATATATCAAAGGATAGTGTAAGAATTGGGGCCTCATAGATATATTGGGGTTGCCATTCTAAAGGCCCTACCTTGATTTCAAAATTATCCTACCCAATATAAGGAAATGGAATATTTACATACCTAATTAATCTAAGCCAAAGATTAAGAAAAGGGAAGCTTGAATTTTTGATATCTAGCATTTATTCACCTAATATATTTTCTCATCTCTAATCACTCATTCTAATACCTTTATGGTGGTTTTAGTGGATCTATGCTTGTGACCAATCATTCACAGTCACTCCTTTCTCATATAGGTTATAATTCCCCCTCTCCATTCAAGATTTGGCTCATTTAATGCCCCCTCATCTGAATCTTGTATTTTAGTGTGCATTTAATAGAAATGAATGGAATGAATCAATCTTGCACACATTGGGTAGAGAAGGTCACCCAAATAATAGATATTACCACCTATATATAGATACAACATAATAATTTTTCATTGTCACTAATTATTCCTAATCATTCCCTTATCAATACTTATTATCCCTAATCATTCCCTCATCGACCTTCATCATCCATAGTCACTCCCTCATCATCCCTAATAACTCCCTCATCATCCTTATCCCTAATCACTCTGTTATTGACCCTCATCATCCCTCATCATACCTAATCACTCTTTCCTCATCCTTCCTTATTTATAATGTCTCCCTCCAATACATTTATGGTGGGTTTAGTGTATTTATGCTTGTGCCCAATCATCCCTAGTCCATCTTTTCTCTAAATAGGTTAGAATGCCCCCTCTCCTTTTAAAATATGCCTTGGATTTTTAGTTAGGTATAAATTATTAAATATATGGTCATGAATATATATATATATATAGTCAAGATTAGATGTGGGTATTCAAGATCAATTATTGGCTTGCATATTTTATTAGGTAGGGAATACTTAAGTAGGTATAGAAATAAGGATAGGCAGGGAATACTCGAGTACAACTAGGTAGGTAGGTCATACTAAAGTAGGTAGGGAAAGAAAGATAGGTAGGTAGGGCATAATCAAGATCAATATGTGGCTCGAGTATTTAGGGAGGACATACTCAATATCAAGATATAATTTAGATATTTAATCGGGTAGGGCATACTCAAGTAGGTAAATTAGGTAGGGCATACTCAAGTAGGTAAAGTAGTTATGGCATACACAATTTTATAATTATATTACATACATAACATGATTCAAAATCTCATTTCTCATTCTATATACCAATAATTAAGCTTCCCTTTCCAATAACAAAATTTAAGTAGGTAGGGCATATCTAAGTAAGTAAGGAAAGAATATATGCAAACTATAGACTAACAAGAAAGCTTTCCTTGATAGCTAAGAATATATTCTTGAAAAGGAAAGTAGGTATGACAAGAACAAATTTATGTATCGAGAATGAAAATTACCATTACTTATCAGGTAGGGCATAACTAAGTAGGTAGGGTAAGAACAAATCTATCTATCAAAAAGTAAGATTCCCTTCATAGCCATGCCTTATTACATAATCAAAGCAAAGATTCCCTTCATATCCATGCCTTAATCCATAATCAAAGTAAAGATAGATACCAAAAAGGAAAAAATCCCTTGATAGTTATACCTTACTCCCTTTCTATCTATTGAGAAGGAAATCTTCCCTTGATATACTATTAGGTGAAATAAAGTTATGTCTTAATCCTTGACATAGATAAAGTAGGTAGGGAAATATTCCATTTCCTTAATGGGTAGTGAAAGTTATAAATTAGGTAGGGAATTCAAAATGGTGCACCATATATATCTATGGTAGGGGGCCCATTCCTATGATATCCTTTGATATATTATATTAGGGTCTGGGGAATAATCAGAGTATGGCAAGGCTCCAGTTTGGCCTTTAGGCCCCCCAAATACATGCTCAAGCTCTAAGTGGCCCCTCTTTGATATATTAGATTAAGGCATATGCCCTTCATTCTATTTATATATAAAGTTAGGTATAGATTGAGTTGGGTTAGTAAACACACTTTATTAGTTACTAGATTAGAACACACTCTATTGGATTGGTGAACACCTATCTATCTATCTAGCAATCTAGTCTAATATGGATATACTATAAATACTATAGAGTTAAGATTAAAATTCTCAACTAGTCTCCAGTTGCCCTTATCTATATAGATATAAATTTGTATTCTCAAATCAAGGATTGGGATTATTATATGTCTAAATCCCAATTTATTTATGTAAGTAATACAATTTCATCCCACCCTTTTGCTTGATTTATTGCTTATTTAGTTTATTATGAGGCTATAGATACATGTCTAATCATGGATCACCATATATATCTTTGAATCCCATAATGCAATTACATGATATCTCCAAGTTCCTTATTTGATTGAAATAAAATGAGTGAAAGAGTAGTTTATTTTGACCTCATTTGAGTGAGCTAAATTTGGAATTGGAAAATAATCAATTCAAGCACAAGTGGGAAGACATTACACCCACCAGAAAGGTAATGGATGGAGTCATTAAGGATGAAGAGGGATGAAAAGGGAGTGTGTAGAGATGATGAGGGATGGTGAGGGAGTCATTAGGGATGATGAGGGATGGTGAGGGTCAATAAGGGAGTGATTAAGGAGGATGTGAGAGTGATTAAATATTGGTTAGGGATGGTGATGGTGTTAATAGTGTACAATGGCCCTTAATAGCTAATTTTAAAATTAATAAATCTCCATCGAATCAACAAAGACACATTTCATTGATTAGTTATGGTGATAAATTAACAGAGAGTCACCTATATACAAATCATCCCTAAGTTTATTAGAAATAATACCTAGGGATCATCTCTACATCTCTTAGATATATATCTCTCTCTTGAATCATTTATACAAGGCATATACACATATTAAATATTCAAGGAGTAGCCCTAGAGTAGTCCATAGATCCAAACATGAATATAAAGAGGTCAAAATTACATGGTACTAAATTTCAAAGATCAAATATGAGACTACATTTTAAATTGTTCATGATTATGTACATTCAAACACTCACTTAAGTGGGAGAACTACATGAAGTTTAAACCCTATTTAGAGTATTATAATGTAGGAAACACTCAATTATTCAATGGAGATAAATTTGGGTTAGTCCAACCCAAAATATAACCCATTTTTAAAATATGTTGTGATCAATCAAGAATAATTAGGGGTTTGGAAAAAATAAATAAAGAGTTTACACGTACATGAACATATTGTAGGCATAGATGAATGGATCCTAGAAGATACATATCCACACAGTGTGTATAGAACTTATAGTAAACCCAAATGGTCCCTATTATTGTAGGCATTTGACCTTGAAAGTAATGTTTAGACAGTTTGTCAGCCCTTGTTTTAGACCTGAGCACCTAACATGATATTATCTAAGAATTTACAAATCCTGTGACATCTTTTATAATTGATAGCTAGTAAAAATAAGCTAAGTAACTCATCCTTATATTGTTTTATCAAATTTAAATTAAGTAGTTACAATACCTATTATTTTATTTCAATTCATATTATTGTACTTATTTTCATTATTTTTGTAATTTAAATTAGTGCATAGTTTTAATTATTTTATAACTCTTAGGTGTAAAATAATAAAATGAGAAACATGTTATATTAGCATATTCAATGTCTTTTTAAATTCATTTAGTGATTATACACATCACACCAATTTTTATTGATATCATAAACAAATTTTTCCTTGTTCAAACTTTTTATTAATGAAATGTGTATGCATCTTGCCATGTTCAAAAATCAACTTTGAGACTATCTTAACTATTTTGAAATGAAACATATATAAAAATCCTTTCTTAACAATCCAAATGTTTATTGTAGCTAGAAAAAAAAAATGACACGTCTTTCCAAAGACTTTCTTCCCATACTTATTATAGGCAAGAATAAATTTACCATGACAAATATTTTATAGAGTTTTTATATGTGTAATAAAATAGTATAAAACTGATTGGCACATAATGTTTTCATATTCATCTAGTTATTGATTAAATAATACTAAATATTATTTATGAATACACATTTTTTGCACTATTATTCAACTATATGAACTTAAAAATATTTGTAGACATCTATTGAGAATCAAGCATTTCATTTCCTAGTATTTGTATCATTCGAATAGCATCAAAATGCAATGCTTGGTTTTATTCATGTATTTTCCCAAATCCTCTTATCATTGATCTATACAATTTTGTCATGTATGTATTGAAATAAGGTGCAACTATATATGTGTTGATGCAGTGGATTGCACCCTGGATAGGAGGCTGAGCTCCTGCCTTCCACATGCAACAATGGAAACTCCCCTCTTGCCTGTGGGACCAGCAAAGCTGGGGGGAGAGTCTCTAGATAAGGGCTAGCTCCCTCTGATGTATCTTTTAGGTCCCAAATTTCATACTGCTAACAAATAAATGAAAAAGGGGGGGGGGATGAAAAGGGAGAAGGATGTTTAAATAGAACCTAAACCTAAACTAAAAAGTGATACACCAAAAAAGATGACCCACTTAGCCCAATCATACACTTTTCACCAAGAAGAAGCTCCCATACACTTCATCTGATGTGGGAAACTCTTCTGTATCAGTGATTCAGGGGTCCATAGAGATACAGGGAGGAAGAAACTATCAAAGGTGTTCTAAGACACACTTTGGTAGCCCATTCACATGTGCCTATATTCCTGTTGTAGACACTTCTGGCAGACCTACAGAAGAAGAAACTTCACAATGCACTAGACATGCTAGAATCGTTCTATGAAAAGCATAAAATAAAATGACTTAACACAAAATAAAATATAGACACATGCATGAGTGCAAGTTCAAATGGAGGTAAAAATTGCTAAGTCTTGATTCAAGGTAAAATTTGGCAGAGTTCCGCCTTACAAACCTAGAGATTTTTGGGCAGAGCTTTGCCTTATGGGCTAAGAGAATGGATCCCTCTCAAAACGAGAATTTTTAAAATATATAAAAAGAGGAGAAAAAGTAAAGGTGCCACTTTGGAAAAGAATTTGGCACTCTTGACAAGCTGGCCCATGTGCATTTGTGAGCATCAGGAAGAGGAAGTCATTGTTACTGATGTCATTCTTCTAGAAGAGGCCTATTGGAACCATGATGTGTAATCGCTGGTCTTGACTTTGGCATTCAAACATTAATGTGAAAGCATAAGCCGTGCCTCTTTTTTATATACAAGACTGCTCCTTCTAGATATTCATGCAATTTGTCTGCTTATAAATGCAAAATGGAGAAAATAAGCCACGCTGCTTACTATTTGTGCCATTTGATGACCACTTGGCAGCACTGTTCCAATTGCAGGAATAAATCCTTGAGTTGACACCTCTCCTTTTCCACCTAGACTATTTGTCTACTTCTGCACTTTGTCTCTTCCTGGTTTTATCTCTTTCTAGCTCCTTCAGCCCTCAGGGCTATCTTTTTGGCGGGTCGCTGTGTTCCTTGGGCTCTTCTTTGGGCTTTTTCAAAATCAACGGCTATTTCATGAGCCTTAAATTTGACGTCTGTGCACCCATCACTATATTTGAACTTACACAGCTAGTTCACTATGCTTGATTTTGATGTCTTCGGGCCCGTCACCCTTTGTGATTCCTTTAGCTTTTCCTTTCCTTCAGCTTCTTGCTTTGGACCTCCCGAAGGGACGTTGTCCCTTCAGCTTTGGAGAAGTGCCTTTCTTTTTGGCTGAGAGTTCCCTGCAAGGGCACCTGCCCTTCAAGGTCCTTCCACTCCCTTGGTCTTGAAATTATTTAGAGATTTCCCATGGACTTTTTCCAATGGACCTTTTTCGTGGACTTTTTCCCCACAGACAAAAAGTCTGCAAGAATTGTTTCAAACACTTTGCCTTTGACTTTCAGAATTTTTGTTGGGCTTTTCCTCTCGTGGCCTTCCTCTGAATTTATTCAGACTTTTTGTCTGATGGAATTCCTTCGGACAAAAAGTCTGAAGAAATTATTCTCACCTTTGCCTTAGTCTTTTTTCTTGTCTTCCTTCAGATTTTTTGCTCATAGCCTTTCCGAATTTCTTCAGACTTTTGTCCGAAGGAATTCCTTCAAACAAAAAGTCTGAAGAAATTATGTCTATGCTTTTTCTTTGATTGTCTTTGAAAAGTGCCCTTCGAGAAAATTTGAAATGACCCTTCCGAAGGGTACTTCCTTTGCCTTAAACAAATTTTCCAAAAGAAACTTACCTTTTCAGCTTTCCTTTTTGGCCTTTTGAAAGTGTTCCCTGTCCTCTGCAAGGGCTCTTGAGTCAAAAAAATACCCTCCAAGAGGGCACTTGAAATGTTCCATCTTTGTGCCTAAGTGTTGGGGAATCATCTCTTTGAAACAACCCATTGAACTGAATGTTGAACCAACCATTGAACCATTTCTATTGAGCTGGTTCAATGGTTCAACGGTTGTTGAACCAAGGCATCGAACCGAATGTTTGAACCAAAACAATTGAACCAAGGCATTGAACCAAATTGATGAACAAACTAAGTGAACCAAGTGATGAACCACCTCATTAAACCAAAGCTATTGAACCAAAGTGGTTGAACCAAAGCATTGAATCAAAGCATTGAACTAGCTCAATGGTTCAAAGGTTCAAAGATGCTAACTCTTGGAAAGATCATGTCGTTGAACCCCAACGTCGAACCACTTTCCCGACCTTAAGGAAAAGTGTCTTGAACCATTTTATCTCTCTTTCCTTATGAATTTATTCAAACAAGAGTCTGAAGAAGCTTTGTAAAACCTTGCACTCTTTGAACTGGTTCTTCATCTGCTGAAAGACTCACCTGCAAAGTCTGTAGAGTCCATAGAAATGCCTGTAGAGTCTGTAGAAAAGTCTGAAGAGTCTGTAGAAAAGTTTGTAAAGTCCATAGAAACTTCCAAGACTTGTGTAAAATCAAAAAGTGTACTGGATCAGAACAACAGGGAATGAAGGGGACCGATTTTGGCCTGCAGGACCAAAATGGACAACAAATTGGTGACTCCCAGGGGAAGCATGTCTGATATGCTTAGAGACCAGTTGCCTTAAAATCCATTAGGCATGAAGTTAGAATGTAGCTTGAAAAAAAATGTAGAAACAACCCCAATAGATCCAAGAATAAATCATGAAGCTTTTTACCCCACACACAAGGGAAAACACACACAAGGCTAAAAACACTACTTGTGTAAACTGCACTTAAGGAAAATAGAAAAAGAAAACTAAAAGAAAACTACTATATACAGCTAACCAGGTATATTTTCTTCCCTTCTAGATCAAAGGGAAAAATTCTTAAGTCCCCTCCCTAGCTAGGAAACTTATGGTGCCAGACAAGTGGCTGAATGGAAAGGAGAATTGGTGACCTGCTCCTCTTGCCTACCACCTTGATTGGCTTGTATTCAAGTGGATCAGAATCAAACATGCTTCCAACATATGTACTCTTCTTGTTATTGGAAGCTTGTTTAATGTTAGTCTTTCATGTTGGTGCATTTCACCAAGAAATCAATGGTTGTTGGCTCATCACCATAAGCCCCTTGATCTGCACAGTCCCTTTGCAATGCATCATGGTTTGACCCATTCCCTTCAACTCCATTGAAGACCCTGTCAAATTTCATCCTCTGCTTCCTCATGGCCTTCTTGAAGAAGGGTGATTGTTGTGATGTCTAAAATGGAATCACAAACTAATTGCTCATCCCACAGAACATCACCTTTTTGTTCAAAGCTCTCTTCTTCAAGGCTTTCCTCAAGATGAGCAAGCCTCTCCTATTTCTCCTCAAAGATTAGAGTCTCCAATTATTCAAAGACATTCATCTGAGCCTCCTCTAATTCAGGCTCCTCATCATAGTCATCCTCCTCATCGAAGCAACAAGGAAGTTTATCAAACAAAGGGGGAAAGAGCTCACTATGCTTACATTCCTCCTCATATTGATGGAACATCTACATGTATGCATGACCTGCATCTTCTCCATTGCTGATGAAGTCTTTACAAGGAGCATCGATGATGATTTATTTTTCATTATTGCTCATGATAGCCTCTTGGGAAGCTGTAGATTGGATCTTTTCTTCCTCACTCGCCTCCTACAAAATAGGTTCCTCCTTGAGAAGGGATGAAGTGGAAGGTTGATGATTAAAACCATGTGGAAGAGGAGGCAGTCGTTGAACTAGAATCGAATGATTCTCCTCTTTCCATTTGGCTAGCACTTCATCTATATCAAGTCTAGCCTGATAGGTCTCTTGGAGGTGTGTAGATGGGGTGTGTTTAGATAGGTCCATCACATGTTGGCTAAGGAATCTCACTATGGATTCCAACTCTGTAATTCTCCTGGCTAGATCTTCTTGGAAGAGCCTTTCTTGGAGGTCACCAACATCACAATGATGAGTAAGAGAAGTTTTGAGAGAGATGTGTTGGTTCATAATGTTCTCCCCAAAGGAAAATTCACAATCTAAGGAATTTAGAAGGTTCATCTCCATGGGAAGTTGCTCTAGTTCCATTTGATGTTTGAAGGCTAGGCGCACGGGGTCAAGAGTAGGATTGATTGATGCATCAGGTGAGCTAGAATGAGCAAGTGCCATCTGAAAGAAAGGATTTAGTGCATAAGAGGGGGCTTTATTTATAATAGGAGGGGGCACACAAGGCTGGCTATCTTGCATGAATGGATTCCTCCATTTTGCTACCTCCTCCTCCATGGATTGCAAGGCCTGAGCTTGCCTGAACAAACACTCCTCTTTATACATCAGCTCCTACTGATATCCATACTGCTCATCCAGTCTGTCAATTTCCATTGCCTACTTCTCAAACTCTAGCACCACTTCCCTTATTGTTGAAGGGTAACTAAGAGAGCTGTTTGAGGGGATTGCATGAATAATCTAAGCTTGATCAAAACCATACGAAGGAAAATAAGGCCCATGATGTTGGACGATGGAATTATACATACAAAAAGTGATTTCTTGTGGCACCAAAACTTTTTAACCAGTTGATTCAACTCAGAGTCACCATTGGTGTTGATGCAAAAGCCTCCAAAGGCTAGTTGGTTGAAGAACACACTAAAAATTCTTCAACTCTGTGGACACAACTTATCCTAGTTGGTCCCACCAGGCGTGCCAAAAACTGTTAATGTAGTGGATTGCACCCTAGATAAGAGGCCAAGCTCCTACCTTCCACACACAATAATGAAAACTCCCCTCTCGCCTGTGGGACCGGTGAAGCTGGGGGGATAGTCTCTAGATAAGGGTTAGCTCCCTCTGATGTATCTTTTAGGTCCCAAATTTCCTACTACTAATAAATAAATGAAAAAGGGGGGGATGAAAAGGGAGAAGGATGTTGAAATAGAACCTGAACCTAAACTAAAAGGTGATACACCATAAAAGATGACCCACTCAGCCCAATCATACACTTTTCACCAAAAAGAAGCTCCCATACACTTCATCTGATGTCCACTTTTGCACTTTGTCTCTTCCTGGTTTTGTCTCTTTCTGGCTCCTTCGGCCCTTGAGGCTATCTTTTTGGTGGGTTGCTACATTCCTTGGGCTCTTCTTTGGGATTTTCCAAAATTAACAACTATTTCACGAGCCTTAAATTTGATGTTTGCACACCCATCACTGCATTTGAATTTCCAACGGCTAGTTCACCATGCTTGATTTTGACGTCTTTGGGCCTGTCGCCCCTTAGAATTATTTTGGCTTTTCCTTTCCTTCAACTTCTTGCTTTGGACCCTCCCAAAGGGAAGGTGGTCCTTCAGCTTTGGAGAAGTGCCTTTCTTTTTGGCTGAGAGTCCCTCGCAAGGGCACCTACCCTTTGGGGTCCTTCAGCTCGCTTAGTCTTGAAATTCTTTGAAGCTTTCCCATGGAATTTTTTTGG
This sequence comes from Torreya grandis, assembly GCA_037957365.1. NCBI lineage: Eukaryota > Viridiplantae > Streptophyta > Pinopsida > Cupressales > Taxaceae > Torreya > Torreya grandis. The sequence continues at coordinate 925,835 of JARHVA010001123.1, read as the reverse complement.
CGGACCTTTTTTGTGGACTTTTTCCCCACGGATAAAAAGTCTGCAAGAATTGTTTTGAGCACTTTGCCTTTGAATTTTAGAATTTCCCTTGGGCTTTTCCTCCCATGGCCTTCCTCCAAATTTCTTCAAAATTTTTGTCTGAAGGAATTCCTTCAGACAAAAAGTTTGAGGAAATTATTCTCACCTTTGCCTTAGTCTTTTTTCTTGTCTTCCTTCAGATTTTTTGCTCATAGCCTTTTCAAATTTCTTCAGACTTTTGTCTGAAGGAATTCCTTCAGACAAAAAGTTTGAAGAAATTATGTCTATGCTTTTTCTTTGACTGTCTTCAAAAAGTGCCCTTCAGGAAAATTGGAAATGACCCTTCTAAAGGGTACTTCTTTTGCCTTAAACAAATTTTCTAAAAGAAACTTACCTTTTTGGCTTTCCTCTGTGGCCTTCTAAAAGTGTTCCCTACCCTCCGCAAGGGCACTTGAAATGGTCTATTTTTGTGCCTAAGTGTCAGGGACTCATCTCTTTGAAAAAACCCATTGAACTGAGTGTTGAACCAACCATTGAACCATTTCTATTGAATCGGTTCAATGGTTCAACAGTTGTTGAACCAAGGCATCAAACTGAATGTTTGAACCAAAACAATTGAACCAAGGCATTAAAATGAATCGATGAACCAACTGAGTGAACCAAGTGATGAACCACCTCATTGAACCAAAGTCATTGAACCAAAGTGGTTGAACCAAAGTGTTGAACCGAAGCATTGAACCGGTTCAATGATTCAAAGGTTCAAAGATGCTAACTCTTGGAAAGATCATGTCATTGAACCCCGACATCGAACCACTTTCCCAACCTTAAGGAAAAGTGTCTTGAACCATTTTAGCTCTCTTTCCTTATGAATTTCTTTAGACAAGAGTCTAAAGAAACTTTGTAAAACCTTGCACTCTTTGAACTGGTTCTTCATCTGTCGAAAGACTCACCTACAGAGTTCGTAGAAAAGTTTGTAGAAATGCCTGCAGAGTCCGTAGAAAAGTCTGCAGAGTCCATAGAAAAGTTTGCAGAGTCTGTAGAAAAGTCTGCAGAGTCTGCAGAAACTTCTAAGACTTGTGCAAAATCAAAAAGTGTACTAGCTCAAAACAACATGGAACAAAGGGGACCGATTTTGGCCTGCAGGATCAAAATGGTCAACAATATGCATTAAGAACAAATTATGCACCTATATTTTCTTTCCATAATGGTGGAATTTTAAAAAGAATCTATTATTCCATGCTTGTGATGATTTTATTTGGAATAATAGTGTTGGTCATTTCAGTGTAATAGGGATCACTTTTATTTATTCACTATCATCCAATGTTAGGTCATCAAGAAACATGGCAAAGGAAACTAAACTATAACACCACTTTCCTTCAAGAACCAAGTAAATTTACTTTTTATTTTCAAGAGCACATGCATTATTATCTTCTTGTGGATCAAATATTTTGGTATGTTTCATTGGTGGTTGGGAAAATATATCTTCACTTTGATTATTTATCTCTCTTATAACTATTTATATGGTGATGTTGATGCAATTTTAAATTTTTTGAAGAAAATGACTTGGTATCACAACTTATGTAGTTATTCAGAAAATGTTCAATGGTTGTATTGTCACTCTTTACTAAGACCTACATATTTTTTCTATATTAATTAGTGACTATGGAAATTGACTTTGGTTTAATATTTAGTGACAAAAAAATTGTCAATAATATCTAAAATATATATTTATCTTTACATAAAAATTGTTTCAATGCATTTAGAATATGTTAATATATGTTTACAATAAAAATTATAAGTGATTGGGTCATTATTTAAATGAAATTTATCATCATGGAAATCATTAGGTTGTGTATTCTCATCAATAAAAGACTAAATATAAAATTAATATAAATTTGACAAAGCAATTGCGAGGGGCTACCAATAATGCGTCACAGTGTAAAAAGTAAGAGTAAATGTTAGAGGACATAGTTATTGTATCATGGCAAAGCCATTTTTTTAATCTATTATAAATAGTAAAATGATATTTGTAATCTCTTGAAATCAATGTATCCAATATAGAATTTTAGTATCTTTTCTAGATTTGGCTTGTATTTGACATCTTTTGCTACTATTTTTCTTCATTTTAATTGTGCTTTCATGAATAGAACCCACATATAACTACCCAGTTGTTCAACAATAATTCTAATTGCTTAAAAAATAGATGGATAATATGATATGCAAATCTATGATCATAATAGACTACCTCCTACTGCATGATTTTGAGGTATGAAATTATTTTTTAAGTGTTATTATCAAGAGACTCACTAAATAAAAGAGTTGGAAAGTTCATTTCCCTTGCAAAACTGTTCTAAAAAATGCCAAGCAGTTATTGTTCCTCAATAAAAGTAATTAAAATTAATTTATCTTGCATATCATAGATGAATGTTGCAAGATTTATAAATCCATGAACCAAAATGTGACCAAAATTATCATCATCATTGCCTTAATACATAATATCTATTTCACATGAATCTATATTATCTTCATTCTCATCAGGAAAGTGCAAACTAAACTTTTACAATTCTGATTTAGCCAAGATAGTCTTATATCTAGGAACATAATCTATGAGATGCTCATTTTACCTTTGTTTCTATTGTGCAACTTGGGCATAATAAACCTTGTCACATATGTTAATGCTAAAATGAGCTAGGATTTAATGCTTTGACCGACTGATTCATTAGATTATATAACCACTATAGAGCATAATCCTTTAAACTTTATGGAAATAAATTGGTTAGTAACTAGTCATTTGGCACATAGTCCAAGAATGCTATGTGAAAATATCTCAAGTGTGTCTCTAGATCACCCTTGAAATCATATATAGTGAGCTTGGGTTTAAAAAATCTTGATGGCAAGGGTGTAGAATTAATATGGTGTGCCAATGGTGTATGAAGTAGATAAAAAGAGTCCAAAGACTATGTTGCTCTAGAGGCACCTTGCTCAAGATGTAGCACCTTAGATTGAAGAGATTTAATCTCTTGCATAAGGGCAGCCACATCAAGAGGCAAAGATGCACTATCCATAATTGGTGGTGCCACATAGGAAGATTGTGATACTATAGGGGGTTGTTGAGACATACTTGCCCCCGTAGTGTCATTTGTAATTGGTTGTTTTATGGTTTGAGAGGATTGACCATTGTTTGATTTTTATTGTTATTATTGTATTATTTTAAGCATATCATATTTCATATTAGGATTTTTAGTTAATTTTTTTTGAATTTCCCTCTTATTAGTTTCATCAAAGATGGTATATTGGGCCATTATTAAAGTAGGAAAACAAAGTGAAAGTGGATGTAATTTTTCATGTTATATAATATTTTTTTGCACATTTTTAAAAAAGCTTTCATCATAAAATTTGCTTAAACATTTCCTAATTGATAATTATAATTATATTTGAGGTTATTTTTTACATCCATAGAAACAATTTTTGTTCATTAAATAGTTTGTGGTAGTGTTCTTTGTATTATATTAGAGTTTGAAGGGACATTTATTATTACTCCTTTCAATCCAAACTAGAATTTTATTTATAAATAGTGTATGGTTTGTGCAAAAGACATCCTAATATAAAATAGTATTTCTTTAATTTTGGTAAGCACAAACACATATAGTAGAAAAACAATCAAGTCAATGCAATGAGGCGATCCAATTTTTGGCAAGGTATGTTTTGCCAAATACTTGCAACAAGTATGCCATTTTTTTTCTTGTTTTATTACATCAATTGTAATCAATTTTTAATATGTTTCTTTTTATGATCCCCAAACTAATTACTATTGAAATTAACATGAAACTACCTAAAAATTAGGAAACTATGTATTGGTATCTCTTTTACTTGTTTTTTGAATCATTGAATGCAATGATTGGATTTTGACTTCTCTTTTTGTTATTTATAATTCCATAATTAAGAAATCAAAGTGATTTATTATATGGATTTATTGTACTATTTTTTTTTCAATAAAATTTCCACTAATTTTTTCACTTGAATGAGACATCGATGTGTCCTTTATTTTTTTATTTCTTATATAATGCCTAGATCTCTTTCCAAATTTTTGTGTATGTATAATTTATTTTTCATTTATTGTAGGGAGTTATTCAATGCTTTCATTGATGTCTTTTATTGTTTAATAAAAATTCCAATAATATGTTCTCTCAAAAAAAATATCGGCATGTCCTTTTTCTCTTTTAACTTTTTTTGTTATACAATGCATGGATATTGTTTCAATATTTTTCACATATCATATTTCACTTTTCATCTATTGCAATGAATTATTTGATTCTTTTATTGATTTCATCTCTTGTTCATGTAAATTGATAAAAAGAGATTCAGTTGAATATTTTTTTGTCAATGGTTTTTAATGAATATGGCCCATATGAAATGAAAAACATAAAAGGTTTAATGTTAGCTACAAATGTAGAGATGTAGTGTACACTTTAATGATATTCATTTTTTATGACTCTCTTGAATTTTTAAATTAAGCACAATTTATAGCCACTGCAAAAAAAACTAATTACCTTCAATTCTTCCTACTTGATACATGATGACCATATTAATAATAAATTCCTAGAAAGGTGTCATGTTTGGTATATTATTTATGGCTTGCATATCAAGAAAGTTTTGCAAACTAGACAAAGCATTTTTATTTCTATAAAAATATGCATTGCTAAATGATTGTATTTCATATCATATTAGATATTGAACATTGAATTATTTATTGCATAGATGGAAAATAAAATTGAATAAACTCTCAACACACTACCAAATATTATCTACAAATCTGTAAAGTCTAATTTTTTATAATCCATGAAAAATTCTCTCTAAATAATATTCAAAGGTTGCATAAGAATATGAAATGGGGATATGTCTAATTGAATAATTATAATTAATATTTTATTCAAAATACAACAATTCATAATGACTATAATGAGTATTTGCATCATGAAACAAGACATATTATGGAAGTGTATGTGTTTTTGCACAAATTTGGTGATAGTTATTATGCACTAAATTTTAGATCCAAGCTATACTACTAATTCTAGTAATAAAAACCTAAAACTTAATCACACCAATAGGAATGGATAAAAGAGGAAATTATAATAATAAGAAAATTATCACCATAATTTTACCTCATTATGGCTCCACTCTAGGATTTACAAATGGATTTTTTGATGTCCAAAGCTTGAAACGTTGGATTGCTTGATAAGTGCTGATAATGGATTCGAAGTGATTACATAAGCTTGATAGTGTCTGTAGATGGATGCAATATAGTAGAAAGATGATGGATTTATGTATTTCCAAGTTAGTTTGAGTGTGGAGGGAGAGTTTATTTAAATAGACAAAGAGGGAGAGATCAATGGCTAACATTCAAATCTGGGCCATTGATATCAAGAGCTAGGGATTTTCCATGCATTTTTTAATTCCATGGAGATATCTAGAATTAGTGAGTGATAGAGAAGGGGGGATAAAATAGGGAATATTTCTATAATCCTCTAATTATATAAATCTCCCCATAGGGTTTAGGGTGGTGGTTGGGTAGGTATATTATTTTGGAATTTTAAATTGGCTAGTTGGCTTAGGGAGTAGGTTAGTGAGTAATAGGTTCTATTGGGGGTTTAATGAGGGGATTAATTGGTTTTTGGGATTGAATAAGGTTTATAGGATATTGGAATGGGATGAAGGTTATTAGGTTATTAGTTATTTTAGATTGGAAATATAGAAATTAGACTAAATTAGAAAGAATTAGTATAATTAGTGGGGTGAGCATAATTTAATGCGTACATTTTGCCCCTCTTTGAAAAGGCATTACGAGTAGAATGAAGTGAAAGGAGTAATGGTCTTTCAAAGAAAAACCATAATGTTAGATGATGTTAAATTTTAATAGGATATGATGCCCCCTCAAGGGAGCATGTAGGGATAAAATGATCCAGATGGTCACTCAAAATGAAATCCCATTGTGGGATAAGACCACAAGAAGATGGGGTTGGGATGCCCCAATTGACAATTAAGATTCCCCAAGAGGGAAGGAGACAAATTAGCTCATGTAATGGGTTTTGGATAGATGACAAATGTCTAGAAATAATTTTGATTGATATGAAAAGATTGATTTAAATAGGATGGGTTCAAGCCAGTGATAAGTTTTATAGCAAGGACACATGCTAGGGAAAGCTTGAAAAGGGATAATATTGATAAGGAAATATGATTGGTGATAGAGAGCTACTTTTTGTAAGATGTAGGGCTTGAAAATGACATGTGATCGATGATAAATTATTACAAGGAAAGGATGGTGATGAGGGTTGAATGGTGGTTGAGTTATCCTTAGGAAAAAAAGTGAGAATAGGTGTTACCTACATAATCTAAAAAACCTTAGGTCGATGTAGTCCTTGGTGTAGGATAAGGGGGATGAGAAGGGGTCAAACATTCCATACCCCAAATGATGTTAAAAGGTGATTAAAAGTGAATAGATTAGGATAATTAGGTGATATTGGAGATAGTCAGTGTTAGTAATGGAATTATTAAGGGTAGATAGGGGGTCATATAGGAAAAAAGAGTCAAAAGTAGGTCATTTGCACATTTTGACTTTTAGTGATTTGAGCTTTGAGGTAAGACAATGGACCGGCTACCCTGAGCTTCCCATCATGGTGAGAGGGTTAGAGAGCACCAGAGAGAGGTTGATGTTGGAACTACGGTGAGTATTGAAACCCTAACTTAGTGTTTTTGTGAAATTTTAATAGTTTTGGTAGGATTTTAAGTGGATTTTTTCAAGAAAAGATGCCATTAAAATCACTCCAACAAACCATGACTATCAATTTTTCCCTCAATCATGATTTTATCATCATGATTTGAAGTTTTGAGGGAGTAATCCATGGTAGTCCAATACCATAAGTCCATAATTGTGTTATTAAAATACCATAATTAGGGAGTTGTACTATTGTAATACCATGAGTGGAAAGTCATGATTTTGCAATATCATTGGTTAGAGAATCATGATTTTATAGGTCAAATAAAACCATAGATGTGGAGTGGTAGTTTTTTCAAAATTAGCACTAGGGGTACCTTTGAAATTAGAAATTTTGTTAGGGATATTAATAATGGGTAAGTTTTATGGTGATGGGTTAGTTTAGATTATCTAGGGAGTTAGATATGTAGGTGATCAGGTGTGCAATTAATGTTTTAAAGGTATGGGGACATGCGGTAGTTTGGGTGATGTTAGTGAGATAGGGGTTAGGCTAGGGTGGGAGATTAATAAGGTAAGGATGGGGTAAATTAGATGGTTTATATTGGTAGATGTGATTTAAGGATTAGAGAGTAGTTGGGGTGTTTAGGTGACTTAGGATAGGTAGGATAGGTGAGTGATGATAGGTATTTGATGATAGAGGTAGTGATGGATGAATGATGATTGGTGCACGAGGATATAGGAATGATGACATCAAGGTTATGGCATCCAAAGGTAATTCATGAGATGCATCGATTGATAGAGGTAGATTTTTGGGTACTAGAGCTAATTGGCTTGCATGATGTAGTGACTATGCCCATGATTCACATTGATTAGGCCTTGATTACAATACTAGTGGAGCACTAGAATTTGGAGACCAACACATTTTATTTCATCATGGGTGAGATGATGGTCACTTTAGAGGATTTATACAATATTTTTCACTTGTCTATGTGGGGAGATTGGATATATTATAGGTCTCATACACTAATTTGGATATTGTAATGCCTAGCAGGGGGACTATAGGTGGGGATGCAGGATAGGTGCATTGATATTGAAAGGTGCTTACATGAGGGGACCATTAATAGAATGATGTTAGTGGTGATGTCTCTTATTTTTGGAATTCTTCTACTGAACAAGAGTGGTAAGTGGTTTCACCTAAGCCTAGGAGATGTTGTAACTGATATGGTTCAGGATTTTTGAGTGTTTAATTGGGGTCTTGTTGTTTTGGTGCATTTATATAGAGATCTCTATTTAGGGGTCTATAGAGGGGAAATGAGCTTTAGTATTTAATTAATTTTTCATATCTAGAACTAGGAGTATATTTCTATTTAGTGACCATTGGGGACACTATTAGTTCTCTAGCCTGAGTAGCCAATGGTTTTTGGTCGGTACATGTTATTAGGAGTGCAATTGGGGCATGAAGGTGAGATGAGGTTTTATAGAGATGCTTTTGATAGTTTTCATCTAGAGCACATTATGTGGATGCCATTTAAGAGCTCTCATTTGGATGGATGATGAGGCAATGACTCATTATATTCTTATAGAGTGTTACTTGATGGTCCAAAGAGATCTAATTATTGAGAGATATCACCTTGACCTATGCAGTACCAGTTTGGTTTTATTTAGGATGTTATAGGTCTAGAGCATTTGTTCATTCATAGTGAGTGGTAGAGGACATAGTGGGGGAGACTGGTAGATAGATTGGATTTTTCATAGATTATGAGAACATTGCCCTACTATAGTGGGATTTTTATACACTGATACTAAAATCTAGGTGTGACAGTGGCCTATATGTCATGGTGGAGGCCCCAAATTTTGCTTAGATTGACATGTCCTAGAGTTGTATTGAGGTGAGGTATGGTGAGGAGAGTCATCTAAGCACAGGATAGGCTATGAAGGAGGATGAGACTAGTTCTAGTGTAGGGTAGGCAAGATGGAGTTCATAGATAGGATGTTATGGATGTGGATGGAGGAGATGGAGCTCAGGTAGCTATGGAAACATAAAGGGGGCCTTAGGACTAGGCCTAAGTAAATGTATAAAGATAGCCACAGGTGTAGGCTAGTACATAAGTGGGTAGTAATGGTGGTGTGGATGATTCATGACCTTCACATCAACCATTAATAGAGGATAAAAGATCTAAAATTTATCAATTATAGGGTGAGATACAAACATGTATATTAGAGAGTATAATGATCATGTAGGAATGAGACCAATTATAGGTTAATTTTAGAGTGTGATAGCTCAGAGAGATGGACAACTAACACATGTACAGGGGTATGTTACCAATTTATAGGTCTAGGTGGCATAGAGAGATGGGCAATTATCCTAGGCTTAGGCCCAGATTATAGGTTTTTAGGCATAGTTGACTGGGGCATAGGCATAGATAGCCACATTATAGGGTTAGATTCAAAGTTGAGATGCCCAAATTACCAAGTTTTAGGGCCACATCACATAGATGTAGGAATACATACATACACTGATAAGGGAGGTGGAGGTGGTTAAGAGAGACAAGGATGTAATAGACCAAGAGATAAGGGGTTAGGGGATGATGTATGTGATGAGGAACCTTGTGTGACTAACTCATGAGGTATAGAATTATCAGATGCTCTATGAGGTTGTAATGTCAATCGAGTGACGTGCTCCATCATTATGTGTGATTTCATCATAGTCAATGCATCATCTTTAAAGAGGGGGACAAGGACCACTAGGGCCACTAAGGCCACCTAGGTCACTAAGGCCATAGTCATGAGTTTTGAGATGCACATATGTATAGGGGATTGTTGTATTATTGTCTCATTCTTTCCCCATGGGCCCATATTATTGTATATATTTTTTGACATAGCTTCCATGTGGATGATGGACATTTGATTCTTTTGATATATATATATATATATATATATATATATATATATATATATATATATATATATATATATATATATATATGATGAGATATTATGATGATGGATGTATGTAGACTATTTATGACTGATGATGTTTATTTAAGTTGATGTGGTATAGATTGATTTTATGTGATGGCATAGATGGTATTGAGACACATGGTACTATTTTTACATGATGTGATTAGATTAGATGTAAAGGCTTTTGTTTATGGATATGATGTGATGGTTATATGGTTTAGACAATGTGCTTACTTTTACGATATGATTGGATACATATTAGGTAGTGTGATGGATAAATATGGTATTTTATTGATGATGTTATTATAGGTAGCTATGGTTTATATTATTTATTTACATGTTATGATGTTAGATGTAGTGTATATGGGATATGATTTTTATTTTATATTTGGTTTTATGAGGTGAATTAATATCTTTATGGATGTATGATCTACATGTTTAAGAGAGATGTTTTTGACTTTGATGTGATGTGGTTCATGTATATGTCATGATAGTTACATGATTATGCCTCATGGGGTGAATATGCTAAGGAAAAATAAATCCCCTATTGGTTGACTTTGCCCTCTCTTGTTATGGTAAGAAACCTCCTGCACCATGGATGTCGAGGGTAATGGGATGGGATAGGATTAGGCTTTGGGTAGGTTAGTTATGGTGGGAATGGTTTGGATAGGGAGAGGGATAGGTCTTAGAAGAAACATGATAGAGTAATGGTTTTGGAAGCCCTTAAATTATTTGCAATCCTCTTTAATATTGCATATTTTAACCATGTGTCAGGGACATGAGAAGTCTAAGACACATTAGTATAGATGCATGGGGAACTCTATTTAAGAAATGATATTTCCCAAACAAATATTTGGAGGTCATTCGTACCATCCTTGTTCCCATGAAAATTAATAAGATAAGATATATACAAATTTATATAGAGACTAATTAACAAAACATTGTAATTTAATATGTACATGGAGAATCATCACACACATGCATATTCAAAACAAAACACATAATTACACAAGACAAGCAAAGATAACATAGACCAAGAATAATGATGTTAAGAGGGGTATTGACATAAATGACAATGGGTTTAAGAATGATTGTATATAATGGGCCTAGTGATGATGTAGGGACTATATACAGGATATGTTGTGCTCAAAATTATGTTTATATTAGGACAAAATTCCAACCATACTCAAATGTATTCACAATGGGGTTAAGATGACCCCTCAAGAATCAGTGTCATAATGTATGCCAAAATCCCAAAAAAGGAGCTTATGATTTTTTACCTTCCATAATGATGATACTAGTGAGAAAGTGTGGACTATAGTCTTAAGGACAACAATAGACATGTGGGGATGAAATCATTGTCTTGAGGCTAAAAGGAGACATGCATGTCAAAGGACATTTTGGAGGGAGTAAAGGGATAGGGAGTAATGATAATGATGTGATGGGACTTGGGGATATATATATGCCAAATATGGATAAGTGATTCTAGATAATGCCCCAATAAATATTCTCAATGTTTGACAAGCCATGTTTGCTTCCTCATGCTAAAGTAGTTATCTCTGCTTGTTGTTTAAGAACCATGAAATAGATTCCCATAGTTAAGACTAGATTCAAGGTTTTTTTAACATGATGTCATGCTAATTTTCATCATGGTACTTTCCCAAGGCACTAGAGAACTAGTTTTCACCATTGGATGTTTTTTTGGACTGATGAGGAGATGTGGTGGATGGGGACTCATAGATGGAGGATGATAATCTTGTCAAGTGTAGAAGCACTTCAGATGCATGATGTTCATGGTATCATCAATTTCTTCTCTTTCTAATGTGTCCAATTTATATACTCTTGATCTAAACTTGGCAATGATAATATAGGGCCCTAGCCAATTAGCTTCAAATTTCCCATTCTTATCTTTGTCTGTGTTAGTGTTTTTCTGATTCTCCATTAGGACTAGGTCACCAACTTTGAAATCCTTAGATTAGATATTTTTATGATATTGGCCTTTGAGTTTATTTATATGTTTATAGGTGATTAAGGGCCTTCTGATGTTTTTCATCAAAAAGTTCCAGTTCTTGTAGGCATTCTTGCTTACAATTATAGTCAGTGATGATGCCCCTTAGTGAGATTTGAAGGGAGGTGAGTTCTAATTCCACTAGAAAGATCACTTATATCCCATAAACTAAGGCATATAGAATGACCCCAGTAGGTGTGTGGATGCTTGTGTGATAAGACCATAGAGATGGATACAATTATGTGTACCAATTTTTGGTAGCTTGATTAACTATTTTATTAAGGATTTTGATGAAGGTCTTGTTGGTGGACTATTCTTGTCTATTACCCTAAGTATAGTATAGCTCCAAGAATTTTAATAGAACCACTAGTGTTTGGTAGGGTGCTAAAGCAAACCACTAAGAGGCTAGAATGCTCAGGGGTTCTATGGGCTATAGGAGATCTATAGTGGTTATCCAGTTTATTAGCTTACACCAAGATATAGACAGACTTACAAACTCAATTAGGGCTATCATGAACATGCACATAAATTATACAAATTACTCTAATGGGTCCAACTAGGGTAAGGCAAGTAGCTAAGACTAGACTATGGATTTCATAAACAAAACAAGAACAACAATACCAAATGAAGAGAGATAACAATCAAAAGGTAAATATAGAAGCTAAGGCACTTTGAGGATAACTGAAAGACATTTTAAGAAATAAATAAGTTTCTAATAAAGGGTTCAAGAGCATGCCTATTCTATATTTGAATTATCATTCCAATTTAATACTATTGTTTTTTAACAATGTAATGTTCTAGTTTAGCAAGAGAGAGAGAGAGAGAATGTTTAAGCAAGCTTTCTAGTTTGTTTTGAGCATGTATATCTCTACTATAAAATGAGGGAGGGTTCAAAAGAGAGAAATGGTATGAAACAAAGTAATATTTTAAGTAATTAAAGTATTATTTAAACATATACAAATGCAAAAAACTTTGAAAACTATTCTAAGCAATATACAAAATAACTATTTCACTAAAATAATTTAAACCCTAGCATATACACTACACAAAATAATGGAGTTTCAATTTTCATATATAATTTCCCTTAGATAAATCTCAAATATTAAGTTTATATGTTCTACCAATGAGGAATCCAAGCTAAGAAGTAATTTAGGAGGAAGAACAAGCTATGTGCAAGCTGAAGTCCAAACCAAAAGCCAAGAGCAAAGGAGGAGGTGAAGTGAGAAATTATAATGGTGTAAAATCTCCAACCAAATACAAAAATTAGGTAAAATTATAAATTTATAATCTTGGGATCAAGCCACAAGGAAGAAGGTACAACTGAGATTAGTAATGGAGTCTCCAAGCAAGTGTGTAGTAACATATGGGATCTTCTATCCCCAATCAAGCTCAAGACAACCAAGAATGAATCAAGAGAGATTTAAGAAGGCATGAGAGACAAGAGAGGGAATAATAATCAATGAAGAGGATAAAATGAATGAGAAAGAGGCATATATCCCCACCTAAATCCATGAAATAACCTAAAACTAGCCATTTTTTACCGTTTGGCTTTATATTAGGGCTTTTAGACATGTTTTGCCTAGGATATAGCCTAGGATATGGATTTAGTGAAGGAAACATATAGCCTAGGCCATGGGTTTACTTCACGTAAGCCATGAACTAGGTCAAATAGGGTCTTGGGTTGGTTAACAGGCTCCTGAGAGCCCCTAGGGGGTCTTTAGAGGGCCTATCTTGTGTGTAAAAGGATCAATATGAACTAAAGATGTATGGGGGGGTAAGAATATGATGTGAGAGAGGTCTAAGTAGGTGGTAGATGTCTCAAATTAGGATTAATAGGGTTGGTATTATGCATGTGAGCTAATGTGTAATCATAGGGAGGATTAAGGTCATATGAAGTATGATTACATATGCCCTTAAGGTATAAGTAGTCAATGTTTGAATGATCAAGGAGTGTTGTGCAATACCTAGAAGCCATACTAGAGCAAAGGAAATCAAGAACTAAAAATATAAAAATAAACATTACCTATAATTATCGAATAAAGATGGTGATGGAAGAAGTCAATAATGGGATCCATAAATGAGAGTAAAAAGGTTGCATAATCTAAAATATAACTCCAGCTCTAGCTCTAGCTCATATTCTAGATCCTATTCCATCTCCTATAAATAAGGGACATAAGTGGCATCAAATAAAATCATACTATCTAGAATGATGTTTACTAGGGCATCAGTCCTAGTGTTCTCCCTACAAGGGATATGGGTGAACTAGACGTCCTTGAGGAAAGAGAGAAAATCACACACTAGCTCAAAGAGGGGGAGAAACTTAGAGCTAAGGATGGCCTTGACACTAGTGACTTAAGACATGACTAAGAGTGAGTCAAAGTATAAATATACTTAACATGTGCCTAATTCATGGGCATTGATCAAGGCACCAATGATTGCATGATACTCGATGACATTATTCATTTCTCTAGTAATGAAGAAATCAATCACAACAAGCTCATGGTCCAACTAATAATTGATAACCCAAGATACATTTGCTGGTCCTAGGTTGCTTTGAATACCACCATCAGTGTGAATCACCATTAAGAGGTGCACCATAATAGGGGTTGAGGATGCAAGACTAATGAATGCATAAATGCAATCTCAAAGTGAAGCGGTGTGAGTTACACAAGGGAAATAAATAATGGAATAAAGCCACAATCATAATGGTTGACCAACATCAACCATGGTGAAAAGTAACAAGGGAAAGTCGGGGGAAGATTGGTAAATATGAAGACCAGTCAACAAGACTAAATCAAGTCCTAAATAACCATAGCCAACTGACAACCCTACCTACAACCATGATGAATAAGAAAGAGAGGGAGTTAGAATGGATCAACTAAAAAGAAGCAAAGAAATGACTAACTAAAATAAGTACACCAAGTAAATTTTATCGCTGGGTGCCCATGAGATGGGACACAATCTTAGAAGGTTAACAAGGACCCAAAAGGGGTCCTAGGAACCAAAATAGGGCCAGAGTGGGCCCAAAGAAGCATTGAATTAAAAAATAGAGGCCACCAATGCACTCAAAATGTGTTAAAACCTCTATGATGGAGGTTTTGTGTTCTGAAATGCAAAATTGGGTGAAAAACGCAAAAAGGTCCCATCAAAAGCAAGAAAAAGGGGCTAAAAAGATGAAAAAAGAGAGAAAAGAGGTCACTTTCACTCTTATTTACACTCTGAGAGAGCTATAGGTGAGCACATGAGCAACCAAAGCCCAAATGAAGCATCAGAGACACACAGGATGGTCTAGGTAAGTCTTATGAATGAATCTTGTCAAATTTATTCATTTTTTTAGGGTTTAGGAGGTCCTAAATGAATTTTGAATCATTAAAAATGATTAAATATAGAAACAAAGTATAAAAAGTAGTCAAAATGATGGGATTAGTGACACAAAGAAATTGAGACCAATGGGGGTACAAATAGAACTCCATGAAGGCAAAAACAAGTAGCCCTAGGGCTCCAGAGGGCATCCCAATGTAGACCATAGCCTAGGATGCCCTAAGCCATGGCCTAGGAGGCCCAACCCATGGCTTGAGCAGGCCCAAGCCATGAATTTACCAAAAAATTCATGGCTTTGGGTAGCAAGGGGCCAAAATAGGGCCTCGAGGAGCTCAGGAGGTCTCAGGAGGGGTCGACAAAGAAAAGAGGGGGAAAAAGAGATAGATAAAAAACATAGGAATTTACTAGTTTTTTACTTACTCTTACTCATTTTTTGGCTAGTTAACTAATTTATTTGCTTATTTTATTTCTTGTGTAGACACATTGAGGAGTTATACTACCAAAAGAGGGAAGACCTTCATAGGTGAGGGAGAGGCCATCACAACTAGATGGGTCATGTGAGGTGACCAACTAGGAGAGAGTTATAACATGGTTGGCCAAGGAGGTAGATGTTATACCAATGGTAGACCAAGATCACCCATGGAATATAGGACTTTGATAGCTATAAATCTAACTATTGACATAGTGGATTTCACCTTGGGCAAGAGGCCGAGCTCCTACCTTCCACATGCAATAATGAAAACTCCCCTCTCGCCTGTGGGACCGGCAAAGCTAGGGGGAGAGTCTCTAGATAATGGCTAGCTCCCTCTCATGTATATTTTAGGTCCCAGATTTCCTACTACTAAAAAATAAATGAAAAAGGGGGGGATGAAAAGGGAGAAGGATGTTAAAATAGAACCTAAACCTAAACTAAAAGGTGATACACCAAAAAAGATGACCCACTCAACCCAATCATACACTTTTCACCAAGAAGAAGCTCCCATACACTTCATCTGATGTGGGAAAATCTTATTTATCAGTGAGTCAGGGGTCCGTAGAGATACAGGGAGGAAGAAAATATCAAAGGTGTTCTGAGACACACTTTGGCAGCCCATTCACATGCACCTATATTCCTATTGTAGGCACTTCTGGCAGACCTGTAGAAGAAGAAACTTCACAATGCACTAGACATGCTAGAATAATTATATGAAAATCATAAAATAAAATGACTTAACACAAAATAAAACATAGACATATGTGTGAATGCAAGTTCAAATGGAGGTAAAAATTGCTAAGTCAATTTCAAGGTAAAATCTATTAGAGTTCCACCATACAAACCCAGAGATTTTTGGGCAAAGCTTTGCTTTACGGGCTAAGAGAATGGATCCTCTCAAAATGATAAGTTTTACAATATATAGAAAGAGGAGAAGAAGTAAAGATGCCCCTTAGGAAAAGACTTTGGCACCTTTTTACAAGTTGGCCCATGTGCATTGAGAGCATTGGGAAGAGGAAGCCACTTGATAGATAATGTTGTGTTGGCTCCTACTTTGACTTTGGCATTCAAACATTAATGTGAAAACATGGGCCATGCCTCTTTTTTGTAAACAAGACTGCTCCTTTCAGATATTCACACAGTTTATCTACTCATAAATGCAAAGTGGAGAAGACAGGGCACATCGCTTACTACTTGCACAATTTGATGACCACTTGGCAAGCATTGTTCCAACTATAGGAGTAAATCCTTGAGTCAACACCTCTCTTTGAAACCTAGACTACTTGTCCATTCCTACACTTTGTCTATTTTTGGTTTTTTCTCTTTCTGGCTCCTTCAGCCCTCGGGGCTATCTTCTTAGTGGGTCGCTGAGTTCCTTGGGCTCTTCTTTAAGATTTTCAAAATCAACGGCTATTTCACCACCTTAAATTTGACATTTGCACACCTGTCACTATTTGAAAACCAACAACTAGTTCACCATGCTTGATTTTGACACTTCAGGCCTGTCACCCCTTAGGATTCCTTCAGCCTTTTCCTTTATTTTGGCTTCTTGTTGCTTCCCTTTCCTTTAGGCTTCTTATTTTGGACCCTCCCTTTGACCCTCCCGAAGGGAGGGGGTCCCTTCAGCTTTGGAGAAGTGCCTTTATTTTGGTAGCTGAGAGTCCCCCACAAGGGCACCTGCCCTTTGAGATCCTTAGGCGGACTTTTCCCTTCGGCTATTTTCTTGCAGACTTTCTCTCAGCTACTTTTCTCAAATTTCTTCAGACTTTTTGTCTAAAGGAATTCCTTCAGACAAAAAGTCTAAAAGAAATTACTTAAGTCTTTTGCCTCAGCCCTTGTCTTTTATGGTGGGATTTTCTTCCAAAGAATTTCTTCGGACAAAATGTCTGAAGGAATTCCTTTGGACATTTTGTCTGAAGAAATTATCTTCTTTGCCTTAAAAAATTTTTTGAAGGAAACTTACCTTTTTGGCTTTCCTCTATGGCCTTCTGAAAGTGTTCCCTGCCCTCCACAAGGGCTCTTGAGTCCAGAACTGCCCTCCACAAGGGCACTTGAAATGGTCCATTTTGCGCCTAAGTGTCAGGGACTCATCTCTTCCTACAAAGTCCATAGAAAAACTTCCTACATAATCCATAGAAATGCCTATAGAGTCTTTATAAATGCCTGCAGAGTCTGTAGAAACTTCCAAGACTTGTGCAAAACCAAAAATGTACTAGCTCAGAATAGCAGGGGAAAAGGGGGGGACCAATTTTGGCCTATAGGACCAAAATGGTCAACAAATTGGTGACTCCCAGGGGAAGCATGCCTGCTATGCTTAAATACCAATTTCCTTAAAATCCATTGGGCACAGAGTCAAAATGTAGCTTTGAAGAAAGGTTAACAGCAACCTTGAGAGATCCCAGAATCAATCATGAGCTTTTTACCCCAGACACAAAGGAAAACACACAAAAGGCTAAAACACTACTTGTGCAAACAACACTTAGGGAAAATAGAAAAAAAAACTGAAAGCAAACTACTATGTAAAACTAACCAAGTATATTTGCTTCCCTCCTGGATCAAAGGGAAAATTTCTTAAGTCCCCTCCCTGGCTAGGAAACTTATGGTGCCAGACAAGTGGCTGAATGAAATGGAGGGTTGGTGACCTGCTCCTCTTGCCTGTCACCTTGATTGGCCTACATCTGAGTGGACCAGAATCAAATATGCTTCCAACATATACATACTATTTTTGTTCTTGGAAGCTTGTTGAATGCTGGCTCTTTGTGCTGGTGTATTTTATCTAGAAATCAATGGTTGTTGGCTCATCACCATAAGCCCTTTGTTGTGCATGGTCCCTTTGCAATGCATCATGAATTGGCTCATCTCCTTATGCCTCATTGAGGACCCTATCAAACTCATCCTCCACTTCCTCTTGGCCTTCTTGAAGAAGGGTGACTGTTATGATGTCTGAAATGGAATCACAAACTGATTGCTCATCCCATAGAACATCACCTTTTTATTCAAGGATCTCTTCTTCAAGGCTTTCCTCCTGATTCTCTTCTAATTTGGGCTCCATGGCATAATCATCCTCCTCATCAAAGCAACAAGGAAGTTCATCAAATAAGGGGGGAGAGAGCTCACCATGCTTACATTCCTCCTCATATTGCTAGAACATCTGCATGTATGCATGCCTTGAGTCTTCTCTATTGTCGATGATGTCTTCACAAGGAGCATCGATGATGATTTATTCTTCATTATCACTCATGATATCCTCTTGAGAAGCTACAGATTGGATCTTTTCTTCCTCACTCACCTCCTACAAAATAGGTTCCTCCTTGAGAAGGGGTGAAGTGAAAACACCATGTGGAAGAGGAGGCAGTCCTTGAGCTAGAATCAAATGATTCTCCTCTTTCCATTTGGCTAGCACTTCATCTATGCCAGGTGTGGCTTGATATATCTCTTGGGGGTGTGTAGATGGGTGTGTTTAGATACGTCCATCACACATTGGCTGAGGAATCTCGCTTTGGATTCCAACTCTGTAATTCTCCTAGCTAGATCTTCTTAGAGGAGCCTTTCTTGGAGGTCACCAGCATCATCATGATGAGGAGTAGTTTTGAGAGAGATGTGCTAGTTCATAATGTTTCCCCCAAAGGAAGATTCACAATATAAGGAATTTATAAGGTTCATATCCATGGGAGGTTGTTCTAGTTCCCTTTGATGCTTGAAGGCTAGGCGCACGGGGTCAAGAGTAGGGTTAATTGATGCATCAAATGAGCTGGAATGAGCAAGTGGCATCTGATAGAAAGGATTTGGTGCATAAGAGGGGGCTTTCTTTAGAATAGGAGGGGGCATGCAAGGCTAGTTTCCTTGCATAAATGGATTCCTCCATTTTTTTTACCTCCTCCTCCATGGATTGCAAGGCCTGAGCTTGCCTGAACAAACACTCCTCTTTATACATCAGCTCCTATTAATATCCATACTACTCATCCAATCTGTCAATCTCCATTACCTGCTTCTCAAAATCTAGCGCAACTTCCCTTATGGTTGAAGGGAAACTAGAAGGGCTGCTTGAGGGGATTCCATAAAAACCCTGAGCTTGATTAAATTCTTACGAAGGAATACAAGGCCCATGATTTTGTGTAAAGGGATTATACATACAAAAAATGTGATTTCTTTATGGCACCTGGACTGCTTAACCAATTGATTTAACTTGGAGTCTCCATTGGTGTTGATGCAAAAGTCTCAAAAGTTTGGTTGGTAGAATAACACACCAAAAATTCTTCAACTCTTTGGACAAAACTTGTCCTAGTTGGTCCCACCGGGTGTGCCAAAAACTATTGACGTAGTGGATTGCACCCTGGGTAGGAGCCTGAGTTCCTGCCTTCCACACACAATAATGAAAACTCCCCTCTCACTTGTGGGACCGGTGAAGCTGGGGGGAGAGTCTCTAGATAAGGGCTAGCTCCCTCTGATGTATCTTTTAGGTCTTAGATTTCCTATTGCTAACAAATAAATGAAAAAAGGGGGGGATGAAAAGGGAGAAGGATGCTGAAATAGAACCTAAACCTAAACTAAAAGGTGATACACCAAAAAAGATGACCCACTCAACCCAATCATACACTTTTCACCAAGAAGAAGCTCCCATACACTTCATCTGATGTGGGAAACTCTTCTGTATCAGTGAATCAGGGGTCCATAGAGATATAGGGAGGAAGAAACTATCAAAGGTGTTTTGAGACACACTTTGGTAGCCCATTCACATGCACCTATATTCCTATTGTAGACACTTCTGGCAGACCTACATAAGAAGAAACTTCACAATGCACTAGACATGCTAGAATTGTTATGTGAAAAGCATAAAATAAAATGACTTAACACAAAATAAAACATAGACATATGCATGAGTGCAAGTTCAAATGGAGGTAAAAATTGCTAAGTCTTGATTCAAGGTAAAATATGGTAGAGTTCCACCTTACAAACCCAGATATTTTTGGGTAGAGCTTTGCCTTACAGGCTAAGAGAATGGATCCTCTCAAAATGAGAATTTTTACAATATATGGAAAGAGGAGAAGAAGTAAAGGCACCCCTTTTGAAAAGACTTTGGTGCCTTTTTACAAGTTGGCCCATGTGTGTTGAGAGCATTGGGAAGAGGAAGCTGCTTGATAGATAATGTTGTGTTGGCTCCTGCTTTGACTTTGGCATTCAAACATTAATGTGAAAACATGGGCTGTGCCTCTTTTTTGCAAACAAGACTGCTCTTTTTAGATATTCATGCAGTTTGTTTGCTCATAAATGCAAAGTGGAGAAGACAAGGTGCGTCGCTTACTGCTTGCACTATTTGATGACCACTTGGCAAGCACTGTTCTAACTACAAGAGTAAATCCTTGAGTCAACACATCTCTTTGACACCTAGACTATTTGTCCATTCCTGCACTTTGTCTCTTCCTAGTTTTGTCTCTTTCTGGCTCCTTCAGCCCTCCTAGCTATCTTCTTGGCAGGTCACTAAGTTCCTTGGGCTCTTCTTTAAGATTTTCAAAATCAATAGCTATTTCACCACCTTAAATTTGATGTCTGTGCACCTGTCACTATTTGAAAACCAATGGCTAGTTCATCGTGCTTGATTTTGACGTCTTCGGGCCTGTCACCCCTTGGGATTCCTTTAGCCTTTTCCTTTCTTTTGGCTTCTTGTTGCTTCCCTTTCCTTCAGGATTCTTGTTTTGGACCCTCCTTTTGACCCTCCCAAAGGGAGGGTGTCCCTTCAGCTTTGGAGAAGTGCCTTTCCTTTGGCAATCGAGAGTCCCCCGTAAGGGCACCTGCCCTTCAGGATCCTTCGGCGGCCTTTTCCCTTTGGCTATTTTCCTACGGACTTTATCTCAACTACTTTTCTTGAATTTCTTCAAAATTTTGTTTGAAGGAATTCCTTCAGATAAAAAGTCTAAAATAAATCACTTAAGTCTTTTGCCTCAGCCCTTGTCTTTTGTGGCAAGATTTTCTTTCGAAGAATTTCTTTGGACAAAATGTCCAAAGGAATTCCTTCGGACATTTTGTTCGAAGAAATTCTCTTCTTTGCCTTAAAAATTTTTTTGAAGGAAACTTACCTTTTAAGATTTCCTTTGTGGCCTTCTGAAAGTGTTCCCTGCCCTCTACAAGGGCTCTTGAGTCTGAAACTGCCCTTCGCAAGGGCACTTGAAATGGTCCATTTTGTGCCTAAGTGTCAGGGGCTCATCTCTTCCTGCAAAGTCCATAGAAAAACTTCCTACAGAGTCTGTATAAATGTCTATAGAGTATGTAGAAATGCCTGCAGAGTCTGTAGAAACTTCCAAGACTTGTGAAAAACCAAAAATGTACTGGCTCAAAATAACAGGGGAAAAGGGGGGACCGATTTTGGCCTGCAGGACCAAAATGGTCAATAGTACCCTCACTGCATTACTCCAGAGACTTGGTGAATGCATTGGTGACCACATGGGTACCTAAGAGGTATGTATTATAGATAGGGCCTAAGATAGAGGCCATCCTCAACATTGAGGATGTCTACAAACTCTATAGGGTGGAGTTGATAGGCAAAGAGATATATCTACCACTAGTATAAGATGTAGTAGTAATGGAGCTCTACTTGGTGGGACCCTACCCACAATGAAATAACCATATAGTCTAGATCACATAATCATTGCCAAGGTACCCAATCTTTGGATAGTGATAACAAATAATATGGTTGGGAGGCTGTACACTAGCCAAAGTATAGGATGACTACCACTTTTATGGATAGAAATTGTCCAATGAGCTAAGGGAGGATTGAAATTTGCCTGAGGCTAGTATATCTTAGGTGGATTAAACCAATAGTTGGATCACATATAGTGCATAGGTTTGGGTGGATTAACATAACCTAATTTACTCATGTCTTAGGCCTATAAAAGGCTCCCATTAACATGACTAAGGATGCCATATAGTAGTGAGGCATACCCTACACTGAAGGAGGGCAAAACACTAGATACATGATTCACAAATAGGGTGGGTCCTATGTGAATCACCTTAGATTTAGATGTATTTTAAAGCTATATCTAAGATCCTTACAATTCTATATCATGGCCAAAGAATGCCAGGGTAGAGCCCTACTTGGGAGGGGAGGAGCTTTGAGGTCTATAGGGATTATATCATCATCCAAAGAGGTAGGCTCTAGCAAGGTGAGGGATATGGGCATAACCTAGGCTAGCTAAGGTTGATCTTGATAGGAAGTTGAGGTAGATAAAGGGGGGTGATGGTGGAGAGAAGCCACCATGGTGAGGACCACCACTACCAGGAAGAGTATGACTAGCAAGAGGGATGTAGAGACCATCAACACTATCAAGTAAGATAAGTGTATTTGCTAGATGTCACTTCATCTTGATACTCATCCTTAGAGAGAGAAGATATGAGACAAACATATGTGTTATGTGTGAGTGTAGGAGACCAACCTAGCTAGACTAGACCTTAGGTAAACCTACTACTAAGGGAGTTATTCCTTGATGTGGTAGGGACACTACTGACAGAGTAGGTACCACATATATTAGTGGGGGCAGAGCCACATACTCAGTTATAACATGTGGGCACATGAGCCTCTCTTGAGATGGTGAGGGTATGACAGAGGATTCCATAGTGAGAGGCTAAGTTATCATGGCATGAAGCATCAGTAGTAATGTAAAGGGTGGTTTTAATAGAGACTAAAGTGATACTAGTAAGAATAGAGGCTAAGATTGATCAGCTATAGGCTAAGCTAGTTTGAGAGTAGACTAGAGGAGCTGAGGCACTTTGAGTGAGGGTAGACCAGTTAGCTACACTATAAGAGACCTTAGCTTGACTGGTCAAAAGGTAAAGATCAAGATCTCCACTTAGAGCATGACTATCATAGATAACACCCAGTCATAAGTTTATTAGGTATACATATGTAGCCACACATGTGACCATTTTTGGGACTACAATCTTATGTGATATACATAGAGAAAAACATGTATTTTTTATTATATATATATATATATATATACAATGGTTTTATCATTATTATCACATGTGTGTATATGATTTTATGTGTGATGTGTATTCTTCATCTATTATAGACTACTAGATACATGTGATTCGATAGTAAGAACTACTAATAAATAACTCATGTACACACACATATACCAATGGTATGAAGGTTAGTAGTGATATAAGAGATGAAAGGTTTACCTTACCATCATAGGTGACTTTTTTAGAGGGCCACATAGGCCTTAGACATGAAATGTCTTGAGGCAAAACCCATTGATCAAATGTTGTAGGGGCTCACCTTCAAGAGTTGAGAGATGAAAATCCCCATTTCTTAGAGAGGTGGTGATGACAAAAGGACCAAACCACTTATGTGTGAGTTTTCCATTATTATGATGCTCTTTATCAAATATAAATACCATATCACCCACCTTGAACTAATGAGGGTGTACCAACTTATTAAACTGGTGGTGTTGACAGTGTGGGTAAGCATAATTGTACTCAAGAGTGACCAGACATCACTCATCTAATTGATCAAGATCGATGAAATGATCAACATGTTCTTCCTCATCTAAAAGATAACCAAACACATTAACCCATAGTGAAGGGATTAAGACCTCTAAGGGAAGAATAACCTCTGACCCATACATGAGAGAGTATGGGGTTGCCCTTGTGGTCATTTGAAAGCTAGTCTGATAGGCCCAAAGGGTAGGATAAATCATGAGATGCTAGTCTCTCTTGGACTATGAAATGGTATAGAGAAGCATATTCTTCAAATTTTTATTTGAAGACTCTGCTTGCCCATTTCCTTGGGGGTAATGGGTAGAGGAGAAATAGAGCTTGAACCCAAAGTGTTCAGTGAGCTCATGCATCTTGAGGCTTTGAAATCCCAAGCCATTATCAGTCATAATCATAGTGGGAACCCCATACCTACAAATAATTTGGTTCAAAATAAACTTGGTGATGGTCTTCCCATACATGCCAATGAAAGTCATGGCCTTAACCCACTTCAAAAAATAGTCAGTGGTGGTGATGAACTAGTGATGGCCATCAGAAGAGACAGGTTTGAACTCTCTAACAAGGTTGAGAGCCCAAACTGAGAATGGCCAAGTGGTCAAAACATAGTGTAATAAGTCATTTAGGGAATTGATAACTCCCCCTATGACTTGACACATCCTACACTTCTTGGCATAATAGATTGCATCCTTAAGAGAGTAGGTTAATAGGATCCCATCTTGATAATATGTTGAATAATGGCTTCCCTCTTGAGTGGCCACCATAAACTCTCTCATGGGACTCCTAAAAAGTGAGAGAGATATCATCTAGGATGAGGTTCTACATCAACACACCATTGAGACCCATTTTAAACAAGACACTACCAATGATGACATAGTAGATGACGAGCTTATATATTTGATAGCATTTTTTTGAAAATATGATGTCAAGATAATATTTCTTTATAAATTAATGGTTAATGTCTCAATATTAATTGCACTCAAAGACCTCAACATGGTCGAATGAGTAGACCATCTCATCAAAAAAGGAATCATCAACCAAATCCATGTTTGGGTTGGGTAGTGGGCACTCAATGAGTTGGTTAGCCACAACCAAGCCCTTGGTGGACTTTTGGTTAATAATGTAGAGGTCAAACTTTTGAAGAAACATGATCCACCTCATAGTCCTAATAAAAGGATGTGTCTTGTTTAGCAAGTAGTACAATAGATCAAACTGGGTAATCATGTTGGTAGTCTGGCCCAACATGTAATGTCATAACTTCTTCATGGTGAAGGTGAGAGAGAGATAATGATGCTCAATAAGAGAATAGTTGATTTCAGGGCCAACTAACATATGAGAGATGTAGTAAACAAATCTCTCCCTATCATTGTCATCCATTTGGCACAATATGCCCCTGATGGAAAGATCAGTGATAGAGGTATATAATATGAACTCACACCTTTTAATGGGTTCCATCAATATGGGAGGATTATTGAATTATATGCTTCAATTCTTTAAAATCCACTTAGACTTCAACAGATCATAAGAACAGAGTGTCCTCATAAAAGAGATGTGTGAGGGTATGGATTTTTGTGCATACTCCTCCAAGAAACATCTAAGAAAGTTGAGTCTTGATAGGAAAGACTACAAATGGATGAGGTTACATGAGGGAGGCATCTCAAAGATCACCTTGATCTTGTTAGGTTCTACTTTAATGCCCCTCTGTGAGATGAGGAAGTTGAGAAGCTTTCCAATTGAAATTCCAAAAATGCAATTCTTAATGTTGAAAATGATGTGATATTCTTGAAGATGCTCAAACATGATTCTGAGATCTCACACATGCTCATCATGCTTGTGGGATTTATGGAGGAAATCATCAACATATTACTCAACTATATTGTAGATAAGGTTATGAAAAATGTGGGTCATCACACACTAATACATGGCCCCAATGTTCTTTAGACCAAAAGGCATGGTGGTGTAGTAGAAGATACCCATGGGGTAGTGAATGTAATCTTGTGCTAGTCTTAGAGTGCAAACCAGACTTGGTTGTACCCAGAGAAACCATTCATGAGGGACATGATCTCAAAACTAGTGGTGGAATCAATAATCTAATCTATTAAAAGAGTATGAAATTTATCCTTTAGGTAGGCCAAATTGAGATCCCAAAATTTGATGAAAATCCAAATGGCCCCATTATTTTTGAGAATGGGGACAATGTTAGAAATCCATCGAGGGTAGTCAACAACTTGGATAAAGCCAAATCAAATGAGTTTTTCTATTTTTACTTTGACCACCTAAGAGACTTTAAGAGCCATGGGTCATTTCTTTTGGCAAATAATCTAGGTCTTATTGTCCATTACGAGGTTATGGATTACTATGTTAGGATCCATGCCCTTCATATTAGTATATTCCCAAGTGAATACATAAAAAACAATCACACAAGAAGGTGACCAAAACATCCCATTCCTTAAGATCAAGGCTAGCACTAATCTTGACAATCTTAGGCCTTACTAAAGTGCCAAGGTTGATATCTATGGATCCTTCAACATCCATAATGTTACCTTCCTCAAAACAATTTGATGCAGGAGGGAGTGACTCATCTAACACTTCAAGTTCCATCATCAGTACATTCACACTTGGAAGGCCTAGATTTGGTCTATCTATGAGAGAAATATCCAAACTAAGGTGATCAAGGGGATAATGATACTTACAACAAGCCCATATGAGCTTGGTGTAATCCTTTCTCTCCTTGAATAGGTTTCATGTTGTAACATGAATAAAACAACACTCAAGATTAGATTCAACCATCCTAGTGGTCTCAGAGGGAGAAGCATGGAGAGAGCCTACACTCTGATGGGTAAAGTGTGACATAAGGGGCAACTCAACTTTTGGAGAGACATCTTAGAAGAGATATCTAAAAAGAGATGGGCTAGCCTAGTGTTGTATAGTGGAAGAGGGATTTGTATAATATGTGATAGACTCTAAAGGAATGAACTTTGATTGGTACTCAATCAGATAAAAATGTTCATCCTTGAGGAAATGAGACTCAAAAATAGGGGGTGTATGAGAATTTATAGACCTCCATGAGGAGATAACCAAAGACTCACTTAAGGGATTTATATTTGCGTAGAGCAATGCCTAAAGATCTAGGTCAACCTCCAAGGTGTGAACCTCACCTTCATACATAAAATGTATCATGTGAAATGTGTCTAATGTGATAGCCTACATGGCAGTAATCTAAAGATGGCCAAGAATAATGTTTTATGAAAGATCAAGGTCTAACACATAGAACTCTATTTTGACTATCTCAAGGCCAAACTTGACCTAGGGCTTCTAATTCCCTACCAGTATAACTATGTTATTATTGAAACCTACATAATTATGGAAAGAATCAAAAAGCTTCATTTGACTGATCTTGAGTTCTTTGAGCACACATAGGGGCATGATATTCAACACAACTCCTTCATCGATAATGTACCACTTGACATGGAAATCATCAACATAAGTCTCTATGTAGAGAGGTAAATGAGCACTCTTTACAATAACTAAAGCATTTGAAAATAGGATGGGTCAAAAGATAAGACGAGAGGATGAGGGTGCTCATGCATATTAGATTTGAACAAAAAAATGACATCATCACATAGTGGAGCCTTGTGAGGAAGACCAAGATCATTGAAGATGAGACCCTTTTACTCAGGGCAAAGGTGAAGAAGGTCCCAAAGCTGAGAGGTCTTACAACTCCTCTATGATGGAGTAAGGATGATGTCTGGCTTGGGGAGGAATGTTATGCCTAAATTCAAATTTGAACTTATTATTTCTTGCCCATGTGGGATGAACTAGGGGCCTATCACTATTAGTCTCTCTAATATGGTTGGTGGCCTAATTAGAGTGTATGTTGACAAAGTACTCATACCTATAGAGGCTATGTCGATAGCACTAACAACCTTTTTACTCTCACACTTGGATTTCTCTCTCAGGTCAGCCTAGGAAGAAGAGTCAAAAGAGATAGAATAACAAAAAGGGGAATGTGGGGCCTTAGCCTTTGATTTATTCTTTTTTATTTCATATTTTCCTTTTCATGGTTAGGTAGAGGCTCCTTTAAATAATTTATCTTACAGTTGGTTTTGAAAGGGGAAAACTCTAAGATGAAGGTGAGGCTTATGCCCCAGACTTCTGGGTGGAACAATTGTTATCATCATGCCCCTCATTTGATGGAAGTTACAAAACTAGGTAGGGTCATAAATAAACATTGTTTGTTATTTTGTTATGCTTGATTCAAAAGCATTATTTTTAGCTTGATTATTTCTCAAAGCATTGACATCGTAACTATCCTTCTTGTCCTTCTTCTCAAGAGGAGAATTAGTGACACCATCACTAGTTACATTATGGTTATGATCATGCAAAGAGGATGACTTTTAGGAAGGTACGGGCCACATGCCCACATGCATCTCAAGCACTTTAATCTTTAGACACTCATTAATAGCTTCATAATAAGAGGTAGGTTCATGCTTGAGGACCTCAAGGTGAACCTCTTACCTTAATGCTTGTATGAACATATCATAAAACTGGTCATCCAAGAACCTAGTCTTGCACGTATAAACAACTAAGCACTATCTATAAACAAAATCAAAGTTAAACTCACCCTTAGCTTGTGCCATGGAAGTGAGTGATTGGATGTCAAGGATAAAGGGTCTAAAAATATCAAAATATTGGAGGAAGTCATCTAGAAGGAGATAGAAATTAAAGAGAGAATCTAGTGATAGATTCTAAAACCAGACAAGAGCTTTAGCTTGTAGAGAATGAGTGAAGAGATTTAACATCATGATTTCATCTTGTTCTTAATCCATACATGCCATCATGAATGTCATGATATGATCTATAGGACTAGAATCTTGTATCCCATTTAACTTAGGTAGTTCAAGGATAAGAGTAGGAAGGGGAATAACATGCACCCAAGGGGCTAAAGGATTTTGATGGAGATCCTCATAAACACAGTTAATAGCAGGCTAGAGATGAGCTCTGAGAGGGGGATCATGATGGTGATGATGTTGCCTATGTCCATAGGCATCACCATGACCATGACCATGGGGAAGATGATGTCAAGGAGGTTCCTAACAAGGAGGATGCTCATGATAGAAATCATCTCTATTGTAGGGTGGAGAATGGCCATGGGAAGTGTGATGATCCTTATGGGGATGATGGGAAGATATGGAATACTCCTAAAAATGGTCATGCTGGTCATGTGCCATTACTCGAGGGTTAAATGATGGTTGTTAATGCTCTCGATATGCATCTCACAGATATCTAATCTACAAGTGGTGATTAAAATCAACATCATTAATGGAAAATCTAAAAGAAGGACTAGGAGGATCAAAGGAATCCATAGGTTGAGGATACCTTGATAAGTTATAATACCTATGACCCATATCATGGATATGAGGGTGTTATTTCTCTGGATTCTCTAGCTAGGAAATAGGTATAGAACTTGCATTAGAACTAGTCAAGGCACTCGACATTGAGTGGGTACAGGCTCTGTTTCTAGAGGAAGCACGACATTGACTCCTAGGAGGAGAAAGAAGCACTTTATTCACATGAATATTTGTACAACAATCATTAATTGTTACACATAACTCCTCAGGCCCTAGTTGTGTAAGGAGATCCTCATCACCTTGAATGGGTGAATGATGTGTGACATGAGGCTAAGATAAAACATCCTCAAATGAATGAAGCTTGAACTAGTGAAAAGGAGACCAAGTCTATTGGTTATAGTCCTAACAATATTTTTCCCTTTCAAACATGAGAGGGTGTAGACTACCATGTTGGGTTGAGGGAAGCTCCTAGGTCCTATGGTGTCTATGGCATTCCATTGCAAACATGACTTGCTCATTAGTGAACTCTGGGATGACACCCTAAATCCATCGAGATTGATGCCCCAAAGGTGGGAGATCAACCATAGAAGAAATAAAGCATGATAAACATAGAATACAATAGAAAATACAAATTGATGGAGAACCAACTAGGAGAAAAACACAAAACCAAAGTAAGAGAAAATAACTAATGCAAGAGTTGAAACACAATTGAAAACAAAGCCTAATAATTAACAAAGGGGAATTGGCTAAGAGAGCTCTAAAAAAGATAGAAATAATGTGAAACCATATGTGAGATCCCATCAAGCATGCTAGAATGTATCTTCAAGAATTTGAATGGAACCACCAGTGTTTGGTAGGGTACTAAAGCAAGCCACTAAGAGTTTATAAGGCTCAGGGGTTCTATGGGCTACATGAGATCTATAGTTGCTATCTAGCCTGCCAGATTTCACCATGATATAGATAGAATTGAAAAGTAGGGTGGGGCTAGCATGAACAAGAACATAAATTATACAAATTAATCTAATGGTTCCAACCATAGTAAGGCAAGTAGTTAAGACTAAACTATGGATTACATAAACAAAGTGAGAATACCAATACCAAATGAAGAGAGATAATAATTGAAATTTAAATATAGAAGCTAAGGAAATTTGAGGCCAATTGAAAGATGTTTTAAGAAATAAATATGTTTCCAAGAAAGGGTTCAAGAGCATGTATATTCTATATTTGAGTTAATATTTCAATTTAATACTATTATTTTCTAACAATGCAATGTTCTAGTTTAGCAAGAGAGAAAGAATGTTTAAGCAACTTTTCTAGTTTTTTGGGAATGTATATCTATAATATGAAATGAGGGAGGGTTATAAATAGATAACTGGTATGAAACAAATAAATATTTCAAGCAATGAAAGTATTCTTTAAACATATACAAATTCAAGAAACTTTGAAAACTACTCTAAGCAATATAACAAACAACTATTTCATTAAAATAGTTCAAACCCTAGCATATACACTACAAAAAATAATGGAGTTTCACTTTTCATAGAAAAGTGCCCTTAGATAAAGCTCAAATATGATGTGCAGATGTTCTAACAACTAGAAATACAAGCTAGGAAGCAATATAGGAAGAAGACCAAGCTATGTGCAAGCTGAAGTCCAAACCAAAAGCCAAGAGCAAAGGAGGAGGTGAAGTAAGAACCTGAAATGGCATAATGTCTCCAACCAAGTGCACAAATAAGGTGAAATTATAAATGTAAAATCTTGGGATTAAGCCACAAGGAATAAAGAATAATTGAGAGCAGTAATGGAGTCTCCAAACAAGTGTGTAGCGGCATATGGGATCCTTTATCCCTAATCAAGCTCAAGAGTACTAAGAATGAATCAAGAAAGATTTAAGAAGGCATGAGAGTCAAGAGAGGGAATAATAATCAATAAAGAGATGGAATGAGAAGAGATAGAGGCTCAAACTAATGAGAAAGAGGCATATATCCCCACCCAAATCCACTAATTGACCTAAAACTAGTCATTTTTTACTATTTGTCTTCGTATTAGGGATTTTAGACATGTTCTACCTAGGACACAACTTTGGTGAAGGAAACATGTGGCCTATGCCATGGGTTTCCTTCACAAAATTTGTGGCCTGGGTTAAATAAGGTTTTGGGTTGGTCAACAAGCTCCTGGGAGCCCCCGAGGGGTATCTAGAGGGCTTGTCTTGTGTGAAAAAGGTTCAATATGGACTAGCGATGTATGGGGGTAGGAATATGATGTAGGAGAGGTCCAAGCATGTGGAAGATGTATCAAATTAGGATGACTAGGGTTAGTATTCTACACATGAGCTAATGTGTAATCATAGGGAGGAGTAGGGTCACATGAAGTATGATTATAGATAGTAGGGAGAAGATAAATGTTGCTTGATGTGATATTTGTGACATAAGGCCTCAAATTCCTAATTTTTGAATGATTTTTAATTTTTTGTATGTTAGTTAGGTATGCCTAAGTGGTAAATGATCTGATTGAGAATAAATTTAGATATTTGAAGGTCCATGGTATAAGTGAGCAGCATTGCCTCTACCCATTTATTAAAGTAATCCATTATCATAATAATAAACTTGTGACCATCTAATGAAGTCAAGTTAATCTTGATAATTAGATCAAGGCCCCATATGGAAAATGGTCATGGAATCATGATAGGTTGTAATTATTGTGTAGGGGCATGAATGAGGTTCTCGTGTTTCTAACAAACCATGTATTTTCTCACATATTGACAAGAGTCTTACTCCATGGTTAGCCAATAATACCCAGTTCAGATAATTTTCTTGGCCAAGGCCATTCCACTGATGTGCCCACCACATATACCATAATTAACCTCTTTGATCATCTGAGAGGCCTCTTTTGATGTTAGACACTTTAACAAGGTTCCATCATAACCTTTATAATAAATCATTCTATCAAAGATTGTATATCGGGAGGTGCAATGAATGAAGGCCTTTCATTGGTGGTGATTAAGGTTAGGAGGGAGGATGTTATCATGGAGGTAATTATAGATGTCATGGTACCATGGGAGACTGGGATCATTAATTACATAAATTTGAAAAGGAGCCATAAATTGTTGGTCTAGAATAATCATATGCTTAATTAAAAAATTCCCTTCCAAAACATCTTTGGGGAGATAAATGAGGGAGCTAATGGTATCCATTGAATTAGTTGCTTTGTTGCTTCCTTGTGACACTTAATCAAATGTTATAGATTGAAAATATGATTTTAACTGATCCACTAGCTAATTATAAGGGATTAATGTTTTGTCTTTCATCTAGAATTCATCATTGACCTATGTGATTATTAACTGTGAGTCACCAAATACTTTCAAGTGTTGGATATTCCATTGAATGGCTAGGTGAAGAATGGCTATCAAGGCTTCATATTCTAAAATGTTGTTAGTGTATGGGAAGGCAAGGTGAAAATATTTTAGAATAATATCACCTTATGGGGTGATGAGGAGGATGCCTACCCCTGATCCATGCATGGTGAATGAGCCATCAAAATATAATTTCCAACTACTTGATTGTGAAGTATTCATTATAGATTCATCTAGGAAGTTTGTTACAATGGGTTCAATTGATTCAAATGGTGATTCAACCAATTGATCCACTAAGACTTGTCCTTTTATAGATTTTTTATTAACATATTCAATGTCAAACTCACTAAGCAACATTATCCACTTTTCCATTCTTCTAGTAAGAGCTGATTTGGATAATAAATATTTTAGGGGATCAACACTGGTAATGAGCTATACCTAACTATTTAGCATGTAGTGTTGAAGATTATATGAGGCAAAAACTATGGCTAAACATGTCTTTTATATTAGCATATAGTTCATCTTGTAAGATATTAATGTGTGAATAAGATAGTATATGGCTTGCTCCTTATCCTAATCATTGTGTTGTGTTAGGAGGACACCTATTGCACATCGGATTGCTAAAATGTATAGGAGCAAAGGTATTCCTAAGATGGGTGGTGACAATACAGGTGGGTTAGCCAAATATTGTTTGAGATTTTCAAAAGCATGATGAGACTCAAAATTGTAGTAAAAAGTAATCCCCTTCTAGGGTAAATTTTAGTGACAAATATTCATTAATTCACAAATATTCCATTTTGGGGAATTTGAATTTCATGATTTTTTAGGGTGCAACATATGACCCTTTCACCTAAAATTTTGGTATATCATTTTTTAAGAGTTGTCTCTCCAATGATTTACAATAATTATGGAGTTATCCATAAATTTTTTTCTATATATAGTATATATGTTCCTATAGGTCATGAACTTAAAACTGAAGTATCTTTCTTTATTGGATTGTAAAAATCTTGAGACTTGAGGCCATACTCGACCACTTGATTACTTTCATCAACCTAACCTTCACCAACATTATGTTGCATGATCCAAACCAGATGCTCGATGGCACTATGTCACACAATAGTAACCAAGCACCTGGTCACAATGTGCCACATGACAAAAACCTAATGCTCAATGGTGATGTGCCACACGATAGTAACTTGGCACATGATGGCAACCTACCACCTAATAGTGATTTTCCACATGATGGAAACTAGTTTCCCAATAGCCATGTGCCGCATGATGGAAATGTGGCATTTGGTAGTGGTGTATTGCATGGTCATAGACTGATGCCTTGTAGTGTTGTGCCATGTAGTGGTAGCTTTCTTCTTGATAGCACTATGTTATGTGACCATAGCTTAGCACTCGACATCAGATGGGAAGCTGGTAGCAATAAACTACCTAGCAATAAATCTCTTACATCAGGAGGTAACAATAAGGGTAAAGCACCACAATAAATACCAAAAAAATTCAACATCATGTATTATTTCAAAAATGTAAGAAAGAGGACTACATAGATAGCAGGTACTTTGAATACAAGTAATTTTAAATCTTTTTAGAAAAATATCAGTTAATTTTTTTACTATATAATAATTGTAAAACTATTTCAATGCAAAAATTGACATGGATATTGACACTATTTCATTAGAAAGAATTAATCCCAATAACTTCTCACCACCTAAAGATTTTATTGATGAAATTCCACCCCTAAAAGACACACCTCTGGGCCCTTCACTATAGCACACTCCTCTGGGAACTCCATAAGAGAAATGTAGTTCTTTTCAGACACCAAATTTTGTTGAAAATTCCACTCAAAAAATTTGATGGAGGAAGAGAATTACATGGACAATTGGAAGGTCCTTTCAAGTTGACTGGGCTATAAAATATCCATTTATAGAGCATGTAGACCTGAAAAATTGTAATGAGCCTCTAACATAATGCAGATGTACAATTTGCAGTTGAAAACTTGGAAAAGAACACAAAATACAACTAAAATTGGACACAATTGAGAAGCATTGTGGGAATATATATATATATATATATATATATATATATATATTCCCACAATGCTTCTCAATTGTGTCCAATTTTAGTTGTATTTTGTGTTCTTTTCCAAGTTTCCAACTGCAAATTGTACATCTGCATTATGTTAGAGGCCCATTAATAAACATTGTGGGAATATATATATATATATATATATATATATATATATATATATATCCCACAATGTTTCTTAATGAGCCTCTAACATAATACAGATATCTTTGAATCACCCAGACAGACATATAACAAGAACACATAGATGGAAAAATGGAGAAGAATGCATGCATGTGAATAGAAAAATGATCAAAAATGACAAAAACATCTTGTTGAGAAAGGGGGAACCATCAAAGCACAATTTGAAAAAGTTATGTAGTCCAATCTTAAGGGAAAATATGTATAATTATCTACTATTTTCCACATTTAAAAAAGGAAAGATCCATTTCTAATTTTATAGATTAAATTTTTTTGTTTCAACATAATGGGTTTTTGGATATTCCACAGTCACATTGGTCAGATAATAGTGCTTGGGAAATGGAAAAATGACTAACCATTGTTGAAAAGAAAGATTTAAAAGAAAGTGTTAAGAGATCACTATTTATCTCTTTGTCCATCGATGAGGTAACTACAATTGACAACACAACATGGGTTTTCATGCATGTCTATACCTTTGAAAACTATTTAAGGCATTCTTATTTTTTATTTGTCCATAAAATGGTATAAAATTACAATGGCAAAAAACTCTATAAATTGGTTGTATCCAATTTAAGAGAGAGAGCTAGGATGGATGATTATGCCATAGCTACGAAGCTAGTGTGTGTTGGTGTTGATGATGCATCAATGATGTAGGGGCATAGAAAGGGTCATTGTGTTCACCTCCAAACAACAATTTCTTCATTTATTATTCCAATCCTTTTCATGGTACATAGGATGAATCTTTCTTACAAAATTGTTAGGACATTTAGTAATGTCACAAAATTGTTAGCACATTTAGTAATGTCACAAAATTAGAAGAACTTATTCATGACTTGCATGTGTACATGTCCATCAGCCCAAAAAGATTTATGGAGTTCCAAAAAATTTAAATTGGGATGACAAATGGTAAAAAACTACTAAAAGATGTGGAAACTAGATGGATTTCCATGTATGAACCTACCTACAAATTTTTTGAAGAATATCCATCTTTGACAGGGTTTATGTATAAATATCACAGGGAAGTTAACAAAGCAAAAGATTTGCTATGCCATTTAACAAATTTAAAAACTTTACTCACATTATGTGGTATTTTGCCAATGTTGAAGGAAATCAACTTTTTAATGAAACATGCCCAAAAGAGATCTATCTATATTGTTGACTTAAAACATTTGAAAAATGTGTATGTCAATGTTTAGATATATTATACACACTGAATGAAAGCTTTCACGGACCTATTTTTAGAACCTAACAAATTTTGACTAATTTTTAGAATCCAGAGAGTTATTTAAAATTCAATATACATGATCATATTTATATTGTGGTAAATGGGATTGTAATCCTAATACACACATGCTCTAGAAGACTTGAAGTTATGGGAGCTGAGCCTGAAGATGTACCTATGACATGTTTACTATATGATATTGTTTTGTATAAAACATGAATTAAATTGAGCAAAATATCACAAAGTTTAGTTGCTGAGATCAAAGAAAATTTTCAAAGGGATGAGTTGTTGGAAGGCATGGGAGTTGTGAATCCCATTTTTTGGAATAGTATTAATAGTTAAGAACAAATCAACACATTATTTTAGAAATACATGGGTACAATTGTTATGCATTTTTGTAAATGTGTAGATGTGAATAGAATTTATATTAATGGTATTTTAAATAAATAATTACTGACATCTTAGTCAACAAGTTTGGGATTAATGATGGATCAATTTTAGTGTTTAAGCGATCTAACAGAAAATGGTGCCATTACTCATATGTGAAAAAAACTTTATCCAAATAGTATATTTAAAAAAAGTATTAGTGAATATTTCAAATTATACACTGTTAGGATTGTGGAGCTAAAACCTTCACTGATGCAGACATGGAGGAGGTTGCAGAATGAGTTGCCGAAGTGTCAGAAGTGTTTGGCGTTGGTCTGGCCAACCGGCATCGGCAGGGTAAGACAAGAAGGCAACCGACGTCAGTCATATATCGGCCGGCGTCGGCGACCCCAGGCAGATAGGGACCGACGTCGGTCGCCTGTGTGGTTCGACTGCGAGCTATTTACGAGCAGTTAGCTAACGAACCAAGAGTTTGCATGATGAGTGCTAATTTTAGACTCATAACTACGGATCTAATTATGGTAATTAGATGTCTAATCATTGTTTGGATGAGATCTATATAATAGACTCATGGTTGTATTGGAAAAGTGTGCTAGGGAGTAAGAGAGCATAATTATAAGCTCCTTCTGTGTGTGAGGTAGAGCAATGGTGCGTTCCTCCTAGTGCCTCAGTACCAGGTGTGTTGGTGCTGGATTGGAGAGTCAGCTGGATTATTCAAGAGTGTAGGATCTTGGTCACAGTTGCATGGCCTATATAGGAGATCTACATGATAAGTAAGATCGTTGATCTGCAGGTGTATGTGTGTGCAAGGTCGAGGTTCACAGGTGAATAAAACCATTGTTTGATTTGCAGGTGTGCAAGGTCATATAGACAGCAACACAACAGGGAGCAGTATCAGGCAGGATCTACTTGGAGTACAGGTGTGTACTCGAATAGAGCAAGAGGAAGGCAAGGGAGTTCCTTCCATAAGTATGGTCTGTTGAATTGCAGGTTGTTGCAGATTCATGGGAGATCTACTTGAAGTACTTTGAGTACTTGTGGAGCACGTGGAGTGCTTGTGGAGTGCGTGGAGCACTTGTGGTGTGCATGGAGCACGGGAGGTGAACACCAACTCTGTATTTTGAGTTGGGTGTTGGGACCTGTGAGAGGGAGAGCTTTGGGGAGAAGAATTACTGTTCACTTGAGGTGTGGGAAACCTCTGTAAGGTGGTGGAGAAGAAGTGGCATCTTCTTTATTGTATTCTTTTCTGTATAAAGTGTTAATACAATTTGTGAATTGTCTCTCATATCATGTGTTATTCTGAATTCTAGTTACTTGGTGAATCTGGTTAATTTCCGCATATTAAGTTGCTTGGTTTGGTAATCAAATTGTGTGCTTCCGGTTTATATCCTCCCAACAAGTGGTATCAGAGCTAAGGTTGGAGGAAGCAGGTTTTGTGTTTGGTTACAGGTCACTCTCAAGGGGTTTCTGATCGAGTGGGAGTAGAGCAACAGCAGATCAAAGTAAGCTAAGAATGGAGGAGTTGAAAAGCACAGATGGTCACTCACGGTCCTATGGAAAGAAAGAGCAGGTAAAAGATTATTGTTGGTTGGTAACAGATCAGCATGAAGAAACTGAAGATACAGATGTAGCAGGTGTTGTTGCACAGGATGTGTTTGCAGGTTTCTTGGATAAAGTTGAATCTTGGATAAAAGATTCGGTTGCCTCTTTCCATGCAGTTCCAGGTAGAGGAGCTGGTGAGCCTTGCCAAAGAATTGGCAAAGGGGAAGTGAAGCTGAAATTGCAGGCGGCCAACACACAGGTGTTGATGAAGGTCATGCAGGTCCCAGGTTTGGAGATATGGCTAATTTCTTCAGAAAGATTGGGTGATGAGAGATGCACAAGAACTCTCACAGCGGATGCACTTGAATTAGCTGGTGGTAAGAAAACAGGTATCCTTTATCTACTTGTTTATATTACTGATTCTTCTTTTGTTGCAGAGACGTGGCTTCGTAGGCTTGGTCACATGAGTAGGAAGGAGATGCATGTTCTTAAGCAGAAGATAGATATATTTGACAGGCTTAAGAACTGGAAAGCCTTGGTGTTTATGGAGGAGATGACGGACAGAACCCAGTGGATGTGGCTGGATACTTCTGAGCAGGGCAGTTTGGACATGGGTTTTGATTCAAAGAAGCTCGCAGGTAAAAAGTCATCACTCACAGGTGAACACAGATACCGATGTCGGTCAGGAGGAATCGGCGTCGAACAGACAGGTGCCGATGTCGGTCATGTGCAGACCGAAGCCGGCGATGTCAGGCAGGGTAAGACCGATGTCGGTCACTGGACCGACGTCGGCAGTATGTAAGACCGATGTCGGTCAGAGGACCGACGTCGGCAGCAGGGACACCAGCGCTGGCAGGTTGGTAGTCAGGTACAGACGCATGGAACCGACGTCGGTCGGATGCAGACTGTGGGGTGACCGAGGTCGGTCACTGTAACGAATTTTGGGTGGACAGCATGTTGTCAAGGAGTCTCAAACACCCATACGGAGGACTGAAGGCGTAAGTAGGCCCTCAAATTCGTTGTTCCTCTTCTTTATACACGTTGCTAATTGTAGAGTAGGAAGGATCCAGGAAACAGGTATGAGCTTGGCATGGATGAGGATGTGATTCCTTGGAGGAGAACCAGACAGGTGTGTTTTGGTAGAGATGCCAGCAGGTATGAAAGCACAGAGACGAATGGATACCTTAGTAGAAGAATAGAGAGAACGGATACGTGAGACGGAAGACCAGGTATATGGTCTTGTGGAGCTGCAGGACAGTGGTACAGGTTTTGACAGGTGGAGGACGGAGCATGGCTTCAGTCAGTGTCAGGTAACTACTATGGTTTTGTCTTACCAGGTGGATGATGAGTCATGACATCATTTTGTTGCTGTATGTGGATAGTATGCTAGCTAGCAGGGGTGTACATACAGGGTTTTGCTGAGCTAAGGGTAAGATTAGTTCAGTGGCATGTCAGGAGGAGTTTGGAGCAGCGGAATTCTTTGACATGGGAGGCATGGAGATCACAGGTTGATTTTGTCTCGAGTGGGAGCTGATGTGAATCAGGTGTTGGCGATGTTCAGGATGCAGAGCCGGAGCACACTAAGGGCTGGACAGGTACAGTGTCCAAAATCACATGAGGTCTGGTATAGACCTGAGTATTCCCATGCAGTGGGAGCTGTCAGAGAGTTAGGAGCCAATTCGGGGAAGTGGATTCTCAGGTACTTGAGAGGGACCGGCAGTAGGTGTTGCTATGCAGGGTCAGGACTTCACTACAGGTGTTGTAGGTTCGGATGTGGCAGGTTACTCAGATGACAGGTGGTACACCACGGGATGTGTGGTGGGTTGTCTTCAGGTGGGAGCTTGAAGAGGGATACAAACTAGGAAACAGATTAGACGGAGTACAGGTACAGGTACAGTGCAGCTATTTATCTCCAAGTGGGAGATTGTTAGGATTGTGGAGCTAAAAGCTTCACTGATGCAGACATGGAGGAGGTTACAGAATGAGTTGCCGAAGTGTCAGAAGTGTTTGGCGTTGGTCTGGCCAACCGGCGTCGGCAGGGTAAGACAGGAAGGCAACCGACGTCGGTCATATATCGGCCGGCGTCGGCGACCCCAGGCAGACAGGGACCGACGTCGGTCGCCTGTGTGGTTCGACTGCGAGCTATTTACGGGCAGTTAGCTAAATAACCAAGAGTTTGCATGATGAGTGCTAATTTTAGACTCATAGCTGCGGATCTAATTATGGTAATTAGATGTCTAATCATTGTTTGGATGAGATCTATATAATAGACTCATGGTTGTATTGGAAAAGTGTGCTAGGGAGTAAGAGAGCATAATTATAAGCTCTTTCTGTGTGTGAGGTAGAGCAATGGTGTGTTCCTCCTAGTGCCTCAGTACCAGGTGTGTTGGTGCTGGATTGGAGAGTCAGCTGGATTCTTCAAGAGTGTAGGATCTTGGTCACAGTTGCATGGCCTATATAGGAGATCTACATGATAAGTAAGATCGTTGATCTGCAGGTGTATGTGTGTGCAAGGTCGAGGTTCACAGGTGAATAGAACCATTGTTTGATTTGCAGGTGTGCAAGGTCATATAGACAGCAACACAACAGGGAGCAGTATCAGGCAGGATCTACTTGGAGTACAGGTGTGTACTCGGATAGAACAAGAGGAAGGCAAGGGAGTTCCTTCCATAAGTATGGTCTGTTGAATTGCAGGTTGTTGTAGATTCATGGGAGATCTACTTGAAGTACTTTGAGTACTTGTGGAGCACGTGGAGTGCTTGTGGAGTGCGTGGAGCACTTGTGGTGTGCGTGGAGCACGGGAGGTGAACACCAACTCTGTATTGAGTTGGGTGTTGGGACCTGTGAGAGGGAGAGCTTTGGGGAGAAGAATTACTGTTCACTTGAGGTGTGGGAAACCTCTGTAAGGTGGTGGAGAAGAAGTGGCATCTTCTTTATTGTATTCTTTTCTGTATAAAGTGTTAATACAATTTGTGTATTGTCTCTCATATCATGTGTTATTCTGAATTCTAGTTACTTGGTGAATCTGGTTAATTTCCGCATATTAAGTTGCTTGGTTTGGTAATCAAATTGTGTGCTTCCGGTTCTTATCTCCCAACATACACAATTTCTCAAATAATGATTTTGGGTTCTATGGAAGATGAGCGAGTGTTTAGTGCATTATCCTTCGTGAAGTCAAAACTTAGAAACATATTGGATAAAAATATAGAGACTTATTTCAGATTATATGTTTCATGTTATTTTGTGGACAAGTTTCCATATGATAGAGTGGTGGTAACATGGAGTTCTCTATTGGAAAGAAGAGTAGTGACTAACACAGCTACCACTATAGAGGAAGAGAATATCAAGACTGAATACGCACTAGCATGGTATATGCAAATCACACTTATAATGAGCAAGTTTCTTGAGGATTTTATTAGCTGCCTGACTTTTAGTTTGATAACTATGGCAATTGTTATTTTTAAAAATATTTCTTATTCTTTCATCTTCAAATACATTAAATTTTGTAATCTATTTCCTGGATGTTACAATCATGAATCTTATTCAATACATTGGAATTAATTTTTTTGTCTTATTAAAATTTTGTGTATTTCAAATAGTACTTTATCTTTGCAATGCATGTCATTCATTAAATAACAATCATAATTCTCATTAACATTGTACATAGCATTTCCTTATAGCAGTAATTGATGAGAATATCAAGACTGAATATGGCACTAGTATGGTAGATGCAAATCACACTTACGATGAGCAAGTTTCTAAAGGATTGTTTCTACTACCTAAATTTTAGTTTGATAAGTATAAAAATTACTATTTTTTTAAATATTTCTTATTCTTTCATCTTAAAAATTCAAATACATTAAATTATATAATCTATTTTCTGGATGTTATAATCATGAATCTTATTCAATACATTAGATTTAATATTTTTTGTCCTATTAAAATTCTATGAATTTCAAATAGTAATTTATCTTTGCAATGCATGTAATTCATTAAGTATCTATCATAATTCTCATTAACATTGTACATAGCATTTCCTATAGTTGGGTTTACGTATTTTCAAATTCCACCACAATCAATGCATTCAATGCTACAACTACTAAAACAATATAATACTAACAATGCATTCAATACTACAACTACTAGAATAGTATAATTCCATAGAATATTTACTCTACAATAGGTTATTTTTACTACAACTACTACCATATTCAAATACTACAACTACTAAAAATATTTTTCCTATAGTTGGGTTCACATATTTCCAAATTGTACCACAATAAATGCATTCAATGCTACAAGCACTACCTCATCCATTATGATGAAAAATACAACACCTACGTTTAGAACAAGAAGTGATTTAATCACAAAATAACTATAATTCTAAAAATTATTCTCATGGGAATCAAATTTAAAAACAATAAAATCCCACTACCTCAAACCAACAATGTAAGCACATGGACAAGCACATAAATCAATTCCTTTGTTTAGAAGAGACAAGCCCTTTAAACCAAAAAATAAAACCCTAGTCAAATGTCATGCTAAATCCTTATATACATGTTAAGAAATTAATAAAAAAGAATACTCAAATAGAACAATAATCACGTGACTTTAAAATTCCTCCAAGCACTCTAACAAATGACTCAAAATTAACAAGCAATAAAAATATGTTTTCAAAGTTAATAGGGATTGAAAAACAAGGCCCAACATCTATCCGTTTAGACCAATTATAGAAAATTTAAAATAAAAGTACAAAACCAAGCATATATATTAATACATGTATTTAGAATAGGAAATGCTTTGACTACTTTCACCTACCCTCACTTGCCAAGTCTCTCGACACAAGTAAAAATAAAATAAAAAAACCAATGTGTTTTATTTATGAAAATTTCAAACATCTAAATACAAATAAAACCTATCCTTTTTCAATAAAAAATAAATATAAAAATAACTAAATCCCAATTTGTTGCAAATATGTAAATTTAAAAAAAAACATTTTTACTAAAAGCAATCTGTGATAAAACTCGGAATGCCACCTGAATAAAATTTGGAAGATTTAAATATTCAAAGAATATAATTTTGTAAATTTCAAAGTAAAGTAAATGTTAAAACCTCAAATCCATCTAAGTGATTTTATAAAAATGACATAAATACCATGTATTCGATCCAAAAAATATTTAATGAATGAAAACAAAACAAATTAATGTATATCGAGTATATCAAAAAAATTGAATTGTTTATGGCACATTGAAACCACAAACAGGCCTTGGCTAAGCCCATTAAAAGCAAGCAAGAGCACTCAATCTAGATGATTTCCAACACAACCAAAAAACTTGTTTATGGCCCATACACATGCGTACAAACACACACATTTGCCTTTGCTCAAACTATAGTGAAAGCAATACAAAATGCATGTGTCATGATCTCTTTAGCCAATAAAAAATATAATTTTTTACTAATAAAATTTCCCATGTACCTCAAAAAATATTTCATCAAATTAGAAAGCAAGGAAAAATTTATCAAAAAATCAAATAAATGTTTATTTTTCATGAAATTTATCCCAAAACATAGGAAATCATAGATGGCATGATGAAATTGGTCTATTAGAGGATAAAAAGGATGAATGTTGAATCCTACTATATCTCTTTTCTAAAGACAATAAACACATACATTTTAAGCAAAACCAAAATAATGTTCAAATGTATATACTTCTAGTAAAACTTATTTATTTTGTCCCTAAAGCTCTCAAACACATAAATTTGAAACCTAACTAGATACCTTCATTTGTGAAGATGTCTATTGTTTAATAAAATACAATGATCTATTTCCTTAATAAATCTTGCAAACACAAAAATGTGATGAAAACCCCTTTTTTACTTTCAGGAGTTTTAAAACGAATAAAATAAAAACATAACATATTCTATTTCTGAACAAAAATCATAGTTTTCCATTTTAAAAAATATCAAACATGTGAAATTGAAGAAAAAAAATGATATTTTAGATTTAAAAATTCTCAAGCACATATGTACAGAAAAACCTATTTATACTCAAAACATACAATAAATTATGGAGCTTTCAAACACATAAATTTGAAGAAAAACCTATATATTTCATTTATGAAACCTTGTAAACACATAGATTTGAAAGAAAACCTACTCTACTTTGTTTATGAAGCTTTGAAACACATAAATTTGAATCAAAAGCAAAACTTAGTCTATTTCAAATTTTCAACCTTCAAATACATATATTTCTAACAAAACCAATTTTTTTTTGTCTTTGAATCTTTGAAACATATAAATTTCAAGCTAAATTGAATGATAGTGAACTCAAAATGTCCATATTAATTACTATAATATGTCTTATGAATATGTAACAAAACCAATTTTTTTTTGTCTTTGAATCTTTGAAACATATAAATTTCAAGCTAAATTGAATGATAGTGAACTCAAAATGTCCATAGTAATTACTATAATATGTCTTATGCACATATTCATTTTTTGAATTGTAGTTGGTGGTACCTCAATTGAAGATAAATCTTGGATAAAACTTCAACATTATTCATATGATCAAATAAATAATCAAATCAGAGTGAAATGTAGTGACTTTTAGCCCCATCTACTTCCCAAGGAGAGTATCTTATACCACAAGGTGGGCCACATAAATATCATGTGATAGGAGCTCTTGCAAAGGGTGTCCCAACATTACAATATATTATTACCAAAATTCCAATAAGCTAGCATAACCAATTGGAC
Organism: Torreya grandis; assembly: GCA_037957365.1. Classification (NCBI taxonomy): domain Eukaryota; kingdom Viridiplantae; phylum Streptophyta; class Pinopsida; order Cupressales; family Taxaceae; genus Torreya; species Torreya grandis. Next base: position 880,976 of record JARHVA010001123.1, on the reverse strand, counting down.
CCACCATATTGTTCCAATCATATCCCTCCCATGGCCACATACTAAAGGGGATTGAAATTCCTCCCAAAACTCTCCAAAACTCAATAATTAGAGGAAATACCATCTTTTGGTGTAATTCTAATCTTGTTATATTCTAAAAAGATATCCATAATATAAATCATTTCATATCCAACCATTGAGTTGACAATCATGTACAAAAATGTTCAACTCAATGGTAGATCATAGTAGTTCTGACTTATTGATTTATGTTAATGGTAGATCATATTCTATTTCTGAACAAAAATCATAGCTTTCCATTTTAAATTTTAATAAATCTTGCAAACACAAAAATGTGATGAAAATGCCTTTTTTAATATCAGGAGCTTTAAAATGAACCAAATAAAAACATAACATATTCTATTTCTGAACAAAAATCATAGTTTTCCATTTTGAAAAATATCAAACACATGAAATTGAAGAAAAATTTGATATTTTAGATTTAAAAATTCTCAAGCACATAGTTAAAGAAAAACCTATTTATACCCAAAACATACAATAAATTATGGAGCTTTCAAACACATAAATTTGAAAAAAAACCTATATATTTCATTTATGAAACCTTGTAAACACATAGATTTGAAAAAAAACCTACTCTACTTTGTTTATGAAGCTTTGAAACACATAAATTTGAATCAAAAGCAAAACTTAGTCTATTTCAAAATTTTAACCTTCAAATACATATACTTCTAACAAAACCCAATTTTTTTTGTCTTTGAAGCTTTGAAACATATAAATTTCAAGTGAAACCAAAACATATATTTGAAGAAAATAAATTGTTATGTTTTCTTAATAAAATTTTCACAAACAAAAATGTGAAAAAAAAAACCCTTTTTTGTTTTATTTCTGGATATTTAAAAAAAAAATTAAAGCATAAGCTATTTTATTTCCAAAAAAAATATAGTTTCCACTTTTCAAGCTCTCAAACACATTAACTTGAAAAATAGAGTAGATAGTCATTCATACGATGCAACCTTTTTATAGTAAAGTTTAGTATTTTTTGAAAACCTTTTGTGAAAAATTAGATAAGATCATCCAGTTTGTGAATTATATTTTATTAATTTTTTTAATGAGTATATAATTTTTTTAATTTTATAATTAAATATATCCTAAAAACTAATAAATAATGGATAAATGGCCATACAACCTCCATAACTACCTCAAAAAAATGAAAATTAGTTTATTTTCAATGCATATATAATTAGGCCTAGTTTGTGACCATATAGTTTTTTTGTATTTGGATCAACAACAATAAAAATAATTAAACATATATAGGCGTGTATATTTGTGGCATGTAGTGGCCTCAAAAGCCATAGTTATAAGTCAACATTGATAGAAACCTTAAAATAGTCCAAAAATTAAAAAAATCATATATTTAGAAAGACAAGAGCATGCTCATCATTGTGGTAATAATTTATGAATTTTCACATTAAAATTAAAACTGTGTTTGGTGATAGAAGTTGAATTTTATTTTTTTCTCAAAACTCTCAGATTCGACTGTGTGTTGACATGTACAAGCCTTTGACTTAGGAATCCAAGCCATTTTTGACTCAAACAACTTGGTTTTTTAATTCAAAATAAACATAACATGCACACACTATAACACATACACATTCCTTTGACATTATAGTAAAAATCAAAAAATATATATTGGAAGTGTTATTTACTTTGTTGTGTGTAATGAAAAAGGAATGTGTGTGTGCTATAATGTGTACGTGTTATCTTCACATTGTATAAAAAAGTATAAAATATCTATTGGAAGGGGTAGAAGGTTTACTAAAATAAATAAGTATAAGTTTACATTTATATTGTTATTTTTATATTCCTTATACTTTAAATTTATTTTAGTAAATATAAGAAATTAGGGTCACTCTACATTTGATAGAGTTGGTCTCGTAACTACACATTTTATGATGTGGAAGATAGTTTTTAAAAATATAATCTATTTAGTACTTAGGTATTTTTAAGGTCTTATTATTGAACCTAGGGATTTTAGGGCATAAAATTTGTAATTGATGTCTATTTTTGGTAAACATGTAGTCATTTTTAAGGTTTTTGTGCCTTTTGGATTACTTAGCATTTTTAAGAGTCCTAGGTTTGTCAAAATTGAACTTTACAAACCACTCATTTTTATCTCAAGACAAAGTGGTGTGATTAGGGAAACATAGGTTACACTGATGACCTATGCACATCAAATGACCACTTTGTGTTAATTTCACATGTTCATCATTCCTCACTCATCCCTGATCACTTCCTCCTCATACCTCATTACCACTAATCAATCTCTCCTCATTACTAATTATCCCTAATCACTCCATTGAACTTCACCATCACTCATCATCTCCAATTTCTCCCTCATCATCCCTAATCACTCCCTCAATAACCCTCACCATCCTTCATCACCCCTAATCACTCCATCATCCCTCATCATCCCTAATCACTCCATCCTCATCCCAAATAATCCCTATTCACTCCATCCTCATCCATTATTATCCTTAATCACTCCCTCATTGACCCTCACCATCCTTAATCACTCCATTATCATTCCTAATCACTCCTTAATTGACCCTCGCCATACCTCATCATCGCTAATCACTCTCCCTCATCCCTTATAATCCATAATCACTCTCTCCTCATCCTCATTGTCCATCACCATCCCTCACCATACCTAATCACTCTTATATCATCCCTAATTATTCCATTATAACCTTCATCATCCCTCATCATCCATAATGATTCCCTCATCATCCCTACTCACTCCCTCCTCATCCATCATAATCCCTAATCACTCCCTCCAATAACTTGATGGTGGGTGTAGTGGATTCCCTCTTATACCCAATTAGCTTATTTTCTAATTCCAAATTTTTCTCACCCAAATAAGGCCCAAAGGAGGCCCAAATAAACTCTTAGTTCATTCATCCTATTTCACTCAAATAAGTAACTCAGAGATATCATTTGATTATATAGTAGGATTCAAAGACATATATGGTGATACATGCCCAAATCATGGAGAGAGAGTGTATCTAGATCCCTAGGACAAAATAAATAGGCATGAAAGTGAGAAAAGGGTGGTATTTGGGCATCTAAGACACCCATTAATGTAAATTTTACTTATGCTTGGTCCTTTATAGGCCAAAACTGACATAAAAACACCATATCTACTTATGATAAAGGTAAATGCAAACAATGGGCCCACCACACTAATGCAGCCCATACATAGTGAAGTCCATTCAATGATGTCAAGAAGGTGAAACCAACTATTATATAAATAGGCTAGGGATAAACCATCACATCATGTTACCCACACCTGGATTTCATTATGTATCACATCAACATCATGAAATATGTATAAATATGACATTGATATATTCTATGATATGGATATGTATTGCATCACATAAATTATTCATACCATGTTGGGTAATATGCACATTGGATCACTCCCTTCAATACCTTTATGGTGGGTGCAATGGATTTTTCCTTGTGCATGATTGTCACCTAGTCATTTGTTTCTATATATAGGTTAAAATTCCCCCTCTAATTTTAATATATGATTAGGGTTTTCAATTAAGTATTTAGGTATGGTATACTTAAGATCAAGATATGGCTCAGATATTCAATCAGGTAGGGCATACTCAAGTAAGTAAAGTAGGTAGGGCATATTCAAGTAGGTAAAGTGGATAGGTAATAATCAATGGTATAGATATATTACATATGCTACATGATTCAAAACATCATTTCTTAATTTATCCATCAATAATAAATATTCCCGTACCAACAACATAATCTAAGTAGGTAGGGCATATCTAAGTAGGTAGGGAATGAATATGTGCAATTTATAGATCGGGAAGCAAACTCACCTTGATATCAAAGAATATATTCTATAAATGTAAATTAGTTAGGATAATAATGAATATATATTAGGAATAAATATTTCATTATCTTATTAGGTAAGGAATAACTAAGTATGTAGGGTAATAACAAAGCTATCTATCGAAAAACAAGCTTTCATTAATAGTTATGCCTTAATACTCAAGTAAAACAAATATAGATATGAGGAAGGCAAGCTATGCCTTACTCCATATTTATATATTGAGAAGGGAGTGTTCCCTTGATATGTTATATTAGGTGAAGTAAATATAATTATCAAGAAGAAAAGCTTGGCTTGCCTTATTCATTAGAATAGATGAAGTAGGTAGAGCAAAGGGTGGGATGAAATTTTATTACTTACATATATAGATTTAGATTTGGGAATATAATAATCCCAATCTTAGAGTTGATAATCCAAATTTATATCTATAATGATAGGGGAAACTAGAGACTAGTTGATAATTCCAATCCCAACACCATATTTGACTTCTCATTTCTCTATATGTTATTGAGAGTATGTCCATAGTAGACTAGATTTCTAGATAGATAAATAGATAAGCAATCACCAATCCAATAGAGTGTGTTCTAATATTTTAGCTAGTAGAGTGTGTTTCCCAACTTGACTCAATCTATACTCAACTTGATCTATGAAGGGAATATGCCTTAATCTAGTGTATCAAGGAAGGGTTACTTAGATCTTGGGCATGGATTGGTTGGTCCTAAAGGCCAAAATTTGGTTCTATTGTACTCTAATTATTCCCCAATCCACAATAAGATATATCAAAAGATAGTATAGGAATGGGGCCCCCGCTATAGATATATTAGGGTCACCATTCCAAAGGCCCTAACCTAGTATCAAACATGCCCTTACAAATATAAAGAAATGGAAGATTTCACTATCTAATTCATCTATGCTGAGTAAGAAAATGAAAGCTTGTCTTTTTGATATCTATATTTTCTTCACCTAATAAATTTTCTCATCCCTAATAACTCCCTTCAATACCTTTAAGGTGGTTGTAGTATCTTTTTGATTATACTTGATCATTACTAGTCACTCATTTATCTATATAGGTTAGAATTCCCCCTCTCCTTTTAAGATATGGCTCAGTCAATGCCCCCTCATCTAAAGCATGTGTTTTATTGCCCATTCAATAGGAAAGAATGTAATGAATTATTCTTGCACACATTAGTTAGATAAGGTCACCTAGCTAATAGATATTACCCTTTATATATAGATACAATGCAATAATTTTTCATTGTCACTCATTATCCTTAATTACTCTTGTACTAAACCTCATTGTCCTTAATCACTCCCACATCAACCCTCATCATCCATAGTCACTCCCTTATCATCTCTTATCATCCCTAATCACTCCCTCCTTATATCTCCTCATCCATAATCACTCCCTTATTGACCCTCATCATCCCTAATCACTCTTTCCTCATCCCTCCTTATCCATATCACTCCCTCTAATACATTTATGGTGGGTATAGTGTATTTTTGTTTGTGCTCGATTGTTCCTAATCACTCATTTCTATAAATATGTTATAATTCCCCTCTGATTTAAAGATATGTCTTGGGTATTCAATTTTATATTTAATTAGGTATAAATTACTATATATATTATAAATTAAGATATATATAATTAAGATTATATATGGATATTCAAGATCAATATATGGCTTGGGTATTTTATCAAGTAGGGAATACTCAAGTAGGAATGGAAATAAGGATGGGTAGGTATGGAATACTCAAGTACAAGTAGATAGGTATGGTATGCTAAATTAGGTAGGTAAAGAAGTATAGGTAGGTATGTCATACTCAAGTACAAGAAGGTAGGTAGGGCATAGTCAAGATCAAGATATGGATCGAGTACTTAGGTAGGACATACTCAAGATCAAGATATGGCTCAAATATTAAATTGGGTAGGGTATACTCAAGTAGGTCAAATAGGTAGGGCATAATAAATTAGGTAAATTAGGTAGGGCATAATCAATGGTATAAATATATTACATACATAACATGATTCAAAAACTTCATTTCTCATTATATATATCAGGCAAGCTTCCCTTTCCAACAAAATAAAATAAGTAGGTAGGAAAAGAATAATTAAATTTATAGATTAGGAAGCAAGCTTCCCTTGATATATAAGAATATATTTTATAAAAGGAAAGTAGGTATGATAAGAACATAGCTTCCCTTGCCTTATTAGGTAGGGAATAACTAAGTAGGTAGGGTAAGAACAAAGTTATCTATCAAAAAGTAAGCATCCCTTGATAACCATGCCTTAATCCAGAATCAAATAAAAGGTAGATAACAAGAAGGAAAAATTCCTTTGATATTTTTGCCTTAATACCTTTCTATCCATTGAGAAGGAAATATTCCCTTGATAGGCTATTAGGTGAAGCAAAGTTATGTCTTACTCCTTGGCATAAATGAAGTAGGTAGGGAAAGACCCCATTGCCTTAATAGGTAGGAAAAGTTTGAGATTGGGGTACAAAATTCATAATGGTTCCCAATATATCTATGGTGGGGGATATATTCCTAAGCTATCCTTTGATATACTATATCTGGGCCTAGGGAATACTCAGAGTATGTCAATGCCCTAGTTTGGCATTGAGGGTTCATCAGGCATTGCCAAGATCTAAGTGGTCCCTCCTTAATACATTAGATTAAGGAATATGTCCTTCATTACCTTTATAAATAAATTTGGTTATAGATCAAGTTGGTTTGGGAAACACACTCTATTAGCTACCATATTAGAACACATTCACCAATCCACACTCTACCAGATTGGTGACTGCCTATATATATATATATATATATATATATATATATATATATATATATATATATATATATATATATATATATATATATATATATCTAGAAATCTAATCTAATATGGATATACTATGGATACTATGGGGTTGGGATTACAATTCTCAACTAGTCTCTAGTCATCCTTATCTATATAGATATAAATTCGGATTCTCAACTCTAAGATTAGGATTCTTAGACTCCCAAATCCCAATCTATATATGTAAGTAATAAATTTTTGTATCACATTTTTTATTATTTTTTAACCTATTTATTCTAGTCTGGGAATCTAGATACACACTCTTTCCATGGTCTGGGCATGGATCACCATATATATATTTGAATCCCACCATACAATTAGATGATATCTTCAAGTTCTTTATTTGAGTGAAATAAGAGTTTATTTTAACCTTATTTGAGTGATTAAAATTTGGAATTAAAAATTAATCAATTTGGGTAAATGTGGGAAGCTACTACATCCACCATCAAGGTATTAGATGGAGTGATTAAGTATGAGGAGGGATGAGGAGGGAGTGAATAGAGATGATGAAGGATGATTAAGGAGTCATTAGGGATGATGAGGGATGGTGTGCATCAGAAAGCGAATGATTAGGGAGGATGTGGGAGTGATTAGGGATGATGAGGGATGGTGAGGGTCAATAAGGGAGTGATAAGGGATGATGAAGGATGAGGAAGGTGTGATTAAGGATGATGAAGTAGTTATTATGGATGATGATGGATGGTGAGGGTCGATGAGGTAATGATTAGGGATGATGAGGGAGTGATTAGATATATATGAGGGATGATAAAGGTCAGTTAGGGAGTGATTAGGGATGATGAAGGATGAAGAGGGTATGATTAGGTATGATGAGGGATGATGTAATAGTGATTAAGGATGACAAATAGTGAGGGTCAATGAGGGAGTGATTAGGGATGATGAGGGATAGTGATGGTCAATGATGGATTGATTAGGGATGATGAGGCATGAGGAAGGAGTGATTAGGGATGACAAGGGATGATGAAGCAATGATTAGGGATGATGAGGGATTGTGAGGGTCAATGAGGGAGTGATTAGAGACAATGATGGAGAAATTATATATGGTTAGGGATGGTGAGGATCAATGAGAGAGTGATTAGGAATGATGAGGGATAGTGAGGTTCAATAAGGGAGTGATTAGGGATGATGAGGGAAAAATAAGGAGTGAGCAGGGATGATGAGGTATGATAAAGGATGATAAAGCAATGATTAAGGATGATGAGGGATTGTGAGGTTTAATTAGGGAATGATTAAGGATGATGAGGGAGTGATTAAAGATGATATGGGATGTTAACGGTTAAATAGGGAGTAATTAGGTATGATTATAGATGAGAAGGGAGTGATTAGGGATGCTAAGGGATGATGAATCATTGATTGGGGATGATGAAGGATGGTAAGGTTCAATGATAAAGTGATTAGAGATGATGAGGTATGGTAAGGTTTAATGAAATAGTAATTAAAAATGATGATGGAATGATTAGAGATGATGAGAGATGGTAAGGGTCAATGAGGGAGTGATTATGGATGAGGAGGGATGAGGAGGGAGTGTTTAGGGATGATGAGGGATGATGAAATAATGATTAAGGCTGATGAGGGGCAATGAGGGAGTGATTAGGGATGATAAGTGAGTGATGATGAGGGATGTTGAAGTCCAATGGGGGAGTGATTAGGGATGATGAGAGACAAGGAGGGAGTGATTAGGGATGATAAGGAATGAGGAGAAAGTGATTAGGGATGAGGGAGGGATGATGATCAAGTGAAATTAACATAATGTGGTTGTTTGATGTGCATAAATAGTCAATGTGACCTATTTTGTCCAAATCACACCACTTTGTCTTGAATTCAAAGTGAGTGGTTTGTAAACTTCAATTGTGACAAATCTAGGACTCTAGAAATGCTAGGAAGTAATCCAAAAGGCATAAAAACCTAATGAATGACTATATGTTTACCAAAAATGGACATCAATTACAAAAGTTATGCCATTAAATACCTAGGTTCAAGACTTAGACCATGAAATTACCTAAGTACTAACCAGATTAGATTTTTAAAAATTGTCTCCCACATCATAGGGCATGCAGTTGTGAGACCAACTCTATCAGATGTAAAGTGACCCTAATTTTTTATATTTACTAGAACAAATTTAAAGTATAAGGAATATAAAACTAATAATATAAATGTAAACTTATACTTGTTTTATTTTAGTAAACCATCTACCCATTATAATATGCATTTTATGTTTTTTGTACAATGTGAACATAACACGTATGCACTATAACACGTGAGCGTTATGTTCACTAAATAAAATTCATGCGTGCTATAAATAGTACACATTATGCTCACTAAATAAAATGCATACGTGTTTAGGTTCGGTAATCCTTGTGCCTAGTTTTAAATAATGTGTACACATTATGGACATTAAACATATGCATAATGTCTATAATGCATATGCATTATTGTAAATGTCCAAAAAAATTTCCCCCATCTCCATGCACTTACCCTATGACTAATATTTTTGGAAATACTATTATCAGCCAAGGCTATCAATAGACATAGTCCAAGTTTCCATATTGTTCATGAATTATTCATTTTTGTACATGGTCATAGAAAATTATTTTTTGGTGAATTTTGCATAGTGAGAGGAACTATATATTTTAGCTTCAAGTGTCATGTCCATTTTTCCACATTAAATGCCTAATGGTGGAAAAAGAGGCCAATAAAATCTCTTTGGTTTCAATACACCTATAATATGTAATGTTATAATTATGATTAACTTAGGTATAAAATAAAAAAGCAAAGTTATTAGAAAGCATGTTAAAAATAGTTGGAGTAGAATGCATAAGAATATAATTACATGAATTTATGCTATAATTTGTAACAGATGTTTACTTAGTACATTTTCATTTAACACATAAATAAATGAGGGAAGGTTTGTGCGAGTAAATCAATAAAATTATGCACCATGTCTAATAACATTTTTTAGTAATAAAAATAACATATATCCATATGCCAACCTATATTAAAATCCTTAACACAATGAGAGGTGTTGACTACCTAATTGTACATGAGAGAAAGAACAATGATAATCACACTATGGTAACATAGGCATGACAAATATGTATCAAAAAAGCAACAAGGAAAAAATAATGAAAGATCAAATATAAGAATCTATGGCCACTACAATTGTAATATCATTATTAGTATCACCACATTTTATATGCACATTACAATATCCATTATTACATTGACTTCCTGTAAGAAAAAATATAATAGAGTTAACTAAATACGCATTGTTTGATTCCAAAAATTGTCATATCAACTATCAATTTGTGTTCCTTACAAACATAAAGTATATTGTCTATAAAAAATTTTGTAGTAGACACAGTACAATATTATACATCACCTCTTTCATATCTTTATTTATTTAATGGATAAGTCAGTAAATTGAATGGCATTGCTTGGGACTAGTTTCAAAGCATTTTTTTGAAAAAAACAATTATTAATGTTAGTTGTAATTTTCATTTAACAATTTATATCAACAAGGTTAGCATGAAATATTTATGATTTATCATGGGAAGTGATTTCAGTGTGGACAAGAGAATAAACCACTAATATGTTGCCTTAAAAAACTTGACCTTTTTTTTTGCACATAGGTCGAGCATAATGCAAGAAACATTTGAATCTAAGTTAATGCTAACAAGCTAGAAATTTGTAACCAAAACAAAGGTAACAATGATAAGCAATGCTATTAGTTTTTTTTGTTAGCTATTATGATAAGACAATTGAATTTTAATTTATTTATTTATTTTTACTTACCATTTTGATTTTTTCTCTCCTACAATGTTCATTTATTGTTCATTAAAACAAGTAAAAAACAAATACTAAACCAATAAGAAAGTAAAAGTAAGCAAAAATATTTAATATTATTCAAATTTTCATGAAGTATAATGTTTGAGATATTGGTTTATGGATTTAATATTATTATTCATTTTTTGTACACTTATTGTACTCAAAACATCGAAATTAATTTATTTAGACACAATGAATCCAAAAACCAATATCTCAATAAAATATTTATTTGATTTTATATACATAATCAAAATAGATGACAAAAATGTTTGATGGTATTTGAAGTCAAAGCTTACTTGGTTAAGATGCCTTTTTCCATGCCAATGTCAATATCCATGTTTAGTATTATAGATTGGTTATAAGAGAAAAATATAGAATTGAAAAATAATTAATAAAGAAATAGACAATGGAAAAATAAACAACTAAAAATTATTATTTAAAACAAGAATAAAGAGGTTTCATTACTAGTGAAATATGTTAGATTTTTATTTCTTGTTCAATGAAAGTTTACAATATCAAAGAACAAGAAAAATATAGAAAGCACATGCTTATTAGCTTATGTTTTGTGTTATTATATTAACATTTTCTTCAAAAACAATTGTGCAACATAGTGTGTCTTTGTCATTATGTTTGTTTGATTTCATCTTCTACACAAATATGGATTCTAAATAAAATAAATGAGAAACCTAAAAACAACATAAATTTAATATATTTTAAATTAATAAAAACATTAAAAATGAACAAAGAGCACAAATAAAATATGTCAGGAAGGAAGCTTCCCTTGCCTTATCAGGCAGGGAATAACTAAGTAGGTAGGGTAAGAACAAAGTTATCTATAAAAAAGTAAGCATCCCTTGATAACCATGCCTTAATCCAGAATCAAATCAAAGGTAGATACCAAGAAGGAAAACTTCCTTTGATAGTTGTGCCTTTCTCCCTTGCTATCCATCGAGAAGGAAATCTTCCCTTGATATGTTATTAGGTGAAGTAAAGTTATGTCTTACTCCTTGAAAAAAATGAATTAAGTAGAGAAAGATCCCATTGCCTTAATAGGTAGGGAAAGTTTGATATTGGGGTAGGGCATTCAGAATGGTGCCCCAAATATCTACGGTGAGGAACATATTCCTACTCTATCCTTTGATATACCATATTTGGGCTTGGGGAATACTTAGAGTATGGTAATGCCATAGTTTAGAATTTAGGGTCCACCAAGCCTTGCCAAGATCTAAGTGGACCCTCCTTAATACATTGGATTAAGGAATATTTCCTTCATTACCTTTATAAATCAATTTGGTTACAGATGAGGTTGGGTATAGATCAAGTTGGGTTGGGAAACATAATCTATCAACTACTAGATTAGAACACATTCACCAATCCACACTCTAATAGATTGGTGCCTACATATATATATATATATATATATATATATATATATATATATATATATATATATAGAAATCCAATCTACTATGGATACTATGGGGTTGGGATTAAAATTCTCAACTAGTCTTTAGTCACCCTTATCTATATAGATATAAATTTGGATTCTCAACTCTAGGATTGGGATTATTAAATGCCCAAACCCAAATGTATATATGTAAGTAATACATTTTCATCCCACCCTTTTGCTTTTTTTTTAACCTATTTATTCTAGTCTAGGGATCTAGATACACACTCTTTCCATGGTATGGGCATGGATCACCATATATATATTTGAATCCCACCATACAATTAGATGATATCTTTAAGTTCCTTATTTGAGTGAAATAAGAGTTTATTTAAAATTAATTTGAGTGATTAAAATTTATAATTGAAAAAGAATCAATTTGGGCACAAGTGGGAAGCTATTGCACCCACCATCAAGGTATTGGATAGAGTGATTAAGGATGAGAAAGGATGAGGAGGGAGTGAGTAGAGATGATGAGGGATGGTGTGGGTCAGTAAGGGAGTGATTAGGGAGGATGTGGGAGTGATTAGGGATGGTGAGGGTCAATAAGGGAGTGATTATGGATGATGAAGGATGAGGAAGGTGTGATCGGGGATGATGAAGTAGTGACTAGGGATGATGATGGATGGTGAGGGTCAGTCAATAAGGGAATAATTAGGGATGATGAGGGAGTGATTAGAGATTATGAGGGATGGTAAGGGTTAATGAGGGAGTTATTAAGGATGATGAGGGATGAATAAAGAATGATTAGATTTATGAGGAATGATAAATTAGTGATTAAGGATGACAAGGGATGGTGAGGGTCAATGAGGGAGTGATTATGGATAATAAGGGATGGTGAGGGTCAATGAGGGACTAATTAGGGATGGTGAGGGTCAATGAGGGACTGATTAGGGATGATGAGGGATGAGTAAGGAGTGATTAGGGATGACAATGGATGATGAATAAATTATTAGGAATGATGAGGGATTATGAGGGTCAATGAGGGAGTGATAAAGGATGATGAGGGAGAAATTAGATATGATTAGGGATGGTAAGGGTCAATGAGAGAGTGATTAGGAATGATGAGAGATGGTAAGGGTCAATGAGGGAATGATTAGGGATGATGAGAGACAAAGAAGGAGTGAGTAGGGATGATGAGGTATGATGAAGGATGATAAAGTAGTGATTAGGGATTGTGAGGGTTAATGAGGGAGTGATTAAGGATGATGAGGGAGTGATTAAAGATGATAAAGGATGTTAAGGGTTAATGAGGGAGTAATTAAGGATGATTATGGATTAGAAGGGAGTGATTAGGGATGATGAATCAGTGATTAGGGATAATGAAGGATGGTAAGGTTCAATGATAAAGTGATTATAGATGATGATGGATGGTGAGGGTTAATGAGATAGTAATTAGAAATGATTAGAGATGATGAGGGATGGTGAGGTTTAATGAGGGAGTGATTGGGGATGAGGAGGGATGAGGAGGGAGTTCTTGGGGATGATAAGGGATGATGAAGTAGTGATTAAAGATGATGAGGGTCAATAATGGAGTGATTAGGGAGGATAAGTGAGTTATTAGAGATGATGAGGGATGGTGAGGGTCAATGAGGGAGTGATTAGAGATGATGAGAGATAAGGAAGGAGTAATTAGGGATGATAAATAATGAGGATAAAGTGATTAGGGATGATGAGCAAGTGAAATTAACACAATATGGTTATTTGATGTGCACAAATTATCAATGTGACATATGTTGTCCAAATCACACCACTTTGACTTGAATTCAAAGTGAATGGTTTGTAAACTTCAATTTTGATAAACCTAGGACTCCTAAAAATACCAAGAAGTAATCTAAAAGGCATAAAAATTAAGAAATGACTATATGTTTACCAAAAATGCACATCAATTACAAAATTTATGTCATTAAATCCCTAGGTTCAATACCTAGACCCTAAAATTACTTAAGTACTAACCAGATCAAATTTTTAAAAATTGTCTCCCACATCATAAGGTGTGCAGTTGTGAGACCAACTCTATTAGATGCAAAGGGACCCTAATTTATTATACTTACTAGAATAAATTTAAAGTATAAGTGTTAGATTGGATATGATCTTGGATCCTTGCATAAAATATTGAGAAAATCTATGTATGTAGAAATAAAATCACAGATAAATTGAAAAGGAGAAAGAAGCTTGTCTTCACACGACAATAATGCAAAAATGACCTGCTTACATATAATCTATCTAACCTTAAAAAAAGGAAAAGTGGGGTACATATAGGGAAAATTAGGGTAACATGAGGAAGTCTCTAATTTTTCTAATTATATAATTACAAAAAAAAAAATAATTAGCCTATGTGACCCTTTTATAACTAACCTAAGGAAGCTTAATTGACATAGAATGGCCATAAGGCCATGTAGGCAAAACCCAATGGGAGAAAGCACTACACCAAAAATAAGGAATATAAAACTAATGATATAAATGTAAACTTATACTTGTTTTACTTTAGTAAACCATCTGCCCATTTTAATATACATTTATGTTTTTTCTAAAATGTCAACATAACACATATGTGCTATAATGCATGAACGTTATGTTCACTATATAAAATGCATACGTGTTATAAACTGTACACATTATTCTCACTAAACAAAATGCATACTTGTTTAGGTTCAATAATCCCTATGCCTAGTTTTAAATAATGTGCACACATTGTGGGCATTACACATATGCATAATGTCTATAATGCGTACATGTTATGGTAAATGTCCACATAATTTTTCCCCATCTCCATGCACTCACCCTATGGCTAATATTTTGGGAAATACTATTGCAATCCAAGGCTATCAATAGACATAGTCCAAGTTTCCATATTGTTTATGAATTGTTCATTGTTGTTCACGGTCATAGCGAATGATTTTTTGGGTGCATTTTTCACAATGGGAGGAACTATCTATTTTAGATTCAAGTGTAGTATCCATTTTTCCACATTAAATTCCTAATGGTGGAAAAAGAGGCCAATAAAATCTCTTTGGTTTCAATACAACTATAATATGTGTTGTTTATAACTATGATTAACTTAGATATAAAATATGAAAGAAAAGTTATTAGAAATCATGTTAAAATAGTTGCGGTAGAATGCATACGAATATAATTACATGAATTTATGTTATAATTTGTAACAGATTGTAAATTTCACTTAGTACATTTTTCATTTAACACATAAATAAATGAGGGAAGGATTGTGCGAATAAATCAATAAATTATGTACCATGTCTAATAGCATTTTTTAATATTAAAAATAACATAGCTCCATAGGCCAAATTATATTAAACTCCTTGACACAATGAGAGGTGTTGACTATCTAATTGTACATGAGAGAAAAAACAATGATAATCGCAATATGGTAACACAGGCATGACAAATATGTATCAAACAAGCAACAAGGAAAAAATAAAGACCAAATCTAAAAATCTATGGCTACTACAATTGTAATGTCATTATTAGTATCACCACATTTTATATGTACATTACAATATCCATTATTACGTTGACTTTCTGTAAGAAAAAATCTAATAGAGTTAACTAAATATGCATTGTTTGATTCCAAAAATTATCGTAATGTCATATCAACTATCGATTTTTGTTCCAAAGTATATCATCTATAACAGTTTTTATAGTAGGCACAATAAAATATTCTACATCACCTCTTTCATATCTTTATTTCTTTAATGGAGAAGTCAGTAAATTGAATGGCATTGCTTGTGACTAGTTTGAAAGCAATTTTTTGAAAAAAAAAACAATTATTAATGTTAATTGTAATTTTCATCTAACCATGTATATCAACAAGGTTAACATGCAAGATTTATGATTTATCATGGGAAGTGTTTTTAGTGTGGACAAGAACATAAACCAATAATATGTTGACTTAAAAAACTTGATCTTTTTTCTTTGCACATAGGTTGAACATAATGCATGAAACATTTATATCTAAGTTAATGCTAACAAGATAGAAATTTGTAACCAAAACAAAGGTAATAATGATAATCAATGCTAAGAGTTTTTTTTTTTTTTTTTTGGGGCGGGGGGGGGGGGGGGGGGGGGTATTATGCTAAGACAAGTGCATTTTATTTATTTATACTTACCATTTTGATTTTTTCTCTCCTATAATGTTCATTAAAACAAGTAAAAAACAAATACTAAACCAATAAGTAGAGGTAAGCAAATATTTAATATTATTAAAATTTTCATGAAGGATACTGTTTGAGATATTAGTTTATGGATTTAATTTTATTCTTCATTTTTGTACACTTATTGTACTCAAAATATCAGAATTCATTTATTTAGACATGATAAATCTAAAAACCAATATCTCAGAAAAAAATTTATTTGCTTTTATATACACAATCAAAATAGGTGACAAAAATATTTGATGGTATTTGAAGTCAAAGCTTACTTTGTTAAGATTTTTTTTCCATGGCCATGTCAATATCCATGTTTAATATGTTAGAATGGTTATAAGAGAAAAATATAGAATTGAAAAAAAATTGATAAAGAAATAGACAATGGAAAAAATAAACAACTAAAAATTATTATTTAAAACAAGATTAAAGAGATTTCATTACTAGTGAAATAGGTTAGATTTTTGTTTCTTGTTCAATGAAAGTATACAATATCGAAGAACAAGGAAAATATAGAAAGCACATGCTTATTGGCTTATGTTTTGTGTTATTATATTAACAATTTCTTCAAAAACAATTGTGCAACATAGAGTGTCTTTGCCATTATGTTTCATTGATTTCATTTTCTACACAAATAAGGATTCTAAATAAAATAAATGAGAAACAAAAAAACAACATAAATTTATTATATTTTAAAGTAATAAAAACATAAAAAATGAACAAAGAGCACAAACAAAATGATTTGTTTTATGTCACCATAATTGTTTTATGTTAGTAAACTCAATGAAACTTTACGAGATGCTTACCTATTAGATATCTAAAAACATGCATTTTATTATCATATAAGTAGTTTTGTTTTATTTTCCTTTTCCAAGTAAAAGGAAAATTGTAGGGTGATCAATCTAATATGCATACCTATCGAATATTTTATAGGAAGATTTGTCACAATTTGACCATATTTTTTAAAATGTGATTTATTTTATGATAAAAAAATTAAAATTGTGACTTTACATATGTTTATTGAGAAGCTTTGTGTTTTTTTTACATTTATGCATATCAAAATTCAAATATAAAAAAATATATAGATAATTTTGTTGATTTGCATTTTTCAATGACTGATCAATAATAGTTGGATAATTTTCAAACTTGCACTTGGTGCCATATAGACAATTTTATTTTTATATAATTGGCATGCACGAGCACAATAACAAAAAATGCCTCTACACTAGTAGTTTCAAAATGCAATGCTTGTACAAAAGGTATATATTTTTTCTACAAATCATTATGCCATGCGCATGATGTGCAATGATATGATATAAATTAGGGATTACATTATTTGTTACAACAAGAAACATGTGATTTTGTTACAAACACAATATGTCATATTAAATTTATCTATGATCATGAATAACATGGACTCTATATGCATGTGTAGACTATGTGTAGTTTAATAAGAAAGTACAGAATGCATGAGTCAAAATCAATAGAAGAAAAATAATTTTCTAATTGCCATTTTGTTTTTGATTGGAGAAAATAAATTTGAACAACCACATTTTCTTTTATATTGATTTTTTCCTATTAAGGGATGTATAAAATATAATGTTTCTACAATCTATGTTTAAGATAATGCAGTATAAGCCCAACCGTGATTGTTAACTCAAAGAGGGCCAAAAGAAATCCCATTCATTGTAAGTCCTTGGGATTTATGGATTTTATGTCCATAGGAAAATTGAATTGGAATTTTTTTTTGAATGATTATTACTATTTTTTATGGTGATTTCTGTAAAAGTCTATCAATTCAAACAATTAACATCTATTATAGATCAATTTTATTTACAAACAAATGTAAATATTTTGTAACATGGTGATGACTATTCATTGAATCATTATTTTTTATCCAAATTATATCAAGATATTTTACACAAGTATTGAAAGTGTCATATGATCCATTTATCTATCCATCTTCAATATTATAGTTTTCAATAAATAAATCAACCAACATGTCTTGTTTACAAATAATTTTTTTAAGTGCAATTGTAAGTACATGCCAACTTGTTTCATCATATATTAGATCTTTTTCATAAGCTACATTGATCTCAATTTATTCTTCAAGAGAGCAAGCATTATGTTATTGTGGTTGTCAACATCATCATTATTTAAAAATCAACATACGTTATTCTAAGCATTTGTTATTTAGATAAGAGATGTCGACATATGTTTGAGATCTTTTTTGTCTTATATTAAGAATCAACATGAATGTTTCATATTTTTATCACATAATTTTGGTTAGCTCATATATTTCCACATTTGTTTTCCAAAAAAACACATGGAACTATTTCTTTGGTTATTTTAGGTCTGTTAAATACCAAAAAAATGTTAGGTTCTCTGATCCAAGGTTTATAATTTAATTTGTTAGTACTTAGTCAAGGCATGCATCTCATGTCTGAGACACACCCTTAGGTTTAATAAAGTACTTTATATTTAGTATTTCAACTTTAGATTAATGTTATTTTAGTAATTAATGTTATTAATTAATTAATTATGTTAGTAATGTTACCACTATATATTTAGTTGGTGGTTTGGACCTTTGAGTCCCATATGTAAATGGTGAAGAAAAAACTTATTAAATATTTATATAAAAGTAATAGGTAACAATAAACTAATGTGAATGAAAGATCTATACATTTACTAGTGAAAGCTTACTCAAATAAAATATCATGTAATAGCTTTTACACATTCATCTTGTGTATTTTATCATAATAATTAGTGGGTTGTGCTTGATCAAAGTCACTGAAAAATATCATGTAAACATTACCAAAATATGATACCAAAATGTGTCTATTTATCTAAGTCCATCACCAATGAAATACAATAATTAGCCACCGACATGTGAAACTATGTCTATAAGAACAAGTTTAAATTATTGATAATGTATACACAAAGTATCTAGATGTTCAAAACTCAATGAAATTATTTCCAATGGTTATGCCACACTCATTGTATGTAACCTTGCATGTGAACACTTGAATCAAGGCCTTTGTGGTTTCAATGGGTTAATGTTGATTGAGTTGTTATAGTTATTGTTGTAGACCAGAATTGCACCCTTTGTGGGAGAGTTTTTCAGGCTCTCTCACTTCTAGCCAATGGCATGGGAATAACCTCAGGTTTTGGGTATCCTGTAATGAGGTTGAACCTCTAGGATTTTTAATGAGGCTAGTTCCTCATATGCTTCACTTCAACTCTCATTTCCCATGCTAAAATCTACGGCTGACTAAGGGAAAGGGATAGGAGGATAACATAAAAATGAAAATCTAAGCTAAGGGAGGTGATGTACCAAAAGAGAGTGATCCACATTCAGACTGGGAACCTTAGTGACTAATACTAGACTTAAACAAGACAAGTCTAGCTGATACTATTTTAGAGCTGCAAGCAGAGTAGTTGTGTGGAGGTCAAAGGGGAAGATGAACTTTGAAGGGTAGGAAGATATAGGTCTGTAGGTGAGATACTATGACTTGTAATGATTCAAAAAGGCACCAAAGGCTAACACAACACATGACCTGCAAGAAACTAGGAAAATTGAAGCGAAGTGCATAGAGAAATCATAGATGATGAGGAAAAACATAAATTCTGTAAGTTAAACTTCAATAATGCACACTTGACTTCAACATAAATCATAAATTTGTCTTGTATTGATTCAAGAGAGTGTTACAAGGAAATTTTGATAGAGTGCCTCTATCACTAGTCGAGGATCCATTTCTAGGCCCAAAACCTTGTATATATAGCAGAAAAGAGATGAAAGAAGAGAGAATTTTTTGAAAGGATGGAGAAGGGGGTCTTAATGACTGAAAATAATTTTCCTTTTTAAGTCATTGACTACATTAATTATCTTTTTTGTGAGGATGAAAAATCCATGCTTGTGTACTTGGTAGTGTCATGATCTAACTTGTTATGGGCAGTTGTTTGTCGATGGTATAACCAGAAGTATGGCTCTACGTCTTCATTCAAGTCACTCACCCATTTTTTACAAGTGGGTGAAAACAACTCTTTTGTTTCCTTCAAGAGCTTTAATAATGGGGTCTAGATCTTGTTGTCATCTTGGTTCAACTTGAGTCATCTTTACTTCTACTATGTTTTCCTTAGTCGTTTGGTCCTTTATGTCATTGATCTGCTTGGTTTCACTGACCCCACTTGTGTATTCACTCTGTTGGATCTGAATTCATGATTAATCACGAGCCCTTGGATCCTTCTCCTAACTTGTCAACATGTTCCATTTCTTGCCACATGCCAAATCCTAGAATCCCCTAACCATTTGACTTATTTTGCTCCATTGATCTGGGTCCATGTGATCCTGATAAGTGTCACCTCTTTATTTGTTGTTCTCGTTACTGCTTACTACTTACCTACTTATTTCTTTGGGTTTCTCCTTGCTTGGATTTTCTTGAAGATCCTATTCTTTTAGACTTTTCTCCCAAAGGAATTCCTTCAGACTTTTTGTCCGAACCAATCCTTTTTCCCATACCACTTTCTCAAACTATTTCCTTCAGGATTTTTTGAAATAGACCCTTCCCAAAAGGTAGATACCCTTCGAGATTTTGTAATTGATCCTTTTTAGAAGGAATTTTACCCTTCAAAAAATTTCAAATGGCATTTTCCTTAGTAAACTTCCTTTGGAAAAAAAGTCCGAAGGAATTATTTCCTTTGCAAATTGCACACAAACACATTTTCGACAAATGTAACTTTTTGCAATAGCCATAATGAAACTAAATTGTGTGGTGACAATTTTTTTGCATAACTTAGTTGGCTAGATGGCTTAATATACCTATATGGATATGGTCAATGAGAAGATGAAATAATTATCCCCAAGTTTACGCAAAAACACATATACTTCCATACTATGTCTTGTTTCATGATGCAAATCCTTTTTGCAGTCATAATGAACTATTTTTTTTTAAAGCCTGGTAAACTTTTTAACGTGACCAACAGCGCTGGCTAGACACGCCTAATACTAGTACCACGGGGCGGGGGGGGATACTAGACCCCGTGACCAGCAGAGCCACAGCCAAAGTACTTAGCCAACCGGGCTAGGGCCCCCGCCCAGTCATAATGAACTATTATATTGGAAGCAAAATTGTAATTATAATTATTCAATTGGACATGTTTAATTTTTAGTGTAATAACACTATAATATCTAAACAAACATAGTTGGTGTTTGAGGTAGTGGATTTTGTTTTCTGGTTTAAAGGGCTTATCTCTTCTAAACAAAGGAATTGATCTATGTGCTTATCCATGGGCTTGCATTATTGGTTCGAGGCAGTGGGCTTGTATTGTTTTTAAATTGAATTCCCATGAGAATAATTTTTAGATTTACAATTATTTTTCACTTAAATCATTCCTTATTATAAATTAGGTATTGGATTTTGTGTCTGGGTTTGTTTATGTTTGTTCAATATTAGACAATTGACTTGTACAAGACAAGGTTTTTGATTGCATTGCAATGGTGTTATTAGAAGTGTATTTTTTTACCTTCATGTGATTCATGCATCTTTGTTCTTGATGTCTCTTTGATTGCTAAATTACTTTGAAGCATTTGTTTGTTTAGTCATTCCTAGTATTTTGGAGCTATAAATTTTTATTAATTTAAATAAAAAAAGTTAAGTTGATAAAGTGTAAACATAAATAGTAATCTATATGCTTGGCCATGTGCTTGCATTATTTTACCAAAGATGTTTTATCCTATGAATGCAAATTTGGTGTGCATAGCATTTTCAATTTTTATCATAGGTTTTAATTCATACATTGGGTCATGTGTGTTTTTTGTTTGGTCTGAAACACTTTACATCTACGAGTAGAGGTTTACTAGCATGTTACAAGCATGCCAATAAAGTGGTATTCATGTCTCTTATTGACCTTGCATCTTTATTCTTGATTTTGATTCTTATTGTGACTGGATTGTATGGGTATACGTCAAACCTTGTTTTCCAAAAATTTATGAACTTAAACAAGATTTTTTTGTTGCTTATTATTTTCACATCATTTTTTTTTCTGTTTGAAAAAATTTGAAAGTCATAGCATTGTTATTATACTTGCTTATTCATTATTTATTTGTTTTTGAAATTATCTAGAAGAATTTGCTAAGACTTTTGACTTGTGCTTTGTTTCCTAGTTTTAATGTCTATTACATGTTCTAAACACGTGGTAATCTATATGCTTGTATTTTTTTTCTAGTTCATAAATAAAACACATTGGTTTTTTTCTTTTTTTTCTTTTACTTGTGTTGAGCGTAGTCAAAGCATTCTATTGCAAATACATGTATTAATCTATATGCTTGGTTTTGTAATTTAATTTTAAATGTGCTACAATTGGTCTGAATGGATAGAGGTTGGGCCTTGTTTTCCATTTCTTGTTAACTTAAAAAACATATTCTTTTTTATGCATATTCTTTTTAACTGAATGGATAGAGG
Organism: Torreya grandis; assembly: GCA_037957365.1. NCBI lineage: Eukaryota > Viridiplantae > Streptophyta > Pinopsida > Cupressales > Taxaceae > Torreya > Torreya grandis. Next base: position 858,295 of record JARHVA010001123.1, on the reverse strand, counting down.
TTGTTTTACTTGCGTATTCTTTTTTATTCATTTCTTAAAGTGTATAGGGGGACTTAATATGGCATTTGACTAGGGTTTTATTTTATAGTTTAAAGGGCTTGTCTCTTCTAAACAAAGGAATTGATCTATGTGCTTATCCATGTGCTTGCATTGCAGCGAAAAATGTCCATTAAAAAGAACAAAAATGGTAGCAACAAATGTCCAATACAAGCCAAATCTAGAAAAGATACTAAAATTTGATATTGGATACATTGATTTCAAGATAATACAAATATCACATGATTATTTATATTAGATTAAAAAATGTCTTTGCCATGATATGACAAATAGGTCCTCTAACATTTACTCTTGCTTTTTCAAGTGTGAAGCATTATTGGTAGCCCCTCATAATTTCATTGTTAACGTTGTATGAATGTTATAGTTAGTCTACTCTTGATGAGAATCCACTACCTAATGATTTTCATGATGATAAATTTCATTTAAATAATGACCTAATCACTTATAATCATCATTGTAAACATATTTTAAATGCATTGAAACAATTGTTATATATAACCAAAGGCAATTCCCATAGTCACTGGCTAATATAGAAAAAATATGTAGGTCTTAGTAAAGAGTGATCATTCAACTATTGAGCATTTTGTGAACAACCACATAAGTTGTGATATCGAGTCATTTTATTCAAAAAATATAAAATTGCATCAACATCACCATATAAATAGTTATAAGAGAGACAAACAATTAAAGTGCAGATATATTTCTTCCCAACCACCAATGAAACATACCCAAATATATGATCCACAAGAAGATAAGAATGCATGTGCTCTTGAAAATACAAAATATATTTACTTGGTTCTTGAATAAAAGTGGTGCTACAGTTCAGTTTCCTTTGCCATGTTTCTTGATGACCTAAAATTGGAAGATAGTGAATAAATAAAGGTGATCATAATTACTCTAAAATGGCCAACACTATATTTCAAATAAAATTATCACAAGCATGGAATAATAGTTTTTTTTTAAAATGCCATCATTGTGGAAAGAAAATATAGGTGCACAATTCCTTCTTAATGTATGTGTAGTTGCACCTTATGTTAATAAGTACATGACAAAAATGATAGATCAATGACAAGAAAATTTGGGAAAATACATGAAGAGAACCAAACATTGCATTTTGATGTTATTCAAATGATACAAAGACTAGGAAATGAAATGATTGATTCTCAATAGATGTCTACAAATTTTATGTCCATATAGTTGAATAACATTGCATGAAAATGTGTATTCATAAATAATATTTACTATTTTTGAATCAACAACTAGATGAACCTGAAAACATTATGTGACAATTAGTTTTAGACTATTTTAATGCACATATTAAAACTCTACAAAAATTTTGCCTTGCTGAATTTATTTCTACCTACAATAAATATGGAAAGAAAGTCTTTGGAAAGACACGTGTCATATGATTTTTCATCTACAATAAACATTTTTATTGTTAATAAAGGATTGTTTATATATGTTCCATTTCAAAACACTTAGTATGGTCTCAAAGCTGATTTCTCAACATGGCAAGATGCATACACATTTCATTTAAAACAAAAGGTCAAATAAGGAAAATTTTGTTTATGATATCAACAAAAACTGGTGTGATGTGTATAATGCACTAAATGAATTCAAAAAGACAATGAAGATGTTATTATAACACGTTCCTCTTTTGATTAGTTTACACCTAAGAGTTATAAAATAATTGAACTATATAAACAATGACAATAAGTATAATAATATGAATTGAAATAGAATAATAGGTATTATAACTAATTCATTTAGAGTTGACAAGACAATAGAAGGATGAGTTACTTAGCTTATTTTTATTGTCTATCAATTATAGTAGATGTCACGATATTTGTAAATGCTTAGAGAATATTGTGTCAGGTGCTCAGGTCTAAAATAAGGACTGATAGACTATCTAGACATTGCCTACAAGGTCAGATACCTGTAATGACAGGCAGTATTAGGGTTTACTATAAGTGCATTGCACATTGTGGGATCTGTATCTTCTAGGAGCCATTCACCTATGCCTACAATATGCACATGTATGTGTGAACTCTTTGATTATTTTATCCAAACCCATAATTATGCTTGATTGATCAAAACATATCTTAAAAATGGGCTAACCTTTTGGGATGTGTACATTCCAATACTCCAAATAGGGTTTAAACCTCAAGTAGTTCTCCCATTTAAGTGAGTGTCTGAATGTACAAAATCATGAACAATTTAGAATGTAGTCTCATCTTTGATCTTTGAAATTTAGTACCATGCAACTTTGACCTCTTTATATTTATATTTGGCTCTATGGAATACTCTAGGGCTACTCCTTGAATATTTGAGATGTGTATATGCCTTGTGAATAATGCTCCAAGAGAGAGAGATATATCTAAGAGATGTAGAGATGATCCCTAGGTATTGTTCCTAATAACCTTAGGGATGATTTATATATATAAGTGACTCTTTGTTAATTTATCAACATCACTAATCCATGAAATGTGTCTATGTTGATCTGATGGAGATTTCTTAATTTTTAAATTAGCCATTGAGCGTCCTTGGACACTGTTGAAAAAGGGAGACACCTGCAATAATCAGCATTGTCCAGGTTTACTATAAATATACTAGGAGTGAAAATGAGGATATGAGGTATGAGAATGTTTAAAAATGATTCTAAAGGTGTTCCTATATAGATCAAACTAACCTTGAATAAATATATCTGGCATATAGAGGTGGCTAAGATAGTGAATGGGTAAACCAATAAAATGAAAGTGTGCTCAAGATTCAAATATATGTACATTGTCTAAGTATGCCAAAGTATGTCCAAATTAAAGTTGCCAAAGTGCCAAAGACCAAATTTAAGTGTCTACGGCTCCATACAAAAATAGAAAGAGATATTACATGAAAAATATAACATGCATCTTGATCTTCTTTTGCATAGTTCAACAATGCACAAAATCATAGGCAACTCATTTGAAATTGGCAACTATTCATTCATAACAAACAATATTACTTATTAAAAATACATGAGCATGTTAAATAGAAGACAATAAGAAATTGTAAAGGATATTTCCTTGAAAAAATATACCAACCTTGCCATGCCATTGTACTTTTTTTGACAAGTGGTGCAGGAACATGTAAGACATTCATAATAAAATTGATCTTTGAAACTTTCATTTATAACAATTGGCCAATTATTTTGGCCCACATACCAAAATTCTAACTGATTTAAAGAACTACGAACTCCATCATAAAATCTACGGACTCCATCATAAATCTATGGACTCCATTTAAAGAACTACAGACTCCATCAGTAGAGTTTCTTTACTTAAATTGCCTTATAAGTTGAAAATAGTGGAAAGTTTGAAGTAGTAAACAGTGAGGTCTGAGAAGTCCAAAGTAGGCAAGTGTGGAAAACCCGATCAAGCAAAAGCTAAGTGCAAAGTCTCATTTTCAGCTAAGTCTTTACTTGCATTTTTTTGGAATTTTAGTGTCAGAATTCTTTTGGACTTTTTCCAAAAGAAAAATTATAAAATCTTGTTTTCTTCGAAGAAGTGTCCAAGCAAGGTTTTTAGAAGGATCTTTTCTTTAAGCAAAATGCCCTATACAACTTTCCTGAAAGGTGCATCTCTCGAGAAAATGGTCCTCTTCAAAAATTTTGAAAGGTGCCTTTTCAACTTTTTCAAAGGGTATGTTCCTTTCGGAAGGGCCATTTTCAAAAATTTTGAAGGACTTTTCCAAAAGGGTGAGGCATTTTTTTTGAAGAAAGGACCATTACATTTTTCCGAAGGGTTTGTTTGGATCTCCGAGGGGCAATTTGCAAAGTAAATAATTCCTTTGGACTCTTTGTCCAAAGGAAGTTTACTAAGGAAAATGCCATTTGAAATTTTTTGAAGGGTAAAACCCTTCAAAAAAGGATCAATTACAAAATCTTGAAGGGTATCTACCTTTTGGGAAGGGTCTATTTCAAAAAATCCCGAAGGAAATAGTTCGAGAAAGTGGTATGGGAAAAAGGATTGGTTCAGACAAAAAGTATGAAGGAATTCCTTTGGGAGAAAAGTCTAAAATAAAAGGATCTTCAAGAAAATCCAAGCAATGAGAAGCTCAAAGAAATATGTAGGTAAGTAGTAAGCAGTAAGGAGAACAACAAATAAAGAGGTGACACTTGTCAAGATCACATGGACCCAAATCAATGGAGCAAAATAAGTCAAATGGTCAGGGGATTCTAGGATTTGGCATGTGACAAGAAATGGAACGTGTTGACAAGTCAAGAGAAGGATCCAAGGGCTCATGATTTATCATGAATTCAGATCCAACAGAGTGAATACACAAGTGGGGTCAATGAAACAAAGCAGATCAATGACATAAAGGACCAAATGACTAAGGCAAACATAGTAGAAGTAAAGATGACTCAAGTTTAACCAATATGACAACAAGATCCAGACCCCGTCATTAAATCTCCTGAAGGAAACAAAAGAGTTATTTGCACCCACTTCTACAAAGTGGGTGAGTGACTTGAATGAAGACGTAGAGCCATACTTCCGGTTATACCATCGATAAACAGTCACGCATAACAAGTTAGATCATGACACTGCCAAGTACACAAGCATGGAGTTTTCATCCTCACAAAAAAGATAATTAATGTAGTCAAGGGCTCAAAAAATATAATGATTTTCAGTCATTAAGACCCCCTTCTCCATCCTTTCAAAAAATTCTCTCTTCTTTCATCCCTTTTTTGCTATATATACAGGCTTCTAGGCCTAGAAATGGATCCCTCAACTAGTGATAAAGGCACTCTATCAAAATTTCCTTGTAACACTCTCTTGAATCAATACAAGAAAACTTTATGATTTATGTTGAAGTCAAGTGTGCATTATTGAAGTTTAACTTACAGAATGTATGTTTTTCCTCATCATCTATGATTTCTCTACGTACTTCACTTTAATTTTCCTAATTTCTTGTAGGTCATGTGATGTGTTATCCTTTGGTGCCTTTTTGAATCATTATGAGTCATAGTGTCTCACCTGTAGACCTATTTCTTCCTACCCTTCAAAGTGCATCTTCCCCTTTGACCTCCACACAACTAATCTGCTTGCAGCTCTAAAATAGGATCAGCTAGACTTGTCTTGTTTAAGTCTAGTAGTAGTCACTAAGGTTACTAGTCTGAATGTGGATCACTCTCTTTTGGTACATCACCTCCCTTAGCTTAGATTTTCCTTTTTATGTTATCCTCCTATCCCTTTCCCTTAGTCAGTAGTAGATTTTAGCGTGGGAAATGAGAGTTGAAGTGAAGCATATGAGGAACTAGCCTCATTAAAAATCCTAGAGGTTCAACCTCATTACAAGATACCCACAACTTGAGGTTATTCCCATGCCATTGGCTAGAAGTGAGAGACCCTGAAAAAATCTCCCACAAAGGGTGCAATTCTGGTCTACAACAGTAACTAGAACAACTCAATCAACATTAACCCATTGAAACCACAAAGGCCTTGATTCAAGTGTTCACATGCAAGGTTACATACAATGAGGGTGGCATAACCATTGGAAATAATTTCATTGAGTTTTGAACATCTAGATACTTTGTGTATACATTATCAATAATTTAAACTTGTTCTTATAGACATAGTTTCACATGTCGGTGGCTAATTATTGTATTTCGTTGATGATGGACTTAGATAAATAGATACATTTTGGTATCATATTTTGGTAATGTTTACATGATCTTTTTTAGTGACTTTTATCAAGCACAACCCAATAATTATTATGATAAAATACACAGGATGAATGTGTAAAAGCTATTACATGATATTTTGTTTGAGTAAGCTTTCACTAGTAAATGTACAGATCTTTCATTCACATTAATTTATTGTTACCTATTACTTTTATATAAATATTTAATAAGTTTTTTCTTCACCATTTACATATGGGACCCAAAGGTCCAAACCACCAACTAAATATATATTGGTAACATTACTAACATAATTAATTAATGAATAACATTAATTACTAAAATAACATTAATCTAAAGTTGAAATACTAAATATAAAGTAATTTATTAAACCTAAGGGCGTGTCTCAGACATGTGATGCATGCCCTGACTAAGTACTAACAAACTACAGTATAAACCTTGGATCAGAGAACCTAACATTAATGATGTTTTGGTATTTAAAAGACCTAAAATAACCAAAGAAATAGTTCCATGTGTTTTTTTGGAAAACGAATGTGGAAATATATGAGCTAACCAAAATTGTGTGATAAAAATATGAAACATTCATGTTGATTCTTAATATAAGACAAAAAAAATCTCAAACATATGTTGATATCTCTTATCTAAATAACAAATGCTTAGAACAACACCAAATGATCCTACATTTCTATATATATTTTAAAATAATGATGATGTTGACAACCACAATAACATAATGCTTACTCTCTTGAAGAATAAATTGACATCAATGTAGCTTATGAAAAATATCTAATATATTATGAAACAAGTTGGCATGTACTTACAATTGCACTTTAAAAAAATTATTTTTAAACAAGACATGTTGGTTGATTTATTTATTGAAAACTATAATATTGAAGATGGATAGGTAAATGGATCACATGACACTTTCAATACTTGTGTAAAATATCTTGATATAATTTGGATAAAAAATAATTATTCAATGAATAGTCATCACCATGTTACAAAATATTCACATTTGTATGTAAACAAAATTGATCTATAATGGAGTCCATAGATTTCTGATGGAGTCCATATATTTTATGATGGAGTTTGTAGTTCTTTAAATCAATTAGAATTTTGGTATGTGGGCCAAAATAAATGGCCAATAGTTATAAATTAAAGTTTCAAAGATCAATTTTATTATGAATGTCTTACATGTTCCTGCACCACTTGTCAAAAAAAGTACAATGGCATGGCAAGGTTGGTATATTTTTTCAAGGAAATATCCTTTACAATTTCTTATTGTCTTCTATTTAACATGCTCATGTATTTTTAATATGTAATATTGTTTGTTATGAATGAATAGTTGTCAATTTCAAATGAGTTGCTTATGATTTTGTGCATTGTTGAACTATGCAAAAGAATATCAAGATGCATGTTATATTTTTCATGTAATATCTCTTTATATTTTTGTATGGAGCCGTAGACACTTAAATTTGGTCTTTGGCACTTTGGCAACTTCAATTTAGACATACTTTGGCATACTTAGACAATGTACATGTATTTAAATCTTGAGCACACTTTCATTTTATTGGTCTACCCATTCACTATCTTAGCCACCTCTATATGCCAGATATATTTAGTCAAGGTTAGTTTGATCTATATAAGAACACCTTCAAAATCATTTGTAAACATTCTCATACCTCATATCCTCATTTGCACTCCTAGTACATTTATAGTAAACCTGGACAATGTTGATTATTGTAGGTGTCTCCCTTTTTCAGCAGTGTCCAAGGACCCTCAATGGCTAATTTTAAAATTAAGAAATCTCCATCAGATCAACATAGACACATTTCATGGATTAGTGATGTTGATAAATTAACAAAGAGTCACTTATATATACAAATCATCCCTAAGGTTATTAGGAACAATACCTAGCGATCATCTCTACATCTCTTAGATATATCCCTCTCTCTTGGAGCATTATTCACAAGGCATATACAAATCTCAAATATTCAAGAGTAGCCCTAGAGTAGTCCATAGAGCCAAATATAAATACAAAGAGGTCAAAGTTTCATGGTACTAAATTTCAAAGATTAAAGATGAGACTACATTCTAGATTGTTCATGGTTTTGTACATTTAGACACTCACTTAAATGGGAGAACTACTTGAGGTTTAAACCCTATTTGGAGTATTGGAATGTACACATCCCAAAAGGTTAACCCATTTTTAAGATATGTTTTGATCAATCAAGCATAATTATGGGTTTGGATAAAATAATCAAAGAGTTCACACATACATGTGCATATTGTAGGCATAGGTGAATGGATCCTAGAAGATACAGATCCCCACAGTGTGCAGTGCACTTATAGTAAACCCCAATAGTGCCTATCATTGCAGGTATCTGACCTTGTAGGTAATGTCTAGACAGTCTATCAGTCCTTATTTTAGACCTGAGCACCTGACATAATATTCTCTAAGCATTTATAAATATCGTGACATCTACTATAATTGATAGACAATAAAAATAAGCTAAGTAACTCATCCTTCTATTGTCTTGTCAACTCTAAATGAATTAGTTACAAGACCTATTATTCTATTTCAATTCATATTATTGTACTTATTGTCATTGTTTCTATAGTTCAATTATTTTATAACTCTTAGGTGTAAACTAATCAAAAGAGGAACGTGTTATAATAGCATCTTCATTGTCTTTTTGAATTCATTTAGTGCATTATACACATCACACCAGTTTTTGTTGATATCATAAACAAATTTTTCCTTATTTGACCTTTTGTTTTAATGAAATGTGTATGCATCTTGCCATGTTGAGAAATCAGCTTTGAGACCATATTAAGTGTTTTGAAATGGAACATATATAAAAAATTCTTTATTAACAATCAAAATGTTTATTGTAGATGAAAAATCATATGACACGTGTCTTTCCAAAGACTTTCTTCCCATATTTATTGTAGGTAGAAATAAATTCAGCAAGGCAAAATTTTTGTAGAGTTTTAATATGTGCATTAAAATAGTCTAAAACTAATTGGCACATAATGTTTTTAGGTTCATCTAGTTGTTGATTCAAAAATAGTAAATATTATTTATGAATACACATTTTCACTATAAAATAAAACCCTAGATTTGGCTTGTATTGGACATTTTTTTCTACTATTTTTGTTCTTTTTAATGGACATTTTTTGTTACAATGCAAGCACATGGATAAGCACATAGATCAATTCCTTTGTTTAGAAGAGACAAGCCCTTTAAACTATAAAATAAAACCCTAGTCAAATGCCATATTAAATCCCCCTATACACTTTAAGAAATGAATAAAAAAGAATACGCAAGCAAAACAACTTCTATCCATTTAGTTAAAAAGAATATGCATAAAAAAGAATATGTTTCTTAAGTTAACAGGAATTGGAAAACAAGGCCCAACCTCTATCCATTCAGACCAATTGTAGCACATTTAAAATCAAATTACAAAACCAAGCATATAGATTAATACATGTATTTGCAATAGAATGCTTTGACTACTTGCACCTGCCAAGTCCCTCGACACAAGTAAAAGAAAAAAAAGAAAAAAACCAATGTGTTTTATTTATGAACTAGAAAAAAATACAAGCATATAGATTACCACGTGTTTAGAACATGTAATAGACATTAAAACTAGGAAACAAAGCACAAGTCAAAAGTCTTAGCAAAATCTTCTATTTAATTTCAAAAAAAAATAAATAATGAATAAGCAAGTATAATAACAATGCTATGACTTTCAAAAAAATTCAAATAGAAAAAAAAAATGATGTGAAAATAATAAGCAACAAAAAAATCTTGTTTAAGTTCATAGATTTTTGGAAAACAAGGTTTGACGTATACCCATACAATCCAATCGCAATAATAATCAAAATCAAGAATAAAGATGCAAGGTCAATAAGAGACACGAATACCACTTTATTGGCATGCTTGCAACATGCTAGTAAACCTCTACTCGTAATTGTAAAGTGTTTTAGACCAAACAAAAAACACACATGACCCAATGTATGAATTAAAACCTATGATAAAAACTGAAAATGCTATGCACACCAAATTTACGTTCATAGGATAAAACATCTTTGGGAAAATAATGCAAGCACGTGGCCAAGCATATAGATTACTATTTATGTTTACACTTTATCAACTTAACTTTTTTAATTTAAATTAATAAAAATTTATAAATCCAAAATACTAGGAATGACTAAACAAACAAATGCTTCAAAGTAATTTAGCAATCAAAGAGACATCAAGAACAAAGATGCATGAATCACATGAAGGTACAAAAAAAATAAAAAAAAAACACTTCTAATAACACCATTGCAATGAAATCGAAAACCTCGTCTTGTACAAGTCAATTGTCTAATATTGAGCAAACATAAACAAACCCAAACGCAAAATCCAATACCTAATTTATAATAGGGAATGATTTAAGTGCAAAATAATTGTAAATCTAAAAATTATTCTCATGGGAATTCAATTTAAAAACAATACAAGCCCACTGCCTCAAACCAACAATGCAAGCCCATGGATAAGCACATAGATCAATTCCTTTGTTTAGAAGAGATACGCCCTTTAAACCAGAAAACAAAATCCACTACCTCGAACACCAACTATGTTTAGATCTTATAGTGTTATTACACTAAAAATTAAACATGTCCAATTGAATAATTATAATTACAAATTTTCTTCCAATACAATAGTTCATTATGACTGCAAAAAGGATTTGCATCATGAAACAAGACATAGTATGGAAGTGTATGTGTTTTTGCATAAACTCGGGGATAGTTATTTCATCTTATCATTGACCATATCCATATTGGTATATTAAGCCATCTAGCCAACTAGGTTATGCAAAACTTGTCACCACACAATTTAGTTTCATTATGGCTATTGCAAAAAGTTACATTTGTCGAAAATGTGTTTGTGTATCATCGATTATATGCAAAGTGTATAACGTGTCAAGTTCTAATTCTAGTTTCAATGATTCCAATACATTTGTATTGCATTTATCCAAGCAATACAAGAAATGATATATTAATTTGTTTCAAAGTTCAACAAAACTATATCAAAAATACAATGAGACAACATATGTACCAAGCAAGCAATCACGACATTACACTTGAATGCATGGTCTCTAAAAATATGATGTTAACACATTGTCAATGTCCTCACGTGTTTTTTTTTGTAGTCTAAATTTTTTTACAGCTATATGGTTGTTGAGTAGAGTAGGGTTTACATGCTTTCACTTGCTACTCGTAGTTTGCATTTTCTATGTAAAGAACACGAGCAAGCAATAAAACAAAAACAAAAACGTATGCTTGTAATGCACAACAATGCTCACACCAAGATGTAGCATCTACAAAGGAGGTCTAGAATTAAGTAAAAAAAATCATTGCAATGCAAAGAACAAGAAAGAAAAGCATATTGCACATGCCTAATTGAAGCCAATCAACATGACAACAATTTAAAAAAATACAATTACAAAAAAAAGTGTCAAATATTTGCATTGCATAAGGAAAATCAAACTATGTAATGATTACATTTTATTGACAAAATTGAAATGCAATACCAACACTCTGCTCACACAAGATTATTTCAAAAGCCTCGCAATACCTATATAAACAACGAGACATAGATAAATTCCTACAATTAGAATAGACAACACTCTAACATGATACACTTGATGTTGATCACAAAGCCACTAAAAATAAAAAAGAAACCATTGGTAACAACAAATAGTAAGAAAAACTTTTTTGACAAAATTTAAAGCAATACCAAACCTATTACAAAAAATCAACTGACCAAATGTACAAACTAACCCCTATGTTCAGAACATGAAATGCTCCAAGCACCACATTTCTATCCACATAATAAATCTTACCTTATCAAAGAATGCAAGTGCATAGCAAACATACATAACACCAACTATGTTTAGATCTTATAGTGTTATTACACTAAAAATTATAACTTTTTAAAAGTAATATAGAATCATAAACTTTGAGTTTGATTCAAGGACAATCAAATTTCAAAACAATACATAGCCACTACCTTGGACAAAAAATACAAGCATATAGATTAACATGTGTTTAGAACATGTAACAAACATTGAAACTAGGAAACAAAGCACAAGTCAAAAGTCTTAGCAAATTCTTCTAGACAATTTTAAAAACAAATAAATAATGAATAAGCAAGCATAATAACAATCTATGACTCTCAATTTTTTCCAAACAAACAAACAAATGATGTGAAAATAACAAGCAACAAAAAAATCTTGTTTAAGTTCATAGATCTTTGGAAAACAAGGTTTGACCTATGCCCATACAACCCAATCGCAATAAGAATCAAAATCAAGAATAAAGATGCAAGGCCAATAAGAGACATGAATACCCCTTTATTGGCATGCTTGCAATGCGCTAGTAAACCTCTACCCGCACAAGTGTTTTGGACCAAACAAAAAACATGCATGACCCAATGTATGAATTAAAACTATGATAAAAACTGAAAATGCTATGAACATCAAATTTATGTTCACAGGTAAAACTTCCCTGGGCAAATAATGCAAGCATGTAGCCAAAAATATAGATTACTACCTATGTTTATACTTTATCAACTTACTTAACTTAAAAAAAAAAATTAATAAAAAATTATAAATCTAAAATACAAGGAATGACTAAACAAATAAATGCTTCAAAGTACTTCAACAATCGAAGAGACATCAAGAACAAAGATGCATGAATCAAATGAAGGAAAAATAAAATAAAATAAACACTTCTATTAACACCATTGCAATGTAATAGAAAACCTCTTCCCATAAAAGTCAAGTGTCTAATATTGAAAAAACATAAACAAACCTAGATGCAAAATCCAACACCTAGTTTAGAATAGGGAATGATTTAAGCACAAAATAATTGTAAATCTAAAAATTATTTTCATGGGAATTCAATTTAAAAACAATACAAGCCCACTGCCTCAAACCAACAATGCAAACACATGGATAAACACATAGATCAATTCCTTTGTTTAGAAAAGACAAGCCCTTTAAACTAGAAAATAAAACCCTAGTCAAATGCCATGTTGAATCCCTCTATACACTTTAAGAAACGAATAAAAAAGAATACGCAAGCAAAACAACCTCTATCCATTCAGTTAAAAAGAATACGAATAAAAAAAAATATGTTTTTAAAGTTAACAGAGATTGGAAAACAAGGTCCAACCTCTATCCATTCAGACCAATTGTAGCAAATTTAAAATCAAAGTACAAAATCAAGCATATAGATTAATACATGTATTTGCAATAGGAAATGCTTTGACCACTTACACCTGCCCTCACTGCCAAGTTTTTCAACACAAGTAAAAGAAAAAAAGAAAAAAACCAATGTGTTTCATTTATGAAAAAATGTCCTTGATAAAATTCGGAATGCCCCCTGAAAAAAACTAGAAAGATTTAAATATTCAAACAATCTAATGTTGTAAATTTCAAGTAAAGTGAATGTTAAAACCTTAAGGCCATGTAAGAGAATTTAGAAAAATGACATAAATACCAAGAGTTCGATCCACAATATTTAATGAATGAAAACAAAAAAAAATAATGTATATCAAGTATATCAAAACTTTTTGAAACATTTGAGGCATATTGAAAGCACATACATGCCTTGGCAGGCCCATTGAAAGCAAGTAGGGGCACTCAATCCAGACACATGCCAACACAACCAACATACTTGTTTATGGCCCATGCACATGCACACACACATATTTGCCTTTGCTCAAACTATAGTGAAAGCAAAAAAATTCCACGTGTCACTCTCTCTTTAACCAAGAAAAAATCCCATTTTTTATTAATTAAAAATTCCCATATACCTCAAAAAACATTTCAGCAAATCAGAAGAGGAAAAACATTTTAAAAAAATCAAATAAATGTTTATTTTTCATGAAAATTAACCCAAAACATAGGAAATCATAAATGACATGATGCAATTGGACTACTAGAGGTTAAAAAGGATGAAAGTTGTAAGCCCACTATACAACGTTCAAAGGTATATACTTCTATTAAAACCTATTTCTTTTGTCCCTAAAGCTCTCAAACACATAAATTTGAAACCTAACTAGATCCCTTCATTTATGAATATGCCTATAGTTGAAGAAAATACATTGATCTATTTCCTTAATAAAACTTGCAAAAATAGAAATGTGAAGAAAACATTTTTTTTACTTCCAAGAACTTTAAAACAAACCAAATCAAAACATAACATATTCCGTTTTTAAACAAAAATCATAGTTTTTCATTTTTGAAACTCTCAAACACATGAACTTGAAAAAAAAATTGATATTTTAGATTCCAAAATTCTCAAGCACATATTTGAAGCAAAACTTATTTATGCCCAGAACATACGATAAATTATGAAGCTTCAAACACATAAATTTGAAGAAAAACCTATATATTTCGTTTTTGAAACCTTCCAACACATAGATTTGAAAGAAAACCTGTTCTACTTCATTTATGAAGCTTTGAAACACTTAAATTTGAATCAAAAGCAAAACTTAGTCTATTTCAATTTTGCAGCCTTCAAATACATATACTTCTTACAAAACCCAATTTTTTTGTCTTTGAAGCTTTGAAACATATAAATTTCAAGTGAAACCAAAACATATATTTGAAGAAAAGAAATTGTAATGTTTTCTTATAAAATGTGCGCACACACAAATTTGAAAAAAAGAAAAAAAAAAACATTTTTTTTGTTTCCAGAGCTTTAAAACAAATAAATATAAAGCATAGGCTATTTCGTTTCTGAAGAAAATTTCTAGTTTTCATTTTTCAAGCTCTCAAACACATTAATTTGAAGAAAATTTTGATTTTTTAGCCTCTGAAGCTCCCAAAAACACACAATCGAAGAAGAATATATTTATTTTGTTTTCGAACCCCTTTAAAATGCATAAACTTATTTATATTTTTCCAAAGCTTTCAAATCTATATATTATTTCTCAGCAAAATAGTCTTATAAAAATAGCCCCTAATAAATCTCGAATTCAAAACCTTAGCCATTGCAAATCCTAGGGCACATAAGAGATTTTAGATCAATTGCAAAAACCATAAGGATTGTGTCTACAAAATATTTATGAATACAAAACAAATGGATATATATATATATATATATATATATATATATATATATGGCCTATGTCGAGGCACATTACCACAAACATGATGTGCCTAAGGCCATTAAATGTAGAGCAAGTAGAAGCATTCAATGTAGACACATGTTAGCACAAGGGACGGTCATTTATGGCTCGTTACCATTTTTTAGTTTGACTTTGCTTGAACTATAGTCGAAGAAAAAAACTTCCACATGTAATCGAGAAATTCTCATGTGGTAGGAAAATATTTCGATCAGTAAAAAAACATAAGTAAACTTTTTATTTTTTTCCAAAAATTTTAACTCAGGGTTCAAACGTACATTTATAGAAAAGTTTCAACTTAATAGAAAAGCCTATACATGTATCCCAAAGAATGATTCACTAATTAATAGAAAATCATATACATTAGCTAATTGAGTCATAGTTTAATCAACTTTTGTATTTAATTCAGATAATGACATGATTGTAGATCAAGTAGTAGTGGTAGTTCGTAAATTTGTTTGATAATATTGTAGCAACTGGTAAGGATTAAGTTCACTAATTAGTAAGCTTATAGTTTTTTTTTGCAAATGCATATAAACACTATAAAATTTAAAGTAACTCCTGAACTCTAAATTCTTATAAATTCGGCGATGCCATTGAACTCAACTCCATTTCATGTTTTCATAATTTTGGAGTAGGGTCGATGAATTGGGAGTTTTGGATGAGTATAGAGTAGTGGTTCATAGGCTTTATGATTAGGTCAAGGCTAAAATTAGACTAGGTGAAAGAATGCCAAATGCTTTGGAAGTGACATTGGTGTCAAACAAGGATGTCGGCTATTCTCCACTCTATTTGCATTGTACATTGATAAGCTAGATGTGTGGATAAACAAAATCAGCAAAGAGGATGTTCACCTAGCCAACTATGTAGCAAAGTTACTCTTATATGTGGATGGTCTTATCCTAATTACCAAAAAACTACATAGTTTGAGGGAACACGAAGAGGCTCTATAACTCTTCTATCAAATGGTTGGAATGCAAATGAATAGCAACAAAGCCCGAGTCACAATATTTTCATTACGAAAAAAAACAAATCAAATAAACTTCTTTTTTGAAGGAAGCCCCATGGAAGTAATGGAAAAATACAAGTACTTCGGTGTTGATTTTCACAAACAACTTGGTAGATCTATAGGGCAAAAAGAATACAATGAGGGTGGAAAGCTTTATACTTTTTACAGAAAAGATGCAAGAATGCGGAAGTGTGGGACTGGAAAACCAAGCGAACCTTGTTCAGCGTGCTTGTCACACTAATGGTCTTATATGGATGTAAAGTTTGAGGCAAAATGTGTCAGGTCTATAATGGAGATAAATAGAAAGGATTAAAAAACATCTAATCACAAGCAGCCTCAAAATTAAAAAACAATCTCTGGATGAAATATTGTTAATTGAAACATAGACTTTCTTGTTGGAGGCAATAACGATGACTTGGATGTTAAGTTATTTAAAGAAAATAGAAATTATGGAGATGTATCGGTGGCCTAAAATAGTAGTAGAGAAAGAATTAAACATGAGGAAGGACACATGGATGAAATAAAACAAGTGGATGAGTAAATAGCAGATTGTCATGCAAGAGTGCTTAGACACCAATGAGAAAATAAAAAATTATGTGAGAAATTCATGATAACCATGTATTCAAAGCAACTTGGATGGAATAAATGATATTATATCAAAGAATTTAATCCCACATAGGATCATGACAAAAAGGCATAAATATGAACAATAATCGTAAGGTGAAAATGTTGATGGCCTATTTAAGGACTAGCTCACATCATCTTAGGTGTGAAACCGATAAGGGGACAATGCTTAAAGAAGAATAGGAAAAGCGAACATGACTATTTTGTAACAAGGGGGGGGTGGTGGAAACAGAATGGCACTACATTATAAAGCGTGCAGCCTATAGTGACATCCAAATCAAGTATGCTAACAACCAAAAAGTAAACAACCCACCTGCCTTGTTTGAGGAGAGAAGGCTAGACAAAACAACGATTTTTTATAGCAAGCTCCATAGTAGAAGATCCAACATCAAAAAAAGAATGGACATTTTGCAAGACTAATTGGGCAGCCCTTGTGTCATGTGGTTGTATTAGAAAGGAACATTTTTATTATTGCTCTTGGTCCTATAGACTGCTTGTTCTGGTGGACATTATTAAAATCATTGATTCATTCACAATCTTATTAAAACTAATCTTACATAATTAAAAGTTGTGTTGTTTTTAAAACATATCTATAAAAACTATTAAATAATTTTTGTAATTGACCACGTATATACCGTAAAAATCATACAATACCATATCCTCTAAAATGGGTCTCCATGCTTGAACATACAAGTTAAAAAAAACTAGGGGCTTCCATGGATGAAGATTTGATTTCAAAAAAATTAGGTGTCTCTACATGAACTTTTCACTTGAAATTAAAAACTAAATTACACTAAATTTGAAAGTAAGGTTGTTTCGTATTACCTTTATTGGGCCTGTTTTTATAACAACTTCTTGTTTTTAACAAAAAAAAACTTCTTGGGGATCCCTCTACGCTGAAGGATATCTTCAAAGCTAATTATTTCCATTAGTAATTGTGAAGAACCTTCAAATGTATGAAGCATATAAAAAAACACAATAACATAACAGGATAAATGAATCAGGCACTATTCCCCTAAATACAAAACCTCCGAGTACTCATATATGAGATTCCTAAATTGTTGTGTAGTTGCATACAAATTTGATATAGTTTCATGTGACCGAAAAAGGATAGCCCATATGGTAACAACATTTTCTTCGAAGCTCATGCAAGATTCAACTAGGTGTATTCCATCCTTCATATTGCATGGCCATTGATATGGAGCTACTCAGTAATCAGAGAGCAGAGCCATTGGGTTGTTATGGTGGGATCCATATCTGCAATTTCATGGCAAAATTTTACGAGAACTAAACGTCATCCAAGTCGCAATTTCATCTACTAATTGGTCTATGTCTTGCACGATTTGTTGACGAAGGCGGGTATCAGCACCTAATGATGTATTCACTTCTTTTGCTACTGTTTCCCAAGGGGTTCCTGCAGCTAGATTTGCCAGAATTTCTCCACCCCTTGTTACTGCATTAGCCATAGGTGGAGGAACTTCGGGGAGAACCTGTTATCACAAAGTAAACTCAATTATCATCACAAACATATAAACAAAAACCCAGAATATGTTTCATAGAAGCAGACTTGCACACAAAAATTTCTGGAATCTATACATTTTGCATTACACAGGACCACCTCCATAACCCCCTTTAACAATGACCATGCATGATAGATTGTGAGCTTCAACCATTAGCATATTGGTCCCATTACACAAAGTAGTATTGAACACTATACACAAATAATGGCCACTTCATTTATTTATGTCATTTGTACATTTGTATACCAGAGGTATATATACATATGTATATATTTTTGAGAATTTTGCCACTTCTAAATTATAAAATGGAAGACTCAGTTCAAGGGTCATATTCAGGAGAGGCTGCACCCATAAATCCAAGTTTATGTAGTTTTGATGATTGCAAGTCAAAAGGGGATCTTATAATTTAGTCACAGTTGATATCTGATGGGGCTGAGTCAAATTCCATGTGACTATTGGATGTTGTGGCATGGAGGAATGGATGCTGAGTTGTATGTGCACATAATGGACTGAAGGCCATCCACCAGATGATAAAATGAGTCATTCATGGTGGCAACTCGAGATTCCTTGCATGGTGATATACTTAAAGGTCAGCAAGCCTTGATTACGTCATACTTTTAACAACCCCCAATTCGAAATAAGGCAGCAAATTGAAGAAGAAATTCTTGGTTCATTTGTCCAGAATAAGGTTATGTCTAGAATTAATTATAGAATGCTGTATTGTTGTCATTGCAAATTGTTACAAGGAGAAAGCAATACCTGGTTTACAATTTTGTGCATTCAAAATTGCTCATAGAGATTAGGAAACCATTGAAATATGCCTTATTATCTAAAGATCATAGGACGAGCTTAGAGGCAGAAGATCAAAGTTAATGGAAAAGATATAATACAATGTAAATGCCACCAAACTGTTTGAAGAGTGTACCGAGAACAAGACTAAGAAAGGAATGGATGAAATTGTACTAACATTTGCAAATGACCAAAGTAGATCAATGGGACTCGAAAGTATATCTAGAAGTGGTCACAATACAAAAGCAATATAGGATTTGGAAAACCAACTGAATACAAACAATTTATACATAACTAGAGGGAGTAAATCAAATCAGGCGAATCCAAAGCACATAAACCCAAAGTATATGATCCAAGTACAAGTACAATAGCTGTGTGAGAGGAAGAACCCTCAAGGAAAGAAGGAGCATGTGAAGACCAAAGTTGGAGACTAAGGCTGGACATCAATGCAATCACTTAGCATAATAAAGCACAAAGTAAAAGAAGAAAAGACAACATCCCCATCCACCGGCACCACAATAGGGCCAGTTCACAATCAATAACGTTGATAAGAGAATGTACAAGGCTAAGGGGACTAGGTTGGACAATCCAAGGAGGAAGTATGGTGCTCCCACTCGAACCTCCCCCAACACCCAAGGTTGACAAGCCTCCATAGGTAGAACAAAAGTTGGTATGGAATGTAGGAAAAGAGAATTAAACGGTGCTCAACATTGGATGGGATCCAATCCACAAACTTTGGCATTCAAGTAAGAGGACTAGGCTGACCTGGTAGCAACGTGCAAAGATGTATGTCATCTAAGTGACCTATCCCCATCTTCATATGCATCTACAACATCCAAAGGGTGCATAATACCTCCAACATCCTAGATATACTAAAAAGATAAGGTAATCAACTTGGTAGCCCTAGGGGTCCTGTGCAAAGCCTTCTGATGAAAGTGACAACCTCCCAAAGGAAAAGGACCAAGATAACAGGGGGTGGATAGGGAACCAATTGAATCTTTGTAAAAACACTGATACCTCCTTTGGATTTTATAGCAGATAGGACAGCTAAAAATGAAGTGCTCATTCTCCATACCTAAAGAAAAAAAAATAAAATATATATATATTCTATCGCCACTAGGAATATGATAGTTTGTCTCAACTCCAAAGTTATAGGATGGAAACTTCATGTGCAGAGATCATTGTATGATAACTTTACACACACATTGTAGTAGAGATAACACATTGAACACAAAATAAAAGAAATAGAGTCTTCTCTATGAATGACATAAGGATGTACAATGATTGTGACATTACAAATATGAATGATAATATTCAATGAGATATCATCTACTCTAATACAAAATTCATAGTCAAGTGCTCAATACAGTATAAATGAGGCCAAGATTTCTAGGAAGACGGGTGCAATGTTTGGAAATAACCTACCCTCTTGGAACTACCCATATGATAAGACTTAAAAAAAAAAAAGAATGAATGAAATTATATAAATGTTTGCCAATGACCAAAGTAGGTCAATGGGACTCGAAAGTATATCTAGTCACAATACAAAAGCAATACAGTAAAAGTAACCATAGGATTTGGAAAAGCAATTCAACACTAAAACAATGTAAGCATAACTAGAAGGCGTAAATCAAAAGCAAGTAAACCCAAAGCATATAAACCCAAAACATATGATCCAAATACAAGTACAATAGCTATGTGAGAGGAAGATCCCTCAAGGAAACAAGGAGCATGTGAAGGCCAAACTTGGAGACTAAGGCTGGACATCTTGATGCAATCACTTGACATAAGAAAGCACAAAGCAGAGGAAGAAACAAGGACATCCCCATCCACCACCACTACAATAGGGCCAGTATAGGATCAATAATGTCTATAGGAGAATGTCCAAGGCTAGGTTGGACAATCCAAGGGGGGAGTATGGTGCACCCCCTAGAGCCTCCCCTAACACCCAAAGTTGACAAACCTCTAGAGGTAGAAAGAAGGTATGGATTGTAGGAAAAGATAACTAGATGATGCTCAACATTGGATAGGATCTGATCCACAGAATTTGGCATTAGAGTGAGAGGACTAGGGTGACCTAGTAGCAACGTGCAAATAAGTATGTCATCTAAGTTACCTATTCCTATCTTTGTATGGACCTCGAACATCCAAAGGGTGCTTGACACACTCAACATCTTAGATATATTGGAAAGTGAAGGCAATCAACTTGGTATCCCTAGGGGTCCTATGCAAAGCCTTACGTTTGAAAGTGACAACCTCACAAAGGAAAAGGACCAAGTACCAAAAATAGGGACAGTAGTAGGTGGATGGGGAACCAATTGAATCTTTGTAAAAACAATGATACCGACCTTGAATATCATAGTAGATAGGACACCTAAAAATAAAGTGCTCATTCTCCACACCTAAAGAGCAAAATAACAATAGATCATATCACCACAAGGAATATGATGGTGTGTCACAACTTTTAAGTTATAGGATGGAAAATTCATGTGCAGATATCATTGTATGATAAACTTACACACATTGTAGTATAGATAACACAGAACACAAAATAAAAGAAATGGAGTCTTCTATATGAATGACATCAATATGTAAAATGATTGTGACATCACACATATGAATGATAATATTTCAATGAGATGTCATCTACTTTGATACAATGATTCGTAGTTAAGTGCTCAATATAATATAAAGGAGTTTGAGAATTGGAGGAGGGGGGTTGCAATGTTTGGGAATAACCCATCGTCTTCGAATTACACATATAACAAATTTGAAATAAACACTCCAAATTCAACTTCTTGTACATTAGACTCATTATTATTACTCCTTTATTCCTTTATTGCAATACATTATGTATCTTTTACATGTATCGCCCTACTTCGATTAAGTCGTAAGCATGGATGACTAACTAGGGTAAGAAGAGATTCATATTGACAAACAAAAGTGCTTATATGGGATGAATGTGGCTCCATTCTAGAATAAAATGTTGGAGTCGCCTCTGGAGTCATACCCGTAGGAGAGGTGAAGTGCCCCCTCTCCAAAGCTTCTTCAACTCCTATCTCAATCTCAATGCTTGAGTCACTATTGTTTTTTCATTGTTTGATTATCAGGTATACTTGGCCTCCCACTCTTCATCCTTGACCACCTTCTTTTTCTCCCACTGCTTTCTTATTCTTGTACTTAGCCAGTACTAATTCCAGCATGGAAACTTTCCTTGATCCTTCCTCAAACCTCTTGGATTTATTTGTTTGTTCTCTTGAACTCATTAGTTCAAGTTCTTTGAGATGAACTTCAATTTCATAGTCTACTATCTTCTGCATATTGACCACCTTCTCCTTCAAACTAGGTTTCCACAATAGTTTGTAAGCATGTGTCCCCTGTCTCTTTGGTGACAATCCCGTCCAAGGAATATTGCCTCCTCAAGTTATCCCATCTTTTGCCTTTGCTTCTTTGCATTGTGAGCCATCACGAAATGCCATTACGCCCATTGACTAGTACTAGCTTGGAGGGTCCTATCCTCCATAGGCTCACTAGATACCTTGCCCCATTGCTGCTCCTTTTGATACACGTCCCTCTATAATCTTGTGTGCTTCTCATAGTGTATCACCATCTCATACACGAATTCCTTAGACTTCACTTTGTTGTACAAATTTGAGATTTTGGACACCAAAATGTCTACATGAGACTCCCACTGCTCATATTCATATTTTTGAGCTCCACCATCCTCGTGTGCATTGTACACGTTGCTCATGCAATCTTTTTTAGGTGTTGATGCTGGACTTTCCCTTCTTCCCTTTTGAAAAGGGAGTCAAAGCTAGTACCATCTATTGCTCTATCTTGAGTTGCTTTGTCTACTTCATCTAAGTTTCAATCTCACTTGCCTAGGAGGTCTCACCCCATTGGCGCTGTAAGGGCACTAATACCTCTTTTGAGTGCAAATTCTCTCCTACACTATCATCAAGGAATGTAGGATTCCTTCATGGTATTCCTAAGTAACTTCCTTTGTGTTGATCTTCTCTTATTGAAGGCCCTCATTGAGCACCTAATGTGCACTCCCTACCTCCATATATGCCATCTCCCCCTCTGCCTAGTACCCTTCCCTCTACATCTCCCATGATTCCACGGGCGGGGACTTTGGGGCCTCATTTTGTACTATTCTACAATGTAGTCAAAATCATACTGTGGGGGAGGGACTTTAGTTGGTATCAAAATTAGAGTGGTATGCACAAATAACCAAGTCATAGGAATTGTTAGAGTAGGAAATGGTATATATGATCCCAATCTTGTCCCCTTGAGCACCAATGAAGGCTAGCCCAAGCTACTTGTACAAATTCAGATTAGTGGGCTGCATGAGAAAATGTCCTCCGAGTGATCATCACTCACACTCTCCTCATCATGTGCATACCTGTCCTAACCACCCTCCTCACCACCTTCCTTGGACTTCTCCTCATAAGTCCCGTCCTCATGCTCATGCTCCTCCTTCGAAGTCACTACTCTAGACTCTCTCATGTAACTCGAACTCCCCTCTATGAGAAGTAGCCTAGGGTGTCTCCTTTGTATGTTGGAAGAAGTGTGGGGGTCACTCTGGATCAATCACTAAACACTTTCCCTTAAGGTCCTTCGTGCATACTATCACTCTCCTTTCCTTTGCCCCGGTCCATTGCATGTATGTTTGCTGTGTATTAACTTCAAATATGGCATTCCTCTCCTCATATGCTGATCTCAAAGCTATACTCTCCTTTTTCATATTTGTTTGTAGCTTATTCTATGTTGGAGGTGGAAGCACTTCTATCCCCAAGAACTCACATCTATAAATTGAAAGAAGTCTAGGCTCCCTCAATGGCTTCGTAAATGTTAGGAATAAGAGACAAATTTTAATGTACTACAGTAATAAAACATAGAAATATAGTACACAAGATATTACATGGAAAACTTGCAACTTCTAGGAAAAACCATGGGACAATGGCAGCTCTCTTTTTTATTGGATATGAATGATTTTGTACATCACAATAACAAGGTCAAAGAAAAACAAGGAAGATTCTAGAAACGTGTTTTGGAAACCACGTGAAATAGTATAGCGTGTGGGTATTGCGTCATACAACTGTACCACATTGTACAAATGAAAAGGTTTAGGGAGTGGAATAGGTGTGTGCAAAGGTTTGGGTGGGGTTAGGGAGTGGGACATGTAAGATGAGTGAGGTGTAGTGTGCTAGGACGGGTGTGGGGGTTGGGATGGGTTTTGTGTAATGGGAGCGGACTGGGTATTGTGGGTTGTAGGGGTTAGGAGGAATGTGAGTTAGTTTAGGCCATGGAAGGGGGAAATGGATTGTGCAAGGGGTACTAGTGAGTTGTGCAAAGGGGCCTTGGATAGGAGAGTTTTCTTCACTAACCTTAGGGTCTTCGACTTGCCTCTTGTTTTTTGGCTTCGAGACCACCTTCGTTCTTCAAACAATGTTCTTACATCCCTCCTTGAAAACTCTTGTAAGATTTGTTTCTTTCGAATTTGAATGAACTTTGCTTTTTAAATTTATTTTTTTATCTTTGTTTTGATTTTTGAACTTATTTGCTGATGTGGGAATTTTGTTGTGAATATATTTTTCTAGGTTAAGAAGCAAGGATGACAAGGTGCTCTCTGTATCCTGCCTTGAATTTTGTGAACTCTATATCTAGCCTTTATCATTCCGAAAGCTGATAAATATATTAAAAAATCTTCTTTTTCAAAGAATTTTTAATTCTCCTGTCTTCCATTTCTTCTCAAAAGATAAAAATAAAGCATAGAACAAGTCCATTTGATTTTTTTTCAAATATTGACTGCCTACCTCCCTGCTTTGCTCTAGATGGATGCACTTTCCATTTTTAGAAATGTGGTGCTTTGTGCATCTATTTTTAGAAAGTATAAATTTAGACTTCCATTTTCTTTCATCTATTCCTTTCTTCTATTTGCTTCTCTTTTCCCTTCCAAGCTTGACATTTTTCTAAGTTGTGCCTTTTGTTATGACGCATGGCACATTCAAGTCCTTTCATATCTCCTATAATGGCTACATGAATAATACTTGTAAACTCTAGGTTTATCTTGAAAATCTTTTCTTTAGCAATTTATTTCACACCAGTAATGGTGTTGGCATTGTTTTGTACCTTGCATAACTTCAACTTACAACCATTAACCACATCTCCAATTGCTTCCCCATTAAGCTTCTTGAGAACAATTACTCCGTTTTCTCGTACCTCGTATTCAAAACTGTCCCAACTACATAATTTTGAATTTTCACATATTTATTTCCTTTTGACCATTGAATTTTAGGACCAATGTTCCCAGTTTTGAATTCAATTTCCTCAAGTGTTTATTGTGCCATTGCTTCCTATGCTTCTAGACAATTTCAATTCCCCACTAAGCATTCATCCTTTTCTCGTCCAATTTGTTCAGTTCGAAAATTCACATGGTCAGGTTCAATCAATGACCTAGCTTGTTCTCCAAGGGTATTCTTAGATTAAGAATAATGAATTTCATTGAAACCACAAACCTCTTGTTTGTATGTGAGTTGGATAGGAGTGTCCCTTTGTGACCTTGTAGCTTGTCCTATATGCCCATACTACTGCTGGAAGTCCCTCCTCCTAGTCATTACCTTCTATTTTTTTGGGTTTCTATATCATTGAGACCAAAACTTTGTTCATAGCCTCTGCTTGGCCATTGGCTCTCGAGCAATAACGACTTGATAGCAAGTGGAATATCTTAAATTCTTTGATCGTGTACAAAATTATTTAATCAGTCCCTTGTCAAGTGAAGTGGTATCCAAAACCTCATAATTATTTGCTCATATAGGAATTTGGTCATGCTTGTTGCCAAGTTATCTAGCAGGGCTCTTGTTTCTAGACATTTCATTAAGTACTATGTCGCTTTGATGAATTGCTTAGATCTACATCTAATCATTTTGAAAGGTCCAATGACATCCATGGCCCATCCCCTAGACAATTCCTATGGTTGCATAGGATGAGGTCTCTCTTTGAGGGATTACTCATTATCTAGCAAGTATCACATCTAACTACCCACTCCTTCGCATCAAGCTAAGCAACCAAAGGCCAACGAAAAGAGCTTTCCTCACAATTACATACAGTCCCATGTGTCCTTTGGCCAATCCTTCACATGCCTTTTAGGATTCCTTGGATTTCCTTTCAAAGTATTTATCTCTAGAGCACTTGGTTTGGATCCATCTTGTACCTTTCGATAGAAATTTCCTTATGTTTTCATATAAAGGGACTAGCACACTGTGGAATAATTATCTCCAAAATCTCATCTCGTACCTTGTTGGGTGGCTCTTCCAACCTTATTCTTGACAATTTGTCTATCATGACGAGGTGCTTCATTGCTCTCCTAATTTTTTTGAAAATAAATACTTGGAGTAGAAGTATCCATCTACTCAACCTTGAATTACCAGTTTGTTCACTAAGTACAACATGGTGATCAACGTAGAACACAAAGTGATTTTCTAGGAGGTAATGCCTAAACTCTTTAACATCATATACCATCTCTACTGCTTTTCTCTTGATTGTGCAATAGTTTATCTATCTTAGAGATTAATCTGCTTCAAAAGTACACAGGGCAAACAAGTTTGTGATCACCCTCTAGTGCAAATGACGATGCATCCACATGAATACGGAACTATTTGCTACAATCTAGGTATAATATTGATCCAAAATTTTAGATCAAGAAGATCATCCAATTCGGTCAGTAAGAAAATTGACTGTGAAACACGAGTTAAGGAGTCCTAAAAAAGATTAGTTTCTGATACAAAAGGCTAGATCAGTTTGTGGTTGGCATCAAAAGTAATTTTAGAGTATATATTCGCATTCCTCTCAGAAAAAATGCAAGTTGAAAAAAAATGACATGTCAATTTGAGTTCGTATGCAAAATCTATGGCCTTTGAAAGTTGCAAGACAATTTCCCATGACCAGGCCAAGGATGTTTAGAAAAACCCATGGCGCTGCCGTGTGTTATAAAAAAAAAGGCACAATGTCGCCTTCCTTTTTAGGTACAAGTAGGAGGGACGTGGATATGCTAGTCTTCAATTTCTGACTCCTAGGCTTCTATTTCGACCCTGAGGTATGTTCTTGTGTATATATGAACCTATAGAGTTCAGAGAATTTAGTCATTGGTTGATTCATTATTGGATTCAAACATCTAATGATTAGAGATGAGAAATTGATAGCAAAGGAAGCATGAGTGAATGAGAGCTCCGTGAGGTGTAGAGAAAGAAGTCAAGGGCAGAGCACATCCAAGTTGAGGACTACACATGGCTGAGTTCAGTAGTTTCTCTTGTTGAAGAGACAATTTATCCACTGAAGAGTGCAGAGGTCATTGCAAGTGTAGGAGACATTGAGGAATTGGTGTCCTTGTAAGCCCAAGAAGGTTGTAAGCTTGTAAAATGTAGAACATGTTGGAGATAAGGAAGCATGGCTTCACTCTTTCTAGAGTTTTCTTACATTGAGTTTCCCCAGATTAATGTCTTGGTTTATCTCTCTTGTTGATGTGTTCGTCTCCTTTGATTGCATGTTTCAATTCTTGAAATTGGTCTATTATCTCAAACACTTAAGAGAGCACCAAAAATGAACTAACACAAGAATAGTACATGTTCTTGAAGGATAAGGAACTTCACATTTGTTTTGCACTTCTACACAAGCACATTGAATTGCAATCATGTATGGAGTAGTAACATGTTTAGGATGTGAAGGGTAGTATCTAATGTATGTAGCATGTGGAAATTGCATGTGAAGGGTTGCATAAAGAAGTGTGTTGTAGATGACAGTCATAAGCACTAGAATCTCTGTTGTAGGAAATGCCACCCCCTTCCCCCCCCCCCCCCCCGACGTCTCCTGTCTGGGGACGTCTCGAGCACACTCGAAGGCATCTGTGATAGTGTCAAAAACTTTCGGAACTATCATGGACGCCTCTGGGTGTGCCCAGGATGTCTCCAAATGCGCCCAAGCATTTTCGACGGGGAAAAAACACGACGGAAAAGTTAAAAAAACTAAAAAAAACATTAAAAAAACCCAAAAAAACTAAGAAACCCTAAAACACTGCTAATAGCTTATAAAAGCAGTCCCCTCCCTCTTCAAAAGACCACACCAAGTGACCAAAGTTTGTAGCCATTGCTGATAGTGATTGCAAATTTATTTGGAGTTGGTTCATGTAGTATTCCTTACTAATTCTGACCTTCAAATGTAGATAATAGACTCAAGGGATATTGTCAAACCCTTTGCATATAACCCTCTTACTTGCTAGTTTTGAGTTTCAGTTTGTTTATACTTGCTTGGAATAATGTGAAATGAGATCTAAATGCTTGCAAATGTTTACTAAGATGTCTAAGCAAAGAACTAGAAAGCAAATACAATTCTTTTGGTCCCTTCAAATGTATATATAGGATCTAGACATGCAAAAAATGTGCACCTACAGACATAAGACATTTTAACAAACACTTGTCATGCAACCTAAGATTGAAGCAATCTACTAGGTAAGTGAATGCAACCTTATGCCACCTTATTCAATTCAAATAACTGATTACAATGCAGATGGAATAGCCAAGACTCTTGGCTTTACAATTTCATGAGTTCCTAATTTTTGAGTACAATGGCTGCCACTAATACTAACTGAAATGACTTAGAATTGGATGTAAAACAATACAAAGAACCTGGAAAAGAAGCGCCTAGGGCTGGAGACGATGTAGCAACAAAAACAATCCCAAAATATGCTTCCTCCCGGCCAAACCAATGCTCTACTCCAGCCGCCCTTGCTTTGATATAAAATGCCAAAATAAAATAATGTGCAGCCTCTTTGTCTCCCTCGAGCCTCAAACATTATTGCCAAGTCCCAAGGAGTGGAGCGTTCAAGCTAGAAGGAGGAATCAATGCCAACCTTGGCCTCCATGAGTGAAATTGTGGTCTCCAATGGTGTCTCTATATGATTGTAACTTCTGATCAGACCTCTGCAAATGTATATCAGACTTGTAATGTACTTCTAATATGCCTTCTATGCTACCAAATGATGCAATGGCGATGCCACCAATGAACTCCTAACAAAATATGAAAATCGTCCTCAGCAAGTCTGGCCTATGGCCACCAAATGAAGCACAATGAAGAGACTGAATTATCTTCTCTAATAGCTGCAACTCTTCGGAAGATATTTTCCCACCTCAGTTATGCAAATCAATGGGAATTCTCGTTCCCAATGACTAATGTAGAAATCTACAGAAACCCTTGGCTTCACAAATGAACATATCAAGCAAATGTCAAATATTGGATGATTAGAAGCTTAACTTGACCTTATTTTATACTTTTTCTCCACCCCTTCAAGAAGCTTCTAGAAAGTGACTTTTATGATTTAATATTTTATTTAAGTCACTTTAATTAAATTAATTAAATATAAAGTCACCATTTTAATTTTTTGATTTATTTGATAATTTTTTAAGAAATTAATTTCTCCTTATTTCTCAACTTAGCCTTCGGAGACTAAAGGCTAAGAACCTTCTAAGAACCTTCTAATTAATTTGCTTTGTCATTGGTGATTGGAAATTTGCAAGGAGAATTTGATAATCGTTTGTGGAGGGTCGAGACAGCTATTGCCACTTTGCAAGGAGGAATTTCAAATTTGTGAAGGCCGCCATTGTTTGAGTTGCATGTATTTTTCGATTCTTTCAAGTGTTTTTATTTTTTTATTTCATTTGCTACAACATTAAATAGTAAAATACTATTTAGTTTTTTTAATTTTAAAATTTAATCTAACCTAAGTTGTAGCTGTATTAATTTTTTTCTTAAATATTAAAAAAAATCAAATGTATATTTTCTTTGTCTAAAGTTTTTTTAATTTTAAAATTTAATCTAAGTCCCTAAGTTGTAACTGCATTAAATTTATTTTTTTATTTTTCTGTAAATATTAAAAAAATCAAATGTATATTTTTCTCTAAGTTTGTAACCCTAACTTTCACACATGCTCTACTCTCATGCGTAATTGTGATCGTGAGAATCAGAAATTGAGTTAGCCGCATTACATTTAATTTTTATTTTTTTCATAAATATTAAAATTACAAATTTAAAAGTTAAAAAAAAAATCAAACCTTTACTTTCTTTATCTAAGTTTCTAACCCTAACTTCTACGTATGCTCTTCTCTCGCACGTAATTGCGATCGTGAGAATCAAAAACAAAATTAAACGCATTTAATTTAATTTTTATTTTTTCCGTAAATATTAAAATTGCAAGTTTAAAAATTTAAAAAATTCAAATGTTTACTTTGTTTATCTAAGTTTCTAACCCTAACTTCTGCGTATGCTCTTCTCTCACACGTAATTGCGATTGTGAGAATCAGAAATAGAGTTATTAATTTTAATTTTTAATTTTTAGTTTTACATAAAGTTTTAACTTCAAAAAAATTAAAATGTATATTGTATAAATAATAATTATAATTTTTTTTTGCTTGGTTTTAATTTAATAATTTGATAATTCATAGTTAGGATCTTTATGGCATCTAGTTCAATTCCAGGGGGAAGGCACGATGAAACAAACTGGGCTGAAACCTTGTTTCAAATGAAATATGACCCTGCCTCCCCTTTTTGAAAACATGTGACGATACTTGAGATCGTTGTTGGTGGTGGGACTCGTATGTAGGTATGCAATGATTGTTATACCACATACAAGTCCTTGTATACTTGGGTCAAAACTCATTTGACTGGGTATGGGCCACTGGGGATCAAAAAGTGTGATAAAATTCTCAAGGCAAAAATAGTTGAGTACATGAAAGAGGAAGAACAAGCAGATGCAACAGTTGCTTCAAGAAGCCGTTCTAAAACAATACCTCTCCAAAGAGGCAAATCAGGGAGACCACCCATAACACTTGCAACTGCAAGTCATCTTTTCATTGAAAGTCAAACTCGAGCTTATTTAGTTGCAATACCCTTTGATGTTGATGCAAATGCCACTTCACAGAAAAAACCAAAAAGACCATTGGAAAAAACTTTCAATGTCGCACAGAGGGACATTGCTAATGAGTTGATTGCTAGATGCATTTATTCATGAGGGCTACCCTTCAATGTTTTGAGATCACCTTATTGTCAACAAATGTTGAAAGTGGTCAATGAAGCTCCACAAGGTTACAAAGGCCCTAATTACGAGAAGGTCTGCACCACACTCTTGGCCAAAGAAATAGAATGTATTCACACTTCTTTGCAACCAATTAGAGATTCGTGGAATGATTCAGAGGTGTCTATTTTCTCAGATGGATGGAAAGGTACTCGAAATAGGCCTTTGATCAATGTTATTGTAGTATGCCCTAAAAGGGCAATGTTCCTGAAGGCAGTGGATTGTGAGGGCTAAGTGAAAGATGCTCAGTTTATTGCAAACATTTTGATAGAGGCTATTGAGTCTTTGGGCCCCCAACATGTTGTCCAAGTCATCACGGACAATGCAAAGAATTGCAGAGCAGTTGGGTTGATTGTAGAGGGTAGATACGAGCACATATTTTGGACACCTTGTGTTATCCACTCCCTCAACTTGATGTTGCAAAAGATTGGCAAAATCCAATGGATACAAGTTTATGCAGAGGCCAATGACATTCAAATATTTATCACAAATCATCACGTCTCCGGCCATCTTTAGGAAATTCTCAAAGTTGGAGTTGTTGAAGGTAAGAAATTTGAGAACAAATTCTTAGTCTTACTTTTAAAGTTCTTAATTTTGAAGTTCTAATTTTTTAATACTTAATTCTAGTTGTTTATCAACGTTTACAGTTTGGACAATTAAACTTATAAGTCTTATTTTCTTTTTGTAGATTGCTGAAACTAGATTTGCCTGTCACACGCTCGTCTTGAGACGACTTGTGAAGGTAAAGAAGGCACTGAGCAGTATGGTAATTAGCAATGTTTGGGGTGTATGGAGGCAAGCAAACACCATTGGCATTGATCAAAGCATTGATCCTTGATGATAACTGGTGGACCAAGATTAAATATGTGCTCAGTTTTACAGAGCCTATTCTATCTATGATCCGATTTACGGATACAGATGCAACTTGCATGGGAGAGGTTTATGATGGGATTGATTCCATGCTTGAAAGTATGCGAGAGATCATACAAAATAAAGAGCAAGACCCAGAAGAAACATTTTATAAATAAATCAAGTCTTTGGTCATGAAGAGGTGGAATAAAATGACCACCCCATTACATCTCCTTGCTTATGCTCTCAATCCGAAGTATTCTACAATGAAATAATTAGGCTACCTAATAGGCAACCACCATATGATGATGTAGAGAAACGGAACTAGGCAAGCATTCAAAAGGCTTTTTCCCAATCCATATGTAGCTAGTGCGGTCCACAATGAAATGGGCATGTTTGTAGCTTCAGAGGGCAGCATGGGAGAAATTAAGGCTCTTTTTGACAAATCTAGCTTGTCTCCAATCAAGTGGTGGTATGTATATGGCCATGATGCCAGGTACATATGACCTATTGCAATCAAAATTCTCTCACAGGTATTCAATTTGAATTAAATCAAAAAAATTATTAAGTTATTGACATTTTTTTTTTAAATTGTTACAAATTTTAAATTCGAAAATTTTAACAATTAACAACCTTTTTTTGTGACAGGTGGCTAGTAATTCTCAGTAGAGCGAAATTGGAGTACATATGAATTTATCCATTCTACTAAAAGAAACAAGTTGGCATCCAAGAAGGCTAAGGATTTGGTATTTGTGCATTCCAATTTGCACCTCCTTTCACACAAGTCTGAGGACTATATGTGAGGGCCTAACAAACTTTGGGATATCCTTCCAGAGAATACGGAATTGGATGCCTCCACATCTACATTTGCCCAAGTTTCATTACTTGGTGTTGATGATGTCGATGACAATGAAGAGAATTCAACACTAGGGGTGGAGAGTGGAGCTAGTGGGAGTGGCATTCATAATTATGAATATGAGGATAATTTGAATCTAGACAAATTATGATTTATTTTAGATTTGCATTTAGAAAATTTGAATGTATTTGCAGTGTCTACTTAGAACATTTTGAAGCAGCGAATGAACAAACACTATGTATTTTCAAGTGTTTAATTAAAAAAATGAGCAATATGCATTGTTTATATATATATATATATATATATAGACGTACCCACGACGTTTCCAAATCAAGGTTCTAGAAAAATGGCGTACCCACGTACCTAAGTTGTATCTGTACCCGTATCCAAACAACATAGACTGGAATAAATCTTGTTGCAACATTCTGGGTATTGTTTTATGGGTTAGAACTTGGGGACAACACTTGTTGAAATAAATATATGTTTGGTGAGTTGTGCAATAAAATATCCATACTGATTATGGATCAGATGATATTAGAGCAAGTTTTCCTTTTGCCTAGAAAGGGTTTGCTAACACATTTCTGCATTGTGATATAAATATTCTTCCATATTTGTTTATTGACAAGGAAGTGCAAGATTCTTGGTTGCAAAATTTCAACCACGGACAAAGCTTTGAAGAGATAAATGCTTCAAGAGTTTAAAGATACAAACCGGCAAATTCAAATGGACATCTTTGAAGTGAAAAAGATGTTGCACCACTTGGAAGATAAGAATCAAGAGTTGCAAGATAGATTAATGAGCCATGGAGAATTTCTCATGGGCATCATTGAGGAGTTGCAAACCAAGGAAAAGATGTTGGAAAAGTTCCAAGATGATGGTAGAGGAGTGAAGGAGAGAGAAGATCCTACCATGCAAAGGAGACCATCTTCTACCAAAGATGCACAAAACATGACTGAGGTATTCAAAGTAAGCATTCCACCATATTATCTTTCTTCCCATCAAGATCTAGATGCTTCCTTTAGTAAATTTGAGAAGCATACTACGGGATTTGGCTCTAAGTTGCTAACCAAGATGGGTTATGATGGAAAGGGCCTTGACCTCAATGGCCAAGGAATGACTAATCCCATAAAGGTTGAGGAAAGGCCTCAATACGCAGGTTTGGGATATGTTAGTGGCAAAGTTGGAGAATGCTCCAAAATAGCCGAAGCAAGACAAGCTTACAAAGCTAAAGAGCCCAAGCCACTAGCTCAACAAAAACAACTCGTGTGAGGTAATGGCATCATTTATTTTGTCAAATATAATGAGGAGTTTAATTCTCTAAAGAATGGGCAGGTCTCTCATGAAGAGGAAGGTAGCATTGTGATTCCTCAAAGGGCCAAGCAAGAGTCTCCAAAAGGAGGATAGCATCTCCACGTAGAAAGAGATAGAACATTATCACTACATGACTATGTGAGCGAATACAAGCTATATCCAAGAAGGGGAAAGCCTTTCAAGAATGGGAAAAGAATCAAGGAAGAATGCAAAACAACTCCCAAGAGAGGATAACATCCCAAAGGAGCAGGTAACACATTACCATTTCATCATATTTGCACAAAGGGCAGCCCAAGAAGGTATGGAAAGAACAAGTCTTCCATTGTTTGCTTCAGTTGTAAGAAGAGTGGCCATGTAGCACAAAATTGATGGTATACATTTCCATGTTACTTTTGCAGAATGAAAACCATTGCGTGGCCATGTGTTGGATGAAGAAATCCAAAAACAAGAAGAATTTGTACTTCAATAATTTGCAAGTTGTAAAGACTACTCTCCAAATCAGAATGTGGAGAAAGGCAAGAAGAGCATGTTGTCCAAGAAAATGGTAAAATATCATTGCACTCATTGCAACATGAGCGGGAATTGGCATTTAAAATGTTAGGAGCTTCATCCACAACTTTACCCAAAGAATTGCAAGGAGCATTCCAAGAAGGAAGAGGCGTCTACAAGCAAGAGGGAAGTTGTTCAAGCACCTATAAGCCAAGAAGTAGCAAATGAAGAACCCTACCCATCTAAAGAAAAATCAATCAAGGGGGAGCTCCATAAAGGAGCACCCATCACTATCGCCAAGAGGTAAACACGGTAAGAGATCAATCCTTAGAAGGATGGTTGCAAAATTCAGTTTTTGATTTGCATCTAATTGATGAGCTACCCAAAATGAAAAACATCAAGAGGAAGCAGCCCATAGAGGAATCCTCATCACCATTACAATTGGGTAATGTTAAGCATTTGTTTGGATACATGGATAGAGTTTTACATAGCTAAGATGTTGATTAGCATGCATATATAAGCACCTCCAGATTAATTTTTGGTTTCCATTGTTGAAAGAAGCAAGAAGTGAACTAACCTCACATGTATGAGAAAGTGTGGAGGCATTTCACTCATTAAGGGTGGATATAGAGTAGACATTCGGTTTGAGAAGCACATGTATGAGCAACACATTGCATCAAAGAGGTTGTATCATTTTATGCATTCTCATGTTCATGTGGATATGCAAATTCACATGTTTTCCTTACCAAGTTCTTGTAGCATTTGGCAAGATGGGTAGAAAAGGCACTCTATGTTGAGAGAGATTTCCAAGAACAAGTTGAACACCAAGGTATCACAAAAGTGACAGCATGTTGGTTTTCTTTTCCTCTCCATGAAAATTCAGAATTACATCATGTGAAGCATGTCTAGTTGTTTATCAAAGTTGTAGCATGCATTTGAGAACTCATGTGATTGTTGCATGGAGGTATAGGCTGGCTATTATAATCAGAGATGTTGTAGCATGCCCATGTTGGTTGTGATGTGCACATGAAGAACCTACAAACAGCTGTAGCAAGTTTGTAGCATTTTGTATGCATTGTATGCACATAGAAGATGGTTGCAGCAGGTTCTCCAAATCAGTTTTGGTATGACAGAGGTTGGTAAAATGTTGATGAGCATATTGCATGAGCTCAAATGTTCTTCCATGGAGGGAGAAGAGGAGGCATGTTATCATGTCATTAATATGTGGTGAGAAGTGCGCACATGGTGAGTAGCAATCCACAAGAAGACTGTTGATTGTGACGGATATATGTTTCAACATCCATGTTTGCAAGTTTTGAGCTGCAAGTTTGGGTACCCTTGTAAATGGAATTATGTTTTCAATCCATATATGTTGCATTGTTGAATTTTAAGACCCAAGATAAAGGAAAATCGTAAAGGTGATGACTTGCTGTAGAACCACTTACATTATGCAACATGTTTTCTTCACTTGTTGGAAGAATGTGTACAGCAAGAAGGATGTTAAATCAGCATCTCGTAAGGGAGTGCTTCACTCTAGCCTACAAGCATGGGCACTACAATAAAGGAGGCTAAGAGGCTCAGCCAAGTTGAAGACCAAGACACTAAAGCGTGCAAGAGGGTCAGTTGGCAGAGTTTAAAAGGAGTCGTGGACTCTTAAGCAACCTGGTTTTAAGGGTTTCAGTTTTGTCAGTAACTCTCTAAGAGAGAGGAACAAGGTATAGTCCAAAAGGATGATAATATTGTTATCCCATGCAAGAAGATAAGTATATACTTATATTTTCAGTCTAGAGCTTTTGTGGGAACAAAAGTCTTCAAATTTTGGGCGTATGATCTGAATTTTAGATCAAGAAGATCATACAATTCAGTCGGTAAGACAATCGATTGTCAAACAACGGTTAAGGAGTCTTAAACATGACTAGTTTTTGATACAAGGGCTAGATCAATATGTGGTTGGCATTAAAAGTACTTTTAGAGTATACATTTGCATTCCTCTTGAAAAAACATGCAAGTTTCCAAAAAAAAAAGTATGTCGATCTGAGTTCGTATGCAAAAGCTATGGCCTTCTAAAGTTGCAGGACATTTTCCCAGGTCAAAGCATAGATTTTCAGAAAAATCAATGGTGCTGCCACACGTTATCTGGAAAAGGCATGGTGCTGATGCCCTTTTCAGTTACAAGAAGTTGAAGGGACATGAAGGATGTTTTCTCTTCATTTTTTGACACTCGGACTTTTGTTTCAACCTTGAGCTAGGTTTGTGTATATATGACCTTGTAGAGTTCATAGAATTTAGTCATTGATTGATTCATGAGTGGATTCAAACATCAAATGATCAAAAATGGGCAAATCAACACTAGAGGAAGCACATTGAGTGAATGGGAGCTCCATGAAGTGTAGAGAAAGCATTCAAGGGCAGAGTAGATATGAGTTGAAGACTACACAACGGAATTCAGTAGTCTCTCTTGTTGAAGAGGCAAATTATCCACTAAACAATGTAGAGGTCATTAAAAGTGTAGGAGTCATGAGGGGTTGGTGTCCTTGTAAGCCCAAGAAGATTGTAAGCTTGTAAACCACAAAACATAGTGGAGAAGAGGAAGCATAGCTTCACTCTTGCTAGAGATTTGTCACGTCCCCTTCTCAAATATGAGCAGTTCAAGACCCTTAGCCTATTTCCTTGTTGTTTTCCATAGACTAAAGAAAGTAAAAATCAAAGGAGAAACCTTGGTTCTCTTTTTCAAGTTGTAAAAAGGTACCTTTTGGTAATGTTTTTCTAATTTTAACTTGAGAAGGGAGCTTTTTGATCATGGGCTAATTTAGCCCTTAAGTGA
This sequence comes from Torreya grandis, assembly GCA_037957365.1. Lineage (NCBI taxonomy): Eukaryota > Viridiplantae > Streptophyta > Pinopsida > Cupressales > Taxaceae > Torreya > Torreya grandis. The sequence goes on along the minus strand of JARHVA010001123.1, from coordinate 820,979 downwards.
AATTTTAAGACGCGACTTTTTTTTAAATCTTCGAATATTTCCTCCAAGTGGAACGCACCCTTTTTGGAGGGGCTTCTAGAGGGAAATGATATAAAAAGGGGAAGGAGGTTCATTTTGAAAGGTGGTCATTTTTATCAATTGAAATCTTGAGTTTGAGCATGATTTGCTTGACTTGTTTCTATTAAAGACGAAAACTTTTATTGGAGATTTGAAGTTAAGGACGGAAACCCTTAACCTTCAGCTGGGCCACTTCATTTTAGGGGTTGCAATGGGCAAAATTGGTGGTTTGTGGCTTCTAGGGCATCAATTGTGTGGAACACAACAGTTTGCAGGGTTTTGGGAGAGGGGCGTAGCTGTTGGAGACCCTTTTGAGGGTGGCGTACCTCTTTGCAAGGCCTTGTTAGGTCAGCGACCCCCTTGGAGGGTTTTCCCTAGGGTGGTGACCCACTTGTGAGGTGAAATATGTAATTTTTGATGCAAATTTGTTGAAGATTTTGATGTGTTTTCAATTAAACATTCAACTGATATTTATTTATAATCTTTTAGACTTCTATTTTGATTCAACGATCAGATTTGAAGGTATTTTTGTGGACTGTAATATTTATGAATTTGTGGTGAATATTTGATAATAAAATATTGCAACTTGTGCCCTAAATTTGTATTTCCAGAGTTTTGAAATTTTATAGTAAGAGTTTAGAACAAAAAATTAGAGATTGCGTATGTTTGTGTTAGGGTTTGTTGTTAATTTTCATGTTTGCATAATATGTCCTAAAAGGGGACATAACAATGGTATCAAAGCCAAATTCTTGGCTACCTAAGGGGAAGTGAGTTGTCTACATGCCAAACAATGACAAAAAGGTTAGATACTATGAAAGGGAAAAGTAAAGGGCTCGAGAACATCGGTAGAAGGGAAAGAACAACCAAGACAAGAGTTGGAACAATGAAGGCAAGAGTTGGAGCAGCCAAGGCACAAAGACATGGATGACCTAGATCATGCTAGGTTTGAGAGGTTAGCTCAAAATCAAGAGCACTTGACAGATATGATGGCTGAATTCATCCAAACCATGAAGAACATGAATGGACATTAACCTCACAATGGTGAGGAAAGGCCTTCCGGTATATACAACAACCCTCCCCCGCCACCAAGGGTGACTGTTGGATCTACACAAAGGCCTTTTTAGCCCAACTTCCTTCGTAGAGAGGAAGTGATTCCAGAAAGGGAAGAGCAGCGTTCTATACGGGATGATGTGGATGCAAGCTATGATGAATATTTGACTTTTTCACCTGCAATCAAAGGAGAAATGAGGCTTGCAAATTTCGTGGCATTGAATAAAGGTAGGGGTGGTTCAAGAGCTGGTCATAAACCAAACTACAACCAAGGAGATCTTCAATATGCTTTGGGAAAGCTCACACTTCCACTTTTGATGGATCTACCAAAAGTTCAGCTAGGGCATAAATACAAAAGGTAGACACATACCTTACACTTTGGCCTATGATTGAGGATGAGGCCATAAAGTTCGCTACTTTGTATTTGGAAGGAGTTGCCCATGAATGGTGGTACCATGGTTTGGTAACACAAGGTCACCACCTCATAAACACCTATGAGGAATTCAGTAGAAGAATAATTGAAAGATTTGATAGGGTTGATCCGGAACTTCATTTTAGGGAATTGGCTTAGTTGGGACAAACGACTTCCATAGAGGAGTATGTGCTTGATTTTCAAAGGGTTTTAGTGATGGTAGTGGATGTTTCAGACAAAATACTTGTAGTTTTGTTCATAGAGGGGTTGGCTGATCCACTCAGGGGTTTAGTCAAGGATTTCAGCGCTCTTACACTTCAAGAGAGGCCATTCAAAAGGCTCTTGATCTTGAATCTACAACTCCTAGGGGAATTTTTTTGCCTTTTGGACCGTACAAAACTAATACTTTTGGGCCCTTTGGACAGCAAAGGACAAACACTTTTGGGAAGCCTAGGACAACAATTTTGGAGCAGCCAAAATCAGTGCCCTTTGGACAGCAAAAGAAGCCTTATCAACAAGGATTTGGGCAGCAAAAAGAGCTGCCAAATTGAGCAAAGATGGGGGAGAGTTGAGAAATGAATTAAAAAGAAAAATTTGTGTTTTTCATGCAAGGATCCTTGGACACCGGGGCATCACTGCCTTGGAAGGGGGCAAGTTCACTACATAGAAGTGATTTATGATGGAGGAGAAGAAGAGTGTTGGGTGAATATTTTGTCAATCAGCATACTGATAAACAAAATAGTTCTGATCAACCACAGCAGGAAGATTGGTCGGCCAGTTGTGCAGGTTTACTACATCAACATGGGACAAATCTCTCCTCTCATCAAGGGGAGGTTCCCTATAGATACGTAGGAGCTATATACAATATAAATAAGCAGAAAATAACACATGGGGGCAGGATAAACCATCCATCTCTCTTCTTTCAGAAATGATGCTCACAGACAAAGGAGAAAATCCTAGTGTAAACACTGAAGGCACTTCTCTTCTTTCAGAAGTGTTCTTGCAGGAAACAGCAGGAGTTTCTTTCAAATAGTAAAGTAACTGGTGACCAAAGGGCGCAGTAACCAGCAAAATGAAACAGAACACAAAGTTTTCACCTCAACTACCCAAAGAGTATAACACAAAAGATAATGGGGGCACAAAGTCATCCCAGAATCCTCAACATAGAAAAAAAAGGAAAAACACACGCTGAAAACAATTGTGAAAACACAAAGTCTTCTCACAGTTGGCTTCAGGACACCTCCCTTTTTACCTTCACTAATTTTGCTTGTTAAATTAAATCAATAAGAATGCTTCTAGGAAACAGACATAAGAATAATTTCCTAAAGTAGCATAAGCCAAAACAACACAAAGTCTGCAAACAACTTGCTTTCTCATTCAGATAAGATGAAAATGAAATTACAATCTGAGCTCAAAGTCTCAGTCTTCTTTCAAAATGGGCAGAGTTTCACTCTTGTAAAAATGAAAAGTCTCCCTTCACAAATGAGAGATATTAACATCTTATAGCAACTACGCAAGGATTGGCGCTTTTTTCCATGGGACGGCCCATGTGCGTTTCGAGCATTGGGAAGAGGAAGCCGCTTGATAGATAATGCTGTGTCGGCTCTTGTTTTGACTTCAGGTGTTTAGAACATAGGCCATGCCATTTGTCTGCAAACAAGACCGCTCCTTCAAGGCATTCATATGGCTTGTCTGCTCATCAATGCAAAGTGAAGAAAAACGGGTCGCGCCATTCACTGTTCGCACCTCTTGATGACCAATTCGCAGACACTGTGTCAACTACTGGAGTAACTCCTTGAGTCGACACTTTTCTTTGCCACTTGGACTGTTTTGTCCGTTTCTGCACTTGGCTCTTTTGTCCCTTCTTGGCTTTGTCTTTTTCAGCTTTGTCTCTTCCTGGAATTTAAGGTCCCGGGCTATCTTTTCAACCAGTCGCTTGGTTTTTCCTTCAAGTTGCACACTTTATTTGAATTTCAATGGATATTCCCTTACTTTAAATTTGACATCCACGGGACCGTCAATGGTCGCCAGCTGCTTGAACCATGTTAAACCTTGAACCCGTTGAACCATTGAAAGTTCATCGGTTCATTGGTTCATTATGTCTCTTTTGTTCTATCGCTTCTTGGTTCAATCGCTTCTTTGCTCCTTGGTTGAACCATCCGTTGAACCACTTGTTTGTTGCTTTTCCCTTGACTGAGGCCGCCTTTGAGCTTTTGAATCTATGAACCATTGAACTTTGAACTCTTTCGGTTCAAAGTTCAATCGGTTCATTGATTCATTCTGTGTCTCGCTCAATCATTGCTTCCTTTATCTTTCTAAGCTCTTTGATCTTTATCGCGCTTGGTTGAACCTTTGAACTTGTGAATCCGTTGAACCATTTGGTTCAACGGTTCAATGGTTCAATTGGTTCATTCTTTGAAGCTCTTTTGTGTCCAAGTCTTTGAGGATTCCTTTCTGCGTCTTTGTTCAGCGTTTGGAACGTCCCGAGGGGAAGGTGTCCCTTCGGGTCCTTGGAAAAGGTCCTTTTTCTGACGTCAAGTGTCCCCCGAAGGGTATCTACCCTTCGGGATTTTTTGGACGGACTTTAGGCTTCAACTTTCCCAGCGGGTTCTTGCTTCTTCGGCGGGCTTTTGGCTCTCGGGATTTTTCCGTCGAGCTTTTCCTTCGGACAAAAAGTCCGAAAGAAAGCTTCTTTTCCTTAGCCATTTGTTCCTTTCAATTTATTCGGGCTTTCTTCTCGAGTGAATTCCTTTGGCCTTCTTCACTTAATCATTTCCATCGGACAAAAAGTCCGAAAGAATTGTTCCTTTTGGGCCTTTGAACAAATCCGAAGGAATTCTGTCTTTTCTTTGACCTTCGAACCAATGTTGCCTGCCCTCCACAAGGGCACTTGCCTTTTTCGCGTTGAGGCAGCCCCTTGAACATGCCGATTGAACCAACTTTGGTTCAACGGTTCAATGGTTCAATCGGCTCATTCTTCGTTATTTGGCTAAGTCTTTTTGATCTTTTGCACCAAGCGCGTTGAACCAACTTGGTCGTTGAACCCATTGAACCTTTGAACCAAAGTGGTTCAAAGTTCAATGGTTCAAGCCTTTGTTCTTTATCATTTGCCGATTGAACTCTTTTGATTGAACCGAGGCGCTGAACCAATCCTGAAAACGACTAAGTGTTAGAAACTTGTTCTTTTGACTGAACTCCCCTGCAGAAGCTTTTTAACCTGTTGAACATGTGAATCCCTTTACAGAAAAAGCTTGAAAAATGAGGAATTTGAAAGCTCAAAACAAATTTTGAGAAGGGAAGAGAGAAATTTTGGTCTGTGCAAGGCCAAAATAGTCCGTAGGTTGTCCCAAAAATGAGTGACATTTTTCGGGGACAACAACTGGCTCCAATTGGGGAACTTCCTTCAGTTGAAAACTTGGAATATCTGAGGGGAGTAGAAACCAGAATCTCTAGTGCCTTGAAGTGTGCCATTGGGCTATGGAGTCGCGCTACCCAAGAAGAAAGGCTCCAAAAAATGAAAATGAACAACACAAAGCAGAAACAAAGACTATACAAATGTACATATGTACAGGTGAACTTACCTGGTACTTCAAGAATTGAAGTATTTCAGATGCTGCCCCTTGAGAGGCAATGAAAATGGTGCTCTGTCCTGATAAACCAGCAAGAAGCCATTTTCTCCCTAGAATCGGTGATGGGTGAATGGAACTCTCCACCAGGAAACCAATTTTCTGTGTCCTCCCTTTGGTTTTCTCCTCTTGCCCCACAGCAAGACTTGACTTTTAATCCGAAAACCACGAATCTTTGCTCTCTTGGCAAAGAGTTCCTTTTCCTAATTTTGATGCGCAACAACATGGTCCATTACCATAATTGGTTGCTCTTCTGGTTCAATCCAGCACATGATTTGATTGTTCCCATTCAACACCTGTCAATGATTGGCACTATCAGGGATACTTGGTGTTGTTCCATCTGAACCAATTCCTAGATCGTCACCTACAGGATTTTCATCTGCTGAAACATGAATGTCTTTAGTAGACAGAAAATAATTACCCCTGCCTGAAGACTCAAACAGAATTTGAGCTTCAGGCCTTGATGTCTGAGTAACAACATATTTTGCCTCCTTCTCAGGAAGCAACCTCTGCATTACACCTTTCACAGGGATCCTTGCCTGAGACAAGTCCATGCTTAATTCCCCTCCAACATTTGCAGAAGTTCTGCCCAAGAAGGATGCCATATGATGCTGGGACGTCGGCCACTAGGACAGTTATCTTGATTCGCTTATCTGGAAAGGCAACAAATGCAAATTGGGTGTCTTTAATTTGCCCCAGCAATGGCACTTGTTTGTTCTCTATGGAGAAACATCTCCCATGTCTTGGTCAGTGTGAGACCCAGAGATTCTGCCACTTTAGCAGGGATGACATTGTCTGAAGCCCCGGAATCAATGATTCGATTGTTGAGCTGATGTCCATTTATCAGCAATGAGACATAAAAAGGTTCAGTCCTGTCAGGAGCAGCGGGGGGAGCAATGACAAGGTTGTTCCTGGTGGTGCATTCCTAGGGGGATCATGTGTCACTTTGGGAATTGCTTGTTCAACAGGTACGTTCTGGTTTTTAACACATTGAACCAGTCTGTCTAATTGCTCAGGATGGAACCGCAGAAATTCAAATTCAGACATTTGAATTTTGGTTTTCTTTATATGGTCAATGATATCAAATGTTTGGAACGAGCTAGGAGCAGAGGATGGGAGTTTATCCTTTTGATTTTTGAAAGGGGGAGGACTGGACTGCGAATTTGAAGTAGAATGCGTAGGGGCATTTGGGGTACTTACCTTTCTCGCAATCACCGGGTCCTTTGGCTGGAAAGGAAGAGTGGATCCCCGCTTAGCAATTGAAACTGCTAGTTGAGGTCGCTCCTCTGCTTTCTCCTTATCAGCTTGTTGAGCTGATTGATTCTTGGACCGAGTGAATATAGTATATGACCCCTCAGCTGCATTGCCTTCTCTTCTGGGTTCATCCTGATAGTTCAGGAAACCAATGTGGGAGTCACCAGCTGATTCTTCTTGATCCTCCATGAAGAGACCAACGTCGTTTTTTTGATCAAACTCAGGGTGGAAAGAGCAATCATGTTCATTTTTCAAATATCCAATTGCTGAGTTGGTTGGAGGTGCTTCAAGGGCGAGGTTCCTCTGTGGGGGAGGAAGACAATTTGGCTGCCCTTGATTCCTAGCAGCATTGCCTTGGTACGCCTGATTCTGAAATGTCCTCCTTGGCATATTCCGATTAGGAGAAGCAGACATAACTTGGGCCATTTGTTTTCTGAGGACCAACAATTCATTTGCTAGCTTCTACACCATTGGATCAGTGGTGGCTGAAGGGGAGTATTCAAAAGGAGAAGATTTACCTCTGTTTGGATCTCTTCTTATCTTTCCAACCAAGATAAGGTCATCTTCTACCTCAGTAGCCAAGTCTTGAGCAGCAGCAAGGTCTATGTGTCTGGCCCGTCTCAGCAAGAAACTCACTTCAGGCAGCTGTGAGTTGATGAAGAAACACTTGAGATTCTGAAGTGTTCGCTGGGCGACCATGGGAATCCTGTGCCTCAGCTTGTTAAACCGGGCAATGAAATCCCTCATAGGTTCATGGGGCTCCTTCATTTGTGTGCGTTGGGCCAGCAAGGCATGTGCATCTTCTGCAGGCTTGAACCTAGCTTCAAATTTGTCTTTCAGAGTGTCCCAATCAGTCACTGATCCTGCCTGCAGGTGGTAGAACCAGTCTACAACAGCGCCTTGTAGTGTCTCCACGAATAGCCTAACCGCTATGTCTTCAAATTCCACCCCTATTACACCGCAGGCTATGCTGAAAGCTGCAATGTGTTCATCAGGATGAACTTTCCCATCACCAAAGAATTTGGAAAAATTCTTCTTTGAACTGCGTGGAAGCTCATGCAGAGGTGGAGTCAAATTCAACGGACCAAAGAGTTACTCCAGGGGCCTTGAGCCATGATTTGATTATGTAGAAGTGGGATCACAAATCTAGGTGGAGAATGGATAGGCAAAGCTCTGCTAGCAGTCGAAAAAGAAGCTCTGCCTTGTGCTGGTGGCCTGGTAGGGCTAGGAGGAAGACTCCTAGTTCGTTGAAGGTGAGGTTGTGGAGGAAACAACTCAAAATTACTCTGCTACACCAACTCAAAAGCAAGGTCAACAACATCTTGAGATTTTTGGCTTTTTGTATAACGTGGAGTTGCCAGATTGCAGAACAAAAATGGAAAAGAGCAGGACCTGCTTTAGCTTAAAGCTTGAGACTTCAAATTGCGCGCTCTTCCCAACAGCTCTGGTTTTGCATGCCAGATAATATAACAGAGATGGAGGAAGATGGTAAGGCTATAATGATAATGGGTAAGACATGAAATGGAGTCGCCAGACTATGTAATGGACAAGGGAAGGAACTGCTTCAATCTCAAACTTGAGGTTTCAGACTGCACGTTCATCCCCAACGGAGTCGCCAAAAACTGTTGGGTGAATATTTTGTCAATCAGCGTACTGATAAAAAAATAGGTCTAATCAACCACAGCAGGAAGATTGGTCGGCCAGTTGTGCAGGTTTACTACATCAACAGGGGACAAATCTCTCCTCTCATCAAGGGGAGGTTCCCTATAGATACGTAGGAGCTATATACAATATAAATAAGCAGAAAATAACACATGGAGGCAGGATAAACCATCCATCTCTCTTCTTTCAGAGATGATGCTCACAGACAAAGGAGAAAATCTTGGTGTAAACACTGAAGGCACTTATCTTCTTTCAGAAGTGTTCTTGTAGAAAACAGCAAGAGTTTTTTTCAAATAATAAAGTAATTGGTGACCAAAGGGCGCAGTAACTAACAGGATGAAACAAAACACAAAGTTTCCACCTCAACTGCCCAAAGAGTATAACACAGGATAATGGGGGCACAAAGTCGTCCCAAAATCCTCAACACAGAAAGAAAAGGAAAAACACACGCTGAAAACAATTGTGAAAGCACAAAGTCTTCTCACAGTTGGCTTCAGGACACCTCCCTTTTTACCTTCACTAATCTGCTTGTCAAATTAAATAAATAAGAATGCTTCTAGGAAATAGACATAAGAACAATTTCCTAAAGTAGCACAAGCCAAAACAGCACAAAGTCTACAAACAACTTGCTTTCTTATTCAGATAAGATGAAAATGAAATTACAATCTGAGATCAAAGTCTCAGTCTTCTTTCAAAATGGGCAGAGTTTCGCTCTTGTAAAAATGAAAAGTCTCCCTTCACAAATGAGAGATATTAACATCTTATAGCAACTACGCAAGGATTGGCGTTTTTTTCCATGGGACGGCCCATGTGCGTTTCGAGCATTGAGAAGAGGAAGCCGCTTGATAGATAATGCTGTGTCGGCTCCTGTTTTGATTTCACGAGTTTAGAACATAGGCCGCGCTATTTGTCTACAAACAAGACCGCTCCTTCAAGGCATTCATACGACTTGTCTGCTCATCAATGCAAAGTGAAGAAAAATGGGTCGCGCTGTTCACTGTTCGTGCCTCTTGATGACCAATTCGCAGACACTGTGTCAACTGCTGGAGTAACTCCTTGAGTCGACATCTTTCTTTGCCACTTGGACTGTTTTGTCCGTTTCTGCACTTGGCTCTTTTGCCCCTTCTTGGCTTTGTCTTTTCCAGCTTTGTCTCTTCCTGAAATTTAAGGTCCCGGGCTATCTTTTCAGCCAGTCGCTTGGTTCTTCCTTCAAGTTCCATGCTTTATTTGAATTTCAACGGATATTCCCTTACTTTAAATTTGACGTCCACGAGACCGTCAATGGTCGTTAGCTGCTTGAACCATGTTGAACCTTGAACCCGTTGAACCATTGAAAGTTCATCGGTTCATTGATTTATTATGTCTCTTTTGTTCTATCGCTTCTTGGTTCAATCGCTTCTTCACTCCTTGGTTGAACCATCCGTTGAACCACTTGTTTTCTGCTTTTCCCTTGATTGAGGCTGCCTTTGAGCTTTTGAATCTATGAACCATTGAACTTTGAACTCTTTCGGTTCAAAGTTCAATCGGTTCATTGATTCATTCTGTGTCTTGCTCAATCATTGCTTCCTTTATCTTTCTAAGCCCTTTGATCTTTATCGCGCTTGGTTGAACCTTTGAACCTGTGAATCCATTGAACCATTTGGTTCAACGGTTCAATGGTTCAATCGGTTCATTCTTTGAAGCTCTTTTGTGTCAAAGTCTTTGAGGAGTCCTTTCTGCGTCTTTGTTCAGCCTCTGGAATGTCTCGAAGAGAAGGTGTCCCTTCGGGTCCTTGGAAAAGGTCCTTTTCTGATGTCAAGTGTCCCCCGCAAGGGTATCTACCCTTTGGGATCTTTTGGGCGGACTTCAGGTTTCAACTTTCCCGGCGGGTTCTTGCTTCTTCGACGGGCTTTTGGCTCTTGGGCTTTTTCCATCGGGCTTTTCCTTCGGACAAAAAGTCCGAAAGAAAGCTTTTTTTCCTTAGCCGTTTGTTTCTTTCAATTTCTTCGGGCTTTCTTCCCGAGTGAATTCCTTCAGCCTTCTTCACTTAATCATTTCCATCGGACAAAAAATCCAAAAGAATTGTTCATTTTGGGCCTTTGAACAAATCCGAAGGAATTCTGTCTTTTCTTTGACCTTCGAACCAATGTTGCCTGCCCTCCGCAAGGGCACTTGCCTTTTTCGCTTTGGGGCAGCCCCTTGAACCTGCCGATTGAACCAACCGATTGAACCAACTTTGGTTCAACGGTTCAATGGTTCAATCGGCTCATTCTTCGTTATTTGGCTAAGTCTTTTTGATCTTTTCCAAGCGCGTTGAACCAACTTGGTCGTTGAACCCATTGAACCTTTGAACCAAAGTGGTTCAAAGTTCAATGGTTCAAGCCTTTGTTCTTTATCATTTGCCGATTGAACTCTTTTGATTGAACCGAGGCGCTGAACCAATCCTGGAAACGACTAAATGTTAGAAACTTGTTCTTTTGACTGAACTCGCCCGCAGAAGCTTTTTAACCTGTTGAACCTGTGAATCCCTTTACGGAAAAAGCTTGAAAAATAAGGAATTTGAAAGCTCAGAACAAATTTTGAGAAGGGAAGAGAGAAATTTTGGTCTGTGCAAGACCAAAATAGTCCGTAGGTTGTCCCAAAAATGAGTGACATTTTTCGGGGACAACAAAGAGGAAGAGGAAGAGGTAGGGACAACCACCTATGAGAAGGAACAAGTGGGAAAGGGAGAAGAGGATAACTTGGATGGCACCCTTGCCACCTTATCCGAAGCTCCTAGATACCACCCCTTTACAGTGAGAAGAGTCTTGCAAGGTAAGAAGGTCACCGTGCTCATTGATAGTAGGGCCACCCACAACTTTACTGATGAGGGATTGGCAACAAGATGTGGGTTGCAAACTACTGATTTTAGAGGCTTTAATGTGATTGTGGCAGATAGCTTCACCATCCCTTGCACCAAGAAGATTCCAAGGTTGAACATCACATTGGGTAAGCATAAAATTGAAGATGAATTCTATGTAGTTGGCATAAGAGAAACTGATTTAGTTCTTGGAGTACAATGGCTGCACTTGGGGAATTCACCCAAAATTATCAAACAATGGAACTAAAATTCAGGGCAGCCAATAAGAAAGTGGTGCTACACGACTTGAGCAATGGAGGAACCATGGTGTGACTTCAAAGAGGATGGAAAGATCCTTTCATAGAGGGCAGGTTGCTTGGGCAGCCAAATGTTTTGTAAGTGCTACAAATTCTGATTTGGGACAGCAGCATCAGCACAAGGATATTCAACCAATCCTTGATAGGCATACAAACGTGTTTGGTAGTATTCCTTATGGGCTACCCCTGGATAGAGGTTTTGAGCACATCATTGAATTAGAACCGGGCACCAAAGTAGTAATTACTACATCTTATCGCCACCCAAGGGTCTACAAGGATGAAATTTAAAACGCTATCAAAGAGCTTTTGGAGATGAGTCATATAAGGCCTAGTTCTAGCCCTTTTGCTTCCTCGGTTGTGCTTGTGAAGAAGTATGCGACAACGAGGATGTGAATAGACTATTGTCTTTAAACAAGAAAACCATCAAGAACAAGTATCCCATATCTAGAATTGATGAGTTGATTGATGAGCTTCATGAATCAATTTACTTCTCCAAGATTGATTTGAAGACCACGTACCTCAAAGCTGGGTAAGGGAGGAGGATGTGCATAAAACCGCTTTTAGATGTCACTTTGGACATTATGAGTTTTTGGTAATGCCCTTTGGGTTAACCAATGCTCCCGCCACTTTTCAATCATGCATGAATCATGTTTTTAGACAATACTTAAGAAAATTTGTGTTGGTTTTCTTTGATGATATTCTTGTCTATAGTAACATGGAGGGATCATCTACAACACTTGGACATACTGTTGGGAGTATTGGAGCAGCAAGCTAAGGAATCCAAATGTGAGTTTGGAGTTTCTGAAATTTTGTATTTGGGACACGTAATCAATGCCCAAGGGGTCCATGTGGACCAACAAAAGATACAAGCCAATGTAGATTGGCCACCCCCCACTACTATGACACATTTGAAGGGATTTCTTGATTTATGCAGCTACTATAGGCGGTTTTGAAGGGGTTTTCATAGCTTTTTGCCCCACTAACGGATTCGACAAAGAAAATAGCTTTCAGCTGGTCAAAAACAACCATGGAGGCCTTTGAAAAGTTCAAGGAGGTGATGAGTGCTTGCCCAATACTTGTTGTTTTAGATTTCACCATTCCGTTTGTCATGGAATGTGATGCTTCTAGAGAAGGTATAGAGGCTGTCCTAATGCAAAAAAGGCATTCTATTTCTTTTGAAAGTAGAAAACTCAAGAAAGTGGAGCATAGATTCTCCATCTATGACAAAGAAATATTAGCCATCATGCATGTTTTGGCCAAGTTCAAACAATATTTGATTTGTGGAAGTTTTGTTTTGAAACGGACCACAATAGCTTGAAGTATTTCTTCAGCCAAACTGATTTGAGTGATAGGCAGCAAAAATGGATGAGTAAATTGCAATCTTATGGTTTTGATATTGAATATGTCAAAGGGAAAAACAATGTAGTTGTTGATGTATTGTTCAGGAAGCCCATTTTATGTTCTATGAGTAAAATTACAATGAATTGTAACACTGTAATCATAGCTGAGTATGCAAAAGATGGATTTACTACAATTGTCATGGAAGGTAAAGTTGATGAAAGGTACAAGGTGGTTGATGGTCTGATTTTATACAAAAATAAGATCTTTTAAACCCCTAAATCCAAGTTGAAACAACAAATAATGAAGGTTGTACATGATACTCCAATGGCTGGTCATCCAGGGTACTTTAAAACATACAAGCAAGGGATAGGTTCTTTCAGAAGGGCCTTAAAAGGGAGATTCTTCAATACATCCGGGAGTGTCTTGTTTGCCAACAAAACAAGGTGAACACACTTTTCCAACTGGTCTTTTGCAGCGCCTACCAGTTCCCACAAAAAAATCTTCAGCGAGACCCTGACAAATGTCACGATCTCATATCATCGAGACCTAGGAACAATTAGTCCAGTTGGAGCCCTAGTCGAGCCCCGGATGAACCACGTGGCATGGCCATGCCAACTGAAGGACACATTGGCATCCTAGTCAGCATTATAGAGCTTAAATTTGATGGCCGTCTTGCCCGTCAAAACTGTCAAACTTGAAAATAGAATTAAACTTTGCATATTATTCGGTTGTTTTCAAAGTTTCTTTTGTGTATTTGCCTTAGAATTAAATCTTTACAAATTATTCAATTCTTTTTAGAGTTTCTTGTGTATTCATTCGCCTTAGCGATTTGGCCCCTTTTTTGCTCCCTTTCAAGTTATTTGACTGACTGTTTATATTGTTTCATCTTTGGAAATTGGTCATTTTATCTTTAATTGGGCTAAATTGGTTGTAAGATTTTGGCAGGTGTGACTGTTTTATTTGTTATTTGGTCCATTTCTATTTTGTTTCGTTTGAAAATGACTAAGAGCTAATCTTGTTTCACTTTGAGCCTTAGTCGTTTTAGTCTTTTGGGGACTAAATTGGCTACTTAGCTGTTTATATTTTAAAATTCAAAATCTAACAGTCGCTTTTATTTATAGGTCCCCGGGCTTATAGATGAACAAGATGACGCGTGTCAAGATCTTGCTGCCTCATGTCCCCGGATCCTCTTGATTTTCATGCCAAGCCTCCGAGCTCTAGATGAACTAGATATGGACACGTGCCAACATCATCCAATGTCCTTGCTTCATTCAGGCTTCTAGATCATCGAGCCAATGACCTTGAGCCTCTAGGCAAGTGGGATGATTACACATGGCAAAATCTCGCTTTTTTGTGGTCTCAGGTAATCAGAATAGTCCAGACAGGCAACAAAGTCCTAATTGCTCGAGATGAGGCCATGTGTCAAAATCTTGGAGCTTCAGAGCAGTCAAGACACAATCGACATAGAGCTGGGACCAACAAGCTTGAGTGAGCGAGATCACACCATGTGGCAAGATCTTGCGACATTGGAGCCAAGGAAAAGTCAAAGGACACGGGACCCTCAGCCAAGTTGTAGAACGAAGAGAGGCTACCACATAGCACGATCCTAGCACATGACGACACACTAGCTTCCCTACGCATCGGGAAGTAGTCACGTAGTGCAGTCTTCCCAATGAAAATATGTGGACCTCCATGAAAAGGATTTGAGCATAAATTTGATAGTCGTCTTCCCTGTCTACACTGTCAATATCCAAAAATTGGACTGTGAATCCAATCAGATCTATGTAATCAAGTAATATCTTGTCTTCTAGTGGCAGAGGATCATGGGACGCAAAATTTAAAATAAATCAGATAGTGGGACAAGTGGTGGCGTGCGCATTGGAAGCAAGGGAAGACCACAAAAGGGCAAAAAAATGCCTTAATTAGTCATGATCATCACAGCCTAGAGTACGGCCAACCAAGCATTCTAATGGATTTCAACGACTCTTGGCTACCCAAATTCAATTCAAGAGCATAAAAATTAAAAACATTGTCTTAATCAGGGATGGCTCCTGCTGCGCAAACTGTGGCCAACCAAGTGCTTTGATGAGTGTTAAACCAACTTCGACTACCTAGAATTTAATTCAAAATTGGTTGGCATGATCCTAGTCCTGATTTCCTTGGGATTGAGTGAGATCCGATTCACAGTTGATCTCAAGTGGGCATGTCTCAATAAATGCTTGTAATCACCCCATGTAATAGGTTGAGTAGTGACTCCATAGACTTGCATTGCCTATAAAAGACTAGTTCTCCATTGTAATAAGGGATGGTCCATTTAGTATTAGAAGTTACAATAGAGGGCCAAACCTTTTTTTGCTTTCTTCTACTTTCTTAGTTAGATTTTCCCTTTTGCATGAGCCAAGGTTGTTTGAGGACATTTTTGTAACTTGCCTAAGTATTGAGGAATCCTAGATTTATGCTTCATGAAATATCTTTTATCTAAAAGCTTTGTGAGTGATATTCATTGTCTGCACATGTATATGGTGACTTTGTTTTCCTCTTCTACATAGCTACTTCGTCCTCAGACTCCTGCACTATCTTTGTCTCATGGTGGTGTCATGTTGGCCAAGTAGAGACTGGTTTCTCAAGGGATTGGTCTACTCAACAAAGCCATAACTATCCTCTCTACAAAACGGGCTCTTCTCTCTCTCTCTCTCATGCTTATGTTAGAGTGGGTAAACTAGTTTGAATTGCAATCGGCTGCTGAATTCCTATCTAAATTGAATGAACCTTGCTTGTCTTCCTTTGCGCATTGTTGAATCCAATAGACTAAAGACAAGTGCTAACTAGCTTGAGTTCATTGATAAATCTGAACAAGTTGGGTCTTCTAAGCATAATAGACCAAGACTCTTTAATCAGTCTTGAAGTATATTCTAAACAGGCCCCTTGTAGGGAACAACTTGCATCAGCCAACTGAGTTACCTAGTATGTCGAGACCTGGTAGAAAAGACCTTGGGGAAGTTGTTGCCAAGCCTGCTTCCTTTCAAGAGAGGTGGGAAGGGGTGATCCTCACTAATTGAGCCTTCCCTTTTCCGCATGCATGTTAGTGTGTGCCAAAACGCATGTCAATAGAAATGGCACTTGAAGGAGGGCTGAAGCAAAATTTTATTTGATTTGTATGATTGATTTTAGGTCTTTTGGGCTCGTCCTTTACGCTTCTCTTGCCTTGTGTGCTTAAAATGCACATCAACAAAATTGGCGTTAGGAGGCCCTGAAGGGAATATTTCTTTTGGATCTATGCTTTACTTCAGTCTTGTTGCCTACCTTTCAACCCTGTTGTGTGCCGAAACAACATATCATCAGGTTTGAAACTCACATATGGCCTTAGCTTGGCTTGGTGGAGGTTTTTGCTCTGTGAACATTCCAGGGCCTGCTCATGACTTGCCTAAGAACCCTGACAAATTTTGTTCTAAATATACACATGGTGGGATTCAAACAGTTGAAGAACACATCCAAGCATTTAAAGAGGCCATTATCCGAACCCAGATCCAACATGAGTATGTGGCTTGCCCCCTGTTCCCTTATTCCCTGGACAAAGTTGCTTACTATTGGTACCTAGGTCTTCCAAATAGATACATCACCTGATAGGCTATCTTTGAAAACTTGTTTGTCAATCATTTAAGTGTGCTTATCGACCCTGCTACCTTGTACCATCAGTTTTCTACAACCTGTAGAGAGCCTAATGAACCCATGAGCTCATTCAATAGTCATTTTCACCAGCTGTACAGGAGGTTGAAAGAGACATTCTTGAAAACAGTGGTGGTGGCTATTGAGGTTTATCTTAGAGTGTTGGATTCCCTAACTATTATGCTTATTCAGAGGACCCCATTTGCACTCACATCTCTGGCAGTGACTTAACAAGAAGCTTTTATCATCAAACAATAGTCAATGCCACATGGTTATGGTGCTGACCAATTTTGCTCATCAGGGCATGTAGGTGTTTGCACCCAAAATTCTCTGACTTACCTGCCTATAAGTCAGCCTGCAAACCAATTTGTACCTTATAATCAAGCATCGCCTCAAGCTTATGTCCAACTAGACCTCCCTGTGATAAACGACAACCCCATTGTTGCCTTTAATGCATGTGATTATAATTGTTTAACTTTTAATCAACATGTTGTTTTGCCTTACTCTAGTAATCAAGCGTCTTTTGGTGCTTTTACTAATCAAGCATCGTTTTTTTCAAGACATATTCAACAAGAAATGCATGGATTAGCCTATGGGACTGCATTCCCAAGTTCACAACATGGAGTCTATGGATGTAGAGATGGGACAAGTGCTGAAGTAGTCATATTGATTGAGAATGTAGCATTCAATAGGCAAGAGTCGGTCTCTGAGAGTAGCGATGAAAATGAGTTTGAAGATGAAGCAACAACAATCATATCAGGCAAGTTCCCATACGAAGATCCAAGTAACAGAGAGGTGTGTGCACAAGAGGAAGAATCAGACATTTCTTGCAATCAGCTTGGAGATAAAATATAAGAGTCGGAGCAGATAGATGAAGATGATGCATGCTATGCATCTAAAACACCCATGTCATATGTTGCTTCTCCTACATTTGCTAAGCTAGCTCCAAAATATCAAATGCTCAGTTGCAACAGTTCGACCCTTGTGCTTCCATTTGAAATGGAGGAAATGAAAGAAGACAATGTTGAAATAGGTTGTCCATATGAAGCGGGTGAATCAGAAAAGCTCAAAATGGAATATGTCTCACCCCTGGACAACCTTACCTTTGATTCGATACGTATGAACTTGAATGGTCCAATCATGAAAGTTCTCACCCTTGAAGAGCAACACTCATATGTTGCTAATGATGGGTAGAAAGGAGAAAGCCAAGTTGGTGTCCTTGCATTTGAAGGCCCAGGTCCTCTTGAACAACCTATACAATGGGATTGCAACAGCCATGAGATTCTCTCAACAGACACAATCAAGTCTGAGGTGAGCAACCATGAACACGGTGGCTTGAAGGGAGTGAAGCCAATGAGAGTTGAAGATGAAAGTGACTTGATCCAATACAACTCTGCGCATACTTCAGCCACTGATGACAAAGCTAGAAGGTCTTTGACATGGGAAGAGTCGAACCTACACCTTCTAAGTGATGAAAATGATAACATGGATACTGCCAAAGAATCCATGTTAGCTGAAGAGTAGCCTACAATGGATTCACCACTTGGATGCCACAAAGAAGATATATCTGCCCAGTTGGGTAGACAAATCACCCTGGTATGTGTTGATGCCCACCCCTAGTCCTCACCATAATTTAATGTTTGGGCAGAGGTATATCTCAAACTCTGTCCTAAATGCTTCTTGCAAATCGAATGTAAGTACATGGTTGAGTTCTATATCATAAATATGCTTAAATTGCATGAAAACATTGTTAATAATGCTCTTTGAGATAGTGTTTTTCAACATAAAGGTCAACACAGACGTAAGTATGTGTTTCCCCTTTTGTAGGATCCCTATGAACCTTCTTAGAATCTTGAATGGGAATCTATTTTGTTTCAGGTGTCTAACTAGTAAGGATGTCTCCTTGCTTGTCAATGGGTATTTCCTCAACCGCCACTTCCAGAATTGATCTTGCCCAGAAAGTCTCTGTAAATAATTTCCTTTTGCTTTCTTGTTTTCCCTTCCTTGCTTGTTTTCTTGTTTTTGTTGTTAGTGTAGGTCTACTTTCTTGATTTTTTATGCTTTCCCCATTGGGTTTGCCCAACTGTTTTGCCCTGTGGTTCCATGTTGATCAATGCAGGACGATGAATGAGAGGTTTGTAGGCATGTGTTTCAAGTGTCGCTTTGGTGCATAAGTGTTCAATGAATTGTTTTGTTGCTTTAGAATCTATTTTTGAGTTAGATTTGAAGGCTTAAGCTGTTGCATGTGTTCTGGATATGTTCTTGTTTAAGTGAATTTGGGTAAGTTAGTTGGCCACTAAAAGTATCCCCCTGAAACCAAGCATAAATTTCACATCTTAAGTGGTTTTTGAATTTGCTTAGGTGAACCTATTATGGTGAAAAATCTATAGTTATGTCTTTTGTTTGCCATAGTGGTCCCCAACCTTGAATTGAGATAGTATTAAAAAAAACAGATAATAAAATTGATTGCATAAAAACTGTCATGTCCCCAATTTCTGCCCTTCCTTAGTGACAACATTTCTAGCAGGGTTGGTCTATTATCTGGTTCCCATAGGCCAGCAGAGCGTAGAGGGAACCAACCCAGGGACTTTGAGAGTCATGCATGAGCCTCCCAAGTAGTTTGGAGCAGTAGACAACAGTTTCCTACAATTTAGGAGGGATTCCTAATTTGTAGGGATTGACTAGGAGTGGTCTAGGAGGCATTTGGAGACCTTGGCGAACGTTTTGGAGACTTAGAGTGCATCTCCTATTTTTTAGGAGGCATTCCTATTTTTTAGGAGGAACTACCAGTTCGGTGATAGTTCTCTCAGAGGTGCACACAACAGGGGAGAGTCATTGGGACTCAATTTTGGTTATTCAGTGTTGGGGACTTGGTGTTCTGGCAGTTATTGATTAGTTGGGAGACTTTCCTTGTTTTATGAGGCAGTTCCTACATTTATGGGGGTTATTCATACTTTTTAGGAGGTATGATCATGCCCAGGGTTGGGACTCCATGAGATTACTCTTTGGGTTCAGTTTCAGAGGGATAAGGCTTGTTTCCTAGATTTTAGGAGCATCCCTAGATTTTAGGGATGAGACTGCCAGTGGATCCTTGATTTTCGACTTCAATCACAGACAGGTGACAGGTCGATTTGTTGGTTCGTGATGTCAATTGGACACTTTGTGGCTACTTGGGTTATATTTTTAATATTACCTAAGTTTCCGTCTTTTTATTAAATAAGGCTAAGTAGTTAGCCATTTTGAAGTTATAAGGGGTTTTTGGCCTCATCTGGATGCGCACCCTATGGTATGATAGCTCGTTGGAAAGGTCTCGAAATTATCTAAATCTTTCTCTTTGGTCTCAGGGGAATTCAGTGAATGGATTTCTATCTATGAGGAAAAAAGTCATTTTCGAGTAACATGACCACTTTAAAATAAGAAATTATAACACCTTCACTTCACAACGCCACTTGGAAACACTTAGGGTTCGCTTTGCATTTGAGAAGGATTATAAGGAGATGGAAGCTTCATTGTTTGATCATCTTTTGACATATTATATTTTGGAGAAGTGCGCTTGGGCTCAGGAGGAGTTTTAGCATTGGGACGCCAAACCCCAATTGCTGCCCTGTTTGGGACGCAACCCCCATACAGTGGATTTTGCTTATTCAGATTCATTGAGAGATTTAGTCAGTGTTCCTTTGGTAGGCGCTGGAAGTTTGACAGAATTCAGCAGATATTAAGGAGCGATTTCAGATTGTGAGGGTTTCTTTGGTACGGCTATACCTGGCAGCTTGTGTAAACAGTACGGCTGTACTTGACAGTCATTTCTTATCACAGCAGCGCATCAACAAAAGATTCATTCAGCTGGCCGCCATTCTTCTTCTGGATTAGATTACCTTCAGCAATTCAGGTTGGTTGTTTGTCATTGTAATTTAACAGAATTATTGAGAATTCATCATTGGTTCCTTATTTGATTCAATATCTTAAATTCTGTCCTATTGAAATTGGATTTGGCTGTACTTGGATTTTAATTTCATAAGTTATTTATATTATTGCATTTCAATTATTTATTTTTTTGCAAAAATCCATCAAAACCCAAAAACAAAAGAAAAACACAATTGAAAAATACAAAATTACAGAAGATCTATAGAAGGGATCCGTCAGGGATATTTTAGTGGTATCAGAGCCTTGATTCTGCCAGCCTGTTGGGATTTCGCATTGCATGTTAGTTTTTCGCAGTACAGGGCCGATTTTTGCTCTTTCATATTAGTTTCAGTTGGTTAGCGTGGTAGTTCATTATGGCAAAATGGTTAAGAGATATAACCCTGTGGAAATAATGTGAACAGTCACAACAAAAATTTAAGCTTCAATTGCAGCAGTTCAATGATTCTATGTCAAGGAAATTTAGACATGCTAGTGGATTATCATCTTCTTCTAGAAAGGATCCATTGCCACTAGACAGGAAAACAGAAGTAATTAGCATACTTGAGGAGTATAATACTCTTCCTCAATATGTTAGGGAGAACTTTCCTTTCAAAGATTACATTGACATGCATCCAAAAATTTGTCATAAGGTTGAGCTTGCAAAAAAGGAATACCATGCCATAGTTGATATGTTTTCATGTGAAAAAGAAGATTTGTGTCAACCTATCCATGTTCATGATAAAAACACCATAATGGATCAGTCACTTGCAGGGTATGCAAAAGAAAGGCATGAAGATGTGTTATCATTTGAGTTGCAGCCTAGGAAAAACAAAAATCAGTCATCATGTGGGAATCCTAAAGAAGAAATAACTCTAGAACAGAAAGAGACACATAGCACACCATTGATTCATCAAGTTGATCACAAAATGGAAGAGATTACAATTATGGATCAACCCATTAGGGATGTTGAAAGCATGTCTCGAAGGTCTGGTACCTATTCTAATTTTTGCAACAGCAGTTCTAGTCATGTGGTATCCTCCATTTCACATGAAGGTAATGAGGTTGTTGAGTCTTCCTATGGTGGTACTCAGGTTAAGTGTGTTGCACATGAGATCTATATTGTGGATTCAAACCACAAAGGTTCTGATTTTGTTTACCCCACCTTGGAAGATGTGAAAAAGGCTCAAGAGACGTGCAATGGATGGTCACATAGAGCTAAGAAGGCCAAGATGCTTGCTGCCCAAGCAAGACAACACTTACAAGAGGTCAAGGAAAGATGCAATCAGCTTGATAATGCAAGAAGACAAAGAGAGTCGTACATTAGATCCTTATTTCTTCCAAGGGAAGAAAGTGAGGATGTTGAGCATACAAGGGAAGAGCTTCTTGAGGAAAGCCCACAAGAAGAGCATGTTGAGATGTGTGAAGAGGAAAAGAGTTCCGATTTAGAAAATTCAGTTTGGTCTAGTTTACATCATGAAGTTTATGGCGTTCCTCTTTTAAAGAGCCCCTTAAAGGCTCCAAACAATGATGATATTAGTTTCACACTTGATGGACCAGCCACAAGTGTTATTTTCATTTGTGTGGAATGGAACATTATTGATTCTGATTTGGTTAGTCATGCATCATCTACAATGGAAGGACAATTGTTAAGATCATATGAAGCATCTTGTCTTAAAGAGATGATTAGGGAGACTAAGAGGCTGCTTACTAAGAAGATATTGCATTTTGATAATGTTTGGTTTGTTTGGCATACTACACCGTGGAGTTTGTTAGTAATGGAAAACATATCAGTTATGGAGATAGAGGTATGGATCAGATTTTTGGCAGCTAAGGCAGTTAATGGGACATGTTATATTCGTTTGAACACACCCCATGGACCAACACCTTTAGAGGAGTCACCTACCTTGGAAGGAGAGGCAAGAGAAGACCGCAAAAACATTGTGGAAAGGTATGAACATACTTATGATTTTCTGACTTTGAACAGCAATTCTCTTTCATCTCATGAGTCAAACTTTAAACCTGGGGTTGGTTACATTCAAGTTGGGATGTTCAAGTGTGAATTTGATCTTTCCCTTCCAAGAATTGATGATATATTAAGTTGCATATCTAGTGGACCAGCCACAAAGAGCCTGTCTTTGTTGAGACATTCATCAAGGGATTTATCACCTTTTCCATATGATAGGGCAGCGATGTACCTTTTGATTGAAGATTCAGACTTTTTAGTTATTACATTGGGCTTTCAAGATCAGAATATAAGGAACTTCGTTGGTTGCATGGTTAAACAAAACATTTACTTAACAACCTTTAATGGAGGCACACTAATTTGTGGAAATATAGGTAAAGTTGCAGCGGCTGTTTGGAGGATTTGGAAAAGTATTCAACAAACTTTCCTTGCCGATGATTGGCTCATTTGTGAATTCCTCACAGCATTGGTTGTTGGTAGTAATTGTGGCTTCATTTGGAGTGAAGTTCTTAGTTGGTTAGATGAGGTACAGGGTCACAACAGCAACATAATGAGTATCAACATGCTGGAGGGATGTGTCAGTGCAAAGATTTGGGGTCTTGGTATCAACATGTGTTGGGCATTTCTTCAGTGGATTCATGTTGGGTTGCTTCACTTTTGGTATACATATGTTTATATCAGAGTAGCGCAGTGGTTGGGTGGAGCAACATTTCTCAGATTGATATGGGATTCAGGAATTGATAATCCTACAATTTTGGGTACAAATGACACATGCTTTGGTTTTTCTCATGATGGCATACATACTTCCTCTTCGAGTTTGTCATCTACATCCATTGATATGTTGGCAGTGGTATCATTGTTGATTGGTGACTCCATAGTCTTTGATTCCTTATGGACTAGTGGCTGTCCAAGCTGGAATCATTTACTACTTGACTTGGCATTGACTACATCCATGATTCAGTATGAGGGCATTGAGGAGTGTTTCTTTTGGACATTTTTTGTTTGGCATTGGTATGATGACATCTATGATATCATTCGAGTTGCTGGTCAGAATTATAGCAACATTGCTAGGTGGTCATGTGGGTTGGAATACTGGTTTATGGGAGTTCACTTTCACACCTTCTTGCTGGTCTGCTTCATTGTATGTATGTTTCATGGAGTGCGGTTGAGATACTTCATCTCATTCAGCACTTTTGGTATTTTGGCTTGGGATCTAGGCCTTGGTCTCATTGATACATTGGTGCTTTAGGATCCTAGTGAGTTGCTTCATGGTTTGGAGTGTTTGGGCATATTTGTCAGAATGGAACAGTTAGTTGTTTGGTGGGGAGATGTTGAGGCATACATGCGATGGTTGAGCACGATATTTGTTCAGTCACACCAGATGGCAACAAGTTCTAGGATTGCAATTATGGATCTTGATGAGAGGCATCGGCAGTATGGGTTTGCGTGTCTATTTAGAGGGATACAGTATCTGCATGGTGGTTCCCTTTTGAGACTGATTTGGAATCCTGGAATCACTTGGATTTGCAGTTCAATAGTTGAGGATGTGGAAGCCAATGTTGGCTTACTAGAGTTTTCACCTTTAGTGTTTCAGTTTGGTTCTTTCGGAGAGCAGTTCATTGAGGAGTTGACAGAGTTGGTACAGTATTTGATTGCTCTTCCTTCAGGGGGTTTTCAGGAGGTTACTTGTTTGGGTGCAGTGCAGGACAGTGTTTCTAGAAGATGGTACTACAAACCTTCCAGGATGGCTTGGGACCCTGGGATCATTCTTGGTTATGGTATGGACTTGCCTGATGTTTGTGAAGTTGGATTGACATTGCTTGAGGACAAGCAATCTTTGGAAAGGGAGAACTGTCATGTCCCCAATTTCTGCCCTTCCTTAGTGACAACATTTCTAGCAGGGTTGGTCTATTATCTGGTTCCCATAGGCTAGCAGAGCGTAGAGGGAACCAACCCAGGGACTTTGAGAGTCATGCATGAGCCTCCCAGGTAGTTTGGAGCAGTAGACAACAGTTTCCTACAATTTAGGAGGGATTCCTAATTTGTAGGGATTGACTAGGAGTGGTCTAGGAGGCATTTGGAGACCTTGGCGAACGTTTTGGAGACTTAGAGTGCATCTCCTATTTTTTAAGAGCAACTACCCGTTCGGTGATAGTTCTCTCAGAGGTGCACACAGTAGGAGAGAGTCATTGGGACTCAATTTTGGTTATTCAGTGTTGGGGACTTGGTGTTCTGGCAGTTATTGATTAGTTGGGAGACTTTCCTTGTTTTATGAGGCAGTTCCTACATTTATGGGGGTTATTCATACTTTTTAGGAGGTATGATCATGCCCAGGGTTGGGACTCCATGAGATTACTCTTTGGGTTCAGTTTCAGAGGGATAAGGCTTGTTTCCTAGATTTTAGGAGCATCCCTAGATTTTAGGGATGAGACTGCCAGTGGATCCTTGATTTTCGACTTCAATCACAGACAGGTGACAGGTCGATTTGTTGGTTCGTGATGTCAATTGGACACTTTGTGGCTACTTGGGTTATATTTTTAATATTACCTAAGTTTCCGTCTTTTTATTAAATAAGGCTAAGTAGTTAGCCATTTTGGAGTTATAAGGGGTTTTTGGCCTCATCTGGATGCGCACCCTATGGTATGATAGCTCGTTGGAAAGGTCTCGAAATTATCTAAATCTTTCTCTTTGGTCTCAGGGCAATTCAGTGAATGGATTTCTGTCTATGAGGAAAAAAGTCATTTTCGAGTAACATGACCACTTTAAAATAAGAAATTATAACACCTTCACTTCACAACGCCACTTGGAAACACTTAGGGTTCGCTTTGCATTTGAGAAGGATTATAAGGAGATGGAAGCTTCATTGTTTGATCATCTTTTGACATATTATATTTTGGAGAAGTGCGCTTGGGCTCAGGAGGAGTTTTAGCATTGGGACGCCAAACCCCAATTGCTGCCCTGTTTGGGACGCAACCCCCATACAGTGGATTTTGCTTATTCAGATTCATTGAGAGATTTAGTCAGTGTTCCTTTGGTAGGCGCTGGAAGTTTGACAGAATTCAGCAGATATTAAGGAGCGATTTCAGATTGTGAGGGTTTCTTTGGTACGGCTATACCTGGCAGCTTGTGTAAACAGTACGGCTGTACTTGACAATCATTTCTTATCACAGCAGCGCATCAACAAAGGATTCATTTAGCTGGCCGCCATTCTTCTTCTGGATTAGATTACCTTCAGCAATTCAGGTTGGCTGTTTGTCATTGTAATTTACCAGAATTATTGAGAATTCATCATTGGTTCCTTATTTGATTCAATATCTTAAATTCTGCCCTATTGAAATTGGATCTGGCTGTACTAGGATTTTAATTTCATAAGTTATTTATATTATTGCATTTCAATTATTTATTTTTTTGCAAAAATCCATCAAAACCCAAAAACAAAAGAAAAACACAATTTAAAAATACAAAATTACAGCAGATCTATAGAAGGGATCCGTCAGGGATATTTCAAAAACTCAGTGCTGGGTGATTCAGACAATCTCTACCGGGGTTATGGACACTCAGCTGATAGTAGAACAAGGCTTTCAGTGGGATCAAAGACAACTCCGTCGGGGCTATGGATGCCTAGCTGGCAGTGGAGCAATGTCTAGAAAAACTTCTTCCAGGTAGGACTCACTAGCCTAATGGTTGGAACAATAGCAATTAATCCCTACAGGACCTATGAAATGGTAAATTAACTTAGTTGCACATACAAGGCCAATGGGGAAACTAGATTTGGTCACCTAGTTGCTCCCATATTTTCCTTTCCCAAATTTGTTCATGTTCCATGCTCTGTTTTGCATAGAAATTCTGGGTTCATTAACTCTTTCTTTGTTCCAAAATTCTCAGGAGTATTTTCTAGCATAGTCATCATTTGTTGTTGCTTGCACAACATGCACTAATTTTGTCATGAAATCATGCAACCACTTTTTGCTCTTTAGTCTGGTCTTTTGCTTTAATCAAGTTTGTGGCTTGGGCCGATTTGATCTATTGCCCTGATTTGAAAAGGTCCTTGAAATGTTGCAATCTAGACTTCAATTTTGCTTTATTGTTCTAACCAAGTCTAGACTTTAAATGTTTATTTTATACATTTGGTCTGAAAAAAGTTTGCATTTGGGACTACATTGATCTAATTATCGGAATTTGCCTAAATCTAATAAGTCTTGGTCTTTCTTGGAACATGTTCTGAAGTACATTAAATTTTCTCTTTTAGACCATTTTGCCTTAAATTTATACTAATCATCTTATTGTCTCATACTCTTTGCACTCTTCTCATTAGCAATATGGTCCATATCTGCTCCTTTTCAAAGTAAAATGGCTAAAAATTTATATTATCTTTAGACTTAGTTGTTTTATTAATGTTGGACTAAATTAGCTACAAGTTTAGCAAAATGACTATCTTTTTTCATATATATCTCATTGCCTATTTGTAATGTACCCCTTTAGGGTTATTAGTTTAAACAAGAATTTATTTCATCCACTTCAACAACAAATATTAATTTTCAGATTTTTCTCAAACCCTAACGAAATAATAAAATACTATTGCATATGCCTTGAAAATAGATCCATAAATATTATTTCAAGTCTCAAAAAAAAAAAAAAAAAAAACAGAAACTATATCAAATTATTAGCCAAATAACCAACCAAAACCTTGATTCTTTGGTTAAGTATATAGCTGAAAATTTATAATAAATTTCAGAACATTGTTGTGGCTGATCCACACCCTCCAATGGCCTTGAAATGACCCCAAAGTGGGTCGCTCATCCTCAAAACCTAGTCGCTGCCCTTTGTGGAAAATGCAGCCCTCAAAAATGACATTCGCTGCCCTAGGACAGCCCCTTCATGCATTCGTCCAACTCCTCCAATGGTTCACCCACCTGCAAATAACCCTTGGTGTTGAAAACACCTTTTTTGTTGTTAATTTATGCTCAATAAAACTCCGTGGTGAGTTGCTCTAAGGTCTGAATTCAAGGGTTTCTATCCTTTGATTCAACTCTCTTGAAGGGTTTCCATCTTCCAAGTGCAAGCCCAACTTTTCGTGCTTAGACTCCAAGAAAATAGTTATCCAAAAATAATTATGAATGATGCAAATAATCCTTCCTTTGCCTTATATAGTCCTCCCAAGTGAAGCGCCCAAAATTGGGAAGGGAGAGTAACTTAAGGATTTCAATAGACCCTTCCCTTATGATCTTTTTTTTTTTTTCTTTTTAAAATCACTTAAACAATCAAGACCCTTAAAGGTCCCCTTTTAAGTGAATTCAAAAACATAAAGTACTTTTCAAGAAAGTCCTTTTACACATATTCAATTCAAACATTTCAATCCTCACTTCCTTTTATATTGACCCCTTAGCCACCGGGAAGGGTTTTAAGGCTAAGGGTCTTTCACCATGTCCCCATCAAAGGAGGGACATGACAATCCTCCTTGTTCTCAAGCAATAGAAGTAACCAAAATGCTATCTCCATGGTGGGTCTTGTGCCAAACTCAAGCCTAGGCCCTTTTCAAAGAAAAGACCCCTCTTGGTGATGCTTGCTACAGCTGCATATGAAACTTTTGTGTGGCTTAAGCAAACTGAAAATGCAAAACTAGTAGTAACTCATGTTGTCAATTCTCACTCTTGAAACCACATATTCAAAAGATGCTCCTAAGATTTTGAGAGCAAGAAAATCTTTGATTTTGTCATCACAAAGGTGGCTGGAAATTGGTATTCCAGCTAGGTAGTCTTAATTCGTGAGGGCCCTATGTCCTCATCTGCACACATACAACAAACATGTTAGTCAAAACAATCATTTTCCCCTTCTCTTTAATATTGTTGACCAAGATTTGTTTGGGAAGTATGGCTGAAAATTTCTGAATGTCATGAAGGATGCAGCCCCTATCAACCTCCTTATCCTTACATCCACTGATTTTTCCCTTTCCCATCTTGCTGACCCAAGTGTAACCTGCTGTATGCAACTCATAATAGCTGAATAAACTCTTCAAATTTCTCCAATGATGCATCCAAAGAACTGAAACCTTATGTGTAGGAATGTCAAGTTCATTTTTGACCCACCAATTCATTTGTACCTTGGTATTGGAGTGAACCAACTCCATTGCCAAACAACTATCCTGATTTCCTATAGCCCTGCAATTCTTTGTTGGAGTTAATCTATTCATTCCCAAAATGTTATCCAACAACTCCTTAGTGCCTTGGAAAAGTGAAGTAGTAATTGGACCCTTGCCCTCCAAAGAAAACTTACCTTTTCTTGTAAAATCAGACTTTGTGGTGGGTTGTTCATTGCCCCTTTTGACCTTGTTCCAAGCACACATACTCAGCTGAAGTGGCCCATTCATTCCCTCACTCATATCATTACCAAATGTCCCTTTGGTTTCAAACCTTTAAGCATTTTTTTCCAACTGAATTGACACTTTATGGAGCATGTTTTCAAATTGTAGGATAGACTGGAATGACATATAACACTCAGAATTTTCTGAATGTACTCGAAAATTTCTTCCTAAGCCATTTTCATATTTCTTACTTTTCCCCAAACATGGATTTCTAATTTCCCCATATACCAAATTTAAGCATGAATATTCAAAATTGGTAAGAAGAGGAGTTCAGTGAACCCTTCCATACCTTGGAAATCCAATAACATTTACTCCTTTCAACAAACCTCTCGCATTACCATGCCTTAGGATCCATACTTTAGTGCACTTAAAAAACCAGCTGATGCAAATAAAATTTTGGAAGCCCTTTTCATACCTTAGAGGCTGACTTAGACTCCCCATATTGCATTTTTCATATTGGAAACCCTTTCCCATCATTCCTTTACTCCATGTGTCATGTATGAGATCTTTTTCCTTCATGAGAGTTGGCTGTCTAAACTCAGAAAATTCCAATTGCCTAGCTGCCCCAACCTGAATTTCTTCATTTATCACGATTTCCACTCTTTTGGACATTGCCCCCGTGAGTGTCCTATCTTGCAACCCATGCAATATCACTTCTCATTGGTGTCAAATTTGAGCTCCATTTTTTGGTAGTTTTTGGTGTACTCCCCAGGAGAGTGCAACCATTGTATACCAAGCACAAGGTTAGTTTCTCCAATACCAACCACACAAAAATCATTTTCAATAAGGTGTGTTCCCATCATTATGTTTAGCTTGGAAATTTTAGTGGTACAAGGGATAGTGAAGCCATCCGCCATAGTCACACAAAAACCACTATATTCAATAGATTGCAAACCACATAAAGCCACTATTTTTTTATCAATGAAATTATGCATGGCTCCACTATCGATAAGAATAGTGACCTCCATACCTTTTAAATTACCCTTTACACGAAAGGGATAGTACTTAGGGGTTCCTAATAGGGAAGCAAAAGTGCCTTCCAAGTCTTCTCCACAAAAAATCTCCAAGTGCTCCTCTTCATATGTGGCTGCCCCTTTCTCTACATCCTCATTTTCTCCATCTGAATGCACTTCAATGTAGTGCACTTGACCTTTTCCATGGCAATGATGACCCGGTAACCAAGGGTCTTTGCAATCAAAAGACAACTCCTTCCTTCTTAATTCATTTCTTGTTTCAAAACTCCCTCTTGGCAGCTCTCTTTGCTGCCCCAAACCTTGCTGGTTTGGCCTACCAAACTGCCCTATACCATGTTGATTAGGCTTGTCCAATTGCCCCAAAGGAGCTGATCTAGGTGGCCCAAAATTGCTGCCCCTTGGTTGCCCCCAATTGTTGTCTTTTGGCTGTCCATAAGGCTTAAAAGCATTAGTTTTCTGAAAATTAAAGGGCAGAATTTTGCTTTGTGGCGCTGAGGACTCAAGATCAAGAACCTTTTGAATGGCTCCTTGGAGAGTGGAAGGATCAAAAGCCTTGACCAACCCCCTAATTGAATCAGTCAAACCTTCCATGAAAAGAACCACTAACCTCCTTTCCAATACATCCATTACCATAACCAAAAGCCTCTGAAATTTGTTTACATAACCTTCCACTATGTCTTTTTGTTTTAAACGAGCGAATTCTCTAAAATGCAATTCCGGATCAGCCCTGTCAAATCGCTCAATAATCCTGTTATAGACTGGATTTGCATCCTTGTGAGAGAGTTCTTTAGGCTCTCTCACTTCCAGTTATAAGCATGGGAACACTTCAAGATGTGGGTGTCCTATGGTGAGGTTGAACCTCTAGACTTTTTATGAGGCTAGTTCCTTAGGTACTTCACTTCAGCTCTTTGGGTTTCTATGCTAAACTCTACTAATGGCCAAGGAAAAGGGGAGAGAGACTACTTGAAAAGAAAACTAAGCTAAAGGAGGTGATGCACTGAAAGTAAATGATCCACTTGGCCTGGGAAAGACACTAATTTAGCATAAGACAAGTTGCCTTACACAACCTCCTAACTAGTTGACTTGCATAAGTATTTCTTAAGCTAGGCTTATTGAACCACACATGAGGCAAAGAGGAATTTCAAAATTCACACCAAGCATCCATTAATGGCCGAAAAGCACGAGTTCAGACCTGCAATTAA
This sequence comes from Torreya grandis, assembly GCA_037957365.1. Lineage (NCBI taxonomy): Eukaryota > Viridiplantae > Streptophyta > Pinopsida > Cupressales > Taxaceae > Torreya > Torreya grandis. Next base: position 790,373 of record JARHVA010001123.1, on the reverse strand, counting down.
CTATAAAGTACCTAAAAACAAGCAAGAAAGAAGGGCAACAAGGTTGGAAGGATGCTTCTTCACAACGCTATTAGTGCACAAGCTAACTCAATGCAATTTTCAGACAAAGAGATAGGTAAAAACAATCTTTATTGCTTCAAAGGTCCATTACACAATGATTTTCGCAGAGTGATTTTATCACCAATCCAAGGATACATTTCTAGGCTCCAAGGCCTCTATTTATAAAGGAAAGGGAGAAGAGAGAAAGGGAGGAAAGAAGTCGCAGATCGCTGGCACCCCCTGTTGTCCTTCTCTGATGTTCATAAATGCGCCATTCCAAATCACCACCCAATACTCTTGAGCCCCTCCCATCTTTAAGACTTTATTTCGCGCGTCTGAAAAGTCATGCTATGAACAGCTGGAATGTTTCTTCTTGGCATAACATATTTTAAGCATCAAACGACGATTGCGGGAAATGAACCATGGCGGATGGGAGCCTTCATAACTTCCAGCTACCAGCCACTCAGACTCTCCCATGTTTATTGAACATCCTTGTGCCACTTGTCCTTTACTGATTGGCCATTTCTACTCCAGTTGCACCACATGGCAGAGTTTCATTTGTTGCATCATGATTCTAGCTTTGCCAAACCAAGTTTAAGTCGAGCCCTTGGAGAATCCCAATTTACTCTATGCAAAGTAATTCGGGTTCTTTGGCCTCTCCAACTTTGGACTTTCTCAGGTCCTTCGCTTATAAAGCATTTTAAGTAGAGTACTTTGAGAACCCTGATTTAATCTATGTAGAGTAATCCGGTTTCTCTAAGCCTACTTTCTTCGGGCTTGTCCAGCTTGAAGTCTTCTCACTTTGCTGCTTCTCAAGCCTTAAGACTTCAGACTTTTCAAACCCAGTTACTTCCAAAGGCTAGTCGCTTATCCTAATTTTGACGTCCATTGGTCTGTCATTTCCTTTGAACACTTGGTCTCAAGCTTCTCTCTCGGCTTATTTCTTTCGAGCAAATCTCCCGAAGGAATTTCTTCGGACAATTTGTATAAAGGAATTCCTTCGGACTTTTTGTCTGCGTCTATCTTTGGAAACTACCCTTCGGGCTTTTCATAATGGACTTCCCCAAAGGGTAAGAGACCCTTCAGGCTTTCTGCATGTCCCCTCGGATTTCTGCAAATGATCCTCCCGAAGGGAAAGATACCCTTCGAGAATTTTGAAATGGTCCTCTCGAAGGGTAACATACCCTTTGAGAAAATTGCAACTGTCCACTTGGAGAAAAAAAGCCCTTCGAAAAAGTTGAAGTGTACCTTCGGAAAAGTTGACTGGTCCCTTTTTGCCCTAAAAAGACCCTTCGGCATTTTGAAAATGCCCTTTAGATTTTTGAAAAAAACTCATCTCTTGAAGAACTCGAGAAGCATCATTTTTCAAGACTAAATCAAGTTTGTCATGCCCCTTTACTTATTTCTGGTTTCTGAGTGCTCACAACTTATGAAATAACCAAGTCGTGCCCCTTGGAAAACCCGAAATACACTGTCAATGAGTAATTCGAGTTTGTAAACCTGAATTACTTTTACTTATGAAACATTTAAAAACTAAGCATTGTTGGAAACCCGATTTGCATTGTGCCTTCAAAAAAACCGAAGTTGTCACTGTTGGAAAACCCGAAGTCCTCCCAAAGACCTACCATTTTCTTCCCTAAAAGCTCCCTTTTCCATACTTAGATAAACTTTCATATGTGGGCCAAAAAATGGCCAACAAATCCTCTTACTAAATTCCTCATAAGACGAAATGAGTTGGTGGCCTTGAGTAACCAAACTATGATACCACCATTCATGGGCAGCCCCTTCCAAGTGCAAGATAACAAACTGAATGGCCTCTTTTTCCAACATAGGTCTCAGTGAAAAATAAGTATCCACCTTTTGGATCCAAGCCTTCGCTGAACGTTGGGGAGAACCATCAAAATTTGAAAGTGCAAGCTTACCCAAAGCATGGTGGGGTCCTTCTTGGCTGCCCTTGTGCTTGTGGCCAGCCCTATTGCCTCCTATTTGACCATGCTCCCAAGAAGTGAAAGCTGAAAAATCCATTTGTTCCCTAAAAGGGTTTGGATATGTTGTAATGTCCCCTTCTAGCTAGAAATTGTACTTTCGGCATGATTAGCCTATCAGTGGCCCTCGTAGGTTAATACGGCATGGTTAGAAGGTCTTCTCTACAGTTACCCAAATCGCAGTTGGTTTCTTTGGGGAAGTTTCGACATATTCTGGAGGTTTTCTAATGACTTATTAGAATGTTCTATTTTTAGAAACCTCATGTTACAAGATGATGTTATATTTGTGCTTTATGATATAATTCATTATTTTATATTAAAGTGCAAATATAATATTTTAAAAGGGAATAATAATAATAAAATATTATGATGTTTCTAGAAGCTTCCCAAATGAAGGAAAAAAAAAAGAGTATAAAGGGAGGTGCGGGCTGCCATTATGAATTAACCCAATTTGACGTTGTCTTTGCTGTGGTATGCTGGTGGAGCCTAGAGTTTCCTGCAGTGAATCAATTTGTCTTTAGGAATGATAACTCCCATTGATAGCATAACTGAGGGAGTGAAATATCTCTTGAAGGGTTGCATTTTGGAGGTGATATTTCAGTCATCTCAATTGGAGCAAATTTTGGAAAAATCGATCGATTTTCCTTGGTTAAGAGAGCAGATTGCTTTGTAGAGAAATCTGATATAAAAATCAGATATTTACAGTCAAGGAAGGACGCCATTAGGAAGGACGTTTTTGCTTGCGGGGATTCCATTTTGCATCGATTCTCTGCTTGGCTTGGTGCGCCACTTCCTTGGAGCATGGAGATGATATTAGATGCTTGAGGCGGCGCATATTCATTGCATATTATTTTTAATTTGAGATCAGACCAGAATAGGGGCGACTGGCTTGGAAAATTCGATTTGGCTTGGGAGATCATCCTTTCACTGGGAAATTGCTTATTCCATCTATTCTCAAGGGCGCCTCAATCCTACCAGGGTTCATTGCATATAATTCATCCTTTAGTATAGTTTATATCTGCAGCTGTAGGTGTGCGTCCTTCATACCAACATACCATATAATTGTAATTCTTGTTTATGCCAAGAGTCTTGGCTAGTCTAGTGTAGCATTTTATCAAATCATCAATACAAATAAGAATCACAAGTTGCTGGTCATTTATAGTTATCTTTTGAGCATTTGAATTGAGATAGTAGGTTGCATGCTAACTGTTCGACTAAATGTCCATTGGCTGTAAGTGATTAGTTTGCTTTGTGAATTCATCTAATTGCATAGAAAAGAACAAAAAAAAAGAGAAGTCATTCCTGCATCTAGAACTTAGCATTGTCATTCTTGCATTGTTCTATAAACACTTGAAGCTTTAATCCATCATCATTTAAACAAATTATCAAAACTGTGACAAAAACCAGCAAGAAGCACTTTACTTACAAAGTGTTTGAAAAAATTACAAGGCAGCAAATTGAGACAATTAAGAGCAGATTGGGCAAGGATTGTTACAGTGGTATCAGAGTCCTGATCCTGCCATCCTGGAGGATTAAAATATCATATGAGAGGTCATCACAGGTACTATACCTGCAGAAGAGCAGAACAGGAAGGGAATTGGCAAGAAGAAGACCCATTTACAGAGGTACCTTTCGCTGAAATGGGTGACAGAGCAGACATGGGTCCACACAGAGATGAGAGAAGAGACAATGATAGAAATGGTGACAGAGAAGTGAGAGACACTGAGAGATTTACGATTTGGTCAGCAACAGGTAGTTGGGGCCTTACAGTAGTTGGCAAATCCTTTCAAGTAGTTGAATTTACCTAGAAGACAATGTCAGGTCCAGGAAGATTATAGGAGTGTAGCTGGGTCTTGAAGAGTGCAAAGGGCACCCTCCCGCACTTCAGATAGGCCTACTTGGCCCACATTCCTGAGAAATGAACCAGCTGAGGAGAATATTGAAGAGGTTGAGAATCCAACCTATGTTGATGCATACATGGCTGCCCATGATGAATGGCAGCAATTGACCCCTGAAGCACAAGGGCTTATGCATTTTGATCGGTTTGTACAATCAAGGATGGATTACTATAGGTCTCGACAGGAGAGAAGACCTAGGAATCAGAATAAGGAACTCCAACACGCTACTAATAAGCTTACAATACCCATGTTTGATGGTAGTGACAAGACTACGACACAGTCATGGATTCATAAGTTGGATACCTTCTTGGCTCTTCGACCCATGACAAAAGAGGAAGCTATCAAATATGTCACTTTGCATCTAGAGGGAGCAGCACACAAATGGTGGTATCATGGACTAGTTCAATTTCAACACCGTCAAATCACATCTTACCAGGAGTTTGTGGATAGACTGATTGAGCGTTTCGATAGGAAGGATCCAAAATCATACTTCAGGGATTTGGCCCAGCTCAAACAAGTTGGTAGTTTGGAAAGCTATATTGGAGACTTCCAGAAACTATCAGTAATGGTGCCCAACATCTCAAAGAGACGATTGGTGGTTCTATTCATTGAGGGGTTATTGAAGCCTATGCGAGGATGGATTAAAGCATTTGATCCTCCCACACTTCAAGGGGCAATGAAGAAGGCTAGGAGCATGGAACTTGTAGCCCCGCAAAGCAAGTACTCATCAAAAAGATCTTCATATCGAGACATAAATCTTTCTCTAAAAAGAACAAACCAGATTTTAAGGGCAAATCATCAGCACCTCTAGATAGGGATACACTTAATGATTTACGCAAAAAGAAGTTATGTTTCTACTGCAAGAGACCCTATGATGCAAACCATGATTGTCCCTTAAGACCTAAAGGAAAAGCTAATAAAGTGATGTGGGCATATTATGAGGACTCTGAGTCGGAGAAATCAGATCAACAATCTAATCTTGAGGATTTAGGTACAGAGCACAAGGAAGATAAGCATAAAAGAGAAGGAGAGCATGAAGGGGCAGCGAGGCAATGTGATGCGCACATCACTAGCATCCAACAGGAGGGATCATTTAGAATGTGTGGAGTTCTAGTAGGGCAAAATATTATCACTCTTCTTGACACAAGGGCCACTCATAATTTTATTGATGCCCGATTGGTTGAGAGGCATGGAATCAAGATAGAGGAATTTGAGGGAATAAGAGTTAAGGTGGTAGATGGTTATACCCTCAAGTGCGAAAGGAGGATATCAGATTTGCCTATGGGTTTGAACAACTATGAGTTCAAGACCGAATTCTATGTGGTGAATATGGGTGATACAGATATGGTACTTGGCATGAGATGGTTACACAACATAGGGAAATTCACCTTGGATCTCAGAGAGATGGAAATGACATTCCAAGTAGATGGAAAAACTCATGTCCTCAAGGCTATTCGAGATTCCAGTTTCAGGATGATTTTTTTTAGGATGGAGAGACTTATGAGGCATGACATGGTTGAGTGGGCAGCTGAGTGTGTTTTGATGCTTACACAGGGTGAGCAGCAAAAGCCAATTTACCATCTAGACATTTAGGAGTTAAGAATTAAGCACACTCAGGTATTCAATGATATTCCACTAGGAAGACCACCAGATAGAGGGATTGAGCATATCATTGAGTTGGAGGAGGGCGCTAAGCCCGTGATGGTCACCCCATATAGGCACCCCAAGAGGCTGAAGGATGAAATAGAGAAAACTATTAAGGAGTTGTTGGCCATGGGACACATTAGACCAAGTAAGTCACCTTTTGCATCATCAGTAGTCTTGGTCAAGAAAAAGGATGGTACATTCTGGATGTGTATTGATTATAGGCTCTTGAATAAAAGAACAATCAAGAACCGTTACCCCATCCCTAGAATTGATAAGTTGATAGATGAGTTACATGGTGCCTGCTACTTCTCCAAAATTGACTTGAGGTCATGGTATCATCAGATTCGTGTCAGGGAGCAGGACATAGAGAAGACGACTTTCAAGTGCCATTGTGGACATTTTGAGTTCGTGGTTATGCCATTTGGTCTAACCAATGCTTCGACGACATTTCAGTCTACGATGAATAGGGTCTTCCATTCGCAGTTAAGGAGGTATGTGTTGGTATTCTTTGATGATATCTTGGTATATAGCAGAAGATGGAAGCATCACATTGCACATCTTGATGCGGTTTTGGGTATTCTTGGAGGTGAATCCTTGTATGCCAAGGAATCCAAGTGTGACTTGGGAATGACAGAATTATTGTATTTTGGGCACATCATCAATGCTGAGGGGGTACGTATGGACCCAAAGAAGATCAAGACGATTGTGGAATGGCCTACTCCAGAGAACCTTACTCAGCGTAGAGGATTTTTGGGATTGTGTGGTTTCTACCACAGGTTTGTTAATGGATATTCATGGCATGCGGCACCACTCACTGATTTGACGAAGAAAGGGGCATTTGTTTGGACTCTTGAGGCTCAGGATTGTTTTGAGATGTTCAAACTAATTATGACTTCTTGCCCAGTTCTTGCCTTGCCGGATTTCTCCAAACCCTTTGAGCTACAGTGTGATGCTTTTGAGAGTCGGAAGCTTCGCGGTCCAGAGAGAGGATACATCATATATGACAAGGAGATGTTGGCCATCATGCATGCATTGGCCAAATTCAAGTAGTATTTGGTAGGCAGCAAGTTTGTGGTGAAAACAGACCATAACAGTTTGAGGCATTTCCTTGGACAGAGAGATCTTAATGATCGGCAGCAGAAATGGGTCAACAAGCTGCAATCATATGATTTTGACATCTCCTTTGTCAAGGGAACACAGAATGTGGTTGCTAATGCTTTATCTCGACGTCCACACTTGAGTTCTATGACTAGGATAGCAGATGATTGGCGACACTTGTTAGTGGCAGCATATGCCAAGGACAGTTGGGCTGTAGGCATTGTTGAGGGGTCAGTACAGGATACCAAATATACAGTTGTAAATGATTTAATCATTTACAAAGGAAGGATTTATTTGACCCCAGGATCGGAGATGAAGAACATTATTTTGAGGACCTTTCATGATACACCCATGGCAGGTCATCCCGAGTATTTCAAGAATTACAAGCAGATTTGGGGGAGGTTCACTTGGAAGGACCTCAAATCAGATGTTCTACGATATGTCAAAGAGTGTCCTATTTGTTAGCAAAATAAAAAAGAACACACATATCCAACAGGTTTACTTCAGCCACTTCCGATTCCTGATAGGAAATGGGAATGCTTATCTATGGATTTCATTACTGGATTACCCAGAGCCCAGGGACGAGATTGCATATATGTGGTTGTGGATCGTTTGACTAAATATGCTTACTTCCTTATGATCTTAGCTACTTACTCAGCTATGCAGGTGGCATAATTGTTCTTCCATGAGGTATTTAGGTTGCATGGGTTACCTCGGAGCATAGTCAGTGACAGAGACAGCCGGTTTATGAGTCATTTCTGGCAGGAGTTATTCAGGCTGTGTGGGACAGAACTCACTCCGAGTACTAGTTACCACCCACAGACCGATGGACAAACAGAGATTGTGAATAAATGGGTGGAAGGCTACCTCAGGGAACTACATAGCAGGCAGTAGAAGGGTTGGGTTAAGTGGTTATATTTATGCGAGTATTGTTACAATACCAGTTACCATCTCTCCATTCAGATGACACCATTCATGGCATTGTATGGGTATGATGCATCGAGCTTTCTGGATTTGTTATTTATAGATGGTCGAGTGCCTAGTGCTGGTGATCTATTGCAGGAGAACCAGGACATTATGAGAGCATTGCGGGAAAACATACAGAAGGCTCAGAACCAACAAAAGCAGTATGCAGATCAAAAGCGAGTTGAACATTCATTTGAGGTGGGTGATATGGTGTATTTGATGCTAGAGCCACACAGACAGTCTTCTCTTAAGAAAAGTGGAGCTGAGAAGCTTAAGCCACGATACTACATAGCAGGGTAGTAGAAGGGTTGGGTTAAGTGGTTATATTTATGCGAGTATTGTTACAATTAGCTCAAGAACTACATAGCAGGGCAGTAGAAGGGTTGGGTTAAGTGGTTATATTTATGCGAGTATTGTTACAATACCACTTACCATCTCTCCATTCAAACGACACCATTCATGGCGTTGTATGGGTATGATGCACCGAGCTTTCTGGATTTGTTATTTGGAGATAGCCAAGTGCCTAGTGCTGGTGATCTATTGCAGGAGAACCAGGGCATTATGAGAGCATTGCGGGAAAACATACGGAAGGCTCAGAACCAACAAAAGCAGTATGCAGATCAGAAGTGAGTTGAACACTCATTTGAGGTGGGTGATATGGTGTATTTGATGCTACAGCCACACAGATAGTCTTCTCTTAAGAAAAGTGGAGCTGAGAAGCTTAAGCCACGATACTATGGGCCATTCAAGATTATCAAGAGAGTGGGCGAGGTGGCTTATGAGTTGGAGTTGTTAGTCGACAACAAAGTACACAATGTCTTCCATGTGTCACGCCTCAAGAAGGCGTTAGGACATCGTGTGGTTCTTTCCATAACTTTGCCACCCCTGGATGATGAGTGGAAATTGATACTGGTGCCCAAGGCCATCTTGGATGCTTGAGAGAGGACTTTGCGGAGACGGGTCATCCGGGAATACTTAATTAAATGGAGGGACTTGCCAGTTGAGGATGCTACTTGGGAGAATGAGGAGATTCTACAGCATCCAGATTTGAGATTGCTTGGGGCAAGCAATTTCAGAAGGGGCGGACTGTAATGTCCCCCTTCTAGTTAGACATTGTACTTTCAACATGATTAGCCTATCAGTGGCCCTCATAGGCTAGTACGACATGGAGGACCACAGTTTCCCAAATGGCAGTTGGTTTATTTGGAGAAGTTTCGACATATTCTGGAGGTTTTCTAATGATTTATTAGAATGTTCTATTTTTAGAAACCTCATGTTACAAGATGATGTTATATTTGTGCTTTATGATATAATTCATTATTTTAAATTAAAGTGCAAATATAATATTTTAAAAGGGAAAAATAATAATAAAATATTATGATGTTTCTCGAAGCTTCCCAAATGAAGGAAAAAAAAAGAGAGTATAAAGGGAGGTGTGGGCTGCCATTATGAATTATCCCGATTTGATGTTGTCTTTGTTGTGGTATGCTAGTGAAGCCTAGAGTTTCATGCAGTGAATCAATTTGTCTTTGGGAACGATAACTCCCATTGATAACATAACTGAGGGAGTGAAATATCTCTTGAAGGGTTGCATTTTGGAGGTGATATTTCAGTCATCTCAATTGGAGCAAATTTTGGAGAAATCGATTGATTTTCCTTGTGTTGACGCAGTGGATTGCACCCTCGACAGGAGGCTGAGCTCCTGCCTTCCACACGCAACAATGGAAACTCCCCTCTTGCCTGTGGGCCTAGCAAAACTGGGGGGAGAGTCTCTAGATAAGGGCTAGCTCCCTTTGATGTATCTTTTAAGTTCTGGATTTCCTACTGCTAACAAATAAATGAAAAAAGTGGGGGGGGTTGAAAAGGGACAAGGATGCTGAAAACAGAACCTAAACCTAAACTAAAAGGTGATACACCAAAAAAGTTGATCTACTTAGCTCATAAATACACTTTTCACCAAGAAGAAGCTCCCATACACTTCATTTGATGTGGGAAACTCTTTTGTATCAGTGAGTCAGGGGTCTGTAGAGATACAGGGAGGAAGAACTATCAAAGGTGTTCTGAGACACACTTTGGCAGCCTATTCACATGCGCCTATATTCCTGAAAGATCCCTGACGGATCCCTTCTATAGATCTGCTGTAATTTTGTATTCTGAAATTGTGTTTTCTTTTTTTTTCTGAATGTTTTCTTTCCGTAGTAAACGGAAATTTGCAGAAGGGTTTGTTTGTTTTTCTTTTGTTTTTGAGTTTTGATGGATTTTTGCAACAAGTAAATAATTGAAATGCAATAACATAAATAACTTATGGAATTAAAACCTAAGTACAACCAAATCCAATTTCGTATGTGCAGAATTTCTAGATATTTAATCAAATAAGGAACCGATTATAGATTGTCAATAATTCAGGTAGAATACAATGACAAACAGCGCAACCTGAATCGTTGAAGGTAAGCAAGACCAGAAGAAGAATGGTGGCCCAATGAAGGAGTCCCTTGTTGATGCGTTGCTGTGATAAGAAGCGGCTGTCAAGTCCAGCCGTAAAGTACTAAGCTGCCAGGTACAGTCGTACAAGTAAAACCCTTCACAAACTGAAATCGCCCTTTTTTCTCACTGCTGCGCTCTGTCAAACTTTCCAGATCCTCTCAAAGAAACACTGACTAATCTCCCAACGAATCTGAATAAGCAAAATCCACTGTATGGGGGCTACGTCCCAAACAGGCCAGCAATTGGGGTTTGGCGTCCCAATGCTAAAACTCCTCCTGAGCCCAAGCACACTTCTCAAAAATATAATATGTCAAATGATAATGATTCAAATCTTCTTTTTGCCTCTTATAGCCCCTTCTTACTAAGTCGAACCCTAAAAGTGATCCAAGGAGCGCTTAAGTCATAATTTGTTATAATTCCCTTTTCAGAGGCCAAGTGCCTAGAAAATTAATCATTTTTCCATATTAAAAGAGATCCGTCCACCAAAAGGTTCTGACTCAAGAATGAAATATTTAGGAAAATCCGAGACCTTTCCAACGAGCTATTACATACTAGTGCACGCATCCAGATGAGGCCAAAAACCCCTTATTACACCAAAATGGCTAAAAGCTTAGCCTTATTTAAATAAAAGACATAAACTTAGGAAATATTAAAAATATAACCCAAGTAGCCACAAAATGCCCAACTGACATCACGAACCAACAAATCAACTTGTCACCTGTCTGTGACTGAAGTCGGAAATCAAGGAACCACTGGCAGTCTCATCCTTAAAATCTAGGGACGCTCCTAAACTCTAGGAAACAAGCCCTATCTCTCTGAAACTGAACCCAAAGAGTAATCTCATGGAGTCCCAACCCTGGGCATGACCATACCTCCTAAAAAGTAGGAATAACCTCCATAAATGTAGGAATTGCCTCCTAAGAACAAGGAATGTCTCCCAACTAATCAATAACTGCCAGAACACCAAGTCCCCAACACTGAATAACCAAACTGGGTCTCTATCCAACCCTGTCAACCTACAAGACCCCATAATAAGCTGACTCACATGTCTCTGCTAGACTGGGCTAGAGTGGGGACATGACAGTCCTCCCCTCTCGGAGATGTTTGCCCACAAGCAACTATAATGCTGGATGCTGTAAAATACTCTCACCCTCCCAGGTGGCATCCTCTATGGGAAGATCTCTCCATCGAACCAAATACTCTCGAATCACCCGTCTTCTGTCGCCGTTCCCTTACCTCAAGAATCTCATCAGGAACCAAAATCAATTTACCTTCCTCATTCATAGGAGGTAACTCGGGTGAAACTGTAATATTCTGCCCAAGGGCCTTTTTCAGGCAAGATACATGAAATACATTATGAATTCTGTTGTCGGGCGGTAACTCAACCTCATATGCAACCTCTCCCACTCGTCTGAGTACCGTGTATGGACCATAAAAACGTGGTTTGAGCTTCTCAGCTCCCCCTTTTTTAGGGTGCTCTGCCGATATGGTTGTAAGCGCAGAAAGACCATATCATCCACTTCAAATGCTCTCTCAATCCGGTGCCTGTCAGCGTACATCTTTTGCTGATTTTGGGCCTGCTGTAAATTCTCTCTGAGAGATCTCATGACATCCTGGTTCTCCTGTAACCAATCCTGAGCCAAGGGAACTCTACTGTCACTAAGTGCCAAATCAGTGAAAGATAATGCCTCATATCCATAGAGAGCTCTGAAAGGCGTCATGCCAATGGACATATGGTGTATGGTATTATAACAATACTCGCCCAAATACAACCAACGTACCCATGCCTTTTGCTGCCCTGACACATAGTTACGCAAATATCCCTCAACCCACTTGTTGACTATTTCGGTCTGCCCATCTGTTTGAGGGTGGTAACTAGTACTAGGTGTCAACATAGTGCCTATAAGCCTGAAAATTTCCTGCCAAAAGGAACTCATGAACCTGCTATCCCTGTCACTCACAATGGTCTTGGGAAGACCGTGGAGTCTAAACACCTCTTTGAAAAATAACTCAGCCACCTGTGATGCTGTAAAATCTAGTGCAATGGGAAAAAAGTGGGCATACTTTGTTAACCTATCCACAACCACATAAATACAATCTTTCCCTTGAATCCGAGGAAGACCTGTAATGAAATCCATTGAAATTCCTGTCCACTTATGTTCCGATATAGGTAAGGGCTGCAATAATCCAGCAGGGTAAGTATGCTCCGACTTGTTCTGCTGACAAGTCACACACTCCCGAACATGCCTCAAAACATCATCTTTGAGACCCTTCCATGAGAATCTCTCTCGAATCGCCCTATAAGTCTTCACATATCCTGGATGTCCTGCCATAGGAGTATCATGATGAGCCTGCAAAATTTGTTCCTTCAACTGTGAACCTGGAACAAGATAAACCTTGCCTTTGTAGTAGATAATGTCATCTACCACACTATATCTATCATCCACTACCAAACCCTCCATGATCTCACAAGCATATTGATTCTTGGAATACTCAACTAAGAGTTGAGCCTTCCAATCCGCTGAAATCTCACTCAATGAGCAAAGGGCAGCCAATGAAGGTTTCCTAGAGAGTGCATCAGCCACAGTATTATTCTTTCCCTTTATGAATTCGATATCGAAGTCATAAGCCTGAATTTTGCTAATCCATTTTTGCTGTCCATCATTGAGCTCTTTCTGATTTAAAAAATATTTCAGACTATTGTGGTCAGTTCTTACCACAAATTTGCTGCCAACAAGATACTGTCTGAACTTGGCTAATGCATGCATGATAGCCAACATTTCCTTGTCATAAGTAGAGTACAACCTTTCATTATTTTGCAACTTTCTACTCTCATAGGCAATGGGATGTTTGTTCTGCATCAACACGGCTCCTATACCCAATCCTGAAGCATCACACTCTAGGACAAATGGCTGCGAAAAATCAGGTAGTGCCAAAACAGGACAAGTGCTCATAACCTCCTTGAGTCTATCAAAGACCCCCTGTGCTTGTTCTGTCCATCTAAAGGCTCCTTAGTAAGATCTGTCAAAGGTGCTGCCAACTGAGAGAACCCCTTAACAAATCTTCTATAATAAGCACACAATCCAAGGAATCCACGTAACTCAATAATGTTCTGAGGGACGGGCCAATTCTGAATCGCCTAAATCTTCTCCTCATGCACCTTAACCCCATCAGCACTGATCACATGTCCCAAATATAGTACCTCCCTCAATCCAAACTCACATTTGGAGAGCTTAGCAAATAGAGACTGGTCCTCCATTATGCTAAGTACCTCCTCAAGATGTCGGAGATGATCCTCCCAAGTATCACTGTAAATTAATATATCATCAAAGAATACTAGAACCGACTTCCTCAACTGCGTGTTGAAGATATGGTTCATACAGGACTGGAAGGTAGCTGGTGCATTGGTAAGGCCAAAAGGCATTACCAGGAACTCATAGTGCCCATAGTGACAACGGAAAGCAGTCTTGTGTACATCCTCTGCTCGTACACGAATCTGATGGTAGCCAGAACGAAGATCAATCTTAGAGAAATATAGAGCCCCATGAAGCTCATCCAACAACTCATCTATGCGCGAAATAGGATATCTGTTTTTGATTGTTTTCTTGTTCAAAGCTCTGTAATCAACACACATCCTTAGAGTCCCATCCTTCTTCTTAACCAACACTACAGAAGAAGCAAAGGGACTGGAACTAGGCTGAATGAAACCCATATCCAACAATTCATGAATAGTCGTCTCAATTTCATCCTTATAAGCTCTAGGATGACGATATGGGGTAGTAATCACTGGCTTTGCTCCCTCCTCCAACTCTATACCATGCTCAAAACCTCTATCTGGTGGCACTCCAGGAGGTATATCACCAAATACTCTACCATGACGATCCATTACTGACTGAATGTCTACATGAAACACACGGCCGTGCTGAGGTGTGGGTGTTTTGGGCTTAACCAAACAATGCGTAGCCCAGAGTACATCATTATGCCTAAGGATAGTCTCCATCCTACGAGAAGTCACCTCTCTAGGCCCACCATCTGAAGCTGCCCTCAAAATCACCTTCTTCCCTCCAGAAAGAAACTCTAATTGCATACGGTGGTGATCAATAATGTAACGCCCAATACCCTGTAACCATTGCATGCCCAAAACCACATCATAATCCTCTATAGGAAGCACATAAAAATCATCAGTCAAAGTATAATCCCCAATCTGAATACTAAGCTGCAGAATTCGTTTGGTACAACCCAAAATTGTACCATCTGCTACCTTCACTCCAAAACCGCCAAACTCCTCATACTGTAGGCCACGCCTCTCAACTAATTTCTGATCAATAAAGTTATGCGTAGCACCTGTGTCTACCAAGCTAGTGACCCGCTTACCCTTAAGTGTACCTTTCAACCGGAAGGCATGAAACTCAGGATAACTGGAGAGGGTAGCCATGGCTACTTTCGCTGACGCCAAAGGCTCAGGGGTGTCTAACTCCAACTGTGTCTGAACCTGCTCAACATCTTCTATATTATCCTCAATATCAGTATCAGGAACCTCCTCATCCCCTAACTCAGAAGTCACCTCAATCAAATGAACCTTTCCTTTACCCATGCAACGGTGTCCTAGTTCCCATGGATCTTTGCAGGAAAAACATAACTTTTTCCTCTTCAATTCATTTCTCGTCTCCTGATTCATCCAAGGGGTTTTAGCTGAAGTCCCTCCTTTGTTCTGTGATGTATTGGCCTTCTGTGTAGGCCGTGAATCTCTAAATGGTTTCTTATTTGCCTGATAAGAAGTGGGAACAATATCCAGTCTCATGGTCACATCGATAGCCTCCTTAAGAGTTGCTGGTTGGAACGCACGAACCAGGCCCTTAAGTCTATCATGTAATCCCTCAATAAATAACATCACACTCCGTCTCTGGGGCATATCAGGTACCATAACCGCGATACGCTGAAACTCATTAATATAAGCTTCTGCGTGACCAGTCTGTCTAAGATGAGCCAACTCCTTGTAATAAAGTTCTGTATCCTTACAGTCAAACCTTGCAATGAGTCTCTCAGTGAACTCAACATAAGAGTGAACTAAGGCGTGATCCTGGGTGACCAATCCATGGTGCCACCAATCATATGCAATCCCCTCTAAATGCAACACAGCAAACTGAATAGCCTCACGCTCAGGCATGGGCCTCAAGGAAAGATATATGTCCAGCTTGTGGACCCAAGCTCTTGCACTAGTGTCACCAGAGCCATTATATGGGGCCAATTTAATCTTCCCAGTAGCTCTATTGAGGTCATGATTCTGCTGCTGTTGTGGTGGTCTATTACCACGATCTCCCTTGAACCTGGCTGCATCTCTATGCTGTGCACAATACTGAGGAAGAGGAAAGACGTCCCGAACCTCAGGAGGTAAAGCTCTCCACTCAGCTGTGACCGCCAAAACTGACTCCTGAAATCCAACCTCTGGTGGTTCCACCTGCGCTGGCTGTTCACCTGGTATGGACTGGGGTAGCAATGGCCTATTCGGAGTAGGCATATGATGGCAATGCCTCCTACTGGACGGAAGGGAGCTCCCAGCCGAAGAGTGGGACTGATGGCTGCGTTGACTACCCACTACTGAAACAGATCTACTCCGCTTGCCTCTATGTCTATCCATCTCCAACCACTCCAAGGTATTCTGTAATCGGTCTAAGGCCTGAACAATCCTAGGCTGAGTGGTGATGAGAGTCCTCATCATCTCTCTCTCTACCTCATCCTGATTTCTCTGAGCATCCACCTGTTCTTCTGCCATAATAGGCTCCTATTCTGTCCCAAACTCCCGCTCGTACTGAGCTCTTCTGCGTGTATAATATCTATTTAAATCAGCTCTTCCCGGATGCATAGAAAACAATTTCTCTGAACCCCTCAGGTTGGCAGGTCAAAGGCTTTGATACCACTGAAAGATCCCTGACGGATCCCTTCTATAGATCTGCTGTAATTTTGTATTCTGAAATTGTGTTTTCTTTTTTTTTCTGAATATTTTCTTTCCGTAGTAAACGGAAATTTGCAGAAGGGTTTGTTTGTTTTTCTTTTGTTTTTGAGTTTTGATGGATTTTTGCAACAAGTAAATAATTGAAATGCAATAACATAAATAACTTATGGAATTAAAACCTAAGTACAACCAAATCCAATTTCGTATGGGCAGAATTTCTAGATATTTAATCAAATAAGGAACCGATTATAGATTGTCAATAATTTAGGTAGAATACAATGACAAACAGCCCAACCTAAATTGTTGAAGGTAAGCAAGACCAGAAGAAGAATGGCGGCCCAATGAAGGAGTCCCTTGTTGATGCACTGCTGTGATAAGAAGTGGCTGTCAAGTCCAGTCGTAAAGTACTAAGCTGCCAGGTACAGCCGTACAAGTAAAACCCTTCACAAAATGAAATCGCCTTTTTTTCTCACTGCTGCGCTCTGTCAAACTTTCCAGATCCTCTCAAAGAAACACTGACTAATCTCCCAACGAATCTGAATAAGCAAAATCTACTGTATGGGGGCTACGTCCCAAATAGGCCAACAATTGGGGTTTGGCGTCCCAATGCTAAAACTCCTCCTGAGCCCAAGCACACTTCTCAAAAATATAATATGTCAAATGATAATGATTCAAATCTTCTTTTTGCCTCTTATAGCCCCTTCTTGCTAAGTCGAACCCTAAAAGTGATCCAAGGAGCGCTTAAGTCATAATTTGTTATAATTCCCTTTTAAGAGGCCAAGTGCATAGAAAATTGATCCTTTTTCCATATTAAAAGAGATCCGTCCACCGAAAGGTTCTGACTCAAGAATGAAATATTTAGGAAAGTCCGAGACCTTTCCAACGAGCTATTACATTCTAGTGTACACATCCAGATGAGGCCAAAAACCCCTTATTACACCAAAATGGCTAAAAGCTTAGCCTTATTTAAATAAAAGACGGAAACTTAAGAAATATTAAAAATATAACCCAAGTAGCCACAAAATGCCCAACTGACATCACGAACCAACAAATCAACTTGTCACCTGTCTGTGACTGAAGTCGAAAATCAAGGAACCACTGGCAGTCTCATCCCTAAAATCTAGGGATGCTCCTAAAATCTAGGAAACAAGTCCTATCTCTCTGAAACTGAACCCAAAGAGTAATCTCATGGAGTCCCAACCCTAGGCATGACCATACCTCCTAAAAAGTAGGAATAACCTCCATAAATGTAGGAACTACCTCCTAAGAACAAGGAATGTCTCCCAACTAATCAATAACTGCCAGAACACCAAGTCCCCAACACTGAATAACCAAATTGGGTCTCTATCCAACCCTGTCAACCTACAAGATCCCATAATAAGCTGACTCACATGTCTCTGCTAGACTGGGCTAGAGTGGGGACATGACAATCCCTGTTGTAGACACTTCTGGCAGACCTGCAGAAGAAGAAACTTCACAATGCACTATACATGCTGGAATCGTTCTGTGAAAAGCATAAAATAAAATGACTTAACACAAAAGAAAAACATAGACATATGCGTGAGTGCAAGTTCAAATGGAGGTAAAAATTGCTAAGTCTTGATTCAAGGTAAAATCCGGCAGAGTTCTGCCTTACAAACCCAGAGATTTTTGGGCAGAGCTTTGCCTTACGGGCTAATAGATATCTTCTCAAAATGAGAAGTTTACAATATATAGCAAGAGAAGAAGTAAAGGCACCCCTTTTGAAAAAGACTTTGGCGCCCTTTGACAAGTGGCCCATGTGCGCTGAGAGCATCGGGAAGAGGAAGTCATTGTTGCTGATATCATTCTTCTAGAAGAGACCTGCTAGAACCATGTTGTGTAATTGCCGGTCTTGACTTTGGCGTTCAAACATTAATGTGAAAGCATGGGCTGCGCCTCTTTTTCTGTAAAGAAGACTGCTCTTTCCAGATATTTACGTGGTTTGTCTGCTCATTAATGCAAAGTGGAGAAAACAAGCCGCGCCGCTTACTGTTTGCGCTATTTGATGACCACTTAGCGAGCACTGTTCCAACTGCAGGAGTAAATCCTTGAGTTGAAACCTCTCTTTGCCACCTGCACTGTTTGTCTGCTTCTGCACTTTGTCTCTTCCTGGTTTTGTCTCTTTCTGGCTCCTTCGGCCCTCGGGGCTATCTTCTTGGCGGGTCGCTGACTTCCTTGGGCTTTTCTTTAAGCTTTTCAAAATCAACGGCTAGTTCGCCGTGCTTGATTTTGACGTCTTCGGGCCCATCACCCCTTGGAATTTCTTCGTCCTTTTCCTTTCCTTCGGCTTCTTGTTGCTTCCCTTTCTTTCGGGCTTCTTGTTTAGAACCCTCCCGAAGGGAAGGTGACCCTTCGGCTTTGGAGAAGTGTCCTTCATTTTGGCCGAGAGTCCCTCACAAGGGCACCTGCCCTTCGGGGTCCTTCGGCGCCTTGGTCTTGAAATCCTTCGGACTTGTCCGAGAGTCCCTTGCAAGGGCACCTGCCCTTCGGGGTCCTTCGGCTCCTTGGTCTTGAAATCCTTCGGACATTTTTTCGAAGGATTTCTTCCTTTGCTTTTTCGCTTATTTCCTCGGGTCCTTTCACTCGACTACTTTTCCCGTGGACAAAAAGTCTGCAAGAATTGCCTTGCTCGTTCCTTTCCCTCGAAGTCTTTTCTGTCTCGCGGCTTCTCCCGAATTTCTTCAGACTTTTTGTCCGAAGGAATTCCTTCGGACAAAAGTCCGGAAGAAATCAATTTATGCCTTTGCCTTGTCTTTTTCGCGGCGGGATTTTCTTTCGAAGAATTTCTTCGGACAAAATGTCCGAAGGAATTCCTTCGGACATTTTGTCTGAGGAAATTCTCTTCTTTGCCTTAAACAAATTTCCGAAGGAAACTTACCTTTTCGGCTTTCTCTATGGCCTCTTTGCAAATGTTCCCTGCCCTCCGCAAGGGCACTTGAGTCCAGAACTGCCCTCCACAAGGGCACTTGAGTCCAGAACTGCCCTCCGCAAGGGCACTTGGAATGGTCCATTTTGCACCTAAGTGGGAACTTGTCTCTACCTGCAGAGTCGTAGAAACACCTACAGAGTCCGTAGAAATGCCTGCAGAGTCCGTAGAAAACTTCCCTGCAGAGTCCGTAGAAACGCCCAAGACTTGTGCAAAAATAAAAAATGAACTGGCTCAGAACAGCAGGGGAAAAAGGGGGGGACGGATTTTGGCCTGCAGGACCAAAATGGTCAACACCTTGGTTAAGAGAGCATATTGCTTTGTAGAGAAATCTGATATAAAAATCAGATATTTATAGTCAAGGAAGGACACCATTAGGAGGGACATTTTTGCTTGTGGGGCTTCCATTTTGCATTGATTCTCTGCTTGGCTTGGTGCGCCCACTTTCTTGGAGCATGGAGATGATATTAGATGCTTGAGGCAGCGCATATTCATTGCATATTATTTTCAATTTGAGATCAGACTAGAACAGGGGCGGCTGGCTTGGAAAATTCAATTTGGCTTGGGAGATCATCCTTTCACTAGGAAATTGCTTGCTCCATCTATTCTCAAGGGCACCGCAATCCTACCAGGGTTCATTGCATATAATTCATCGTTTAGTATAGTTTATATCTGTAGCTGTAGGTGTGCGTCCTTCATACCAGCATACCATATAATTGTAATTCTTGTTTATGCCAAGAGTCTTGGCTAGTCTAGTGGAGCATTGTATCAAATCATCAATACAAATAAGAATCACAAGTTGTTAGTCATTTATAGTTATCTTTTGAGCATTTGAATTGAGATAGTAGGTTACATGCCAACTGTTCGACTAAATGTCCATTGGATGTAAGTGATTAGTTTGCTTTGTGAATTCATCTAATTGCATAGAAAAGAACCAAAAAAAAAAGAGAAGTCATTCCTGCATCTAGAACTTAGCATTGTCATTCTTGCATTGTTCTATAACACTTGAAGCTTTAATCCATCGTCATTTAAACAAATCATCAAAACTGTGAAAAAAACCAGCAAGAAGCACTTTGCTTACAAAGTGTTTGAAAAAAAAACAAGGCAGCAAATTGAGACAATTAAGGGCAGATTGGGCAAGGATTGTTACACGCTCACCCTCAAAACCTAGTCGCTGCCCTTTCTGGAATATACAGCCCCTTCATGCATTCGTCTAGCTCCTCCAAAGGTTCGCCCACTTGCAAATAACCCCTAGTGTTGAAAACACCTTTTTTGTTGTCAATTTATGCTCAATGCAACTCCGTGGTGAGTTTCCCTAGGTCTGAATTCAAGGGTTTTCATCCTTGATTCAGCTCTCTTAAAGGGTCTCCATCATCCAAGTGCAAGCCCAACTTTTCGTGCTTAGACTCCAAGAAAATAATTATCCAAAAATAGTCATGAATGATGCAAATGATCCTTCCTTTGCCTTATATAGTCCTCCCAAGTGAAGCACCCAAAATTGGGAAGGAAGAGTAACTTAAGGATTTCAATAGACCCTTATGATCTTTTTTTTTTTTTTTTTTTAAATAACTTAAACAATCAAGACCCTTAAAGGTCCCCTTTTAAGTGAATTCGAAAACATATAGTACTTTTCAAAAAAGTACTTTTACACATATTCAATTAAAACATTTCAATCCTCACTTCCCTTTATATTGGTCCCTTAGCCCCCGAGAAGGGTTTTAAGGCTAAAGGTCTTCCACCATGTCCCCATCAAAAGAGGGACATGACATTATTACCTTTTGGTTTATGACTTAGTTGGTTTTTCGTGAAAATTTGTATTCAAAATCTAACGGCTACTTTTTGAGTTGCAGGCCAATGGTCACTGCTTTTCCTACGAGCCCTAGGTGAGCAAGGCGCTGCCACTTGTCACTCGCTCGCTTCCTCGTGCCTCCCGGGTCTTAGCCAATTTTCAAGCGAGCCCTCGGAGAAGCAAGACTCTGCCAGGTATCTCAATCCTGTCACCCCACATCCCGACTCCTCTCGATTGTCGAACCCAAGTCCAAGATCTTCTGGATAAATTAGATGATGCCACATGGCAAAATCCCACTTCTCTGCAGCCATAGGACAGTCAGTACACTTTTGATCAACAAACGAGCCCTGAATGAATGGGATGCTGATAGGTGTCGTGATCCTGCTTCCCCGCTTCCCGAGGACAATCCTTATGTCTTTGAGCCTTCATTGAGGGCCCGGATGAGTAAAATCTTGACAAATGTCAGGATCTCGTCTCACCGGGTGTAAGAACCCTTAATAGGATCTTAGGCAAAAATAAGAGAAACCTTCAAATTCCAATCCAAACAATACATAAATTGAACCCTGAAATGTAAATCAACAACTCCACACTTCACAATTAATTTGTAATTTTTCATCTTTCATACACAAATCGCCCAAACCCTAGGTGGCTAGGGTTTTTGGTGATTCAACCCCTAAATCACCTCCAAAAAATATGAAACTTTGTAGGGACGTAGGGAAAAAATATGATTGATTTATTTGTCCAATCAGATTTGGGAAATACTATATTTCTGATTTTATATGGCGAAATTACAGCTGAAACTTGTAAAATTCATAACTTCTAAAATACTTGAACTTTTAATGCAAATGATAGCTCAAAATAACCACAAAAATAGCAGCTATCAAATAAAATTAGTTTTAGAATTTTCCATCTATGGGAGGTCCCTCAAAAGATGTCCCAAAGTTCTGAAAACCCTAGTTACAACCCTAAAATTATGCAGATAATTTTCTGAATATCAAACCCTTAGAATTAGCTCAAAACATCTCAACCATATCTCACAAATGGTTCGCTACACTTAGGAAAAATAACATAAATTATTAAAACCCTAGGAGAGGGTTTTAACCAACAATAAACCTCCCAAAATGATGTTTTCAAGCCCTCGGGGGAATCGCCCATGGTACAAACAACAATCCTCAACCTCCAAACAAAATCGCCAACCTTGTATAAACCTCCAAGTGAATTCTCTATAGCTGCAAATGTTAGATAATAATTTCAAATAACTCTTCAAAGTCATAGCACAATATTCGAAAGATAGGTGGTGTCCATAGAGACCATTTATAGAGCATCATAGCTCTTGGAGGGTAACATTCTCCAAGAAACTATGCCGAAGACAATCAAGTTTGACATACTTGACCTCTTTTCCAAATATCCAAATTCACATGATCTTTAAATGAGGCTTCTTTCCTCTTATATCTTTCTCCCAAGCGTAACGCCCAATTTGGAGGGAAGAGTTAATTTAAAAATATTGAAAGGAACTCCTTATAATTTCTCTTTAGGCCTTAAGTGCCCATGACCCTTAAAAGGCCCCAACTTAAGTGGAATTTATAACATAAAGTGCTTTTTATATTAATTGCCTTTATTTTAAATTATTTAAAAATACTTTTCACTTTAGCAATAATATTATTTACTCTTCAAAAAATGGGGACATTACACTGAGACCACAAGAACAATTAGTCCAGTTGGAGCCCCAACCGAGCCCCGAATGAATGAGCAGCCACACCAACTGGAGGACAAATTGGCATTCTAGTCAGCATTACAGAGTTTAAATTTGATGGTCATCTTCCTTGTCAAAGCCATCAGACT
Source organism: Torreya grandis (assembly GCA_037957365.1). Lineage (NCBI taxonomy): Eukaryota > Viridiplantae > Streptophyta > Pinopsida > Cupressales > Taxaceae > Torreya > Torreya grandis. The sequence continues at coordinate 767,725 of JARHVA010001123.1, read as the reverse complement.
TGAAAATAGACTTAAATCTTTGCAAATTATTCAATTGTTTTCAGAGTTTCTTGTGTATTTGCCTTAGCAATTTGGCCCCTTTTTGCTCCCTTTCAAGTTATTTGACTGACTGTTTATATTGTTTCATCTTTGGAAATTGGTCATTTTATCTTCAATTGGGCTAAATTGGTTGTAAGAGTTTGGCAAGTATGGCTATTTTATTCGCTATTTGGCCCATTTCTATTTCGTTTCATTTGAAAATGACTAACTGTTAACCTTGTTTCACTTTGAGCCTTAGTTGTTTTAGTCTTTTTGGGGCTGATTTGGCTTGGCTTAGTCGTTTATATTTTAAAATTCAAAATCTAACAGTCACATTTCCTTGCAGGTCCTCAGGCTTCCGAAAGAACAAGACAAGGAAGCGTGTCAAGATCTCGTTGCCTCACATCCCCGAGTCCTCTCTACTTTTGTGCTTGGCCTTCTAAGCTCCAGATGAACATGATGTGGATGCATGTCAACATCTAGCCTCCTCGCTTCATTCGGACTTCTAGATCATTGAGCCAATGACCCTGAGCCTCTGAGTAAGCAGGATGATGCCACATAGCAAAATCCTGCTTCTCTATGGCCTTGAGTAATCATAATAGTTCATATAGGCAACAGAGTCTTGGATGCTCGAGATGAGGCCATGTGTCAAAATCTTGAGGCTCCAAAGCAGTCAAGACACATTGCACATAGAGCTGGGACCAACGTGCTCTGGGTGAGTGAGATCATGCCATGTCGTGAGATCTCGCTATAATGGAGCCAAAGAAAAGTCAAAGGACCTAGGACCCTCAGACAAGCTACAGAACGGCGAGAGGCTGCCACATAGCATGGTCTTGGCACATGAGGACATGTTGGCTTCCCTATGCAGTGGGAAGTAGCCACATAGCGTGGTCTTCCCAATGAAGATAGGTGGACCTCCATGAAAAGGATTTGAGCCTACATTTGACGGTTTCCTTGCCCATCTACGTTGTCAATATCCAAAAATTGGACTGTGAGTCCAATCGGATCTGTGCAATCAAATAATATCTTGTCTTCTAGCGGCAGAGGATCATGGGACGTAGAATTCAAAGTAAATCAAATAGTGGGATGAACCAAGTGGTGGCACGCGCATTGGGAGCAGGCAAAGACCAAAAAAGGATAAATAAATGCTTAAATTAGGCATGACCATCGCAGTGCAGAGTATGGCCAACTAAGCATTCTGGCAAATTTCAACAACTCTTGGCCACCCAAATTCAAGTCGAGCATAAAGAGACAAAATGTTGTCTTGATCAAACATGGCCCCTGCTGCGCAGACTGTGGCCACCAAGTGCTTTGATGTATGTCAGACCAGCTTCAGTCGCCCATAATTTAATTCAAAATCAATTGGCATGATCCTAATCCTGATTTCCTTGGGATTGAGTGAGATCTGATTCAAATTTGATCTCAAGTGGGCATGTCTCATTGAATGCTTTTAACCATCCCATGTAGTGGGTTGACTAGTGCATCCATAGGCTTGCATTGCCTATAAAAGACTAGTTCTCCATTGTAATAAGGGCTAATCCATTTAGTATTAGAGGTTAGAGTAGAGGGCCAAACCTTTTTTTGCTTTCTTCTACTTTCTTAGTTAGATTTTCCCTTTTACATGAGCCAAAGCTGTTTGAGGACATTGTTGTAACTTGGGTGAGTATTGATGAATCCTAGATTTATGCTTCATGAAATATCTTTTATTTGAAAGCTTTGTGAGTGATATTCATTGTCTGCACATGTATATGGTGGCTTTGTTTCCCTCGTCTACATAGCTACTTCATCCTCAGAGTCCTACACCATCTTTGCCTTATGGTTATGTCATGCTGGTCAAGCAAAGACCGGTTTGTCAAGGAATTGGTCTACTCAACAGGGCTAGAACTATCCTCTCTACAAAGCGGGCTCATCTTCTCTCTCTCTCTCTCTCTCTCTCTCTCTCTCTCTCTCTCTCTCTCTCTCTCTCTCTTGTTGCTCTTTTTTATACTTTTGTTAAATTAGGTAGAGTAGTTTGAATTGCAATCGGTTGCTAAAGTCCTATCTAGATTGCATGAACCCTACTTGTCTTCTTTTATGCATTGTTGAATCCAATAGACTAAAGACAAGTGCTAAACAATGATGAATTCATTGATAAATCTGAATGAGTTGGGCATTCTAAGCATAATAGACCAAGTCTCTTTCATGTCTTGAAGTATATTACAAACAGGCCCCTTGTATGGAACCTGCATCAGCCAACTGAGGTACCTAGTACGTTGAGACCTGGTAGAAAAGACTTTGGGGAAGTTGCTACCAAACCTGCTTCCTTTCAAGAGAGGCGGGAAGGGGGGATCCTCACTAGTTGAGCCTTCCCTTTCTTCCCTACATGTTGGTGTGTGCCAAAACACACGTCAACAATACCATCAACAATCTATAAGAAAGGCTTGCCATAAAAATCAATCTTGGGATCGAGATGCTAAGGAGAGATCCACGTGACCTAAATGTACTAAAAACTAATAGTACATATGTTTTCTAAAAAATCTATAGATCATATCCTTTGGGAGATGAAGGTGAGGAAATGCATCCAAGGATTAAATGACTTGAGGAGTCTTATCAATAGACATGTTGATAGATTGAAGCAGCAAATTGGTCTTGTAGTACCAACAAATCCAATGTCTTGTGACCCTCAAAGAGGTAACCCGCTTTTAAGAACAAAGTGCCAAATATAGGTATCTCTCATGACATAAATCACATAAGGGCCTAAGTATGTGCAAATAGAAAATGAGCTTGGAAATATTCTCAAGGTGAAGGGTCTAAGAAGCAACTTTGGATTTCGATTATGCACTAAGGAGCCATTTGTTTGCAACATATCATATGTTGAAGCATGATAGTTTGAACCCCCTCAATATGTGCCCTGTAAACAAACCATAAACTATAGGTCCAAACCCTTGACCAATAGATAAAGGTGGATTTGTTGAACACATTTAAGTCACATCTTTAAAGGGATATCTTGGAAATGTATTTCAAACCATTGGCACTCTGAGAAAGAAAGTGAGGCATATCCTTTGAAAAGACACATTTTAGAGGCAAGCTTCAAATTGAGAGACAAGCAAGTAAACTATCTCCTAAGTATATTGTGTTCTTATTTCTACAAGTTCTCCTTGATTGAAGAATTGAAACCTAAAACAAGCATCTTTAAAGGGAATTGCAGGTTGCGACCTTAGTTTTACTAAGGTCAACCACTAGTTGGAAAAGCTTGCAATGAGAAAAGGCATCCAATAGTCTTTGTAAACCACCAAGATAATTGAAAGAGGAGGATGACATCATCAACAAAACATCATATGGTGATCAAAACATGATGCAATATACAACCATCGTCAACATAGCATGTTTATGAATGAAGCCTTCAAGCCCATCTATGTAAATACCAAAGAGAGTTGGCGAGAGATGGCACCCTTGTTGACTCCAATAGTACCCCTGAAATATCAGTCTATGGGCAGTCTGAAATTGGGCAAAAAAAATCTATGCATAAAACCTCATGCCGGAAATAATGAAGGCATCTGAGATACTAGTAGCACACATCCTCAAGAAAGTAGATGTCTCAAGATTTGAGTCAAAGGACTTTCTAAAGTCTACAAAAAAAAAGCATTTAGAAGATTGTTGACGAGCCTCCTAAATATTAGCCTGAAAAGTATAATAGATGTGGTCAATAATCTAGAAGTTATTCTTGAACCCTGCCTGTCCCATTGCTTTAATCTTACCATACTCCAAGTACTCAAAAAGTATCAAGCCCAACACTGTGGCATAAAATTTGGAAAATTTACAAGAAATTATGATATTCCTGTAGTTATTTCGGTCGAAACTACCCTCAAGACTTAAAAACGAGATGGATGATGTGCTACAACCAAGAGGAGAGGAAACCCAAAAAAACCAAAAAAACAATGTCGTTAAATAACTTTTCCATGAAAAAGTGAAGTTACTTGAAACCATTGAGAAACTTAGCTTGAATCCCCTCACACCTTGTTGCTTTGTTAGCACATAACTTTTAAATAGCTCTCCTAATGACTGTAAAAAAATAAAATACAAGGAGAGGAGACTCAGAACACAGGCTGATTTGGAATATAGTAAAGAAAAATAGCATAGGAGACCAGGGCTTGGGGGTCAATGTTTGATGGGGTTCTTTTCCTCAGATAGAGGGTAGGCCAAAAGGTCTTGTAGAATAAGAAGAGCATCTTGGAGCTCATGTCACCTAAACACAAGAAACACACATTTCATCCATTGAAGGAGACAACAACAATCTCTAATCATGGAATATGGAAGACATGTCATGGGTTAGGACAAACTGAATGAGTAGACGAATGCTTGTTATGTGTCAGTAAGGTTGCACTCATGCCACAACCAAACAGATTGTTCGCTGGAGTGAGACTTCATCAGCACTTTACACGTTAGAGAAAAAATCATTATATTTTCCTCCACAACCAAAAAATCTAATGGTTCATTCCAAGTGGAAATATATGGTAGAAGGACATCATCAACAACATCAATTATGGGAGGGACCAAAACTGAAGACAAACATAGATCTTAGAGAACGATCATAAATGCACATTACAGTGTCTCTAACCAGTCATTTCAAATCACCCAATAGCAAATTACAACTGACTATTTAGGGAAATCAATGGGACGTAAAATGAAATATTATAGTAGAGTCATCCATGGTGTCATAGTAGTTAAATGGGATGAAGGGTATTAATAAAGGATCGGGCTTATAAAATTCTAAAGAATGGCAAATAATTCAAATCAAAAACTTTTATAAATGGTCATCAAGGAGTTTTATGTGTGAGAGTATAGAGCCACAAGTAATTTTTGAGATTATGATTTGCCCACACAAGGGAGTTATGTTGTATATTAAGTGAAGTTGTGCTTTGGACAAAGAGTCCAATGAAGTCTCGAGATGCATGAGATATGGTTCTTTAAGGATGTTTTTGGAAATTGGACACCCTAAAATTTATACATAAGATCCACCCTTGGTTAGTGGAATACCTTACCACTGAACTACTTGCCAAACTTGATAATGGGTCTTTCAATCTCTCTAAAAGTGTGGAGTACCAGTTCTAACATTCCCTCCTGTGAAAAACCGTAGTTGAGGTCTTCACTATTAGCAAATATGAATGCTGAAAGAATGAAGAGAAAACTAGAATGCACACATTGAAGTGTGTGTGCATCCTTCTTTTATTATGAAAAATAAAGTTAGAACAATTAGGAAGGTTGATAACCAACCTTTAGTTAATGACTAACTAACAACTAATTAATAATTTTAACACCCTCCTTTAATGACTAAACTAGAGACTACTCCAAGTTTTTCTTGAAATTTGACAAACAAAGTGGGACCAAATAGTTTAGTCATTATATTTACACGCTGCTCTTTAGATATCAACATGAAATCCACAATCCTTTGACATTTTGCTGCTATATAAATGTAGGGTTTCAGCGTAGATAAAAATAAAAAACAATGGCCAATAGCAAAACAAATATCTGATCATGTGGACATAAGATGTATCAAGTTGTTCTCCAATTCTCTATAGGGTGATTCATTGACTGGTGATGAATCATCATTCGCTGATAACTTCAGCCTAACCTCCATAGTTCTGAATCCATAATCTTGGAGATGCTGCTCAAACAAAATATACTAGACTCATGGAGCTTGCTTAAGTCTGTACAGGGACTTAATTTCCTTGCAAACCAAATGATTAGGTCCAGGTACCTGAAAACATTCAGGCAGCACCATGTAGACCTCCTCATCCATTATTTTGGAGAGAAGCAACCGAAATGTGACCATCTTCGCAATAGGAGTAAAAACCAGCTCCTTGGTAGTAAAAGCGGGAGTAAAAACTAACTCCGCAAAAGCAGTGGAAGTAAAAACCAACTCCGCAATAGAAGAAACCATCTCCTCATCTATTCCCTCCTATTGGGAAAGCCTTTCGCAACAAGGTGATCCATATACTTGTCCCAAGTACCAATTTTGTCAACCCATTTGCATCCAATGGGTTGTTTAACAAGAAATTCAGGGCCCATACAAAGGTTAGAATTGAGAGATAATGACCACGATCTACAAAATTAACAACGTTGTTTCTGGTCCTCTGAGCTAGTGCATGTGATTGAGGCAGTTCATCCTCCTATGCAACTACTTGTACATTTGACTGAGATTGAAGAATTGCATCTTTTGCACATCTTTTATAGTGGATATTCCCTCCACAACTAGTGCATGTAAGTTGATTGGAGCAGGGTCAACTAGCCTATGCGAAATTTCATCCTCCAACACATCCTATATGGTGATGTCTCCCTCCACATGTGCATTTACATTAACTGTAGAAGGATCAACAAGCCTATACAATCCACCTTGCTCAATACCCATGGCAATTACTCTATCATATTTAACATCAGACATAATACACTACTTCCCAGATATTTTTACACCAATGTTTGGATTTTCCTTTAACTGACAAACAAATAGGATTTTTATTCATATTTGGAACATACCTAACATTCCTTCAATTTTTATAGCATTATTCAATGCTATGAAAATATCTCGCATCCCCTCTACTGCATATCACTGACTATCAGCTAATGAAATTGAATTAGAAAATTTTGTACTTGTAGTAAGTTTGACATACTAGTCCTTACAACATGCAAAATGTCGGGATGTGCCAAAATCAATGAAACAACAACTGATAGCAATTACATTTGAGTATATGCCACAAGGGCATACACTTTCTCAGAATATCGTCCTTCAACTGTTGCCACATTTGTCGTCTGGCTTCTTTGTTGGGAAAGTGCATACTGTCGCTTTCGACAATCTTTTTTGAGATGCCCAACCTTATGACAATAAAAACACCTCACTTGATACTTTGAAGATGAATCAACAGGGATACATTTCCACCTCCCCTTTGACTTAAGAATAAATGCACTCTCTGCTTGTCCAACGTTGGACTTGTTATCGCATGTCTATCTACGTTCTTGCTGCATCAAATAGGAACTACCCTGATCAAATGTCAAGCTCTGGCCTTCCGCCATCAAGTGTAAAGCCTCCACAAAAGATTCATATGGTGGTGTCAAGTTGTTCAGAACAAGAGCCACCATGTCATCATCATCCACCTTTTTGTTAATGGTTCCTAACTGGTCTCATATATCTTTCATCCAAAGAAGATGTTCTAACAGGGACTCATCCTTAGACATTTTTGTGGATAATAGCAGATTTTCAATTGCAAAACCTAGCTTTTCTCTAAAATCTAATATTTATTTTACAAATTGGTCCAAAGCACACTTGCCTCGATGGCATTTTGGACCTTAAGAATCATGTCATCTGACACAAATAACTTTAATAACAAGGCCTCCATATGACACTTGTCATAATCTGCAAAATTTGTAGCAAGTCCCGCTTTAGTGCCAAGAAAGATTTTATCAAAATCATGATACTTCGTAATTGTTAAAATTTTATGAATCCAAACATTATAATTATGACCAGTTAATTTATGTGCTTTCGACAAAACCAAAATTTGAAATTTGGCCATTTTATACACAATATTTGACCTTTGACACAAAAAATAATACAATAGAAAAAGTATAGTTTTGATCTGAAAATCAATGCAATAGTAAAAGTACAATTCTGATCCGAAAATCAATGCAAAAAAGATATACACAGTTTATATTATGAATTTATTTATAAACAAAACATCAAAATTACTTACAACACTAATATGTGCATGTACTTGTTGATTCCATGTCAACCTATGCAAATTTTGTTTTGCTCCCTAACCATTCTGCAATCAAACCGTACCAATCTCCAATAAAATTGTGTCGTTCCCTAACATGAAATCATGACCAAATAAATTGAAAATCGCAATTTTCAGATTTGTACAATCGTTTTTCACTATGGTGTGCAGAATCATGTTGGTTTCCTTGTGGTTTGTTGGGTCTCCACTTGTGAACTGTGCGAACTACCCATTGATAGCTATGATACTATCACTCATTGTTTGCAATCTTGTCATTGTCTAAGTGGTTCGATTGCAGAGATCATGATTTGATCTTTCCTTCATCACATCTTTTTCTTTTTCACAGAGAAAATCTTCTCTATCTTCTTTGATGTCTTCTTTCTACAACTGAAAACCTAGTGAAACTCCTGAAAATTGTGTAAAAATCCTGCCCTACTACTTTGTCACAACATCACATGAATCATCACCAAAATTAGCAAGGTTTCTTTTGGTTTTCTGGTCCGGGCTTTCACAAATTTGTATTTGAATGCCTCTTCTTTATGAGACATTCCCTACAGATCTTCCTAGGGATTCCTATTATAACTTAGAATTGCACCCTTGTGAGAGAGTTCTTTATGTTCTCTCACTTCCAGCTATAAGCATGGGGACAACCTCAGGGTATGGGTATCCTGTAGTGAGGTTGAACCTCTAGGCTTTTTTATGAGGCTAGTTCCTCAAGTGCTTCACTTCAGCTCTTAATTCCCACACTAAAATTTACTATTGGCTAAGAAAAAGGGATAGGAGGATAACATTAAAGGAAATCTAAGCTAAGGGAGGCGATGCACCAAAAGAAATGATCCACTTGGTCTGGGAAATGACACTAATTTAGCATAAGATAAATTTACTTATACAACCTCACAAGCAATTCATTTGCATAAGTATTTCGTAAACTAGGCTCACTGAACCATACATGAAGCAAAGAGGGATTTCGAAATCCACACTAAACGTCCATTAATGGTGGAAAGAGCTCCAGTCCAGACCTATAACTAACTGAAAAACACCTAAAAATAGGCAAGAAAGGACAATGAGCTTGGAAGGACACTTCTTCACAACGCCATTATACACAAGCTAACTCAACACGATTTTCAAACAAAGAAATAGGTAAAAAGTAATCTTTATTGCTTCAAAAGGTCTATTGCAAAGCGATTTTAGCAGGGTAACTTTATCGCCAGTCCAGAGATAATTTATTGGCTCCAAGGCCTCTATTTATAACTGAAAAAGGGGGAAGAGAAGATGGGAAGAGGGAAGAAGTCGTTGATCGCTGGGATCTCTGCCGTCGTCCTCCCTTGTGCCACTAAATGTGCCGCTCAGGATCGCTACACAACCTTCTCAAGTCCCTCCCGCCTTTGTGATGTCCCCTCCTAGCTAGAGACATTACTCAAGCTTTGGATTAGCCTATCACTCTGACCCTCGTAGGCTAATGGGATTGAATAGAGGGTCCCCTAAGGATTGTCATCATTTCCAATACGCAAGGAGCTTCAGTTTGGTCTTCGTTTGGCTTCATTTGGATGTCATTTGCTCTACTTACTATTTTTAGTAAGTTACTGGAGTTAGAGATGAGCCCCTGCTATTTTTAGCAAAAGGGGTTGGTCATATGCAGATTCCTTATGCCAGTTTTCAGTTTAGATGGCGTGCAAAAATGATGAGTAATAATGAAGATATTAATATTTATTTGGCCAAAATAAATATTAAGTTTTGAGCTTATATTATTAAGTTATAATATAATTTTATATTATAACTTAAGTCACTTAAATGAAGGGTCAAGTTATCATAGATGGGGCCAAGTGAACAATTAATTATAAAAGAATTATTTGTGCACCAACTATAGAGTTTTAAGTAAAAATTAAAAAGTGAGAATTTATCTTTTATCCCACATTGCCCAGGAAAGTGTTTGAGCTCTCATAAGAAAATGGATAAAAAGGACTTATGGGCTCATTCTCAAGCATGTTAGGTGAATGTTATTTTGTGGAGAATATTTGTCTTAGGCTTGTGGACTTTTTTTAGGGTTTCAGCCTTCAAGAAGACTGTGAGTATCCGTATAGAGGAACGTGAGACTTTTGTATATCAACATTCAGAGGCTATGAAATAGCTGCTGATATTGCTTCAGGATTGGCTTCATTCGAGGAGTCAGATTTGCGCAAATTTGTGGAGATTTCCTTCAATATTGCAGGTTGATTGTACTTATAATTTTTGATGTGAGTTTAATGATCAGTTTACATCCATTAGTGTAGTGGTACAGCTGCTGTAATAAATCTGTAATAAATTTGTTGTGTGCGCCAGCAAAGAGGAAATAAGTTTTTCTTAAATAATCTTGTTACTCTTTATTTTATATCTTCCTCAGTCTATTTCATATGAATAAATGTAAGAGTTTCATGCTGACTGGTTGTAATACATGAAGCTATTTGGTTATAAATTGAATTTAAATAAAATTTCTCGCACTTCTGTTGTGCTTTAGGGCATTATTTGTCTTTAAAATTGCTATATATATATCGAGACATTGAAAAGAAACAAACATAAACGCAACCGGTTCAACTAAACCACAGAGGTTAGCCTGAAGAGCCTGTGAAGGGTTCTTACATTGGTATCAGAGCTACCATTCCTGCCATCCTGAGGTTTGGGATTCATATGCAGCCACAGGAGGTTGGACCTCACAAATACTACACTCGCAGGAGAGCTTTGCTTGACAAGGAACAGGAATTTGACCAGCCGTCGGGCACCATGGGTGACAGGCTAGAAGGTAGCCCACCCAGAGGCAACAGGAATGAGGATCAGGAAACAAGGGAATTTTTCAGAGCAATGGTTACAGGACAACAGCAGATGGCTCAAGCCTTGCAGACACTCACCACCATGATTGAGCGCATGAACCCCCTGGACAGACAGAATCAAGAGCAAGGGGATAATAGGAGTGCAGTGGGATCACCTAGAGCTCATAGGACTCATTCCAAAACAGCAGACAGGCCTACTCGTCCTGTCTTTCATTAGATATGAGCCTGAGGAAGCACCTACAGAAGAAGCAGGAGAGGAGATGTTCGCAGATATACTCATGGCTACGAATGACGAATGGGAATTATTAGCTCCACAAGTGCAAGAGAGGATGACCTTTGAGAGGTTTGTGAACCAGAGGAGAGAACACTACCGAGCAGTCAGGGAAGACAGGAGGCCCAGGAATCAGAACAGTGAACTGAAGCGTCCTACAAGCAAGCTTACTTTGCCTACATTTGATGGTAGTGGCAAGATGACCGCTCAAGCTTGGATCCATAAGCTGGATACATTTCTAGCCTTGAGACCTATGACAGAGATTGATGCCATTAAATATGCCACCTTGCATTTTGATGGAGTTGCACACGATTGGTGGTATCATGGGATGGTCACCCTCCAGCATAATCAAGTGATAGCCTATCAGGGCTTCGTGGATAGACTCGTGGAAAGATTTGATAAGAAAGATCCGAAAGTTTACTTCAGAGACTTAGCACAGCTGAAACAAACAAGAAACTTAGATCATTTCATCAATGAATTTCAGCGGTTGGCAGTTATGGTGTCAAATATCTCGGAGAGAAGGTTGATAGTTTTGTTCATTGAGGGCTTATCTGAGCCACTAAAGGGTTGGATAAAGGCTTTTGATCCTAGTTCACTACAGGAAGCCATGAAAAAGGCAAGGAGTATGGAGCATGTAGTGCCAACTAATAAATTTCAGTCCAAACGTGCCTCCACAAGCAAAGATAGTAAGCCATTCTACAAAAAAACTGAGAGGACTGATCTTAAAAATGAAACAAAAGGAAAAACTTCAGCACCTTTTGACAAGGAAACACTTAATGATTTGAGCAAGAAAAGTTGTGTTTCTAGTGTAAAGGTCCATATGATGCAAATCATGATTGTCCCTTCTGACCCAAGGGTAAAGCAAACCGTATTATGTGGGCATATTATGAAGATTCGAAATCTGAAAGTTCATAGCAGCAATCTGATTCAGAGCAATCAGCAAGGGAAAAAGAAGAAAAGGAACCTGAAAAGTTGTCCAAAATGGAATCACGGGATGGGGAAGTAGAAGGGCAACTTAAGGAGGCTCGTCTCACTAGAATTCAGCAGGAGGGATCATTCCAGATGAGAGTACTTGCGGGACAGCGAGTTATCACTTTGGTTGATATAGGTGCTACTCACAATTTTATTGATGCCAGACTGGTTGAGAAGCATGGGATACAGACAGAGGAGTTTGGAGGCATCAAAGTGAGGATAGCTGATGGCTATGTCCTCAAATGTGATTGTAAGATCACTGGACTTCCCTTGAGAGTCAATAACTATGACTTCAAGGCAGACTTTTATGTTGTGCCAATGGGAGACACGGATGTAGTCCTTGGTATGAGCTGATTGCATGACATTGGTGAGTTTACTCTCAACCTTAAGGAGATGGAGATGAAATCTAAGGTGAATGGAAAAACTCATGTGCTTAAGGCAATCAAAAATAGTGAGTTTAGGATGATTTATTTCAAGCGTATGGAGAGGTGGATTCGTCATGAGCAGGTGGAGTGGGCAGCAAAGTGCATGTTGATGCCATCACAGGGGGCAGCAGAAAACAGAGTACCACATGATATTAGTGAGCTTAGAGTCAAGCACTCTAAGGTTTTCAGTGACACCCCACCAGACAGACCTCCAAACAGGGGTGTTGAGCATATTATAAAATTGGAGGGAGCTAAACCCATCATGATTACACCATATAGACATCCTAAGAGGTTGAAGGATGAGATTGAGAAAACTATAAAAAGAGTTGCTTCTTTAGTGGTGTTAGTGAAGAAGGATGGGACATTGAGAATGTGCATAGATTACAGGGTACTGAACAGGAAGACAATCAAAAATATGTACCCCATTCCCAGGATCGATGAGTTGATAGATGAGCTTCATGGAGCATGCTTCTTTTTGAAAATTGATTTGAGATCAAGGTATCACCAAATCCGAGTGAGAGAGCAGGATATAGAGAAGACTGTCTTCAGCTGTCATTGTGGCCACTTCGAGTTCATAGTTATGCCATTTGGGCTAACTAATGCACCTACCACATTCCAGGCTACGATGAACAGGGTCTTCCATCCTCAGTTGAGGAAATTTGTACTTGTCTTCTTTGATGATATTTTGGTGTGTAGTAGATCTTGGGAGGAGCATTTGGTTCATCTTGACACAGTGTTGGGCATTTTGAGTAGAGAGTCCTTGTATGCAAAGGAATCGAAATGTGATCTAGGAATGACAGAGTTGTATTTGGTTCACATCATCAGTGCAAAGGGCATACGCATGGATCCTGAAAAGATCCGTGCCATCATTGAGTGGCCTACACCAGTGAACCTTACACAATTGAGAGGATTTTTGGGATTGTGTGGGTTCTATAGAAGATTTGTCAGTGGGTATTCCAGGGATGCAGCACCCTTGATGGATTCGATGCGGAAAGGGGCTTTCGTATTGACTCTTGAGGCACAGGAGTGTTTTGAGAAATTCAAGGAATTAATGACTTCTTGTCTAGTGTTAGCTCTACCTGATTTCAGTAAACGATTTGAGTTACATTGTGATGCTTCGGGAGAGGGTGTTGGAGAGATGCTTATGCAGGAGAAGCACCCAATTGCATATGAGAGCAGGAAGCTCGAGGGGCCAGAGAGGAGCTTCAGTATTTATAATAAGGAAATGTTGGCCATAATGCATGCTTTGGCCAAATTTAGGCAATACTTAGTGGGCAGCAAATTTTGTATCAAAACAGACCATAATAGCCTAAAACATTTTTTGGGGCAGCGAGCCCTGAATGACAGGCAGCAAAAGTGGGTAAGCTACAATCCTATGATTTTGATATCACATATTTCAAGGGGACATAGAATGTTGTAGCAGATGCTTTGTCACGTAGACCCCACTTGAGCGTGATGACAAATATTGTTGAAGATTGGAGACACTTGATCCTTGCAGAGTATGCAAAGGATACATGGGCATCAGGATTCATTGATGGAACCATACAGGACAGCGGTTATACCCTTGTGAATGATCTTATCATTTACAAAGGGCGCATTTATTTGGTTCCAGGATCAAAGGTGAGGTGGATGGTATTGAGGGCTCATCATGATTCCCCTATGGCAGGTCATCCTGCTTTCTACAAGACTTATCAGCAAATTAGAGAGCGTTTTTCTTGGAAAGGGCTCAAAATTGAGGTGTTACAGTATGTTAGAGAGTGTCCTCCCTGCCAACAGAGCAAGCAAGAACACTCTTACACAGCGGGTTTGTTACAGCCACTTCCGATTCCTAATAGGAAGTGGGAGTGTTTGTCTATGGATTTCATCACAAGACTACCCAGAACTCAGGGCAGAGATTGTATATATGTTGTTGATCAGCTTACGAAGTTTGCTCACTTCTTTCCAATCGCAGCTACATACATTGCTACACAGGTGGCATTGTTCCATGAGGTATTCAGATTGCACGGCTTACCTCAGAGCATAGTCAGTGATAGAGATAGCAGGTTCATGAGTCACTTCTGGCAGGAGTTGTTCAGATTGTGCAGGACAGAGCTCTCTCCGAGTACTAGCTATCACCCACAGACAGATGGGCAGACAGAGATAGTAAACAAATGGGTGGAAGGATACTTGAGGAACTACATAGCAGGGCAACAGAAGGCATGGGTCAAGAGGATTTACCTATGTGAGTATCGCTACAATTCCACTTACCACATGTCTATTCAGATGTCACCTTTCATGGCGTTATATGGGTATGAGGCACCCAATTTCATGGATTTGCTATTGAGCGATAGTAGAGTACCTAACGCAAGAGATTTGCTGCAGGAGAGCCAAGACATTGCAAAGGCTCTTAGGGAGAATATTGCTAAGGCACAGAATCAACAGAAACAGTATGCAGATCAGAAGAGCATTGAGCGGTCATTTGAGGTGGGGGATATGGTGTACTTGATGTTGCAACCTTACCACCAGTCCACTCTTAAAAAGAGTGGTGCTGAGAACTGAAGCCACGGTATTATGGACCCTTCAGGGTGACCAGACGAGTTGGAGAGGTGGCCTATGAGTTGGATTTGCCGACAGAAAGTGAAGTACACAATGTTTTTCACGTGTCACGTCTCAAGAAGGCGTTAGGACATCACATCATACCTTCTACAGTGCTTCCACCCTTGGATGATGAGGGAAAACTGGTATTGGTTCCAGAGGCTATCATTGAATTCAGGGAAAGGAACTTGAGGCGACACACTATCAAGGAGTATCTAGTGAAGTGGAAGGACCTACCGGTGGAGGATGCTACATGGAAAAGTGAAGACATTTTGCAGCATCCTGAGTTGAAGTTGCTTGTGGACAAGCAATTTCAGGGAGGGCAGACTGTGATGTCCCCTCCTAGCTAGAGACATTACTCAAGCCTTGGATTAGCATATCATTCTGACCCTCGTAGGCTAATGGGATTGAATAGAGGGTCTCGTGAGGATTGGCATCATTTTCAGTGCGTAGAGAGCTTCAGTTTGGTCTTCGTTTGGCTTCATTCGGATGTCATTTGCTCTACTTACTATTTTTAGTAAGTTACTGGAGTTAGAGATGGGCCCCTGCTATTTTTTTAGCAAAAGGGGTTGGTCATATGCAGATTCCTTGTGCCAATTTCCAGTTCAGACGACGCGCAGAAATGATGAGTAATAATGGAGATATTAATATTTATTTGGCCAAAATAAATATTAAGTTTTGAGCTTATATTATTAAGGTATAACATAATTCTATACTATAACTTAAGTCACTTAAATGAAGGGTCAAGTTATCATAGATGGGGCCAAGTGAACAATTAATTATAAAAGAATTATTTGTGCACCAACTATAGAGTTTTAAATAAAAATTAAAAAGTGGGAATATATCTTTTATCCCACATTGGCCAGAAAAGTGTTTGAGCTCTCATAAGAAAAAGATAAAAGAGACTTATGGGCTCATTCTCAAGCATGTTAGGTGAATGTTATTTTGTGGAGAATATTTATCTTAGACTTGTGAACTTTTCTGAGTGTTTCAGCCTTCAGGAAGACTGTGAGTATCCGTACAAAAGAACGTGAGACTTCTGTATATTAGCATTCAGAGGCTATGAAATACCAGCTGATATTGCTTCAAAATTGACTTCATTCGGGAGTCAGAGTTGCACAGATTTGTGGAGATTTCCTTCAATATTGCAGGTTGATTGTACTTCTAATTTTTGGTGTGAGTTTAATGATCAGTTTACATCCATTAGTGTAGTGGTACAGCTGCTGTAATAAATATGTTGTGTGCGGCCAGCAAAGAGGAAATAAGTTTTTCTTAACTAATCCTGGTACTCTTTATCTTATATCTTCCTCAGTCTATTTCATATGAATAAATATAAGAGTTTCATGTTGATTGGTTGTAATCCATGAAGCTATTTGGTTATAAATTGAATTTAAATAAATTTTCCGCAGTTTTGTTGTGCTTTAGGGCATTATTTGTCTTTAAAATTGCTATATATATATATCGAGACATTGCAAAGAAACAAACATAAACACAACCGGTTCAACTAAACCACAGAGGTTAACCTGAAGAGCCCGTGAAGGGTTCTTACAGCCTTCAAGTCTCTCTTTGGCATATTTGAGGAGCCATGCTTTGAGCAGCTGAGATGTCTCTTCTTTGCGCAGCTAAATTGATCTTTGCATTTAAACAACGGCATGACGATCCTCCCCTTCATGTGTCTTGCTGAAAAGGACGCGGGTCTCCTTGCTTGAGAACTCAAGCCAACCCATGTCTTTAAGCTTGACGGTCATTTGTCGGGAGCGAACCATATTGAAGGACGAGAGCCTTCGTAAATTCCAACTACTAGCCACTTGGACTCCCCTTTACATTGATTGGCCCTTTCTACTCCAGCTTACGCCACGTGGCAGCGTTTCATTCGTTGCATCATGACTCTTGTGTTGTTGGACCAGGCTTAAGTCAAGCACTTGAAGAATCCCAATTTACTCTATGTAGAGTAATTCGGGTTCTTTGATCTCTCCAGCTTTGGACTTTCCCAGATCCTTTACTTATAAAGATTTTTAAGTAAAGTACTTGGAGAAACCCGATTTACTCTATGAAGAGTAATTTGGATTTTCCAAGCTTACTTCGGACTTGTCCATCTTGAAGTCTTCGGGCTTCTGTAGGCTCCTATTTGTCTCGGGCAAATCTCCCGAAGGAATTCCTTGGGACAATTTGTCCGAAGGAATTCCTTTGGACTTTTTGTCCGAAGCTTCCTTCTTGCTCTCTTCCTTCGGAAATTGCCTTTCGGATTTTTCAAAATGGACTTTCTCGAAGGGTGAGAGACCCTTCGAGCTACCTATATGTCCATTTGAACTTCCGCAAACAATCCTCCCAAAGGGAAAGATACCCTTTGGGAATTTTGAAATGGTCCTTTCAAAGGGTAACACACCCTTCGAGAAACTTGCAACTGTCCACTTGGAGAAGGAAATGCCCTTCGGATTTGTGAAAGTGACCTTCGGAAAAGTTCACTGGTCCTTCAGAAAAGTGAAAAGGACCTTTGGGTTTTTTGGCAGGACCATCTTCTTTCAGAAATGACCCTTGGCTTTTGGAGAAGATTTGTCCCTTGAAGAACCTAAGAAGCCCTATTTTTCGAGACTAAATCGGATTTGTCAAGCCCCTTTACTTATTTCAAGCTTCTGACTACTCACAACTTAGGAAGTAATTGAGTAGTGCTCCTTGGAGAACCCAAAATACACTGTCCATGAGTAATTTAGGTTTGTCCACCCGAATAACTTCTACTTATAAAACATTTAGAAGTCAAGCATCGCTGAAAACTCGATTTGCACTGTGCCCTTAGAAACCCGAAGTCTTGAAATTTCGAAAGCCCGAAGACTTCTTTGGAGAACCTGAGTTTGTCTGAACTTGCCACTTTTGCTTGAATGTCCACCTTCTCACACTTGGGCAAAATTTTGGTATGTGGGCCAAAAATGGCCAACAATTCCTCGAACCTCAAACCTCTTCTTCTTAGCTACTGTTTGTACCCTCTTAGGGCTTCCTCGAACTTTGCAATGTTTTATTCACACCCTTCTCCTAGGAATTCCTCGAACAGTGAGTCCGATACCATTGTTAGCAAATATGAATACTGAAAGACTGAAGAGAAAACTAGAAGGCACACATTGAAGTGCATGTGCATCCTTTTTTTATTGTGCAAAAGGAAGTTACAGCAGTTAGGAAGGTTGATAACCAACCAACTAACCATTAGTTGATGACTAACATACAGCGAATTAATAACTTTAACACTCACCATCCTCCAAACAAAACTCCAGCATGCCTCTAGTACTATGTAAGAAATTTGAATGGGACAAGAATCGAACCAAGGACCTTTTCTTAGGCGACTACTCTACCACTAAATATCTTGCCCCAGTTGATAACAAGACTTTCAGGTTCTATTTAGAAGTGTGGATTGCCACTTGCAATAGGATGGCTCCTTCCTTACCATATTAAGATTATGTTATCAACTGTTGACGCATCACTAAGATCAATGATTAAAAAAAATTGTAATATTTTTTGTTATGTGGTTGTGTCTACTTCGCTTTATCTAGTATCAATAGTTTAAGGAGGATCTTGTAACTCACTACTCACCAGTAATTTAATATCATCCAATCCTAGCATATCATGCATTGCTCTAATGCTCATACTTTCCAACTTGCGATAAAACTCTTCTATATGTACATTGTGATAGTGGAATCCAAACACATGCAGTTTATTAATTGTCGAGATGCTCTTGAAAGTTAATATTTTATGGTATAATACACATTCCATGATTTTTTCTTTAAATGCATTTTTAACACACGTTTTCATAAATATATATTATTGAATCAAAGGGTGGCTCATTCTCTCATTAAAGTTTTTTTTCTTAAACATGGGTTTGTTATATATTGTTGTAAGGCTTTTGCAATGCAGGATGCAATGGTGTATGTTTCATCTAATATTGTTAAGGCTATGTTAAGATTAATGTTTTTTTTTTCAAATTATAATGTTAAAATAGTTTGAAATGTTCTCTCTTAAACAAGGCATTGCAGGCCACCATGTATGTATTGTCCCCTTTAGGTATAGTTTGTTAAACAAGAATTTATTCAACCACTCCAACAAGAAAATATGATTTTTCAGATTTTTCCTCAAACCCTGACAAGCTGAAATAACAAATACTGCTGTAGATTACCTTGAAATTAGCTCCAAAATATTATTTCAAATCTCCAAAAAATAGCAGAAAATATATCAAATTATTTGCCAAATAACCAGCCAAAAACCTGATTTTTTGGTGAAGTGTAGAACTGGAAATTTTATGATAAATTTCAGAATATTAGTGTGGCTGATCCACACTATCAAATTGCCTCCAAATGACCCAAAAGTGGGTCTCCAACCTTCACAGTCTGGTCGCTGCCCTTGTGGGTGTATGCAGCCCTCCAAAATGTGATTCGTTGCCCTAGGACAGCCCTTCCATGCATTCACCCAGCTCCTCCAATGGTTCGCCCACCTGCAAAGTAACACTTGGTGTTGAAAACACCTTTTTGTTGCCAATTCTGCTCAATACAACTTCATGGTGAAGTTGCCCTAGGTCTGAATTCAAGGGTTTTCATCCTTGATTCAGCTTCCTTGAAAGGTTTCCGTCCTCTAAGTGCAAGCCCAACTTTTCATGCTTAGACTCCAAGAAAATAGTTATCCAAAAAAGTCATGAACCTCTCTAAATGATCCTTCTTTTGCCTTACATAGTCTTCCCAATTGAAACGCCCAAAATTGGGAAGGCAGAGTAACTTTAGAATATTAAAAGACCCTTCCCTTATGATTTTTTTAAAAGTCACTTAAACAATCAAGACCCTTTAAGGTTCCCTTTTAAGTGAACTAAAAAACATAAATTGTCTTTTTAGGAAAAGTGCAAATAAGACTTGTTGACACAGTGGATTGCACCCTTGACAGGAGACTGAGCTCTTGCCTTCCACGCACAACAATGGAAACTCCCCTCTTGCCTGTGGGTCTGGCAAAACTGGGGGGAGAGTCTCTAGATAAGGGCTAGCTCCCTTTGATGTATCTCTGAGGTCCTGGATTTCCTATTGCTAACAATGGGGGGGGGGGGGGGGGCGGTGAAAAGGGAGAAGGATTACTGAAAAATAGAACCTAACCTAAAAGGGTGATACACCAAAAAAGTTTGATCTACTTAGCTCAATCATATGCTTTTCACCAAGAAGCTGGCATACACTTCATTTGATATGGGAAACTCTTCTATATCAGTGAGTCAGGGGTCTGTGGAGATACATGGGGGAAGAACTACCAGAGGCGTTCTAAGACACTCTATGGCAGCCTATTCACATGCACCTATATTCCTGCCGGAGACACTTCTGGTAGACCTGTAGAAGAAGAAACTTCACAATGCACTAGACATGCTGGAATCGTTCTGTGAAAGCATAAAAGAAAATGACTTAACACAAAACGAAAACATAGACATACAGGTGAGTGCAAGTTCAAATGGAGGTAAAAAATTGCTAAGTCTTGATTCAAGGTAAAATCCGGCAGAGCTCCGCCTTACAAACCAAGAGATTTTTTAAGCAGAGTTTCGCCTTACAGGCTAAGAGATCCGTTCCTTCTCAAAATGAGAAGTTTACAATATATATAGAGAGAGGAAAAGAGTTTTTTGCTTTCTGGAAAAGACTTTGGCGCCTTTTTACAAGTTGGCCCATGTGCGTTGAGAGCATCGGGAAGAGGAAGCCGTTTTTGCTGATATCATCCTTCTAGAAGAGGCCTGCTAAAACCATGCTGTGTAATCGCCGGTCTTGACTTTGGTGTTCAAACATTAATGTGAAAACATGGACCACGCCTCTTTTTCTACAAACAAGACTGCTCCTTCAAGATATTCACACGGTTTGTCTGCTCATCAATGTAAAGTGAAGAAAACAGGTCGCGTCGTTCACTGTTTTCACCCCTTGATGACCACTTGGCAAGCACCATGTCAACCGTTGGAGTAACTCCTTGAGTCGATGCCTTTGCCACTTGGATTGTTTTGTCTGTTTCTGCACTTTGTCTCTTCCTGGCTTTGTCCTTTTCTGGCTCCTGCAGCCCTCGGGGGCTATCTTCCCAGCGTTGTTGGCTCCTTGGGCTCTTCTTTTGGCGGGTCGCTGAGTTCATTCGCAGCCTGTCCTTAAGATTTTTTCAATATCAACGGCTATTTCACCATCTTAAATTTGACGTCTGTGCACCCGTCACTGGGCATTTGAACCTCTAACGGCTAGTTCGCCCTGCTCGATTTTGACGTCTTCGGGCCCGTCACCCTCCTTGGCAATTCCTTCGGCCTTTTTCCTTTGCTTTGGCTTTTTGTTTCCCTTCCTTCGGGCTTTTTGCTCTGGTCAGGCTTTGTTGTTTTGGCGGCCGAATTTCTTCGGACTTTTGTCCGAAGGATATCTTTCCTTCTGTTTGCCTTTGTTCGGGTTTTCCTTTTTGGCCATTTTTCCCGCGGACAAAATGTCCGCAAGAATTGTCTCAATCACTTCCTTTCCTTCGGAATTCTTCTTTGGGTTTTTTCCTGCAGCTCTTTCTCCGAATTTCTTCGGACTTTTTGTCCGAAGGAATTCCTTCGGACAAAAGTCCAAAAGAAATCATTTCCCGCCTTTGCCTTAGTCTTTTTATTTCGCAGGATTTTCTTCCAAAGGATTGTCTTTGCCTTGTGAATTTCTGAAATCATTTCCCGCCTTTGCCTTAGTCTTTTTATTTCGCGGGATTTTCTTCCGAAGGATTGTCTTTGCCTTATGAATTTCTTCGGACAAAATGTCCGAAGAAATTCTCTTGTTCACTTTTCCGAAGGAATTCCAACTTTTTCGGCCTTCTCTTTGATCCCTTTGCAAGTGTTCCCTGCCCTCCAGAAGGGCACTTGGGTCTGGAACTGTCCTCCGCAAGGGCACTGGAATGGTCTCTTTTATGCTTGACTGCCCTCCACAAGGGCACTTGCCCTTCGGGAGACTCTCTTGGACATTCTGATTGAACCGTTGATTGAACCGTTCGATTGAACCCTTCTGATTGAACCAAACGTTGAACCAAACCGACTGAACCAATCACTTGAACTGATTGATTGAACCAAGGTATTGAACCGAGCCGATGAACCAACTGAGTGAACCAATTGAACTGAACCAAGCCGATTGAACCAACCGATTGAATGGTTCAATGGTTCATCGGTTCAATGGTTCGAAGAAGCTTTATAGAAGCCCTTTCATTCTTTGAACTGGTTCATCTTCTGCCGAAAGACTTGTGCAACCAAAGTTCAATTGGCTCAGAACAGCAAGGGAAGAAGGGGACCGATTTTGGCCTGCTGGACCAAAAATGGTCAACAAGACTCTTGTGTTCCCCTTCTCTCTTTCGCCCCTTAGCTTATTGGGAAACAATTTTTAAGCTAAGGGTCTTCATGTCTCCACTTGAAAAGGGGGACATGACAATGTAATAGTGACCGTATGAACTAATACAATGGATCTTCCTTTCTGATTCACACAACAAAGTGATTTTGCAACAACAGTTCTAGTCTTCTAGAGATAGAGTTGTCCTGTATTAAAAATAAGAACATGGGACATCAAAGCTTTGTCTTGTTTTGGGTCCATTTCATTGCAAATAAAGGCAATTTGAAAATAAACCACTTTATTTTTTATGCAAGAGCATCCTAGTTGAATTGGTAATCTTGCATAAACCAAAAAAAGAGTAGGTCATTTTTTAAATAAAGTCCAGCTTCACTTAAGCATGGATTGTACGGCATGGCAGTTCTTAAAGTTCTTCAAGACTGTGGGGAAGCCAACTTGTGCAAAAGAAGCACGACTTAGAGTTTGTGCAAGATTTGGATGCTGTTGATTATAGGATTTTGGCTAAGACAGGAGCACACGTTGGTAATAATGCGAGGGAAGACTTGCGTGGAAGGATGCAAGAGCAAAGACATACGCAGTCATACACAAGGGATTCCAAAACTTGCTAAGAGTGCATTAAGGCACTAGTCTGCAAAAGTGATGGCGTGCAATAAGTAGAACTGGTTGGATGCATAGGTAAGTGGATGAGACCTAACACATTGGAATTTGAAGGAAGGATTCTCTTCTTTGGTGCACAGAGGTTATGGTGCACCTGCAGATCCAGTGAGTTTCTTTGACTATTGAATCTGAACATCTTGGAGATGGATGCATGGGACACATGTTGAACATCCGGACTTGAGTAGAAAGCACACAACCTTTTGGGACACGTGGAGACAAATCGAGATGTTTGCATGATCCCAAGACAAGGCATCCCTCACTTGGAGAGTCTATATAACAGCGTGCTGGGAAGGGCATAGGAGGAGAAGATTAATCCTTATAAAAAAGGATATCCACCTGAAAAGAAGAGGCATAGGAGTAGGAAGAATCTTAGAGAGACAAATTAAGTAACTGAGGCATTGTAAAGAGCTGAGATCTCCATTGTAGGAGGATAGAAGCATCAAGCCATAGGCTGCGCTCAGTAAGTCTGCAACCAATCATTTATAAATTATAAATGAAAAGATAATGTTAAGCTTCCATGGTGCGTGCATATATCATAGGTTTATATAACCGCTGCACATA
Organism: Torreya grandis; assembly: GCA_037957365.1. Classification (NCBI taxonomy): domain Eukaryota; kingdom Viridiplantae; phylum Streptophyta; class Pinopsida; order Cupressales; family Taxaceae; genus Torreya; species Torreya grandis. The sequence goes on along the minus strand of JARHVA010001123.1, from coordinate 744,367 downwards.
GTGACTATGAAAGCCTGCATGGTCTAAGATATCCCTTCATTGGGACCACTGGCCACGACTGCACCCATTTTTCTTCTTTGTTTCAGTTTTATTAAAATCCTGATGGGTGTTACCAAACTTCATCTAAACAGTTCACATTATCTTCAATGACTGTCCACATTTTCTATGAGAATTGGCACAGAATCATGAAATCTATAGCCTTCTGTCAGAACTTGGAGCAAGATCTCATGGAAGGGACTTACATTTTTCTCAGTTGCACTTGCCAAAATGAGAAAACAGTGTCAAGGAGAAATGCTTCTGTGGTATCATGGGATCCACTTTTGCCTTTGCTAAATGATAGAGGAGATATGGAAAGAACATCTTGGGGCAGGATAACAAAACTTGAAAGTGAAGCAATGGATGAAGTCCATATGTCAGTGTCAATTTTCAACTAAACACACTCAAGTTATGCAAGCAGAAGCCATCGTTCTTATGCTGCTACTGACTGGAAAAGAATGCTGCTAAGCAGTAGAGAGAGATGTTTTTGTAGGACGTTTAATTAATTCTTTTCGACCCATCATTTCTCTTCCATGGTGCAATTTTGCTAGTTAAATTTGCTACAGTGGAACACATTAACTTTGTAATGTGGGAAGTAAAGATGAAAAGGGAAATCAAGATGTTCATTTAGATAGAATTGTGAGAAGTCTCCCATGTTGAGTCACCACAGTATCAGGTAGGCAGTTTTTATCATCTGAAACTATCCAATCTATTGGTCTTCAGTCTTCTGGTAATATGTACTTTGCGATACATGCAAACATCATTCTTATGTTAATTGTGTCGATTGTCTCAAAGATTTAGTGAACTTAAGCTTGCCATGGTTGGCTGTAAGAGTTTGCTAAAATACAGAATTTGGTGAACTTCTACAGTATAAAAGGAAGATATCACAGATGTATCAAATATTACTGCATTATTTGGCCTTTAAGGGCTGTGTGGAATGCTGTAAATGAAAATCATACCAACAAGAATACGTGCATATCTGTGCTTATTCTAGATTGCATGCAAAGATTATTGTACCTGCTGTAAAGGGAGGCCATGATCTCCAGGAAGAGTACGAACAGACATGTCAAGAGAAGAACTCACTGCAGATTCAAAGCTTAAAACATGAGCTAATACTGGTGTTTCGTCTAAAGTGTCATCTTTAAATTTCACCAAGAGATTCCGATTAACTCCATAATATGACTTGATCTGCAAAGGTCGACAGCAGAGAACCAATCCATAAATAATTGTTCATGGATACTTTTCCTGATATCATTACCTAGGTTGGTTTAGCAAACATATTAATTTTAACAATATTTATTCAAATTGTTGGAGATATGAGCATTTTATATATTATGTAGAATAATTAAATTCAAAGAACATTTTGAAAGGCATTTTCGTTAATAAAGTAAAAAAAAAACAATAGTATTAAGAGAGAAATTTCACTACAAAATCAAGACGAGGCCTTGTAGCAGAGCCAAGCAAAAGAACCTAAGATAAGAGCTAATTATACAATCCATAACCTACAGAGGAGGCTGAGTCCTTTATGTTCAATAACTAAACAAACAGAAATGCATAGAGATACATGCTGGAAAGACAACACAATGATCTATAAACTTTTAAGTTCAGACTTGTTAGACTACACAGAATCACGACTTGCTGTTCTATTTTGAATCTACTTCAAAATGACGGTTCAATTTATACCAATGACTTAGAATTTAGTTCAATGTGTTGTTGGAAGAGTATATACAATATACATAACTTTAAGAACTGAAACATGGAAACATTAAGGTAAGAACACAAAATAGAACTCAGAACATGGAGATATTTTTGGTCTAAAAAACCACACAAGGTATAGGGAAAAACCAGTGGCAGAGGCAATTGCTCTGCTTCCTATCTTCTTATGGCCATAGACAGATTACAATGAGGTAACAGAACAAATAAAACACTTAGCTATCTTGCTCATTCAATTCTCTCGTTGTTCCTTCCTCTAATTCTTCCTAAAAACAACTAGAACACTCCCTCTGTTCACCGATGTCTTCTCTTGATGTGTGCCATCTTCTTATATTGCTTGGAAATGTCCTTTCATGCACTAAAGGATCCCCAATCAACCTGGAATGTGAAGAGAAACTTGTTATATTTGTACCATACTTGTACGGCCACTACAGGCAAAACCGCTGGATGATGCAGACCTACGGTTATGTAACCGTCCCAACAGTTTCCTAACCACCACCCTACAGGAAGCGACGGTTACATAACTGCCACCTGCATGAAGCGGCGGTTTCATCACCAAGTCTAGACCTCCTTCCTTGAACGCTCTGTTGATGCTTGAAACTGGGACTTGATCTTGTTGTTTGATGGATTGGATTGTTTTGTGGATCCATATGGATCACACAGTATGAAGATACTACCAAAAAAATGAGAAGCCAAAGGCATTTATTGAGGGCAAACGAGTGACAAGAAACAAGTTGGAATGTCTTGGCTCCCAAGGGAAACGCTCTGGATTTTTCACCTTCATCTCTTCTTGAACCACTCATGTCAACGGAGAAGGTGCTGGAGGAATCCCAACAGACCCATTTAACATGCTTGGATTGGCTTGGGGTAGATGTATGGCGAGACGGAGTCTTTTGCAGCGGATGCATGTCTGCTGCCTCAGCAGAATCAATGGCCACGTTTCGTTTTATCATTCCCCTGACTTCCTACGTAAGTTTCCTGCTGGATTGTTAGTGCTCCTTGAGGGTGCTGATCAGCTCATGCAAGGCATCCATGGGAAAGCTAATCTGATTTTTTTTTGCCTCCCTTGGGAAGAGAACAAGCAGTTTCTCATAGGAGAAGGTGCAAGCCTTATTATGCAGGTCGTTCTGCACCAATGTGTCTTGATGTTCCCCAGAGGAATTGGGACAGGGTTCACAAAGATGAGCAAACAGTTTCTGAATTCGGACAAGATGCCAACATTATCAGCAGGTGCCTTGCCCTTGTCTAGGTCAAGTGGAGCCTGAGTGAAGGAACGGTTGGTCCCTTCAATTGAAACAGGAAGAGAGGGGACATATATGTTAAGAGACATGTAGAAACTACACTTTGCAGTAGAAATTACAGTTCAACCAATACTGTGAGTAGTTTGGTTTTTCCCCACTCTATATTACAGAAATTAAATACGTCTCTAATCTAATAGGAGAGCAAAATGCTGCCCATGACAAATCCTGTAATGTTAAGCAGGAGAAAACTCAAATGAAGTTGCTGACAGGCGGAAATTTCATATTTCACCCATATTGTCAGCCATGATTTCAGAAAACATGTTCTTATCTATTCTGCCATTTGAACATGCACCTTTACCATCATTAAGAATTATATGATCAAATATAATACTTGATATGATGAACTCATCAAAAAGTCTCCCAAGATAAGGTAGACAGACATTGGTGCAAATGGAAATAGTTCTGAAACTCTCTCCATGCTATTCACCCTGTACAACATGTTTATATCTTTTTGGTTTATTAAGTCACCCTTGTATACATCTACACCATGCATATTTAAGGTCTAGTTTCTGCTGTAATTGGAGGATGTATGACCCCCGCCTCTCCATATCCTCCATATTACAGTTCAGCTGTAGCAGCTGAACCCATGCAGACTTCTTTGAGTATGCTCCTGCAGATTTTGCAGAAGCATGAATGCTCCACAGTCATTCAGCCCCTCACCTCTTCCAGGATATTTAATGGCTGTTTGTTACAAACAGGTTGACATATTTTTCTAACTTAGAAATACCATTGGAGGAAATTGAATTCTGAACCTGTAGACTTAAAAAACGAGCACTGATGCCGATTCATGGGTATTTTTTTACTCAAATATACACACTTTTTAAGGAATGGATTTCTGCAAACTGGAATCTGCATACTCCAGTAGATGCCGTGATAATGCAGTAGGGATAATTTATTTGTGGTATTTTCTTCCAAGGTTGAAAATGATAAGTTTTCTGCATGATACTCTGGACCCTACTTTTAGTTTTGAGTACTACAGACTCACAGAGGACCTTCCTAGATTTTTGTTCTTTGTAGATGTCTTTTCTCTTTTCCCATAGAGTTGTGGGGCAAAGGCTTCTCTCTGGGATATTAGAAATACAATTTGCAAAAATGGTGATGCCATAGTGTTGACCAATTTTTGGTCCTGCAGACCAAAATTGGCCACCCCCTCCTTTTTTTCTTTACAAAGAGTCTTTCACATCCATTATTTGGCTAGGTCATCCCTCAACTGCCTTGTGCAAAATACCCCCTGTCACACCTGTTCCATGAAAAAGACAAGTGTCTTGACATTTTGCTTAGTCTAGTGCAAATCAGGGTTGTGCAGGTACATTACTTGTCTACTTTTATAAGTAGAAGCGATTGAAGAACCTGAAATGGTCTAAGCAATTCGCAAAAGGGCAACAAATTTCATTCGGAGGGCTTTTTGACGGCTTGAAGGACGTTTGCAAAACACTCCGAAGGGCAGGTGCCCTTGCGGAGGGCAGGGAACACATTTGAGAGAGGTCAAAGAAAAGGGGCAGGGTTCTCCTTCGGAAGAAAGAACAAGGCTAAAGGCAAAGGGATTCCTTCGGATTTTCTGTCCGAAGGAAATCCAAGGTAGAATCAAAGGGTGAATTCCTTCGGACAAAATGCCCGAAGGAATTCCTTCGGACATTTTGTCCGAAGTAAATCACAAAGAAGAAAGAACAAGGCAAAATTCCTTCGGATAAAAAGCCCGAAGGAATTCCATTGGACCTTTGTCCGAAGGAAATTCAAAGGGAAAGACCAAAAGAAAAAAGCCGAGACCTTGAAGGAGAGATTTCCTTCGGACAAAATCTCCAAAGAAATTCCTTTGGGCATTTTGTCCAAAGGAATTGATATGACCAAGGGAGCCCGAAGGAGGCCGAAGGGCAAGTGCCCTTGCGGGGGACTCCCAACGACCCAAAAGGGGACGGGCCCGAGAACGTCAATTTCAGCATGGCAAACTAGCCGTTGGAGGTTCAAATGTTCGGTGATGGGCGCGTGAACGTCAAATTCAAGGCGGTGAAATCGCTGTTGGTTTTCAAATAGGTGACAAGCCCGCAGATGTCAACTTTAACAGGATGCATGAGCTGTTGAGAAAGGAGCCCAAGGAGCCAGCAAAAGACCAAAGAATAGCCCGAGAGAGCTCAAATTGCCGGAAAGCGACAAAAATAGCAAGGAAAAGGGGAACAAAATAGAGAATCCAGAACACGGCCACGCACACATATGACAACATTTGGAATGTTCTAAAAGACGCACCCAGCCAAGCACAGACACGAATTAAGCAGTCCAGGTAGCAAAAGAAAGTGTCAGCAGGAGAAGTTATTGTTGCGGGTGAAACAGTCTCTACCAAGTGGTTATCAAAGAGCTCAAGCATTCAATGGCGCGGCCTGTTTTTCTTCGTTTGAGCATGGATGAGCGGACAGTCGCATAAATTTCATAAAGAGGAGTGGCCTTGCCATTCAAAGGATCAAGCAACCCATGCTTTTGAAGAGACATTTAATTTGATTTAAAAGCCAAAGTCAAGGCTTGTGACTGCCCCAACATGGTTCCTTCACCGGACTTCCTCTTTCCAATGTATTCAACGCAGCATGGGCCACTTGTTCAAAGAGGCGCCATAGTCTTCTTTTTCATACGATATATTGTAACCTCTCAAGTTGAGAAGGGGATCTCTCATTTTGTAAGGCAAAGCCCTGCCAAAATTTCACCTTTGATCAATAAGAATGTTTTTTACCTTTATCTGACTGGGTATGCTTTTGAGTGTGTCTGTATATCAATTTTGTGTTCAGTCATTTTAGCTTGATGCTTCCACAAATTGACACCACCACACCTAGTGTAGCCAAAGCCATTTCTGCAGGTTAATTGGAAGTGCTTCACCTAGAGCGCAGAGACAAAAGAGTAGCTATTAGACAGTGTGTCTTCTACAGCACCTGTGGTAAGTTCCTTTTCCTGTGTCTTCATTAAGCCTCCCTTTTAAAGCTCCCTACAGTCTGATCTTTTGCCAGATAAAGTGTGTGTTCGCCCCCTTTCTAGTTTGAAGTGTGAATAGCTAAGTAGATCAACATCATTTGGTGCATCACCACTTAGAGTAGTTTTTTGTTCTGATTATTCCTTCTCCCTTTTCACCCCCCCATTGTTAGTAGTAGTAGTAAAAAACCTTTAGAGATGCATCAAGGGAGCTAGCCCTTATCTAGAGATTCTTCCCTCAGTTTTGCCAGACCCATAGCAAGAGGGGAGTCTCCATTGTGCCGGTGGAAGAGAGAAGCCCAACGTTCTTTCACGGGTACAATCCACTGCATCAACAGTTTTTGGCACGCCTAGTGGGACTCTTTTTAATACTCAAAAAAATTCCAGGATTGGTGTTGGTCCTGTTACAGCAAGAATGAACCACTAATCAACATCTGGCAACTCCATTTTCAAGAATATCAGTCTCTGGTCAGAGATCAGTCTGACATCCCATACCTAAGGTTACCACAAGATCTTCTGCCAAGAGTGTCCCTTTTGAATTCATTGAACTACCATTAAACTCAGTAAGGCGACTGCAATTTGCAAGGACCCATCCCTATACAGCAAGTCATTTTCCCAGACCTGCTATAAAATATACTTACGCAAGAAGATCCCGACAGAACCCGACTGTCACCATGGCTTTACCTTTCATAGCCTTTCATGGTCAAAGCCCGTTAAATCTTCTGCATTATGACCCAATCCCAGGGACGGATCTTAAGAGTGTTCCTCCTTTTAATGGGAAGGGGCCTATTACTGCCATTGAACACATCAAAAATATTGCCAACCTCTGTAATATTCACGTTACTGAAGAGAACATTGCTATCAGGTTGCTGGCATTGTCTTTTAAGGGTAAGGTTCTAGACTGGTATGGGACTTTGCTTATGAATTCAGTCGGCACATGGAACGAATTAGGCATTCTCTTAACGAATAGATTTAGGGAGAAGAGTGATCAACTCTCTTGCTGAGTAACTAACCACCATAAAGAAAGCTCCACACGAATTCATGCAGGATTTCAATACCCAATTTCAAAAGACATGGGACAGAATCCCCATTTTGGTAAGTCCGACCCCAAGCTATGCCTTCCTCTATTATTTAAAAGCTTTGAACAGTGACATTGCTGTCATGATACAGTCCATGGGAGGACAAGTATTGCCACCTGCCTATGAAATAGCCATAGCAACTGAAAATTGCCTGGTGCAAGTGGGAAAGATAGCCCCTAGACCTCATATGTTGTTCTTCCCTGAATTGCCACCTTTAGTCCAGACTGCTGCACCCACCTTAGCTCTTCTGCCTAACATAGAAAAGCCGACTACTACTTCGCCCACTGACCTTCATGAAGTTAAGAGCTTGCTGCAAAGCGTGACCAACGAATTAGTTGCTCTCAAAAAGCAACAAGCTCAAAACTATCGGCCAAATCAGGGATATCAACAGTTCGGACAAGCAGATAGATCCCCTTTTCAGAATTATAATCAAGGGGCAAGGTCAGTTTGCACAAGCTAGACTTTATCAAGGGTATAATCCAGACACTCCATTGTCCAAGGCTCTTGTGCCCGTTCAAAATAATTTGGTACAGGAACAGCGAAATTGCTCACCCCTGGGATATGGTCAAGATCAGGCTGCTTATATAAATGAGACACCGAGTCAATATATGAATGCACAAGACAATCAAGCAGCCACCCAATTCCCAAGCTTTGAGGCGTCAGTACAACTTGGCATGGACAGCAGACAGACTTAGTCTGATTCTACTCTCATGAATCACCTGGAAGGTGAATTATGTGCAGTCAACTACGTGGGCAGTATGAACAACCAAGGTGATTATGTTGCAGCCAACACAAGGTCTAAAAGGAGAGCTATGAAGGAAGCTTAGGTAGCTGCCCAAACGTTCGCAGCACCTTCGTCATCACATGAGAACCAAAAATTTCAAAATTATAGGCCGCCGATTGTACCCTCAGCTCCTCGGCCTGCGCCCCAGGCTGCAAGCGCCCTCAGATCAACGTGGTGGACCAGATGAGGAAGCTGCACATGAATATCTCTTTGTGGGATTCATTGGCAATACCGGGACAGAAGGACATTCTCCAAAAAGAATTGCATAAACTAAATGAACAAGCTATCCCAGCAAAAGCCGATAATGTTTTGATCATGAATGGGCACCCTTCCACAGCAGGCCAAGTAAAGAAAGAAGAAAAGGTTCTCCCTTTCTATCTATCCTTAGTCATAGGAGATTTCCTGGTGCACAATTGCATTATCGATAGTGGGGCAAGCACTTCAGTAATGCCAAAATGTATAGCAGATAAATTGGGGCTCAAATACGAAGAAATGACTAAGGGAGTCCTGCAGCTGAATGGATCACTAGCCAAGACACTAGGGGGAGTGCAAGGCTTGAATCTAACGCTGCACGCCTGTCCCACTTTTTCAGTTCCCCAAGACGTGGTAGTGGCAGATGTTCCTCCCTACTTTGCTATCTGCTTGTCTAGGGATTTCACATCCAAAATACGCGGGTACCTAGCAGCAAACTGGTCTTACATGGTTTTTAGAACCAAATATGGGACTAAGGTCAAGATTGAGTCAGAGCCAATCCATAAAGATCATCTGGAGCCATACTCAAAGCGGCGAATGTCAACTACGCTATTATTGATGAAGAAGATTTTCAAGTGGATCAATCTCCGCCTTCTGCCCTTGAAGGAGTTGCTGACCTGCTCTTAGACAAATGGGGCAGTGACAACTTTGAACATGACCCATACAAGTTCATAGAAGAGGCAGGCCTCAGGATTTATTGCATGCATGAAGAGGGTACTTTTGTACCAAATTTGATGAAGGCAAACCAAGAAAGCTCGAGTTTATGGCAACTCTTCTTTGATGGCTCAAGAAGCAAACTGGGAGTTGGTGGTGTAGTGTTAATTTCCCCCTCAAAGGAGAAAAACTTCTCGACTTTCAGGTTCTAGTTCTCTTGCACGTGCAATGTTGCAGAATATGAGTCCCTCATTCATGGTTTGGAGTGGGCAAGAAAAAGAGGAATTAAAGAGTTGCAGGTTTTTGAGGACAACGAGTTGATCGTAAATCAGGGGAGAGGCCGAAATCTGACTAAGAATTCCTTGCTAAAGTCTTACAAGCACAGAGTATGGGACTTATTGGAGAGTTTTCTTGCTTTCAATGTTATTTCCATACCAAGAGAGCAGAATAAGCAAGCGGACAGACTAGCAGCAATTGGTGCTCAGTTTGACATCCCCAAGGAGATAGGCCGAGACAGCAGTCCGTGCCATTTAAAAGTGGTAATCAAACCCTCCGTACCTAATAACATCACCAACTGGCAGGTGTTTGACAACGATCAGCAGATAGCATTCTTCTTGCAAGAGGAGGCTGAGTTTGCCTCTAGAAATCAAGCCAAGCTACAGCAGCAGTATGGCAGCCAGATTGTTCAACGGAAGAACAACAAACTTCCCAAAGGCTTGGTCACTCTCGAAAGCATCTTCAACGAGGATGACCAATTAAAAAATGACAAAGCAAGCATCACAACGAAGAAAGAGAACTATGAAAAGGTTGAGATATTCAAGAATAGGCTGCTTGCACTTGGGAAGGTATGTATAGATCATGACAAGCAAGCTTTCATCTTGTTGTGCCAAGAATTTGCTGATGTCTTTACTTGAGAGTATAGCGACTTGAAGGGTTTTGACCCAAGTTTGGCCCAACATACCATTGAGCTGGAGGAAGGCGCCAAGCCCATCAAATAGAAACAAAGGCCTATCAACCCGAAGATTGAGCCTCTCATGCGGAAGGAACTCACCAAGCTGATTGAGTCCAAAATCATATTTCCAATCAAACACTCTTCTTGGCTGGCCAACCTTGTCCCTGTCCGGAAAAAGAATGGGGAGATCAGATTATGTGTAGATTTCAGAGACCTCAATCGAGTCTCGTTGAAAGACCACTATCCTCTCCCAAGTATGGAGCAAATCCTCCAAATGGTGATGGGCAGCGAACGTTTCTCCCTCTTGGATGGGTATTCAGGGTACAATCAGATTTTAGTGCAAGACTGTGATCAATACAAGATAGCCTTCACTACCAAGTGGGAGACGTTTGCTTACCGAAAAATGCCATTTGGATTGTCCAATGCTGGAGCCACTTTTCAACCAGCCATGGGCATGGCTTTTCAAGGCCTGATAAATAATGTTGTACTGGTCTATCTTGATGTGACAGTATTTTCTAAAGAAACAGGTCAACATCTGAAACACCTTAGACAAATCTTTGAGAGGTGTAGAGAGTTTGGTATCTCTCTCAACCCAAAGAAATGTGTATTCGCTGTCCATGAAGATAAACTCCTTGGTCATGTTGTTTCGAAAGAGGGCTTGACCATTGATCCAGAAAGAGTTCGCGACATCCTAGTGTTGTCCTTGCCTAAGCATAAGAAGGGTCTGCAAAGCTTATTTGGCAGAATAAATTTCATCAGGAGATTTATCCCTAATTTTGCCGAGATAGTCAAGCCACTAACCTCTATGCTGAAGAAAAATGAGAAATTCACGTGAACAGCACAAAGAAAGGATAGTTTTGAAGAGATCAAGCAGGCTATCGCCTAGGTTCTTACCTTGATCAATCCCGACTTCACCAAGGATTTCAACCTCTATACCTTTGAAAATAAAGAGGTAATCTCTGCCATGCTTACCCAAGCAAATGACGAGAACCTTGAATAGTCGCTTGCATTTTTTAGTCAAGGTCTAGAAGGTTTTGAGATCAGATATACATATGTGGAGAAGTAAGTCCTTGCGGTCATACTTAGTCTAAAAAAATTCAGACATATGCTGTTCAACAACAGGGTTCATCTCATGGTGCCACATCCCAGCGTCAAAGATTTCTTGAGCAGCCGTGATCTAAATGAAAAGAGAGTGGGATGGATCACCAAAGTAATGGAATATAATGTAGACATCAAAACCACCAAGCTGGTAAGGGAAAAAACCCTGTGTGAACACCTTGCTGCAGACATTAAACAGCAGAAAGAAGGCATTTTGTTAATCCATGATGAAGCTACAACAGAAGAAACAACAGTCATGAAAGATTGGGCATCAGACATGAAACGTTTCCTTCTCACCAGTGAGTGCCCGCAGGGCCTTGATAGGACCAAGAGCAGATATTTCAGACTCCAATCTCTCCCTTATGTCTTGATTGACGGGGTGCTATTCAGAAGAGATTTCTCAAGAGTACTCTTGAGATACATAGACCCAGGTTAAGTCAACAGGGTGTTGTCTGAGTTCCATGACGGGCCAGCTGGTGGTCACTTTGTTCCTAAGCCTACAGCTACAAGGATTATGAGAGCTGGTTACTTTTGGCCCACATTAAGAGACACTCATGTCTGGGTACGAAAGTGCCAGAAGTGTGCGCTCTTTGATGGGAGACAATGACTGGCTGCAATGTCTCTACAGCCTATTCAAGTGGAACAACCATTCATGCAATGGGGCCTAGACTTCATAGAGATGATCAACCCTCCCTCCAGTGCTGGCCACAAATGGGTCTTGACCGTTACAGACTACTTCACGAGATGGGTAGAAGCTGTTGCTTTGAAGGAGGCCAACGAAAGTGCAGTCCTTGATTTTTATGAATGCCTGGCGACAAGGTTTGGAGCCCCAGCTACCATCATCTCAGACAATGCATTGGCTTTCTTGGGAATCAGAACGAGCGAATGGGCGTTGAGATACGGCATCTATCTTAGCACTTCTTCCAAACTACTACCCACAAGGGAATAGAATGGCTGAGTCCACCAACAAGAATCTGATCAGAATTATCAGAAGGACAATGGAGGAGAATCAAAGAACTTGGCATGCCAAGTTGAAAATAGCCCTATGGGCAGACAAGGTTACTCCAAAGAGGGCAGTTGGCAATTTACCATACACACTTGTGTATGGAAGAGAAGCTAGACTTCCTATTTCACTTGAATTGCTAGCCTTGTGTTGTCCCCCAAAAATATCACTCATTTTTGGGACAACATATGAACTATTTTGGGCCCTGCAAGACCAAAATTGTCTCTTCCCTTTTCGAAATTTGTTCTGAGCATTCAAATTCCTCATTTTTCAAGCTTCTCAGAAATCTACGGACTCTGCAGGTTTGAATCTACGGACTCTGCAGGATTGAATCTACGGACTCTGCAGGCTTGAATCTATGGACTCTGCAGGAAGAAAATTTATGGACTCTACAGGCTTGAATCTACGGACTCTACAGGAAGAAAATCTACGGACTCTGTAGGCCAAGTTCTACGGGCTTCACAGGTTGATTTCTACGAACTTTGCAGGAAAGAAGCAAGCTCTCAACACTTAGGCGAGTTCAACGGGTTCAACGACCAATTGGTTCAACGCGCTTGGTGCAAAAGATAAAAAAGACAGCCAAATAACGAAGAATGAACCGTTTGAACCATTTAACCGTTGAACCAAAGTTGGTTCAATCGGTAGGTTCAAGGGGCTGCCCCAAAGCCAAAGAGGCAAGTGCCCTTGCGGAGGGCAGGCAACATTGGTTCGAAGGTCAAAGAAAAGACAAAATTCCTTCGGATTTGTTCAAAGGCCCAAAAGGAACAATTCTTTCGAACTTTTTGTCCGATGGGAATGATTAAGTGAAGAAGGCCGAAGGAATTCACTCGGGAAGAAAGCCCGAAGAAATTGAAAGGAACAAACGGCTAAGGAAAAGAAGCTTTATTTCGGACTTCTTGTCCGAAGGAAAAGCACGACGGAAAAAGCCCGAGAGCCAAAAGCCCGCCGAAGAAGCAAGAACCCGTCGGGAAAGTTGAAGCCTGAAGTCCGCCCAAAAAAAATCCCGAAGGGTAGGTACCCTTGCGGGGGGCACTTGAAGATGCAGAAGAGAGCCTTCCAAAAAACTTTGACACAGAAGGTTTTCAAAGAACAAGGATGGAATCGTTGAACCTTGAACCAAATGGTTCAACAGGTTCAACTAGTTCGAAGGTTCAATATTTCAGGGCCTAAGAGGGACTTAGAAAGATAAAGGAAGCAATGATTGAACGAGACACAGAATGAACCGATGAACCGATTGAACCTTGAACCGAAAGAGTTCAAAGTTCAATGGTTCATAGGTTCAAAGGTTCAAGGGCGGCCTCAGTCAAGGGAAAAAACAACAAACAGGTGGTTCAACGGATGGTTCAACCAAGGAGCGAGAAAGCGATTGAACCAAGAAGCGATGGAACAAAAGAGACAGAATGAACCAATGAACCATTGTTAATTTTTCCTCCCCAGCCTCGCGCAACAGTTTTTGGCGACTCCGCTGGGGATGAACATGCAGTCTGAAGCCTCAAGTTTCAGATTGAAGCAGTTCCTTCCCTTATCCATTATACAAACTTTGGCGACTCCGTTCTGTGTCTTACCCATTATCCATTTATAGCCTTACCATTTTCCTCCATCTCCATTATTTTATCTGGTCTGCAAAACCAGAGCTGCTGGGAAAGAGTGCACAGTTTGAAGCCTCAAGCTTAAAGCGGAAGCAGGGCCAGTTCTTTTCCATTTTTGTTCTGCAATCTGGCCACTCCACCCAGATTTGTTATCCCTATTTTTCATAATTAAATCATGGCAGTTCGAGGCCCCTGGGATAACTCTTTTGGCCCACTCAACTTGACTCCACCTCTGCATGAACTTCCACGCAGCTCAAGAACTTCTCCAAATTCTTTGGAGATGGGAGAGTTCACCCTGATGAACACATTGCAGCCTTCAGCATAGCCTGTGGTGTGATAGGGGTGGAATTTGAAGACGTGGCAGTCAGGCTTTTTGTGGAGACCCTACAAGGCGCTGTTGTACACTGGTTCTACCCTCTGCAAGCTGGATCAGTGACTGACTAGGATACACTCAAAGCCAAGTTCGAAGCAAGGTTCAAGCTTGCAGAAGATGCACATGCCTTGCTGGCTTAACTCACTCAGATGAAGAAAGAGCCTCATGAGCCTATGAGGAATTTTATTGCCAGGTTCGACAAGCTGAGGCACAGGATTTCCATGGTAGCCCAACCGACACCTTAGAACCTCAAATGCTTCTTCATCAACTCACAGCTACCTGAAATGAGTTTTCTGTTGAGACGAGCTGGCCACATAGACCTTGAGGCTGCTCAAGACTTGGCTACTGAGCTAGAAGATGACCTTATCTTGGCAGGAAAGATAAGGAGAGACCCGAACAGAGGAAAACCCTCTTCATCTTCTGAATGCTCACCCACAGCCACCACTGACCCAATGGTACAAACGCTGGCAAATGAATTGCTAGCCTTGAAAAGGCAAATGGCACAAGGTATGTCTTCTGCTCCTCTATATAAAGATATACCAAGGAGGACATTCCCCAATCAGCCATATCAAGGCAACGCTGCCAGAAGTCAAGAGCAACCAAATCGTCTTCCTCTCCCACAGAGGAACCTTGCCCTTGAAGCACCTCTAACCAACTCAGTAGTTGGATATCTGAAAATAGAACATGTTTCCTATTTTCAACCTGAGTTCGAGCAAGAAAATGGCGCTGATCTCTTCAGAGAGGATCTAGAAGAATCAGCTGACGACTCCCACATTGGTTTCCTAAATTACCAGGATGAACCTAGAAGTGAAGGTGAAGCAGTCAAAGAATCATACGCAGTATTCACCAGGTCTGAGAATCAGTCAGCCCAGCAGGCCGACAAAGAGAAGATAGAGGAGCGACCCCAACCATCAATTTCAATTGCTGAGCAGAGAACCCCTCTTCCTTTCCAGTCAAAGGACCCGGTGATTGCCAAAGTAAGTACATCGAACATCTCTGCACCTTCTACTTCAAATTCGCAGATCAGTCTTCCCCCTCCCAAAAACCAAAAGGATGAACTCCCATCCTCTCTTCCAAGTCCATCTCAGTCATTTGACATGATTAATCATGTCAAGAAATCCGAAATTCAAATGACTGAGTTTGAATCCCTGCAAGCCAATCTTGAGCAATTAAACATTGGTGGAGAACCATGTGCGGACCTATCTGAGGCAAAGATTGTGGTTACCCAAACGTCAGCCCTTGCTGCTCAATTTCTGTTTGAGCCTTCAGGCAGGGGTAATTACTTCTTGACCACAGAGGACGCTCATGTCCCAGCTGATGAAAGTCCTGTAGCTGGCAATCCAGGATTTCATCCAAACAAGGCATCAAAAAAATTGGTAGGGCACAGTACAAATTAAGAAGGATCTTCCATCTCCCATGAAGAGAAATCTAATAGAAGATCAACTTCTGATGATGCTTGGATCCTGGAATCCGATGGCAGCAATTCTTCCACAGCTGGATGCAGATCTCTGTTGCTCGGATTGAAGACTACTCAGGGTGAAGAGGTCAAACTCCTTCACACCAAAGGAGATGCTGAGCTGATGGTTTGTCAGGAGTTTGATGCTGACAATCAAAGCATGTGCTGGACTGAACCAGCAGAACAACAAGTTATAATGGTGGACCATACTGCTGTATTCCGAAGTCAGCAAAAGGAACTCTTTGCAGAGAGTGCAAGGAGTTATGGTTTTCAGTTTGAAGACCACATCCCGCCACGGGGCAAGAAGAAGAAAAGGCCAAGAGGAAGACGCAGAAAATTGGTTTCCTGGTGGAGAGTTCTATTCGCCCGTCACCGATTCTGGGGACAAAATGGTTTCTTGTTGGTTTATCAGGATGGAACGCCATTTTCATTGTCTCACAATGGGCAGCGTCTGAATCACTTCAATTCTTGAAGTGTCAAATAAGTTCACCTGTAAATATATGTACACTTGTATAGTCTTGGTTCTGTTTTGTGCTTTTCGTTTTCATTTTTGTTTTTTGGAGCCTTTCTTTTTGGGTAGCATGACTCTGTAGCCCAATATACTTGATATTGAGAGGCATTCATACCCTCTCACTTTGTGAGCAAGATAAACATCATGTTGATATTCAAATTTTTCAGGATAAGTGTATTGTGGTGTTTAGACATTTGCTCCCAAGAAGCGGAAGGACATAGAAAATCAGATTTGAAATTGTAAATCTCCAAGGATGAATTCGGATCCAGGTATAACAGAGTTGGTTAGTTGGGGTAAGTCAGCATAGTGGAGCTCGCATTGCTTGACAAGCTATCTTTGGGAAGGGCGAATTGTCATGTCCCATTTTTCAAATAAAGTAAAAATAATAAAATTAATATTTTAAGTTGTCTAAGTGACTTATTTTTTATTTTATTAAAAAAGTAAGAACTTAATATTACATTATTATTATTAGAAATCAAATAAAAGGGTGAAAAAATGGAAAAGTGAAACTAAAAGAAAAGGATAAAGCCTAAAAGTGTAATCCTAAACCTAAAAGTGACAATTGAGTCTATATATTGAGAGTTCTCTCTCACCTGTATTCATTCAATTTTTATTATCAATATTTCTCAATTGATTGAGCCTTCTAGTTCATCGGTTTTCAGCATAAGGAAGCAAACATTTATAGTTGGTATGAATTGTGAGGATGAAAACCCTTATAATTGGTACAAATTGTGAGGACAAAAACCCTCACCATTAGAATTTGGGTTTGAGGACGAAAACCTTCTAAACCTTTGAGGTAATTTAATTCAGAAATTACAAATGTGCTATATCGAAGATTTCCTGAATTTTGTAGTTGCTATAGTGATGCTACAGGAGTGCCCTAGTCTAGGCTGATACAATGACACTACAACAACCAAGCTGCTACAATGACGCCACAATGTCCAGGCTGCTACAATACGCTACAGTGGTACCTTGCTGATTAGAAACTGTCGTATCAATTCCTAGACATCTACAATGATGCCTTACCTCTGTTGTACCTTGGATTTGTTGTTGTTCATCATTAAAATGCTTGTGTACTAGCAAAGGAATTTGGATAGTGGGTTTTGGAACTATCAAACATTGATTGGTGGCTGCATTAATACTATATACAGTGTCATGTAACCTTTGTGAACTTTTGTGGACTGTTGTGCACAAATTACAAGCTGTTGTATCATTTAATACATTTGTCATTCTAACTAGGATACATAATGGGGCTTTTGGTTGCGCTAAACCCTAATCGGAGAGTGGTGTTACAACATCTACATGCTATTTCATATTTATTACTGTTGTAGCACCTGCTGCTGTCTCCTTATACCAATGCAGCACCGTTTTAACCTGATTCAGCTGTATATCACAGCCTTTCAAGGAATTCCAATGCTGCTATGTAATGACTGTAAGGGCATTCTGCTGAATATCAACATTTGGGTTTCGTAATTCTTGTAAGGCTTTTTGCTGCATTCAATTGTTATTCAATTTATATTTAAACATCAAAACTTTGTATGCATACAATTCAGATTCAATAAAGAATCCAATTGGGTTTTCAATATTAAATGTTGAATGTGCTATTTTAGTATTTAATTTATATCAAGTATATAAAAGGTATCACAGTAAATTCCAGAATTCATAAAATAACCTGAAAAGAGACATTAGAGTATTGTTGATAAATCTTCCACAAATCAGATTTTCTCTTGCCACCAGAAAAATTTCTACAGACTCAAGCAGAAAATTTCTACAGACTCAAGCAGGGAATTTTCTACGGACTCAATTGGATAAGGAAAACCTTTGGAATTTTTGTCCGAAGGAATTCCTTCGGACAAAAAGTCCAAAGAAATTTGGAAGACCACAGAGAAAGAAAGTCTACAAAAGGCAAGCCAAAGATTAATTCGGAAAAAGGGGCATTTCCAATTTTTCCAAAAGGCAGGGTACCCTTCGGACGGGTCCCTTTCAATATTCCCGAAGGGCACCTACCCTTCGGGCAGGAGGAAGACCAAATTCACAGACCTTTGCAAAAAGCCCGGGTTCCCTCCAATTTTTCCGAAGGGCACTGGTAGAGGACACTTGGACAGGCGGAGGACACTTGGTCGGTTGCCAAAGGGCACATTTGAAATCCCGAAAGGCACATTTCGAAGGGAAAGGCAACGGAAAGAATCCTTTGGACTTTTTGTCCGAAGGAATTCGGAAATATATATACAGAGAAGACCAAGGACATTTCATAGAGCAGAGACAAAACAATTGGAATTCTTTCGGACTTTTGTCTGAAGGGTTTCCTTTTTTGTCCGAAGGAATTCGGAGAAAAGACCGACCAAAAAACCCGAAAGAATTCCGAAGGCCAAAGACTAAGATAATTCTTGCGGACTTTTTGTCCGCGGGAAAGATGCGAAGGGAAGAAAGCCACGGGAAGGAGGCGAGACAGAAGTCCGAAGAGGGACACAGGAAATAAAGCCGAAAGAATTCTGCAGAAATAAACCCGAAAGAAATTGCCAAGCAAAGAAATCCGAAGGGAATAAGAAAACTAAGGGTGATGTCCCGCAAGCCGTCAAATTTTGCCTGCGGGAAGTAACTGTTGGAATAGGGATAAAGCCAGAATTCCGCAAGAAAATATAAACCGGGTATAATTAGACTAACACCATCCGAATATACAGAATCTCCCCAGAAATTGATACGAACAGAAAGACTGGAATAGAACGAAATACATGCAAACATCAGAGCTATTTTCGAACAATCAGTCAAAGCTTCAGTTGACTGATTATCAAAGTCCTATTCATCTCCAGCTAGCTCATGCATCCGAAAGTCTAACTCAGCTTCAGCAGGTGTTCCAAATTCGAACGACGAGTTGACTAATCCAAATTTAGAGTGGACTAATTGATTAAAACGCCGCATCCTCTAGAAGCTTTCCATGCGAAGGAAAATGGTCTCTTCGTCCAACTCAGCTTAAATAACGATTAACTCAGTTTTCAAACGCTACAACTTGGCAATCAAGCAGCTCACGTGGAGTTCTAAATTTAACATTGCGTAGATTTCCATACAAAAGGAGGTGGGCAGTTCATAACAAAGATAAGTTTGCTTCATCAAACGAAGAAGCTTCATGCAAGGACAAAAAGGAAAATATATTTTATTGAAAGGCCAAGTAAAGCTTGGATTTAACAAAAGTGAATCTCTCTTCAAGTTCTACGCCAATCTTTGGCTTTTTGTAATTCTCTCTATATAATGGCTTTCAGCCTTCATTAAAAATGATCCAATCTCTCTTGATTAGACCAGACTCTGCCATTGGTGAGTTGTGTAACCTTTTCGATCAATAGGACTGTACTTTCAGATTTCAAGCATTGGCATAGTGTATATTTCTTCAGCAATTTGCATAAGTGGTAGAGTTCTCTCCCTTCCCAAATTCTATTTCATACCTAGTTGCTATATTATCCTTGTGCAGGTCATGTTAAAGTGTTCTTTATTGTCTTTTGCTGAAACTGTAAGTGGATGTTTGGTGGCCGCAAAGTGTCTTTTATCAGACCTCTCTCCATCGTTTTCCCTCAGGGTTTAGTTATTAGATCGAACCTCTGCATGAAATACTTATGCATAAGTGATTAATTGAAGTCTAAGGTCTTCCTTCTCCCTTGTTCGTTCAGTGTTCAAGGTTCTAAATTGAGTGGATCAAAATCTTGGTGTATCACCCCCTTTAGGTAGGATTTCCCCTTTAGGTTTCCTTTCTCCCTTTTCCACGGTAGTCCGCAGCATAGAGTAGGAATCTTCATTGATACATCATACAGGAACCAGCCTTCTCTGGAGGTTCTTCTCACTATTGAGGCACCCACCCTCGTGAGAAGATCCCATTGTTTCAGCCGGATAGAGGACTGGCCATTTCGCGCACGTCTTTGAATGAAGGCGCAGCTCTAGGTTGACAACAAGTATGACCCAAAACGTTGATCCAAAATCACTAACACAGTTTCATCCATAAATATTCACTATACTCTAAATGGATTGTGGAAATACTATTGCTCTTATCAACAGATTTTTCAGGAACCCAGGGCCTACCTACAATTGGAGATCATGATCACACCATTGAAATAATTCTAGGAAGTATTCTTGCTAACATCAGACCCTACCATTAGCCATATAGACAGAAGTCTGAAAATGAAAAGCTGGTCAAGGAAATGTTGGAGTCAGGAATTGTCCATCCTAGAAGAAGTGCATATTCAGCTCTATTGGTCATGCTTAAAAATAAGGATGAACCATAAAATGTTGAATGTTTGGTATGTCAACAACATAAAGTAGGAACGATCAAAACTCCAAGTCTCTTACAACCATTAGTTTTTTTTTTTTTTTTTAAAAAGATAATTATATTAACTCAAAGAGTAAAACATATATAGAAATTCTACCATGCCAGGAATGATAAATATTAGTCTGAGCCATGGCACAAGAAACATATCTATTCACCACCGCCATACAGAGGAAGTCAATCAAGATCTAGAATCTTCTGGATATCTTCTTGTAGCTTAATGGGCTGCCATATAGGTGGTGAAACATAGCAAACCAAATTATGATTATCTAAAGCCCAATTGGTTAAAGCATCTGCCACTTTATTCTGATGTCTAGGAACATAGATGAAGTAATCTTACAACTATTAGTCATTTCAGCGTAACGTTGGGAAGAAATATCAATAGAGTTCGTTACATGATTGCCAAAGTCAAACAATTTGGATGTGATATTGGTATTCGTGGATAGACTCACTAAGTATGCACACTTTTGTGGGCTCTCATCCCATTTCAAGCTAATATTGGTGGCAAACATCTTCATGGAAAAGATACATAAACTCCATGGCATCCTCAAAATCATTGTGAGTGATCGCAATCCTATACTCACTAGCATATTTTGGACTGAGCTATTTACCACATGGGGCACAAAACTCGCACATAGTTCATCTTATCATCGGTAGTCAAATAGGAAAACAAAAATTGTGAATAATTTTTTGAAAGGGTATTTATGTTGCTTTGCCTCATAAAAGCAAGTGCAATGGCCCAAATGGCTTTTAATAGCATAATGGTGGTATAACACCATTTGAAGCTCTTTATGGCTATCCCCCAACATGCACTACTCACTTGCAGGGTCAACCCATACCCTATGTGGTGGAGGATCATATTCAACACTAACAGGTAATGCTCCAAGCCCTCAAGGATAATTTGGTTGTGGCTCAAAATAGAATGAAACAAGAAGTGGATCAACAATGAAGTGACAAGCATTCTAAAGGAGATTGGGTTTTCCTTAGATTGCAACCCTAAAAGCAAATGTCACTAAAGCAACATAAGAACGGCAACCTAGCACCTAAAATTTACAAGTCCTATAGGTTCTGTTAGTGGATTTATATTGTGGCATATAGATTGGAGCGGCCACCTTCCAAAATTTATCCTATATTGCATGTCTCCTACTTGAAGAAAGTAATATGTAACAAGCTTCCATTATAGTCAAACTTGCTAGAGTTACATGAGGAAGGGAAGTTCATCATGGAACTTGAGATCATCAAGAAGAGACTGAAGAAATTGTGCAACCAATCTATTCCCAAATTTATCATCAAGTGGAAGAATCTGCAAATGGAAGATGCAACATGGGAAGACAAACAGTTCGTGCAACATTATCCATAGTTGCTAAGTGTTGAGGGCAATACTTTTTTGAAGGGGAAGGACATGATACTCCCCTAATATTATATCTCCATAAGTGTATTAAGGTTATGGAGTGGCCAATGTGTGGGGCGCATAACCTTTATCCTTTTAATTGTTAGTTCTAGATGCTTTTTTAGGCCGACCTAATTGGGACTATGGGGTCACCCCTTCTTGACTTTGACTATGTCTATAAATAATGATATATAGGCTCTTCCAAATCATCATAAGTTGTATTCGCGAATTCATTTCATTATTATTCTATTTTCTAGAGGTTGCCCCCTCGAAGTGGTCATATCTTATCACTTTGTTTATCATTTGCGCATCATTATCTTTGATTGTGCTTATTTCTCACATTCAAATGGTTCTGCTATTGTTGTCTTAAGTTTACTTTGAAGAAATATACTAACAAAATCATACTATTTGGTTTCTTCACAAGCCTCAAGGAAAAAGCATGCTAAGGGATGATGACATGCTATATTTCTAGACCAATGATATTATGATGTACATGGAAGATATTAAGAGGTTGACATGTGATGTACACAACCCTTAGTTAGGGTGGGTTAGGGGTTGACCCTACCCTCATGTTATTAGGTTAAGGCTATATGTATGGAACTTGTATTATATCATGAGAGCATCGTGTGTGCTTAGTTTATTGGTGTTCTAATCGTTGGACGTATCCTTCCCAAAGGATATTGGGCGTTGAAACCCTACCATAAGGGTATTTCTAAGGCAAGTAAATATTTGGCTACATTAATGTTCTCTGTGTATCTCTTGTGTGTGTATTTTGTTATTATTGATATACTTACTTTACAAGCATTTTGGTTCTTTACAGAAGAGTTACATAAGCAACAATACTATACAGTGTATTGCTGGGAAGGCATTTCTATTTTATAAATATTTGTCTATTTTTATGCCCATCGCAATGCCCACAAGAATCCATTGGACATATGTTATCGTATTTTGGTTGTGTTTAATAAATCTGGAAGCTATTCCTTTCCCAATTTCTAGTGGGAATAGGTTTCTACAACAACTGACTTTTACATCATTCATTAGAGAAGTGATTTTGGTGCATCTTTTATGTATGGAAGAAAGATATAACCTTGTGCAGTCAAGAAAAGAATGTTGCATCTATGAAAATCAAGTCATCAAGAAGCAAAACATGAAAAAAGGTTTCTATCAATTTCAGAACAGTATGGAAATTATCACCTCATCTGTTACCAAACATGAACAAGATCAAGGAAAATTAGCCCATTCATGTCAAAGTATACAGCAGTACAAAGTTGTTTCCACCATATACTCACATGGTGATTTGAAAAATTAAAAATACATAACATCAATGTAATAAATTTGAAGCTTATAGAAAAGATCAAAAATGGCCTATGAAACTTATTCAAAAACAACATAGCAAGTTCAGGGGCTAAATACAATGTGTTTGTAATTTTTACAAAGAAATAAAGAAATAAATGTGTTAAATTCAATATAAATATCCGTCATCAATTCCGTCACAAAAAAGAGGAACTGATAGACCCCTAAAAGATGCTACTCAGAATTGAAGTACCATCACAATGTTCTATACTCTGTCATTTGCAATGTATTTAGTACTGATTAACATCAAAGATTGAAAGGGTAATTCCACTTACCAGTCGCCGGGTTTCTTCTGGCCGTGGCGTAAAATCTTCCTTTCCTCTCACCAAATCCATATATAGTGGAGGAAGTTGTTCAACTAATGGAAGTATTTGTTTCAAAAGTGGAGGACTCACGCTTTCCAACTGTTTAAGAGCTAACTCTGCCTGCAATTAAATATGAATATTATATTTCTCTAAGCAGATTATGTGGAGACAGCTTATATTTTACGAGAGCATAAAGGCTGAAACATTGACAGCCAACCAAAAGAAATAATAAGCTGCTCGTCTTAATGTCTAGCTAAAGCTCTACAAGGGTGATTAAAAAAGGGTAAATAAAAAAGGATCGTGCACTAATCAGATGACCTAAATTACAAATTATAAATGTACTGATGGATGTACAAAGGTTTATAGGAGAGTACAACTCATCGGTACTATGTTCTTACACTTTGGATTTATCACATCCTTTTTCAATACTGTTATATTACATTGTTTACTTAAAAAATATAGACTCGTTTGCATCGAAAACTTGGTAATGGAAGGCAAAGTAAACATTTCCCTATGACCGTCTTTTTTACCATTCCCTATTAGTGCATACCAGTTTTGCACTATTTTCATAGAAGCTCCAGTCTATTGAATTTTAAAATTTCTGAATCCTGATGACCAGGCTATTGCATCCTCGGGAAATGGTCTGGAAACTCTGAGAAAACTCTGCAGATTTTCAGGCAACATTTTCAGAAAAACGATTCCATCCATTTTCCAGTATGGGAGTACTTTCTGTCGGCTAGAAGATATATTTTTCTTTATTTTTCCTGTTTTGCACTAACTTGGTCAAACCTGAACCACCCCAAAAACAGAGATTTTTTTTTGAAAGTTTCAGCTAATCAATATAAAAAAAAGTATAGTTTCAAAGACTGTTATTCTAGAAGTTGTTTTTTCTCACTGCTTGATTTGTATATCTAATCAATGTAGCTGTCAGTTTTGGTATAGATGTGCGAAGACTTTATATTGTCACTACTTGGTAAGCCTTAATGAAATAAATGTGCTGTCAACCTATATGTTAGTGTAAAGTACAACAAGTAAATGATGTGTAATGTATGAACATCATGTTTTGTTTTTGGTTAGTTCAGGTCGGTGCATTTGGGTGGTTTTCTATGGTTGTCCAATGGACACACCCCTTGCCTGAATGCTTCAGTTTTATATTTATGAATCCAAGGATATGATTGAGGACCTCCTTTGGTTATTCTTCTTGGTTGTCGTTGGTGACCTTGTTTCTAGAGAATATATTGTACATGCTATTTGGTGCATGAATAAAGTGCCAAATTTTGTTCTTTTCTCTGGTTTGGTTGTGAATACTCAAATTCTATACTAAATCAATAACATTAAAGTAGAAGGTGGAGCAAGATTGGGGAATGAATAGCATTATTAAGGAGAAATTGTTTTACAAGCAAACATTTTTCATCTCATGCACAGGACAGGCACATTCCATCATCCTACTGTCTTCTGGTTTGTACAACTATGGTCAACAGAAGCATAGCTTAAGCTCTCTTGATACCTATTAATCTCAAGACATTATCAATCAACTATGACTGAAGAAATGAATCGAACTTCAACGCGTCAACAAACTCTCATGGAGGTCATCTAAGACCACAAATTCCTGAGTTCCTAGACAGTGAGCAACAGCTCTTACGATTGGACCTAGAAGAGACAAACACAAGGAAAACATGTACCAGGAAACAAAATTCCTTTCCTATTATTTAAATGGATGCAACCCTGCTATAACTAGGGGTATGTAGTAGCCAAATATTTTTAAAGTGTTCTAAGAATTCATGCCAGTATGAGGTTAAATAATGAGAACGTAGGAGTTAAAAGTTAGATATCTGTTTTCATCATGTGTTGTCTCTAGAATACTGTTCTGTGGTGTGTTTTTTTCTCTAGCAAGTCTTTTTCTTAACGAAGTTTTATTTATTTTAGCAGTTGCTCTATAGATATTTGTCTTTTAGTTTATTGTAACTTCCAATTGTGTGTCACTTAGCTTCCTTTTTAGTTATGTAAGGTACAAAATATTTAGGGCTGGTCCTTCCTCGAGAAAAAGGTAAAGGTACATATTGTTTTCTAGGTCAAGGTAAAGGTAAATATTGTTTTCTAGGTCACGGCCAAGCCACATGCCAATTAGGTGTACAAGATTACCCCTATGGAAGTCCACAAGGGGATTTCTTTCCATTTACATTATAAATTGTTCAAATTTTGTACCCCTGGGTTTGGACATTGTGACCAAGCTTGAGAGTGAACCGGACCTTGCCAATCCACCTACAATTCCCTTCTCTTCTTATCTAAGATATGTCTACACACTAGAGCTTTATGAATTGTGGTATCACATTTTTAACAAGTATTCATGTCCTTTCTACACTATGATTTTTGTAATTCTACACTATGATTTTTGTTTAGAAATTGCTATCTTCCTCCATCTCTAGCCATAGCAATTGGTATTAGCTGAGTTGCTTCCCGACTATTTTTAGTGGCCTTTACGCCATGCTCTCAAGTTCCCTTCTATACTCTTCCTTTTGCTATCACAAACTTGCATCCACCTTTGTTCCTTACTACATACTTCTCACCTTTAAAAGAGAAAATGCCACCTATATATTAAAAATCCATTCTATGCTCGAACACCAATGTTTCCATATGCACTTTTAGGATATACCTTCTAAGTTGTAGCATTTTGCCATGATCATAAAACTCACTATACTTTAGGTTTGGACATCAGGAGCCTTAGTTTAAAGACAATTACATGTCTTGACTCTTGATAGAGTCTAGACAATTACAATCCCACACATGATCCACTACAAATGGATAGTCCCTCGCAATATCCTACATGCTGAATTCGGTGTGTGACCCCTTTGTCTTGAGACAATTTTCAGACATATCACATATCTTCAGACTTTACTCCTTGGCTGATTCAAGCTTAGGTCAAGAGAGATACCCCTATTTTAGCTTTGCGTTCTTTTGAGGAAATCACTTACATGTGCTTTCTTGAATAAAGGTGATGTTGGTACTCCTAGACACTCCCCGATGAGCATTATCAAATCTTGCAATGGCCCTTTCACAATGATAGACGATGACATAAATGATTCCTCTATCCCGCGCATGGTTAAAGATGTATGATGGGATTGGCATCCAATCTTTCTGACTTTCATCAGCCCATGCTTTTGGGGGGTTTTTGATACCCCCAAGTGGCTATTTGTATTGGTACCTGTTGTCAGCCTGGAGTTGCGCCCTGAATCGAAAACGTGCTAAAATGGTTAATCCTCTCTCCAGTTGAAACAACGGGATCTTCTCACGAGGGTGGGTGCCTCAATGGTGAGAAGAACCTCTAGAGAAGGCTGATTCCTGTAAGATGTATCAATGAGGATCTCTACTTTGCGTTGTGGATTACCATGAAAAAGGAAGAAACTTGAAGGGGAAATCCTACCTAATGATGGTGATACACCAAAATGTTGATCCACCCTACTTGGAACCTTGAACACTGAACAAACAAGGGAAAAGAAAGATCTTTGATTTCAATTGATCACTATGCATAAGTATTTCATGAGAAGGTTCGATCCAATGACAAAAAACATGAGAGAAAATGGAGAGAGGTCTGATACAAGACACTTTGCAGCCACCTAACATCCACTTACAACTTCAGCAAAAGACATATAAAACACTGAACATGACTTGCATAACATGATAAACTAGCAACTAGGTACAAATCAGAATTTGGGAAGGGGGAGAAATCTACCACGTATGCAAATTGTTGAATGAATGTACACTATGCCAGCACTTGAAATTTGAAAGTACAGTGTTTTTATTGATTAAAGAGGTTACACAACTCACCAATGGCAGAGTTTGGTCTTACCAAGAGAGGGATGGATTTTACAAGGCTAAAAAGCCATTAATATAGAAAAATTGCAAAAAGCCAAGAGATTGGTGTTGGAAAAAAGAGAGGGAGTAAACTCAAACCAACTCAGCGTTTACAAAAGTCTATTTTGTCTTGCATAAAAATTCCTTGCATTGAAAAAGAAGAAGACGACAAGCTTTAGATGCATGAAATCTACGAATAGATGTCTTGACTTGAAAACCAGTCAACTCCAAAAAAAGAGTAGTCAAATCCATTCGAACTGCTGGAACATTTGAAAGTCTCCCCTTTGCATGAAATCAATGCAAATGCCAAATTAAGAATTACGTTTGAACCGTCCGAACGTTTCAAGCTTTGAGACAAACGAGAGTGCGTGCATGGAATTTCTGGCTGTTTGAAACGTTCAACACTTTGCCCATTCATCAAGAAAGACAACTCTATTTTCAGAACTGAAGCATGCTTGTTTTTTTAAACACGTTCACTTCATTGAAGTCACATTAGTTTGTGCATAATCTTTGTTTATCCCGCCTTTGTCTTTATTCTGTGTTTGTTTTATTCACTGTTCATGCTTATGTCCATGTTCAATTCTGCTTTAATCTTTGCTCATGCCTCTATTTTTGCGTGTCTTACTTCTTGTTCAGTTCTGGTTCAGTCATGTTTGTGCTTATGTCTCTGTTCATGCTCAGTTCACTTTGTGTTTTCTCTGGCTTTTCTCGTGTTATGCTTTCATTCGGGATTCAGGCTTTATTTTTGTTTTCGTCCTTCGGACAGACTCTCTGTCTCCTCTTTCCCGGGCTTGGCATTTCCTTCTCTTTTTTGGCCTTTACTTACGCCCTGATCTTTTCTATCATATTTTTCGTCCCTCCCGAATTCCTTCAGACAAAAAGTCCAAAGGAATTCGTTTCCTTGTGCCTTTGTTTTATCTTTATCGGGGTTTTCCCCGGGTGTATCCTCTGTCGGGTCTCCTTATGAATTCCTTCGGACTTTTTGTCCGAAGGAATTCGTCTCCTTTGGCTATCTTTCCCCGAAAGGCATGTGCCCTTCGAGAACTTTGTTTTTGTCCTTCGCTTCATGAAGGTGCCCTCCACAAGGGCTATTCATCCTCAAAAGTGCCTTTCGTAACTTTTGAAAGGGTCCTACCACCGACCAAGTGCCCTCCGCAAGGGCAGGTGTCCTTCGGAAAAATTGATTTTGTCCTTCGCAACTTTTGCCAAGGTCTTCTTCATGCTTGAAGTGTCCCCCATAAGGGCACATACCCTTCAGGGTTTCTAAAAATGACCCTTCGGGAAAAATGAAAGGTCTTCTCACCCACTGAGTGCTCTCTGCAAGGGCAGTTGCCCTTTGGGCTTTTTGAAGGGCACCCAGGTTTTTTGAAATTGTCCTTCGGATGAATTGTCTTGACTTGAAAACCATAAAGTGAACCAACCCGAAGGATACATACCCTTCAAAACTTTTGAATTGGACCTTACTGAAGGGCAAGTGCCCTCGGGTCTTTTCAACTGTGTTTTTCCCTTTTCCTTCGGACTTTTAAGTCCGAAGAAAATAAACTTTGAACGACTGCCACTTAGTCATTTTTTCGGACCTTTACACAATCCTTTGAGAGCTCTTTCTCTCAGACAAAATGTCCGAAGAAATAGTCCACCTCTTATACCCTAAAAAAATCCTTAGGAAGACAAAACAAATAAACTTACAGCTTGTATGTCTTGGCTTTTGGCTGTACGTGATGCTTAGAAGAGGAGAAAAACCCTTTCAAACTGTTGTAGATGGCCACTTGGGTGGTTACAAATGCACATTTAAGAACCCCAAAATTGATTCACAAGACAAACTTGGCACCATAGCAAAGTTCCGAATAGTAGGGGTGACAATTTGCCCTATGGGGGCAAAATTGTCAACATTTTTGGCGACTCAACTAGGAAGCATGCCTGCTATGCTAGAGAACTCGAACCATATAGATGTTATTCGAACTCCCAAATGGTGAACTTGATTTTTGACTGAAAATCTCCTCCTGACCTTGGCTAAAGTAACCTTTCTCTCTCAAAATAAGAAGGGAAAAACACGAAAACAGGAAAACTAACTAAGAAACAAATGTGCAGATAAGCACTTATTGGACAAAAGTGAAGCAAACTATTGTGCTTGAACAGCACTTGGAGGAAAGCAAAAACAACTATGTACATAGAGCTTTGCTCTTCAATAGCAATGTTTCAGATGTATCCCATTGACTGGGATTGGAAGCTCTTGGTCGTCCATCTTGGCAAGTTGGAAGACGTTGTGGGATTTACAGCTGGAGATCGTGTATGGGCCACTCCAAAGGGAATCAAACTTCGTGTGTCTTCCTGGTTTGGCTCAATCCTCATCCCACTTGAGGATCAAATCTCCTTTATTGAAGCTTCGTGAGGAAGCTCCTTTGTCAAACGTTCTTTTCACCTGTGCCTGATGACTTTCCATGGCTAGCATGGATTGATTTATTGTCTCTTCCAACTCCATAAGATCTACATACCTGATTTCTATAGGCTCATTCTCCAACAACTCAAGTTGATGCATTAGTTCTAAAGCTAAAAACTCAAGAGAAATAGGTAACCTTGCTTCCTTACCATATACTAGCTTGTATGGAGAGTTGGCTATTGACCTTTTGTAGGTGATCCTTTCAACCCATAGAGCTGACTTCAACTTGAGATGCCATGACCTCTGATTGTCTTCAAAAGTCCTTTGTATGATCCTTAAGAGGTTCTTGTTTGTAGATTCAGCAAGGCCGTTTCCTTATGCATAGTAGTTCGATGAAGTGCTGAGATAAACTCCATGTTGGACAACCCATTGGCTGATCCTAGATCCCACAAAAGCCATTGCATTGTCAGAAATAATGGTTGAAGGAACTCCAAACCTAGTGAGCAAACCTTCATAGAAATCAATAACGTTAATTTCGTTTGCTTCTTTTAATGCAATTGCTTCCGTCCAACGTGTGAAGTAATTCGTCGCTGTTAGTGTTGACGCATTGGATTGCACCCTTGAAAGAAGGCTGATCTTCTCTCTTCCACGCGGCACAATGGAGACTCCCCTCTCGCTGTGGGTTTGGCAAAACTAAGGGGAGAATCTCTAATTAAGGGCTAGCTCCCTTTGATGCATCTTTGAAGTCTTTTACTACTACAGCTAACAATGGGGGGGGGATGAAAACAGAGAAGGATACAACCAAAACAGAAACTAATCTAAGTGGTGATGCACCAAACGATTTTGATCTACTCAGCTATTCACACTTCAAACCAGAAGGGGGCGAACATAAACTTCATTGGGCAAAAAGACCAGACTGTAGGGGTATTTTAAAAGGGGGCTTAATGGAGACACAAAGAAAAGGAACTTACCACAGGGGCTGTAAGAAAACACGATGTCTGATAGCTCTCTTCTGTCTCTGCGCTCCAGATGAAGTACTTCCAGTTAACCTGTAGAAATGGCTTTGGCTATACTAGGTATATTGGTGTCAATCTTGTGAAAGCATCTAGCTAAAGTGACTGAACACAGAATCGATACACAGACACTCAAAAGCATAAGCAGTCAAATAGAGGTCAAACACATTCTTATTGATCAAAGGTGAAATTTCGCAGGGCTTCGCCTTACAAAATGAGAGATGATCCTTCTCAACTGAGAGGTTACAATATATATAGCATCAAGGAAAAGACTTTGGCGCTTTCTAGAATAAGTGGCCCATGCTGCGTTGAATACATTGGAAACAGGAAACTGCTGAAAGAACCATGCTGTAGGTGTCGCCAGTCTTGACTTTGGTGCTCAACCCGTATTAAATGTCACTGCAAGAGCATGGGTCATATTAAATGTCACTGCGAAAGCATGGGTCACTGCAATAACTACCTGTGCGGACACTTCTTTTGCCACCTGGGTTGATCTGATTCGTGTCTGTGCTTGGCTGGGTGCGTCCTTTGGAACATTCCAAATGTTGTCGTATGTGGGCGTAGCCGTGTTCTGGATTCTCTGTTTTATTCCCTCTCCTTGTTATTTCTTGTCTCTTTCTGACGATTTGAGATTTTGGGTTATTCTTCCGTCTTTTACTGGCTCTTCGGGCTCCTTTCTCGGCGATCTTTTCCTTTTCGCCTTAAGGCCTTTGAATTCCTTTGGGTTTGCACTTATGAATTCTTTCGTCTTCTTCTCCAACTGTTAATCCATTTCCATGCACGGACCTGTCCCTAAGCATTTGAAAATCAACGGCTATCTTATCACCGTAAAGTTGACGTCCATAGGCCCGTCACCCCTTTGGTAATTTCTTTGGCCTTTTGTATTCCTTCGGCCTTTTGCAATTGAACCTTCCCGAAGGAAAGGTGTCCCTTCGAAGCTTGGAAAAGGTCCCTTTTTTGGTCATTGAGAGACCTTTGCAAGGGTACTTGCCTTTCGGACTCCTTCGGGCTCCCTTGGTCATCTCAATTCCTTCGGACAAAACATCCGAACAAATTCCTTCAGACATTTTGCCCGGAGAAAATCCTTCCTTCAAAGTCCCGGCCCTTTCTTTGTAGTTTACTTCGGACAAAATGTCCGAAGGAATTCCTTCGGGGATTTTGTCCAAAAGAATTTGCCTGATTATTTCCCTTGTGAATATCTTCAGACAAAATGTCCGAAGGAATTCCTTCGGGCATTTTGTCCGAAGGAATTCACCTTTGTTTCTACATGGATTTTCTTCAGACAAAAAGTCCGAAGAAATCCTTTGTCTTTTGCATGGATTTTCTCCGAAGGAAAACTTACCCTTCGGGATTCTGCCTTGTCATCTTTTCGAAGAAAAACTCTGCCCTCCGCAAAGAAATGTTGTCTTTAGTTGACCTTCAAAGCTTGCCAAATGGTCCCATTTGTCACCTATCTACCCTCCGCAAGGGCACTTGACCTTCGGGGCCTTGTAAAAGACTTGTATTTATTTGAAACGGGCTACTTCCTTTGTCAATAAAAGGCCTGCCAAGGCAATTGCCCAAAGCGAAATAAGCCCCATATCAAGTCTAGAACCTACAGGTCTTAGATCTTTCAACTTTTCATAAGAACAGGGCTATTGCAAAGGGAAATGGAGCATTTGTGGTAAGGTGGATGCATCCAAGACTGACGCAAAGGAAAGCAGGAAAAGAAAAGAGAGCGATTTTTGGCCTGCAGGACCAAAATGATCAACAAATTTGGCGATTCCTAGGAGAAGCATGCCTGTTATGCTTTAGGAAAACCAGTGGCTTACAGGTCCGTTAGGCATAGAGTCAAAACACAGCTCGAAAGGTTGACAATAACCTTGAGAGATCCAAGAATCAATCATGAAGCTTTTACCCCAAACGGTAAACAAAACACACACAAGGCTAAAAAAAACTACGAACATGCGCAAGATCACTTAGGAAAAACAGAAAAATATATACATGATGAGAGAAGGCTCAGTGACAGTTCTTAAGATATATCCCATTAACTGGGATATGCAGTTCTTCACCATCCAGCCTGGAGAGTTGGAATGCATTGTGCTGCTTGCACTGAGTGATGACATATGGACCACTCCATAGGGCGTCAAACTTTGTTTGTTTTCTAGGCTTAGCTCGGTCCTCATCCCATTTTAAGATGATGTCGCCTTCAGAGAAGCCTTTTGACGAGGATTTTTTGTCAAAGTGTTTATTTGTTTGCTACTAACGGCTGGTCATAGAAACCATAGCTTGGTCCCTTGTCTCCTGAAGTTCCATCAATTCACACAACTTGACCTCCATGATGTTGCCTTCTTCCAATTGCAGCTGGTGAGCAAGATCCAAAGCTGGCAATTCAAATGAAACAGGAAGTCTAGCTTCCCTTCCATACCCAAGCGTGTATGGTGAATTGCCAACTGCCCTCTTTGGAGTAACCCTGTTTGCCCACAGCGTTGTTTTCAACTTGGCATGCCAAGTTCTCTGATTCTCCTCTATTGTCCTTCTGATAATTCTGATCAGATTCTTGTTGGTGACTCAGCCACTGCATTCCCTTGTGGGTAGTAGTTGGCAGAAGTGCTAAGGTAGATGCCGCATCCCAACGCCCACTCACTCATTTTGGTTCCCAAGAAAGCCAATGCATTGTCTGAGATGATGGTAGCTGGGACTCCAAACCTTGTCACCAAGCCTTCGTAAAAGTCCAAGACTGCACTTTTGTTGGCCTCCTTCAAAGCAACAGCTTCTACCCATCTCGTGAAGTAGTCTGTATCAGTCAAGACCAATTTGTGCCCAGCACTGGAAGGAGAGTTGATCATCCCTATGAAGTCTAGGCCCCATTGCATGAATGGTTGTTCTACTTGAATAGGCTGTAGAGGCATTGCAGCCAGCCGTTGTTTCCCATCAAAGAGAGCACACTTCTGACACTTTCGTACCCAAGCATGGGTGTCTCTGAATAAAGTGGGCCAGAAGTAACCAGCTCTCATAATACTTGCAGCTATAGGCTTAGGAGCAAAGTGACCACCAGCGAGCCCATCATGGAACTTGGACAGCGCCCTGTCGACCTGTTGACCATTTTTGGCCCAACAGGACAAAAAACCGGTCCCCTTTACCCCTGTTGTTCTGAGCCAGTACATTGTATTCTTTGCACAAGTCTTGGAAATTTCTACGGACTCTGCAGGTTTTTCTATGGACTCCGCAGGAATTTCTACGGACTCTGCAGGTCCATTTCTACGGACTCTGCAGGTCTAGTTTCTACGGACTCTGCAGGCATGGATTTCTACGGACTCAGCAGGCAGAAGGCAAGTTCCGACACTTAGACGCAAAAAGGATCATTCCAAGTGCCCTTGCGGAGCGCAGTTCGGGATTCAAAAGCCCTTGCGGAGGGTAGGGAACATTTTCATAAGAGACCACAAAGAAAGCCGCAAAGAGGTAAGTTTTCTTTCGAAAATTTGTCTAAGGAAAAGGAAATGCCCTTTGGAAGGGTCGTTTCCATTTTTCCCAAAGGGCACTTTTGAAGGCAGCCGAAGAAGCAAAGGAAGAAATCCTTCGGACTTTTTGTCCAAAGGAATTCCTTCGGACAAAAAGTCCGAAAGAATTCAAAAGGACGTAAAAGACCAAGGCAAAAGCAATAGAATAATTTCTTCGGACAAGGAATTCCTTCGGACAAAAAGTCCGAAGAAATTCGGAAAGGAAGCCGCGGGAAAAGTGACTGGGAAGAAAACCCGAAGGAATTTCAAAGTGGCAGACGAGGCAATTCTTGCGGACTTTTGTCTGTGGGAAAATGTCCACGGAAAAAAGTCCGTCGGAAAAAGTTCCAAAGAAAATAAGCCGACGAAAGACCCCAAAGGGCAGGTGCCCTTGCGAGGGACTCTCGGCCAAAACAAAGGGGCATTTCTCCATAAGCTGAAGGGTCACCTTCCCTTCGGAAAGGTTCAAAGCAAGAAGTCCGAAGTTAAGGGATTAAAAAAAAAAAGTCCGCAGAAAAGGCTGAAGCAAGAAAGCCGAAGAAAGTCCAAGGGGCGACGGTCCCGCGAACGTCAATTTTACACCAGGAGAAGCCAGAGCACGGAAGGTGCCAAGTGGCAACTGTGGAAGGCTTTGACATGTTTTCTCTAAAAAGAAGCGGAACGTGCCACGTGTCCCCTGCAAAGCTCGGCCGAAGCCGACAAGTGTCAACATCCGCAGTCTCTCCCTTTTGTCCCGCGAGAACTTTGGTGGGCCCCGGACAAATTGCTAGAGAGAGCGAAAGCCGCCACGTGTCCTCTTCCGCAGGACCTTCAAAGGGTGCCTAAAGCTTCTATGAGTCAAGCGGATGCTGCCACATGTCCTGCCTGTTTCACAGCGGAACGCGCCACATATCACTTATTTGAAATTGGCGGAAAGTGGCCAAGGCAAGCAGGAAGAGCCCAAGGAACGCAGCGACCCGCCAAAAGATAGCCCCGAGAGCCGAAGGAGCAGGAAAGAGACAAAGCCAAAAAGAGACAAAGTGCAGAAACGGACAAGACGGCCCAGGTGGCAAAGGGAAGGCGAGTTATTGCTAGGTGGTCATCAAACGGCACAAACAGTAAGCGACGCGGATTATTTTCTCCAGTTTGCATTTATAAGCAGACAAGTCACGTAAATGCCTTGAAGGGAGCAGTCTGTTTGAAGAAAAGAGGCGCGGCCCTTGCTTTCACAATAATGTTGAATGCCAAAGTCAAGACCAGCGATTACACAACATGGTTCCAGCAGTACTTTTCTAGAAGAATGACATCAGCAACAGTGACTTCCTCTTCCCAGTGCTCTCAGCGAACATGGGCCACCTTGTCAAAGAGCGCCAAAGTCTTTTCCAAAGCAGCGCCTTTAGTTCTCTTCTTCTCTTTCTATATATTGTAAAACTTCTCATTTTGAGGAGGGATCCATTCTCTTAGCCCGAAGGCAAAGCTCTGCCCAAAAATCTCTCGGGGTTGTAAGGCAGAACTCTGCCGGTTTTTACCTTGAATCAAGACTTAGCATTTTTACCTCTATCTGGACTTGCACTCACGCATATGTCTATGTTTTCTTTTGTGTTAAGTCATTTTATTTTATGCTTTTCACAGAACAATTCCAGCATGTCTCGTGCATTGTGAAGCTTCTTCCTCTACAGATTTGCCAGAAGTGTCTACAACAGAAATATAGGCAAATGTGAACAGGGTGCCAAAGTGTGTCTCAGAGCACCTTTGATAGTTCTTCCTCCCTGTATCTCTACAGACCCCTGACTCACTGATACAGAAGAGTCTCCCACATCAAATGAAGTGTATGGGTGCTTCTCCTTGGTGAAAAGTGTATGATCGGGCTGAGTGGGTCATCATTTTTGGTGTATCACCCTTTTTATGTTTAGGTTTACGTTCTGTTTCAGCATCCTTTTCCCTTTTCATCCCCCCACCCACTTTTTCATTTATTTGTTAGCAGTAAGAAAACCAGGGCCTAAAAGATACATCAAAGGGAGCTAGCCCTTATCTAAAGACTCTCCCCTCCAGCTTCGCCGATCCCACAGGTGAGAGGGGAGTTTCCATTGTTGCGTGTGGAAGGCAGGAGCTCGGCCTCCTGCCCAGGGTGCCATCCACAGCGTCCACAGTTTTTGGCACGCTCAGTGGGACCAACTAGGACAAGTTGTGTCCAAAGAGTTGAAGAATTTTTGGTGTGTTCTTCAACCAACCAGCCTTTTGAGGCTTTTGCATCAACACCAATGGCGACTCCGAGTTGAATCAGCTGGTAAAGCAGTCCTGGTGCCATCGAGAAATCACATTTTTTGTATGTATTATCCCTTCGCCCAGCATCATGGGCCTTGTGTTCCTTCATATTACCATGATCAAACTCACGTTTTTCATGCAATCCCCTCAAGCGGCTTTCCTAGTCTTCCTCAACTCCCTCAGGTCACTGATCCTAATGGCAAGCTCCTAACCTGGGAGGAAATAGTAGAATCATGGGGCAAGAAAGAGGAGAAGAAAGGTTTTGCTCAAAACCTTGAAGAAGATGAGGCTGCTCCTGCTCCTGATGATGATTGTGACCTCCAGGAAAGGCTCTTCCAAGAGGATATAACCAGAAGAATTGCAAAGTTGGAATCCGGAGAGAGATTCCTCAGCCAATGTGTGATGGACGGTTCAGGGCCAACAGCACATTCCATGTCTGAACACACCCCATCTACACACTTCCAAGAGAGCTATCAGGCCACCCCTGATATAGATGAAGTGCTGGCCAAATGGAAGGAGGAGAATCATTCGATTCTAGCTCAAGGACTGCCTCCTCTTCCACATGGTTTTTTCACTTCACCCCTTCTCAAGGAGGAACCTGTTTTGCAAGAGGCGAGTGAGGAGCAGAAGATCCAATTTGCAGTTCCTCAAGAGGCTATCATGAGCGACAATGAAGAAGAAATCATCATCGATGCTCCCTTTGAAGACATCATCGACGATGGAGAAGGTACAGGGCATGCATACATGTAGATGTTCCAGCAATACGAAGAGGAACATAAGCATGGTGAGCTCTCTCCTCCTTTGTTTGATAAACTTCCTTGTTGCTTCGATGAGGAGAACAACTATGCCGAGGAGCCTGAGTTGGAGGACCAGATGGATGCCTTTGAACATCTAGAAACTCTGGTCCTTGAGCATGAAAAGGAGACGCTAGTCTCCCTTGAGGAAAGCCTTGAAGAAGAGAGTTTTGAACAAAGAGGTGATGTTCTGTGGGATGAGCAATCAGTTTGTGATTCCATTTCAGAGATCACAACAGTCACCCTTCTTCAAGAAGGCCAAGAGGAAGCATAAGATGAGTTTGACAGGATCTTCAATGAAGCAGAAGGAAATGGGTCAAACTATGATGCATTGCAGAGGGACTGTGCAAAACAAAGGGCTTATGGTGATGAGCCAACTGAAATATTCCGAGCCAATTTTTTTCAAACTTTCAATTACAGTAAGCAGAGTAATATACAGTCGTTAGGATTAGCCTTAAACCAAAACAATAACTGAAGCAACTCTAACTAGAATGTACACCCGGATTCGGAGGAGGCCAAGGTGTGAGCATTGGTCAGAGGATCTGAATGCAAAAACAGAGCTGGAAGGAACTCTAACCAAGAATGGCGCCGATGATGGCGAGCATATGGTCAGAGGATCTTCTACTACTACAAGTACTGAAAGAAACTCAACACCAAGTATGTGCTACCCAATCCAGTATGGAGTGAGGCGACCATATGGTGGAGTACTAAGAATTACAATGCTTAAAAGAAACTCAACACCAAGTATGTGCTACCCAATCCAGTATGGAGTTGAGGTGACCATATGGCGGAGTATTACAAATTACAATGCTTGAAGAAAATAACTGTGATGCTGAAAGTACTCAACACCCAGAATGTGTTTTCTAACCCGGAGTGGGAAAGTAACTACCATAGGGCGGAGATAAAGTAAATACAATAGCAAATACTGAAAGTAGAATTGAGCATTACAATTTGATAGAGCAAGATCATAAACTGTGGTCAGTGCTACTGCCAGCTTACAATATGTTAGACAATGCCTTGCTATCAATACAATCGAAAAGTAATAGAGCTGCAACAATATTTATAAGATTCTGTTCAATGAAATAAGAAGATTAAATCAGAAACTGCAATATTGAGGCCAACCTGATAATCTGATTTTTTGACAGACCTGTATTCCTTGAGCACGAACAGCAACCCTGAAACTCACAGATTCATTCACAACTTGCTCCAAACTTAATCAAATCTCATGAGACGGATTGCATAATGATCCTAGTATGATGGCGAACCACTTAGAACACTGAAAGCTGATCAAAACCCTCTATTTAATTTATGCATGGAAATCAATGCAAGGGCAAATGGTACAGCCTAGCAAGGGGCGATTTGCTTTTAAAATTCATAGCAATCATCAAAAATTCCACAAATTATAGAATAGGGGTGCCCATTACCAACAAATAGGATTAGCCAATACCCACAATGAAATTTTTAGTTTTTTTTTATTTGTGAACAAAACACAGCCTACTGTACTGAATAAGAAAACCCTGAATTTTCTCATAAACTAATCTATAAAACACACATTGAATACCATGCACAGATCCTGCATACAAAACAATCAAACTATACGATCTCACCACTAGTCGCTATCTTTCAAGCGAAAAGCAATGCCAAGCTAGGAGGCTTTCATTCCTCGAAGCAATCACAAGCCAATCCGGCAGCATAACATTCCTGTAGTTCAAGATGATCCAAGTGAGGACCAAAGGCTTCCTTTTATAATTTCCGTTTGACCCTTCTAGAAACCCTATCCTCCAATAGGTGGCGTCCAACTTAATCTTGGATTAAATATTCAATAAGAATTATAATTAATTCTTTTAATGAGGCGCCCACCCCATAAAGAACATCTTTTTAAAACAACTTAAAGTTGTTAAACCTAGGCACCAAGGTCCAATTTTAAATAATAATATATACTTTGCGGAGTTTAAAACGGAAGCCAAGATGATGTCAGAAATCGAAGATCTATAGCTCGTTGGAAAGGCCTTGACGAAACGAATCCAACCCCATTTTCAAAATTCTGATCTGACACCGAACCTGAACTTACTAAAAATAGAAAGTCCCTAAAAGTGCTCTGTGTGCCAAGTAAAACATATCACCGCGAAGCTTTCAGAAAACCCAGAAGGAATCCGCAATTTAAGTTCAACATTTCCAAGTGCAAGCTCTGCAAAAAAACGAAAACGTCCTCCAAGAAGTTTGGAAACCCTGATTCGAGCTTCTGCTTAACCTACGAGTTCCCAAAAATAGGCTAAATCCAAAAGAAGAGCGTAGGGCTAAATTGGGGACATTACAGTCCGCCCTTCCCAAAATTGCTTGTCCTCAAGCAATGCCACCACAACTCTAGAAAAACTCAAACTGCACCAAACCAAATCAAGTACAATCCCAGGGTCCTATATCTGCCTGAAGGAGGACCCACCATCCTGATGTTGCACTACTCTGATCACAATAGTGAAACCATAGTGGCCAAAATGCTCTGAGTCAGCAAAATCAACAATGCTATTGTCTATCACAAACCTAGGCATTGGAAAAGATAGTCTACTCAACTCAAAATTGTAATCCTCGGCATATCTCCCCAAGGTATCCAACACAGCCAAAACTGCAAATGTGACCTCTCCAAATCTTCTTGCAAAGAGGAAAGTAATCCTTTGCAAGAGCTCATCAAACTCAAACTCATGACTCCACATGAATGTACTATGCCTCCCTTGAATTTTTCTGATGCAACCATGAGGATTTCTGAAAACTCTTACAGTTCCCACTCCAAGAGCCTCAAAATGGTGAACCAAGGCATGTGAAAGATCGTTGTCCGGAACCCACACTGAGAGTAAACTGTCAAAGTTTACATCACAAACCTTCAAAAGATGAATTTGGAGAGTAGGAAAGGTGTGAAGGAACAAATAATTGTTGTTGATCAAGGCTGGGACCAACGTAGTGCAATCTGATTCTAGAGTCCTACACAAGGAAAAACAGCAACACCAATCAAATTCCCAAATGTGAGCTTCTGAGATGAGCATCGAGTTGCAAGTTGACACCTCCAAGGTGGCTGGAAAACAAACTGGAGCAATGTCCAAATGAAAATTACCACCTTTTTGGCGAGAAGTGAAGAACCAGTTCTCCTGAATGAGAGTAACTCCCCATGTAAGGTGGTTGGTCTGTCTCCAACCAACAAACTCATATCTCAAAATCTGCCTTTGTCTAAGCCGATAATCACTCCCATGAGCAACCATCCATTTATCTCTCCAACCCATACTCAAAATTTCTCTCCAATCGATTGGTTGATGAACAAATGGGTCCATCAAGTGGTTGGTAAAGAAAAGAACATCACCCAAAGGTCTGAAAATTTGATCAGTGTCCCACCAAAAATTATTCTTTCCACAATCCATAAATTCCATCAACCCAAATTGAGAATCCCAAGCACAGATACCCAACTGAATTTGATTTTCAACACAATACAAATAAAGCTCAATGTGTACCCAAGTGCTAGTGAGAACCAAGTGCATTCTCACGAAACTGGTGTCCCCTCTAGTGAATCTTTGAAGCTTAAACTTGAAAGCTTCAACAACATTGGAGTATAAAACATAGAATGACTTCAAATTCAACTCCCAAAGCTGACTAGTATGAGCCCAAACATCATTCCACCCAAGGGATGGATCGTCAATAGTGCAAACACCAAGCTCAAGTCCACCTTTCTCCCATTGCTTGTGAGTAGTAGGTCTGAAATCTTCACTCCTTGCTACTATAATGAAGTTACTAGCAGCTATCACAACTTGTCTCATCAACACCTTGATGTCATAGATGTTGAAAATACCTTGCTTCGACACTTCCCATATAGACTCTTCATCCTCAAACCCACTCATGCATTCATTACTAATCAACAAACTTGGCATATTCTCATGGAGTGATAACAAAGCACCATTAGCCGGAGGTTTATACTCGACCTCTTGCTTGGTTTCTTCCCTACATGACTCTTTTTGCAAATCAAAGAGAGGATTGTCATAAACTTGGAAGCCCTCCTTTCCATCTTGTTGATCCAAATCTGAACTTGCAACTTCAGTCTTTCTTGTGAAACCTTCGAGGTCAAACTCCTCTCGAAGACTATCAAGCTCACCTATTACTTGCTTG
This sequence comes from Torreya grandis, assembly GCA_037957365.1. Lineage (NCBI taxonomy): Eukaryota > Viridiplantae > Streptophyta > Pinopsida > Cupressales > Taxaceae > Torreya > Torreya grandis. The sequence continues at coordinate 703,358 of JARHVA010001123.1, read as the reverse complement.
ATTTCTTTGGCATTATATGCATTCTCTTGCTCCTTGGAAAGTTTGAAATCAGCAAACTAGTCTTCAACCTCCGTTAGAGCCAACTGAGTTTGTTTCAACTTGTCCCTTGTTGATTCGAGCTCCAGAGTGAGCTCATCAACTACACTCTCCTTTTCTTGGAAAGCACAAATGGTCTTCTTTACAACTTCAAAGGCATGATCTCTATCTCCAATCAAGTGCATGTACTCAGACTTCAATGTCTCCAATGAGTCTCTGATAAGTTGCAAATTGGGAAGAGCAACTTCATCTTTCACTCCTCTTTGTCTCTCTTCAAGCTGAGCCTTCCAGTAAAGCTCTTCAACCAAGCTATGTGTGCCATCAAATAGGGATAGAGCTTGCACTTCCTTGTTAATGGACACCTTGAATTGATCTTCCCACTCATAAGAATATGAAGATGGTGAATTGCTAATAGGCTGCAACTGAAAATCAGAACTTTGTTTCTTGCCTTTGCTGCCCTCAAAGTTGCTCCAACCTTCTTGTCTTTCATCCTCAACTAATGGAGAATGCTTAGTGTCACGGGGAGGAACATACTCCACATTTTCTTCGACTTTAAGCTTGCCATCAACTTCTTGAATTGGTGAATCAGCCATGTGTTCTAAAACCACTTTAAACCTTTCTTCTTCAAGAGCCATGAGGTCTTCTAGCTCTTCATCCACCTCACCGTCTTCTTGTTCAAAGGCTATGGCAGCCCCTAATTTGAACGAAGAATCATTGAATGTCGTTCTGAACATTTCGGAAGTAACAACATCCCCCTTGGTGGCTGCAACCAACTTGAAGGGATCACCATGGAGCTTTTCAGAGTAAACTTCTTCATCAAAAACAACTTCTCCTTCTGCCTCCTCATAGCTTGCAATGCAAACAATATTTTGGTCTTCATCGGGATCGAAGGGAAACTTATCCCACACAGGTTCTTTGTCATATCTTGAAGCCAACACACCTGGATCCCACATGCTAACAGTTTGATTGAAATGGTCAGGAGAAAGATTTTTATCATGCTCTTCTCATAGTGATGACTCTTTGAACAAGTCAACTCCCAAATCACTTAAGCTGATATTTTCAAAAACATTTCTTTCTAAAGGTTTGGTTTGCTGGTCGAACTCAATGTCGCCATCATAATGAAATGAAGAATCTTCAATGCTTGATGTTTTGTAAACTTCGATATCTTTATCTCCATCAAGAAGAAGTGTGTCATTGGTTTCTTCATGTGGAACTTCTTGGGAAGTTGGGACAGCAATAAGAGGAAAATCCTTCATTACCAAATCTTCAACATGACCTTGTATGAGATCTTTGAAATCATCTCCAACATCATGTCCACTAATCTTTTCTTCATCACGCTCTAACTTCTTCAAAAGTGGCTTCAATTTTTCCTCACATTGATTAAACAATTCCTTGATCAACATAGAAGTAAGAGGAGAATCCTTTTCTTCACACTCATAAGTGTCCAAGAGGAGAGATTGGACATTTGGTGGAATTTCATCTAACTCATTAATGGTGAGAATAAGGATTTTCTTCACAGCTGCAATAACATCCTCTTCTTGTTCGCTCCAAGTGGATATGAAGAGGTAATGGAACAAGTGATAAATCTGATCATGCATTTCCAAGGCGAATAGCAAGTTACTTACTCAGAGATCTGAAAATGTCTTTAAGATAGCAACCCTTCTAGCAAATAGATTGCTTCCAGTTTCATCAAGATCTTGGAAACTTTCTACAATCATATTCAGAATGATTTTCATGGTTTCATCATCATAGGGTGTCATGGGGACCATCATTCTCATCAACTCCATGAAGCAAGAAGAAATCAGCAGCTTGATTTCTTCATTTGGATGTCCCAGCCAATAGGGCTGAACTAAAAGGTGAACTGCAAGTGACAATGCCAATTGCATCCATTCAGAAGGTGACTGCTCCACCTGTCTCAAACATTGTTCCAGTATTTGAGGATTATTCTTTTCGTCTTCCCTTGACTTACATTCTTTGCCAAGTCTTTTTCCGATCTCAAAAAGTGTTTGTTCCAGCGTTATCTCTTCTCTGTTAGCCATGTTTAACTGCCACTTGTAAACTGAGCTGAACTCTGTTCTGACCTCTGGTGTAGAAACTGATTTCTCTATCATTCAACTATCAACTAAACCTTGTGGGGCACAGGATGGCAGGATCTTGGCTTTGATACCACTGAAATATTCCGAGCCAATTTTTTTCAAACTTTCAATTACAGTCAGCAGAGTAATACACAGTCGTTAGGATTAGCCTTAAACAAAAACGATAACCGAAGCAACTCTAACTAGAATGTACACCCGGATTCGGAGGAGGCCAAGGTGTGAGCATTGGTCAGAGGATTTGAATGCAGAAACAGAGCTGGAAGGAACTCTAACCAAGAATGGCGCCGATGATGGCGAGCATATGGTCAGAGGATCTTCTACTACTACAAGTACTGAAAGAAACTCAACACCAAGTATGTGCTACCCAATCCAGTATGGAGTGAGGCGACCATATGGTGGAGTACTAAGAATTACAATGCTTAAAAGAAACTCAACACCAAGTATGTGCTACCCAATCCAGTATGGAGTTGAGGCGACCATATGGCGGATATTACAAATTACAATGCTTGAAGAAAATAACTATGATGCTGAAAGTACTCAACACCCAGAATGTGCTTTCTAACCCGAAGTGGGAAAGTAGCTACCATAGGGCGGAGATAAAGTAAATACAATAGCAAATACTGAAAGTAGAATTGAGCATTACAATTTGATAGAGCAAGATCATAAACTGCTGTCAGTATTACTGCCAGCTTACAATATGTTAGACAATGCCTTGCTATCAATACAATCGAAAAGTAATAGAGCTGCAACAATATTTATAGGATTCTGTTCAATGAAATAAGAAGATTAAATCAGAAACTGCAATATTGAGGCCAACCTGATAATCTGATTTTTTGACAATCCTGTATTCCTTGAGCATGAACAGCAGCCCTGAAACTCACAGATTCATTCACAACTTGCTCCAAACTTAATCAAATCTCATGAGACGGATTGCATAATGATCATAGTATGATGGTGAACCACTTAGAACACTGAAAGCTGATCAAAACCCTCTATTTAATTTATGCACGAAAATCAATGCAAGGGCAAATGGTACAGCCTAGCAAGGGGCGATTTGCTTTTAAAATTCACAGCAGTCATCAAAAATTCCACAAATTACAGAATAGGGGCGCCCATTACCAACAAATAGGATTAGCCAATACCCACAATGAAATTTTTAGTTTTTTTTAATTTGTGAACAAAACACAGCCTGCTGTACTGAATAAGAAAACCCTGAATTTTCTCATAAACTGATCTATAAAACACACATTGAATACCATGCACAAATCTTGCATACAAAACAATCAAACTATACGATCTCACCACTGGTCGCTATCTTTCAAGCGAGAAGCAATGCCAAGCTAGGAGGCTTTCATTCCTCGAAGCGATCCCAAGCCAATCCGGCAGTGTAACATTCCTGTAGTTCAAGATGATCCAAATGAGGACCAAAGGCTTCCTTTTATAATTTCCGTTTGACCCTTCTAGAAACCCTATCCTCCAATAGGTGGCGTCCAACTTAATCTTGGATTAAATATTCAATAAAAATTATAATTAATTCTTTTAATGAGGCGCCCACCCCATAAAGAACATCTTTTTAAAACAACTTAAAGTTGTTAAACCTAGGCACCAAGGTCCAATTTTAAATAATAATATATACTTTGCGGAGTTTAAAACGGAAGCCAAGATGATGTCAGAAATCGAAGATCTATAGCTCGTTGGAAAGGCCTTGACGAGACGAATCCAACCCCATTTTCAAAATTCTGATCTGACACCGAACCTGAACTTACTAAAAATAGAAAGTCCCTAAAAGTGCTCTGTGTGCCAAGTAAAACATATCACCGCGAAGCTTTCAGAAAACCCAGAAGGAATCCGCAATCCAAGTTAACATTTCCAAGTGCAAGCTCCGCAAAAAGAAAAAAACGTCCTCCAAGAAGTTTGGAAACCCTGATTCGAGCTTCTGCTTAACCTACGAGTTCCCAAAAATAGGCTAAATCCAAAAGAAGAGCGTAGGGCTAAATTGGGTACATTACACCAACAGCGACAGATTTCTTGGTGAAATGCACCAGCATGAACGACCAGTATTCAACAAGCTTCCAAGAACAAGCAAAGTACATATATGTTGGGAGCATGTTCGATTCTGATCCACTCGGATGCAGGCCAATCAAGGTGACAGGGAAGAGGAGCAGGTCACCAAGTCTCCACTTCTTTCAGCCACTTGTTTGGCACCATAAGTTTCCTTGCTAAAGAGGGGACTTAAGAAATTTTCCCTTTGATCCAGGGGGGAGGCAGATGTACCTGGTTAGTTGTACATAGTAGTTTGATTTCAGTTTCTTTTCATGTTTTCCCTAAGTGCAGTTTGCACAAGTAGTGTTTTTAGCCTTGTGTGTGTTTTCCCTTGTGTCTGGGGTAAAAGGCTTCATGATTGATTCTTGGATCTATCAAGGCGGTTGCTAACTCTTTCAAAGCTGCATTCTGACTCCGTGTCTAATGGACTAAAAGGCAACTGGTCTCTAAGCATAGCAGGCATGCTTCCCCTGGGAGTCGCCAATTTGTTGACCATTTTTGGTCCAACAAGCCAAAAAACCGGTCCCCTTTACCCCTGCTGTTCTAAGCCAGTACATTGTATTCTTTGCACAAGTCTTGGAAATTTCTACGGACTCTGCAGGTTTTTCTACGGACTCTGCAGGAATTTCTACAAACTCTGCAGGTCCATTTCTACGGACTATGCAGGTCTAGTTTCTACGGACTCTGCAGGCATGGATTTCTACGGACTCAACAGGCAGAAGGCAAGTTCCGACACTTAGACGCAAAATGGATCATTCCAAGGCAATTCGAGATTCAAAAGCCCTTGCGGAGGGCAGGGAACACTTTCAAAAGAGGCCACAGAGAAAGCCGCAAAGAGGTAAGTTTTATTTCAGAAATTTGTCTAAGGCAAAGGAAATGCCCTTTGGAAGGGTCGTTTCCATTTTTCCCAAAGGGCACTTTTGAAGGCAGCCGAAGAAGCAAAGGAAGAAATCCTTCGGACTTTTTGTCTGAAGGAATTCCTTCGGACAAAAAGTCCGAAAGAATTCAAAAGGGCGAAAAAGACCAAGGCAAAAGCAATAGAAAAATTTCTTCGGACTTTTTGTCCGAAGGAATTCCTTCGGACAAAAAGTCAGAGGAAATTCGAAAAGGAAGCCGCGGGAAAAGTGGCTGGGAAGAAAACCCGAAGGAATTTCAAAGTGGCAGACAAGGCAATTCTTGCGGACTTTTGTCTGCGGGAAAATGTCTACAAAAAAAAGTCCGCTGGAAAAAGTTCCAAAGAAAAAAGTCCGCTGGAAAAAGTTCCAAAGAAAATAAGCCACCGAAGGACCCCGAAGGGCAGGTGCCCTTGCGGGGGACTCTTGGCCAAAACAAAGGGGCACTTCTCCATAAGCCGAAGGGTCACCTTCCCTTTGGGAAGGTTCGAAGCAAAAAGTCTGAAGGAAAGAGATCGACAAAAGAAGTCCGCAGAAAACGATGAAGAAGGAAAGCCGAAGAAAGTCCAAGGGGCGACGGACCCGCGAACGTCAATTTTACACCAAGAGAAGCCAGAGCGGGGAAGGCGCCAAGTGGCAACCGCGGAAAGCTTTGACATGTTTTCTCTAAAAAGAAGCGGAACGTGCCACGTGTCCCCTGCAAAGCTCGGCAGAAGCCGACAAGTGTCAACATCCGCGGTCTCTCCCTTTTGTCCCGCGAGAACTTTGGTGGGCCCCGGACAAATTGCTAGAGAGAAAGGAAGCCGCCATGTGTCGTCTTCCGCAGGACCTTCAAAGGGTGCCTAAAGCTTCTATGAGTCAAGCGGATCCTGCCACGTGTCCTGCCCGTTTCACATCGGAACGCGCCACATATCACTTATTTGAAATTGGCAAAAAGTGGCCAAGGCAAGCAGGAAGAGCCCAAGGAACGCAGCGACCCACCAAAAGATAGCCCCGAGAGCCGAAGGAGCCGGAAAGAGAAAGCCAGAAAGCGACAAAGTATAGAAATGGACAAGACGGCCTAGGTGGCAAAGGGAAGGCGAGTTATTGCCAGGTGGTCATCAAACGGCGCAAACTGTAAGCGACGCGGCTTGTTTTCTCCAGTTTGCATTTATAAGCAGACAAGTCGCGTAAATGCCTTGAAGGGAGCAGTTTGTTTGAAGAAAAGAGGCGCGGCCTGTGCTTTCACATTAATGTTGAACACCAAAGTCATGACCGGCGATTACACAGCATGGTTCCAGCAGGCCTTTTCTAGAATAATGACATCAGCAACAGTGACTTCCTCTTCCCAATGCTCTCAGCACACATGGGCCAACTTGTCAAAGAGCGCCAAAGTCTTTTCCAAAGCAGCGCCTTTAGTTCTCTTCTTCTCTTTCTATATATTGTAAAGCTTCTCATTTTGAGGAGGGATCCATTCTCTTAGCCCGAAGGCAAAGCTCTGCCCAAAAATCTCTCGGACTTGTAAGGCAGAACTCTGCCGGTTTTTACCTTGAATCAAGACTTAGCATTTTTACCTCCATCTGGACTTGCACTCACGCATATGTCTATGTTTTCTTTTGTGTTAAGTCATTTTCTTTTATGCTTTTCACAGAACGATTCCAGCATGTCTCGTGCATTGTGAAGTTTCTTCTTCTGCAGGTCTGTCAGGAGTGTCTATAGTAGAAATATAGGCGCATGTGAATAGGGTGCCAAAGTGTGTCTCAGAGCACCTTTGATAGTTCTTCCTCCCTGTATCTCTACGGACCCCTAACTCACTGATACAAAAGAGTCTCCCACATCAGATGAAGTGTATGGGCACTTCTCCTTGGTGAAAAGTGTATGATCGCGCTGAGTGGGTCATCATTTTTGGTGTATCACCCTTTTTATGTTTAGGTTTAGGTTATGTTTTAGCATCCTTTTCCCTTTTCATCCCCCCTCTTTTCATTTATTTGTTAGTAGTAGGAAAAACAGGGCCTAAAAGATACATCCAAGGGAGCTAGCCCTTATCTAGAGACTCTCCCCTCCAGCTTCGCCGATCCCACAGGGAGAGGGGAGTTTCCATTGTTGCGTGTGGAAGGCAGGAGCTCGGCCTCCTGCCCAGAGTGCAATCCATGGCGTCAACAATTTTTGGCACGCTCGGTGGGACCAACTAGGACAAGTTGTGTCCAAAGAGTTGAATTTTTGGTGTGTTCTTCAACCAACCAACCTTTGGAGGCTTTTGCATCAACACCAATGGCGACTTCGAGTTGAATCAGCTGGTAAAGCAGTCCTGGTGCCATCGAGAAATCACATTTTTTGTATGTATAATCCCTTCGCCCAGCATCTTGGGCCTTGTGTTCCTACATATTACCATGATCAAACTCACGTTTTTCATGCAATCCCCTCAAGCAACTTTCCTAGTCTTCCTCAACTCCCTCAGGTCACTGATCCTAATGGCAAGCTCCTGACCTGGGAGGAAATAGTGGAATCATGGGGCAGGAAAGAGGAGAAAAAAGGTTTTGCTCAAAACCTTGAAGAAGATGAGGCTGCTCCTGCTCCTGATGACGATTGTGACCTCCAGGAAAGGCTCTTCCAAGAGGATATACCCAGAAGAATTGCAGAGTTGGAATCCAGAGAGAGATTTCTCAGCCAATGTGTGGACGATTTAGACCCAACGGCACATTCCATGTCTAAACACACCCCATCTACACACTTCCAAGAGAGCTATCAGGCCACCCCTGATATAGATGAAGTGTTGGCCAAATGGAAGGAGGAGAATCATTAGATTCTAGCTCAAGGACTGCCTCCTCTTCCACATGGTTTTTTCACTTCACCCCTTCTCAAGGAGGAACCTATTTTGCATGAGGCGAGTGAGAAGCAGAAGATCCAATTTGCAGTTCCCCAAGAGCCTATCATGAGCGACAATGAAGAAGAAATCATCATCGATGCTCCTTTTGAAGACATCATCGACGATGGAGAAGTTACAGGGCATGCATACATGCAGATATTCCAGCAATACGAAGAGGAACATAAGCATTGTGAGCTCTCTCCTCCTTTGTTTGATGAACTTCCTTGTTGCTTCGATGAAGAGGACGACTATGCCGAGGAGCCTGAGTTGGAAGACCAGATGGATGCCTTTGAACATCTAGAAACTCTGGTCCTTGAGCAGAAAAAGGAGAGGCTGGTCTCCCTTGAGGAAAGCCTTGAAGAAGAGAGTTTTAAACAAAGAGGTGATGTTCTGTGGGATGAACAATCAGTTTGTGATTCCATTTCATACATCACAATAGTCACCCTTCTTCAAGAAGGCTAAGAGGAAGCAGAAAATGAGTTTGACAGGATCTTCAATGAAGCAGAAGGAAACGGGTCAAACCATGATGCATTGCAGAGGGACTGTGCAGAACAAAGGGCTTATGGTGATGAGCCAACAGCCACAGATTTCTTGGTGAAACGCACTAGCATGAAGGACTAGTATTCAACAAGCTTCCAAGAACAAGCAAAGTACATATATGTTGGGAGCATGTTCGATTCTGATCCACTCGGATGTAGACCAATCGAGGTGACAGGCAAGAGGAGCAGGTCACCAAGTCTCCACTTCATTCAGCCACTTGTCTGGCACCATAAGTTTTCTTGCCAGAGAGGGGACTTAAAAAATTTTCCCTTTGATCCAGGAGGGAGGCAGATGTACCTGGTTAGTTGTACATAGTTTGCTTTCAATTTCTTTTCCTGTTTTCCGTAAGTGCAGTTTGCACAAGTAGTGTTTTTAGCCTTGTGTGTGTTTTCCCTTGTGTCTGGGGTAAAAGGCTTCATGATTGATTCTGGGATCTATCAAGGCGGTTGCTAACTCTTGCAAAGCTACATTCTGACTCCGTGCCCAATGGACTAAAATGCAACTGGTCTCTAAGCATAACAGGCATGCTTCCCCTGGGACTCGCCAATTTGTTGACCATGTTTGGCCCAACAAGCCAAAAAACCGGTCCCCTTTACCCCTGCTGTTCTGAGCCAGTACAATGTATTCTTTGCACAAGTCTTGAAAATTTCTACGGACTCTGCAGGTTTTTCTACGGACTCTGCAGGAATTTCTACAAACTCTGCAGGTCCATTTCTATGGACTCTGCAGGTCTAGTTTCTATGGACTCTGTGGGCATGGATTTCTACAGACTCAGTAGGCAGAAGGCAAGTTCTGACACTTAGACGCAAAATGGATCATTCCAAGTTCCCTTGTGGAGGGCAGTTCGGGATTCAAAAGCCCTTGCGAAGGGCAGGGAACACTTTCAGAAGAGGCCATAGAGAAAGCCGCAAAGAGTTTTCTTTCAAAAATTTGTCTAAGGCAAAGGAAATGCCCTTCGGAAAGGTCGTTTCCATTTTTCCCAAAGGGCACTTTTGAAGGCAGCCGAAGAAGCAAAGGAAGAAATCCTTCGGACTTTTTGTTCGAAGGAATTGGAAGCCGCAGGAAAAGTGGCCAGGAAGAAAACCCGAAGGAATTTCAAAGTGGCAGACCAGGCAATCTTGCGGACTTTTGTCCACGGGAAAATGTCCGCCGGAAAAAGTTCCAAAGAAAATAAGCCGCCGAAGGACCCCAAAGGGCAGGTGCCCTTGCGGGGGACTCTCGGCCAAAACAAAGGGGCATTTCTCCGTAAGCCGAAGGGTCACCTTCCCTTCGGGAAGGTTCAAAGCAAGAAGTCCGAAGGAAAGGGATCGACAAAAGAAGTCTGCTGAAAAAGTCGAAGCAAGAAAGCCGAAGAAAGTCCAAGGGGCGACGGGCCCACAAACATCAATTTTACACCAGGACAAGCCAGAGCACGGAAGGCACCAAGTGGCAACAGCGGAAGGCTTTGACATGTTTTCTCTAAAAAGAAGTTGAACGTGCCACGTGTCCCCTGCAAAGCTCGGCGAAAGCCGACAAGTGTCAACATCCGTGGTCTCTCCCTTTTGTCCCGCGAGAACTTTGGTGGGCCCCGGACAAATTGCTAGATAAGGCGAAAGCCGCCACGTGTCCTCTTCCGCAGGACCTTCAAAGGGTGCCTAAAGCTTCTATGAGTCAAGCGGATGCTGCCACGTGTCCTGCCCGTTTCGTAGCGGAATGCGCCACATATCACTTATTTGAAATCGGCGAAAAGTGGCCAAAGCAAGCAGGAAGAGCCCAAGGAACGCAGCGACCCGCCAAAAGATAGCCCCGAGAGTGGAAGGAGCCGAAAAGAGACAGCCAAAAAGAGACAAAGTGTAGAAACGGACAAGACGGCCTAGGTGGCAAAGGGAAGGCGAGTTATTGCCAGGTGGTCATCAAACGGTGCAAACAATAAGCGATGCGGCTTGTTTTCTCCAGTTTGCATTTATAAGCAGACAAGTCACGTAAATGCCTTGAAGGGAGCAATCTGTTTGCAGAAAAGAGGCACGGCCCGTGCTTTCACATTAATGTTGAACGCCAAAGTCAAGACCGGCGATTACACAGCATGATTCTAGCAAGCCTTTTCTAGAAGAATGACATCAGCAACAGTGACTTCCTCTTCCCAATGCTCTCAGCGCACATGGGCCAACTTGTCAAAGAGCACCAAAGTCTTTTCCAAAGTGGCGCCTTTAGTTCTCTTCTTCTCTTTCTATATATTGTAAAACTTCTCATTTTGAGAAAGAGGAATCCATTCTCTTAGCTCGAAGGCAAAGCTCCGCCCAAAAATCTCTCGGGCTTGTAAGGCAGAAGACTTAGCATTTTTACCTCCATCTAGACTTGCATTCACACATATGTCTATGTTTTCTTTTGTGTTAAGTCATTTTATTTTATGCTTTTCACAGAATGATTCCAACATGTCTCGTGCATTGTGAAGTTTCTTCTTTTGCAGGTCTGCCAGAAGTGTCTACAGCAGAACTATAGGCGCATGTGAACAGGCTACGAAAGTGTGTCTCAGAGCACCTTTGATAGTTCTTCCTCCTTGTATCTCTACGGACCCCTGACACACTAATACAGAAGAGTCTCCCACATCAGATGAAGTGTATGGGCGCTTCTACTTGGTGAAAAGTGTATGATCAGGCTGAGTGGGTCATCATTTTTGGTGTATCACCCTTTTTATGTTTAGGTTTAGGTTCTGTTTCAGCATCCTTTTCCCTTTTCATCCGCCCCCCTTTTTCATTTATTTGTTAGCAGTAGGAAAACCAGGGCCTAAAAGATACATCACAGGGAGCTAGCCCTTATCTAGAGACTCTCCCCTCCAGCTTTGCCGGTCCCATAGGCGAGAGGAGAGTTTTCATTGTTGCGTGTGGAAGGCAGGAGCTCGGCCTCCTGCCCAGGGTGCAATCCACAGCGTCAACACGACCTGAACTGGGTCTATGCACCTCAAGAATACTACTGAAAAATCCCTTCTGAATAGCACCCCATCAATCAAGACATAAGGGAGAGATTGGAGTCTGAAATATCTCCTCTTGGTCCTATCAAGGCCCTGCGGGCACTCACCGGTGAGAAGGAAACGTTTCATGTCTAATGCCCAATCCTTCATGACTGATTGTTCTTCTGCTATAGCTTCATCATGGATTAGCAAAATGTCCTCTTTCTGTTGTTTAAGGTTTGTAGCAAGGTGTTCACACAGGCCTTTTCCCTTTACCAGCGTAGTGGTTTTGATATCAACGTCATATTCCATTACTTTGGTGATCCATCCTGCTCTCTTTTCATTTAGATCACGGCTGATCAAAAAATCTTTGACGCTGAGATGTGGCACCATGAGATGAACCCTACTATTGGACAACATATGTCTGAATTTCTTCAGGCTTCGTATGACTGCAAGGACTTTCTTCTCCACATATGTATATCTGATCTCAAAACCTTCTAGACCTTGGCTAAAAACGCAAGTGGCTATTCAAGGTTCTCATCATTTGCTTGGGTAAGCATGGCGGAGATTACCTCTTCATTTTCGAAAATGTCGAGGTTGAAATCCTTGGTGAAGTCAGGACTGATCAAGGTAGGAGCTTGGGCAATTACCTGCTTGATCCCTTCAAAACTATCCTTTCTTTGTGCTGTTCATGTGAATTTCTCAACTTTTTTGAGCATGGAGGTCAGTGGCTTGACTATCTCGACAAAATTTGGGATAAATCTTTTGATGAAATTTATTATTCCAAAGAAACTTTGCAGACCTTTCTTATGCTTAGGCAAGGACAGCACTAGGATGGCGCAAACTCTTTCTGGATCAATGGTCAAGTCCCCTTTCGAAACGTGGCCAAGGAGTTTACGTTCATGGACAACGAACATGCATTTCTTTGGGTTGAGAGAGGTACCAAACTCTCTACACCTCTCAAAGATTTGCCTAAGGTGTTTCAGATGTTGCCCTGCTTCCTTAGAAAATACTATCACATCATCAAGATAGACCAATACAACATTATTTATCAGGCATTGGAAAGCCATGTCCATGGCTCATTGAAAAGTGGCTCCAACATTGGACAGTCCAAATAGCATTTTTTGATAAGCAAACGTTCCCCACTTGGTAGTGAAAGTTGTCTTGTATTGATCACAGTCTTGCACTAAAATCTGATTGTACCCTGAGTACCCATCCAGGAGGGAGAAATGTTCGTTGCCTGTCACCATTTGGAGGACCTGCTCCATCCTTGAGAGAGGATAGTAATCTTTCAACGAGACTCTATTGAGGTCTCTGAAATCCACACACAGTCTAATCTCCCATTCTTTTTCCTAACAGGGACTAGATTGGCCAACCAAGAAGAGTGTTTGATTGAAAATATGATCCTGGACTCAATCATCTTGGTGAGTTCCTTCCACATGAGAGGTTCAATCTTTGGGTTGGCAGGCCTTTGTTTTTGTTTGATGGGCTTGGTGCCTTCCTCCAGCGCAATGGTATGTTAGGCCAAACTTGGGTCAAAACCCTTCAAGTCGCTATACTCCCAAGCGAAGACACCGGTAAATTCTTGGCACAACAAGATGAAACCCTGCCTTTCATGATCTGTACATACCTTCCCAAGTGCAAGCAACCTGTTCTTGAATATTTCAACTTTTTTATAGTTATCTTTCTTCGTTGTGATGCTTGATTTGTCATTTTTCAATTGGTCATCCTCGTTGAAGATATTTTTGAGAGTGACCAAGCCTTTGAGAAGTTTGTTGTTCTTCAACTGAACAATCTGGCTGCCATACTACTGTTGTAGCTTGGCTTGATTTCTAAAGGCAAATTAAGCCTCCTCTTGCAAGAAGAATGCTATCTGTTGATTGCTATCAAACACCTGCCAGTTGGTGATGTTATCAGACACAGAGGGTCTGATTACCACTTTTAAATGGCATGGACTGCTGTCTCAGCCTATCTCCTTGGAGATGTCAAATTAGGGCACCAACTGCTGCTAGTCTGTCCGCTTGCTTATTCTGCTCTCTTGGTATGGAAATAACATTGAAAGCAAGGAAACTCTCCACTAAGTCCCATACCCTGTGCTTGTAAGACTTAAGCAAGGAATTCTTGGTCAGATTTTGGCCTCTCACTTGATTTACGATCAACTCGTTGTCTACAAAAATCTGCAGCTCTTTAATTCCTCTTTTCTTTGCCCACTCCAAACCATGGATGAGAGACTCGTATTCTGCAACATTGCAAGTGCAAGAAAACTGAAACCTGAAAGTCGAGAAGTATTTCTCCTTTGAGGGGAAAATTAACCACTCCACCACCAGCTCTTAGTTTGCTTCTTGAGCCATCAAAGAAGAGTTGCCATAAACCCGAGCTCTCTCGATTTGCTTTCATCAAATTTGACACAAGGGTACCTTCTTCATGCATGCAATAAATTCCAAGCCCTGCCTCTTCTATAAACTTGTATGGGTCGTGTTCGAAGTTGTCACTTCCCCATTCGTCTAAGAGCAGGTCAACAACTCCTTCAAGGGCAGAGGACGGAGATTGATCCACTTGGAATTCTTTTTCATCAATAATGGCGTAGCTGACATTCGCCGCTTTGAGTGAGTACGGCTCTAGATGATCTCTATGGATTGACTTCAACTCAATCTTAACTTTAGTCTCATATTTGGTTCTAAAAACCATGTAAAACCAGTTTGTTGTTAGGTTCCCGCCTATTTTGGATGTAAAATCCCTGGACAAGCAAATAGCAAAGTAGGGAGGAACATCTGCCACTACCATGTCGTGGGGAACTGAGAAAGTGGGACAGGCGTGCAATGTTAGATTCAAGCCTCGTACCACTCATAGTGTCTTGGCTGGTGATCCATCTAGTTATAGGACTCCCTTGGTCATCTCCTCGTATTTGAGTCCCAGCTTATCCGCTATGCATTTGAGCATTACCGAGTGCTTGCCCCACTGTCAATAATGCAGTTGTGTACCAAAGAATCTCCTATGACTAATGATAGATAGAAAGGGGGAACCTTTTCGTTTTTCTTTGCTTGACTTGTTGTGGAAGGGTGCCCATTCATGATCAAAACGTTATCATCTTTTGTTGGGACCACTGGTTCATTTAGCTCGTGCAACTCTTTCTGAAGTATGTCCTTTTGTCTTGGCATTGCTAATGAATCCCACAAAGAGATATTCATGTGCAGCGTCTTCATCTGGTCTACCACGTTGATCTGAGGGTTGCTGCCTTTTAAATTTTCTTTGGGGGCACTTGCAACCTGAGGCGCAGGCCGAGGAGCTAATGATGTAACCGACGGCCTGTAATTTGAAAATTTTTAGTTCATATGTGACGAAGAAGATGCTGTGGACGTTTGGGCAGCTCCCTGAGCTTCCTTCATAGCTCTCCTTTTGGACCTTGTGTTGGCTGTAATATAATAACCTTGGTTGTTCATACTGCCCACATAGTTGACTGCACAAAATTCACCTTCCATGTGATTCATAAGAGTGGAATTACGCTGAGCCGAACTGCTACCCATGCTGGGTTGTACTGACGTCTCAAAGCTTGGAAATTGGGCAGCCTGATTGTCTTGTGTATTCGTATATTGACTCGGCGTCTCATTTGTATAAGCAGCGTGATCTTGACCATATCTTAGGGGTGAGCAATTTGGCTGTTCCTGTACCAGATTATTTTGAGTGGGCACAAGAGTCTTGGACGATGAAGGAGCGCCTGGATTATACCCTTGATATGGTCTGGCTTGTGCAAACTGACCCTGTACTTTATTATAATTCTGAAAAGGGGGTCTACTTGCTTGTCCGAACTGCTAGTATCCCTGATTTGACCGATAGTTTTGAGCCTGTTGCCTTTTGAGTGCCACTACTTCGTTGGTCACGCTTTGTAACAAGCTTTTAACTTCATGGTCATTGAGCGAGGTAACAGTCGGCTTTTCTATGCCAGGCAGAAAAGCTAAGGTGAGTGCAGCGGTTTGAACTGGAGGTGGCAATTCAGGAAAGAGCGGCATATGAGGTCTAGGGGCTATCTTTCCTGCTTGTACCAGGGAATTTTCAGCGGCTATGGCAATTTCATAGACAGCTGGCAACACTTGTCTTCCCATTAACTGTATCATGACAACAATGTCGCTATTCAAAGCTTTCAAGTAATAGAGGAAAGCATAGCTTGGGGTCGGCCTTACCAAAATGGGGATTCTGTCCCAGGTCTTTTGAAACCTAGTATTGAAATCTTGCATGAATTCATGTGGAGCTCTTTTCATAGTGGTTAGCTACTCAGCAAGCGAGAGGTGGTCACTTTTCTCCTCGAATCTGTTTGTTACGAGACTGCCTAATTCGTTCCATGTCCAACTGAATTCATAGGCAAAGTCCCATACCAGTCTAGAACCTTACCCTTAAAAGACAATGCTAGCAACTTGATAGCAATGTTCTCTTCAGTGACATTGTGAATATTACAGAAGTTGGCAATATTTTTGATGTGCTCAATAGTAGTAATAGGCCCCTCTCCATTAAAGGGAGGAACACTCTTAAGGGTTGTTCCTGGGATTGGGTCATAATGCAAAAAGTTTGAAGGGCTCTGACCATGAAAGGCCACAAAAGGTAAAGCCATGGTGATAACAGAGTTCTACCGGGGTCTTCTTGCGTAAGTGTATTTTATAGCAGGTCTAGGAAAATGACTAGCTGTATAGGGATGGGTCCTTACAAATCTCAGTCGCCTTGCTGAGTTTAATGGTAATTCAACGAATTCAAAAGGGACACCCTTGGCAGAATATCTTATGGTGACCTTAGGCATGGGATGTCAGACTGATATTTGACCAGAGACTGATGTTCTTGAAAATGGAGTCATTCTGGATTAGTGATTCATTCTTGTTGTAACAGGACCAGCACCAATCTTGAAACTTTTCTGAGCATTAAAATTGATCCCATCGGGCATGCCAAAAACTGTTGACACAGTGGATTGCACCCTTCAAAAAACGCTGAGCTTCTCTCTTCCACGCGGCACAATGGAGACTCCCCTCTTGCTGTGGGTTTGGCAAAACTAAGGAGAGAATCTCTAGATAAGGGCTAGCTCCCTTTGATGCATCTCTGAAGTCTTTTACTACTACTGCTAAAAATGGGAGGGGGATGAAAAGGGAGAAAGATACAACCAAAATAGAAACTAATCTAAGTGGTGATGCACCAAACGATTTTGATCTACTTAGCTATTCACACTTCAAACCAGAAGGGGGCGAACACACTTTATCTAGCAAAAAGACCAGACTGTAGGGGTATTTTAACAGGGGGCTTAATGGAGACACAAAGAAAATGAACTTACCACAGGCACTGTGGGAAAACACGATGTCTGATAGCTACTCTTATGTCTCTACGCTCCAGATAAAGCACTTCCATTTAACCTGCAGAAATGGCTTTGGCTATACTAGGTATGTTGGTGTCAATCTTGTGAAAGCATCAAGCTAAAGTGACTGAACACAGAATTGATACACAGACACATTCAAAAGCATAACCAGTTAGATAGAGGTAAAACACATTCTTATTGATCAAAGGTGAAATTTGGTAGGGCTTCGCCTTACAAAATGAGAGATGATCCTTCTCAACTGAGAGGTTACAATATATATAGCATCAAGGAAAAGACTTTGGCACTTTCTAGAATAAGCCGCCCATACTACGTTGAATACATTGGAAAGAAGAAACTGTTGAAGGAACCATGTTGTAGGTGTCGCCAGTCTTGACTTTGGTGCTCAACCCGTATTAAATGTCACTGCAAGAGCATGGGTCGTATTAAATGTCACTACGAAAGCATGGGTCGTTGCAATAACTTCATGTGCCAACGCATCTTTTGCCACCTGGGCTGATCTGATTCGCGTTTGTGCTTGGTTGGGTGCGTCCTTTGGAACATTCCAAATGTTGTCATATGTGGGCATAGCCTTGTTCTGGATTCTCTGTTTTATTCCCTCTTTCCTTGCTATTTCTTGTCTCTTTCTAACGATTTGAGCTCTCGGACTATTCTTCCGTCTTTTACTGGCTCTTCAGGCTCCTTTCTCGGCGGTCTTTTCTTTTTGGCCTTAAGGCCTTTGAATTCCTTCGAGTTCGTGCTTATAAATTCTTTTGGCTTCTTCTCTAACTACTAATCCATTTCCATGCGCAGGCCCGTCCCTAAGCATTTGAAAATCAATGGCTATCTTATCACCGTAAAGTTGACGTCTCCAGGCCCGTCACCCCTTTGGTAATTTCTTCGGCCTTTTGTATTCCTTTGGCCTTTTGCAATTGAACCTTCCCGAAGGAAAGGTGTCCCTTCGGAGCTTGGAAAATGTCCCTTTTTTGGTCACTGAGAGCCCTCCGCAAGGGTACTTGCCCTTCGGGCTTCTTCGGGCTCCCTTAGTCATCTCAATTCCTTTGGACATTTTGCCCGAAGGAAATCCTTCTTTCAAAGTCCCGGCCCTTTCTTTGTAATTTCCTTCGGACAAAATGTCCAAAGGAATTCCTTCAGGCATTTTGTCTGAAGGAATTTGCCTTGATTCTTTCCCTTGTGAATTTCTTCGGACAAAATGTCCGAAGGAATTCCTTTGGGTATTTTGTCCGAAGGAATTCACCTTTGTTTCTACATGGATTTTCTTCGGACAAAAAGTCCGAATGAATCCTTTGTCTTTTGCATGGATTTTCGCCTAAGGAAAACTTACCCTTTGGGATTCTGCCTTGTCATCTTTCCGAAGAAAAACTTTGCCCTCCGCAAAGAAATCTTTTGTCTTTAGTTGTCCTTCAGAGCTTGCCAAATGGTCCCATTTGTCACCTGTCTGCCCTCTGTAAGGGTATTTGACCTTTGGGGCCTTGTAAAAGACTTGTATTGATTTGAAACTGGCACCTTCCTTTGTCAATAAAAGGCTTGTCCAAGGCAATTGCCCAAAGCGAAATAAGCCCCATATCAAGCCGAGAACCTACAGGTCTTAGATATTTCAACTTTTCATAAGAACATGGCTATTGCAAAGGGAAATGGAGCATTTGTGGTAAGGTGGATGCATCCAAGACTGATGCACAGGACAACAGGGAAAGAAAAGAGCGATTTTTGGCCTGCAGGACCAAAATGGTCAACAGTTAGAATCCAGTTATGCCCTGAACTCGAAGGAGGGTTAATGAGACCAATAAAGTCCAATCCCCACTGGACAAAACGCTGATCCATTACAATTCGCTGAAGGGGCAGGGCTGCAAGTTTAACTTTTTCTACAAACATAACGCATTGTTTGCACTTCCTAACCCATGTATGGCAATCGTCAAATGTAATAGGCCAATAGTACCCACCTCTAATGATTTTAAGTGTTGTAGTTCTTGCGAAAAAGTGTCCACCATGTCCATCATGGAATTCTTCAAGTAATCTTTGAGTCTGGCTTGGTTCCACACACCTTAGTAACATTCCATTAATATATTTTTTGAACAAAACACCATCATCAAGCAAGAATGGAATTGATTGCAATCTGAAATACCTTCTTTTGTTAACACTTAAGTGAGAAGGGTAAAAACCATCTTGCAGATAGCTTACCAAATCACGAAACCCGCTGGAAGGTGAGGTGTGAACTGCAACAATCTCATCATTTGACACTAAAACAGCTTCATTAGTTTTTTGCAAGTCCTGAGCTAGATGCTCACAAAGTCCTTTGCCTCTAACTAGCTTTGTAACCTTAATTTCCACATCATATTCCATTACCTTGGTTATCCAACCAGCTCTCTTCTCATTTGTCTTTGTTCAGAATAAATTCTTTGATGCTTAGATGAGCAACCTTTAGATGTATTTTATAATTAGACAACAAGTGCCTAAATTTCTTCCAAGATCTTATAACTGAAAGGACATGCTTTTCAACAAAAGAATGCCTTTATTCATACTCCTCCAAGCCTTCGCTGTAGAAAGCTATTGGTTGCTCCAAATCTTCATGATTTTGCTACATAAGAATGCCTAAAATGGTGTCCATATTAGCATACGTATACAGAATGAAATCTTTCATAAAATCTGGATTTAAAAGTGTAAGAGCACTTGCTATGGCTTTCCTAACATCTTCAAACCCTTTTACTCCCTCCTTGGACCAGCTAAAGTTTTGATTTTTCTTTAGCATCACTTTAAGTGGTTTAGCTACAGTAGCGAAACCTGAAATGTATCTCCTTATAAAGTTGATTTTTTCAAAGAAACTTTGCAAAGCCTCTTTGCTCTTAGGCAAGGAGAGTGCAAGAATGGATTGAATCCTTTCAGAATCTATGTTTAAACCATGCTTTGAAACATGTCCAAGTAGCTTACCTTCATGAACTGAAAATACACATTTTGAAGGATTTAGAGATATCGCAAATTGCCTACACCTTTCAAAAACTTGCTTGAGATGAACCATGTGATCTGCATCTTTTGAAAACACTGTTATATCATCTAAATAAACAAGCACAAACCTGTTAAGAAGGCCTTGGAAGGCCATATCCATGGCTCTCTGAAAGGTTGCTCCAGCATTAGACAAACCAAATGGCATCTTTCTGTATGCAAATCTCCCCCACTTAGTCATGAAGGTTGTCTTGAATTGGTCCTCTTCTTTGACCAAAATCTGATTGTAACCACTATATCCATCCAACAAGGAAAACCTCTCTGAACCTGCAACAAGCTGTAAAATTTGTTCCATTGATAGCAATGGATAGTGGTCTTTAAGCGAAGCCCTGTTTAAATCATGAAAATCAACACACAAACGAATCTCACCATTCTTTTTCCGTACTGTTATGAGGTTCGCCACCCAAATTGAGTGCTTGATTGGAAATATAATAGTTGATTCTATGAGCTTGTGAAGCTCAGCGCTCATCAAAGGCTCAAGCTTTGGATTGATTGGCCTTTGTCTTTGACTGACTGGTTTAGTTTCTTCTTCTAACTCAATGGTCTGTTGACCCAAATTGGATCAAAACCTTTGAGATCACTATATTGTCATGTGAATATATCAACAAAACTTGTGCATAAATCAACGAAAGCTTTCTTTTATGGAGGAGTGCATACATTGCCCAATTTCAAAATTTTACCAGCTACAATCTCTACATTGGCATAGTGCTCTTCCTTTGTTGACAAGGATGATTTCTCTTTCCTTAGCTCATCATCTTCACTGAAAATATTTTCAAGAGTGACCAATCCCTTGGATAGCCTATTCATTTTTAGTTGTTCAATCTGATCACCATATTGCTCTAAGTTTTTCGACTGATTTCTTGAAGAAAACTCAACCTCTTCCTGCAAAATTTCATGATTTGATTGTCATTTTCAAACACCTACCAATTCTCTTAGTTATCCGGAACAGAAGGCCTTACAACTACCTTTATATGTGACTGAAAATTGTCATTTTTTACATCAGCTGGAATGTTAAATTGTGCCCCAACATCAACCAATCTATCAGCATGTTTATTCCTATCTCTTGGTATTGCCTGAATATTAAAACCCTGAAAATCTTCAAGTAAATCCCAAACTATGTCTGTAAGATTTAAGCAACACATTCTCGTATACATTTGAACCTCTTACTTGGTCGACTACAAGTTCACTATCTCCAAACACTTGCAAACAATTGACTTTCATCTTCCTAGCCCACTACAAATCCTGAACTAGTGCTTCATATTCAGCACCATTGTTTGAACAGTCAGACTGAAATTTAAAGGAGAAATACCTTTGTTCTGTGGGAGAAATTAACATCATTCCAACTCCGGTTCCATGGTTATTTCTCGATCCATCAAAGTACAATTGCCACAAGCCTTCATTAGATTCGTCTTTTTTGACCATGGCTGGAATTGGTGTATCGTTCTCATGAAGACAATACACACCAAGACCTTCCTCTTCAATCAACGTGTAGGGATCATGCTCATGCAAGGTAGAAGCCCACTCATCAAGAAACAAATCTAGAACTCCATCCAAAGGCGAGTCCTTTTCTACATCACAAGTTTTTAATATTTCATCTGAGATGATACAATTTGCATTGACCACACTTGGCATATAAGGCTCCATATGAAAACGTGCAATAGGCTCTGAATGAATTGTTACCTTTGTACCATACCTAGTTCTGAACAACAAATAGGTCCAATCAGCTGATAAATATCCCCCAATCTTTGAGGTGAAGTCCCTTGAAAGGCACATAGCAAAGTAAGGAGGCAAGTCCACCACTACAACATCTTGCTGAATATTAACGTTAAGACAAGCATGTAATGTCAATTTCAAATCTTTGATAATGCCTACCGTTTTTGCTGGTGAACCATCCAACTGCAATACCCCTTTAGTATTTGGCTCATAAACAAGACTGAATTTGTCTGCAATCTGTTTGGGCATTACTGTACTGCTAGCTCCACTATCCACCATACAATTATGAACCAAAGTATCACCCACTATCAAAGAAAGATAAAAAAGGGGTTTTTTTTAATTTTACCTCAGTTTTATCCACCTTTGACATGTGATCTCCTTACTGCATCTTTTGCTTAGTTCGCTGATCCGAATTTGTCAAGACAAAACCTTCTTTCTCAACCGGTTTTGAAGACAAGTCAAGAGCTGAAAGTTCTTGAATGAGTTTATCTTTTTTCTTGGAATTGAAAGAGAATCCCACATGCTAATGCTGATGTTAGACTTCTTCATTTGATCTACAATGCTGAACTGAGATGCACTAACCTTTGATTGCACTTTCTGAGGCACTTGTTGCTCACGGATTAGAGGTATTTGCTACACTTTACTAACCTCTATATTCTGATTTTTTTGAGTGGTGGGGGCAATAAGCTGCTCTTTTGTACTTTTAGCAACAATACTAGGAGTACTTGAAGTATTTGCTGCCATTTGGGCTTCATCAATAGCTCTTCTTTTAGTTCTCTGATAGGTTATAACTGCAACTTGACCACTTGAATCGTTAGTTTTAACATCTTGAGCAAAAATAACATGATCATCGACCTACCAATTTATATTAATAGCATCAGGCTCCCCTTGAACTTGATGAGTCTCTCCTTGTGATGTCAAACCTGTACCTTGATATTGACCTCCTTGAAAATATAATTCTTCTTGTGTCATCTGTGGCATGGTGATGTTCTGTGATAACAAAGCTTGCTTTTGAGCATCATTGAGATTTGAGAACTGCCAACCTGAATCCTGCACCAAATTATTTTGAGGTGGAGTTGGAACAACGGCTTTTGAAGTGAAAGGAGCATTCAGATCAAGAGCAACATATGGCTTAACTAGAGTTATGGCTCCTTGTGCTTGATAGGGTGGTCCATTTTCACTGAAACCCTGATAAGGAGACCTTGGATCTTTGAAGGACTGATAGTTGTTCTGATTTTGTTGTTGATAGGACCTGTTTGACTGAAATTGCTGTCTTTTGAGCTGTACTATTTTATTTTCAAAAAATTGTAGCAAACCTTTCAAATCTCCTGGCTCACTAGCTTGACTAATAGGGGTTGTAATAGGAACTTGAGGTGTTGGAATTGGATCCAATGATGGAATTTGAAGAACTTGAGGAGCTGGTATAGAAATTATTTCTAAAAATATGGGCATTGGAGGTCTTGGAGAAAGCCTATCTACTTGTATCAAACTATTTTCTATCCTTATTGCAATTTCATAAGCATCTAGCAAAGTAGTACCACCCATTGACTATATCACCACACTAATGTCAAAATTAAGAGCTTTCAAAAAATACAGAAATGCATATTCAAGGGATGGCCTAATCAGAACCGGTATCTTGGTCCATGTCTTCTGGAATCTGAGATTAAAATCGGACATGAACTCATGAGGAGCTCCTTGTATGGTAGTTAATTGCTCAACTAAAGATAAGTGATCAGATTTGTTTTCAAATTACTTGACTGAGGTTGCACTCAATTCATCCCAAGTGGAATAGGATCTAAGTGGGAGAGTTCTATACCACTGTAATGCTTTTCCTTTGAAAGAAGCAGCAAGCGATCTAATAGCAACATTATCTTCAACAACATTATGAATTGAACAAAGATTAGCCACATCATGGATATGCTCAATAGGGGTTAGATTTTTTCCTGAGAAGAATGGAATATTTTTGAGGGCAGATATAGGAATGTCATCAAACTTTGCTAGATTCAGTGGACTTCCCCTAGTGAATGGAGCAAACACTTGATTTCTAATGGCCATCTGGATAGTGGGGATTGCAATGTTAGAACGATAGGATGAGGGGGAGGTAAATATTCTCTTTGAAGATATGGATTTGCCCTCCTAGACCTTGCTCTTTTATAAGTTACAAATTCAAAAGGAATACCTTTACTCGTTGATCTTGTGGTAACATTTGGCATGAACTGATTGCCAGAATGATACTATGAACTCTGCAACTTAATGTAGATGAATATCCTCTGCTACTGCAAAAACTCTTTAGACATGCAAAGAACTTTTTCGTGGTCCCACCGGGCATGCCAAAAATTGTTGTCAACCTGGAGTTGCACCCTGAATTGAAGACGTGTTGAAATGGCTAATTCTCTCTCCAATTGAAACAATGGGATCTTCTCACGAGGGTGGGTGCCTCGATGGTGAGAAGAACCTCCAGAGAAGGCTGATTCCTGTAAGATGTATCAATGAGGATCTCTACTTTGCGTTGTAGACTACCATGAAAAAGGAAAGAAACTTGAAGGGAAAATCCTACCTAATGACGGTGATACACCAAAATGTTGATCCACCCTACTTGGAACCTTGAACACTGAACAAACAAGGGAAAAAGAAGATGATTTCAATTGATCACTGTGCATAAGTATTTCATGAAAAGGTTCGATCCAATGACAAAAAACATGGGAGAAAATGATGGAGAGAGGTCTGATACAAGACACTTTGCAACCACCTAACATCCACTTACAGCTTCAGCAAAAGATATATAAAACACTGAACATGATCTGCACAACATGATAAGCTAGCAACTAGGTACGAATCAGAATTTGGGAAGGGGGAGAAATCTACCACGTATGCAAATTGCTGAATGAATGTACACTATGCCAGCACTTGAAATTTGAAAGTACAATATTTTTATTGATTAAAGAGGTTACACAACTCACCAATGGCAGAGTCTGGTCATACCAAGAGGGAAGATTTTACAAGACTAAAAAGCCATTAATATAGAAAAATTATAAAAAGCCAAGAGATTGGCGTTAGAAAATAGAGAGGAAGTAAACTCAAATCAACTCAACCTTTACAAAAGTCCATTTTGTCTGGCATGAAAATTCTTTGCGTTGCAAAAAAAGAAGACAAGTTTTGGATGCATGAAATCTACGAATAGATCTCTTGACTTGAAAACTAGTTAACTCCAAAACAAGAGTAGTCAAATCCACTAGAACTACTGGAACGTTTGAAAGTCTCCCCTTTGCATGAAATCAATGCAAATGCCAAATTAAGAATTATGTTTGAACCACCGGAACGTTTCAAACTTTGAAACAAACGAGAGTGCGTGCATGAAATTTCTGACTGTTTGAAACGTTCAACACTTTGCCCATTCATCATGCAAGACAACTCTATTTTCAGAACTGAAACATGCTTGTTTTCTTAAGCGCGTTCACTTCGTTGAAGTCACTCACATTAGTCTGGGTAATATCTTTGTTTATCCTGCCTTTGTCTTTATTCTACGTTTGTTTTATTCACTGTTCATGCTTATGTCCATGTTCAGTTTTGCTTTAATCTTTGCTCATACCTCTATTTTTGCATTTGTCTTCTTGTTCAATTCTGGTTCAGTCTTGTTTGTGCTTACATCTTTGTTCATGCTATTGATCATGCTCAGTTCACTTCATGTTTTCTCTGGCTTTTCCCATGTTCTGCTTTAATTCGGGATTCAGGGTTTATTTCAGTTTTCGTCTTTCAAACAAATTGTTCGAAGGACTCTCTGTCTCTTCTCTTTCCCGGGCTTGGCATTTTCTTTTCTCTTTTTTGGCCTTTGCTTACGCCCTTGTCTTTTCTATCGGGCTTTTTGTCCCTCCCGAATTCCTTCGGAATTTTTATCCGAAGGAATTCATTTCCTTGTGCCTTTGTTTTATCTTTAGCAAGCTTTTCCCCAGGGGTATCCTCCATCGGGTCTTCTTATGAATTCCTTCAGACAAAAAGTCCGAAGGAATTCGTCTCCTTTGCCTTTCTCCAAAGGGCATGTGCCCTTCGGGAACTTTGTTTTTGTCTTTCGCTTCATGAAGGTGCCCTCCGCAAGGGCTATTCATCCTCAAAAGTGATTTTCGGAACTTTTGAAAGGGCCCTGCCACCGACCAAGTGCCCTCCGCATGAGCAGGTGTCCTTTGGAAAAATTGATTTTGTCCTTCGAAACTTTTGCCAAGGTCTTCTTCGTGCTTGAAGTGTCCCCTACAAGGGCAAATACCCTTTGGGTTTTCTGAAAATGACCCTTCGAAAAAAATGAAAGGTCCTCTTGCCGCCTGAGTGCCCTCTGCAAGGGCAGTTGCCCTTCAGTGTTTTTGAAGGGCCCCTGGGCTTTTTGAAGTGCACCCAGGGTTTTTGAAATTGTCCTTCAAATGAATTGTCTTGACTTGAAAACCATAAAGTGAACCACCCTGAAGGGTACATACCCTTCAGGACTTTTGAATTGGACCTTCCCGAAGGGTAGGTGCCCTTCGGGTCTTTTCAACTGTGCTTTTCCCTTTTCCTTCGGACTTTTAAGTCCGAAGAAAATAAACTTTGAACGACTGCCACTTAGTCATTTTTTTGGACCTTTACACAGTCCTTTGAGAGCTCTTACTCTCGGACAAAATGTCCGAAGAAACAGTCCACCTCATATAGCCCAAAAAAATCCTTGGGAAGACAAAACAATTAAACTTACAGCTTGTATGTCTTGGCTTTTCGCTGTATGTGATGCTTAGAAGAGAAGGAAAATCCTTTCAAATTATTGTAGATGGCCACTTGGATGGCTGCAAATGCACATTTAAGAACCCCAAAACTGATTCACAAGACAAACTTGGCACCATAGCAAAGTTCCGAATAGTAGGGGTGACAATTTGCCCTGTGGGGGCAAAATTGTCAACAATACCTTAACCACATGGGTTGGGGCTTTGCTTATCCCCTTGAAGGAGCACTTAATAAGGTGGCCATGGATTTTATATATATATATATATATATATTGACAGTTCATTCAAATTTTTTGGACTCCATTTCCAACCCTTAGATGGCATCTATGCTAAGCACTTTTTTAAGAATGTTGATGGTCACATGGCCTAAGAATTCTCATTGACCACTGTGTTGACGATGTGGGTTGCACCTTCTGAAAGGATACTCAGCTCCCTTCCTCCACACGGCACAATGGAAACATTCCTCTTGTTGTGGGTGGAAAACTTGAGGGATGAATCTCTAGATTAGGGGCTAGCTCCCCTTGATGCACCTTGAGGCCCTAGATTTCCTACTGCTAACAATGGGGGGGGGTGAAAAGAGAGAGAAACTAAAAAACACTTTACACCAAAGAGAAGCAATAGACACTTCATTTGAATGAGAAACTGACTGCATCAGTGTTTCAACAGGGGATCCTATGGAGATATAGGGAGTAAGAAACTACCAAAGGTGTTCTAAAGACACACTGTTAGATGGTCTATTCGTATGCGCCTATACTTCGAGTTGGACACTTCTTGTTGACCTACAGAGAAGAATTCACAATACACTAGATATGCTGGTATAAACCTATAAAAGCATTAAAGAAAATGACTAAACATAAGATAAGACCATAGACATATGCAAAGTGCAAGCACAAATGAAGGTAAAACGCTTCTTTTGATTCAAGGTAAATTTCTTCAGGGCTTCGCCATACAATGCTGAGAGATCCTTTTCAAAATGAGAAGTTACAAATATATAGAGAACTTGGCAAACAGGTCATTGACTAGTCAAGGGAAAGAAACCCATGTTGTATTAATCATTCTTGTGGCGACCACTAGCCCATGCTGTTGCCGTCTCTTCTTAAATGCATATAGAAAAGCCATGTTGTAGGTGCTTAAGTCGCTACCCTTGCTGTCCGGGCCTGCAAGATCATGGGTTACTTCTCCTAGCAACCGACAAGGCCATCTCCAAATTATGTTGACTGAGCCATGCCCTCTTCAATGCTGAGCACAACTGGTTATCCATTAATGGCAAAACAAGAAAACATGGGTCGCTCCTCTTCAATGCTCGCAACCAATCCTTTTATTGGTTTTCGGTGGAGACTATTTCACCTAAGTGTATTTACTTCTCCCGCTGACGACTCCTGTGCCACATGCCTTGGTCTGGTTCATCCTTGGGTCTGTGCTTTGACTTGCTACACCACCTAGAGCGTTTTGAGCTTTTGTCTCATGTGCGAGTGGCCACGTTCTAGGTTACCCGCTTTGTTTTCTCTCTCCTTGCTATTTTTCCCTTTTTTTGGCAATTTATGCTCTTGGCGCTTATGAATTTCCTCCCGAGCTCCTTTCTTTCGTTGTTCGTTGAATCGTTCCTTGGGCTCTCAGGGTTTTGAATTCCTTCAGACATTTTCTGAGTTTGCACTCTTGGACTTTCTTTGGCGGGCCTTCAGGCTTTCTTTCCTTCATTCCTTCGGACATTTTGTCCGAAAGAATTCTCCTTTGATTACTTCCCAATGGCTTGCTTACCACCTTGAATTTGATGTTCGCGGCCCTGTCACCAAATATTTGAATTCCAACGGCTAGCTTACTACCTTGAATTTGACATTTGTGGGCCCATCACCACTAAGACAATTTCTTCGGCATTTTGCAAACGAACCTTTCCAAAGGGAAAGTGACCCTTCGGAAAAATTGAAAAGGTCCTCTTTTAAAGCCAAGTTCCCCCCGTAAGGATACCTACCCTTCGGACTTTTGGTCTTCCAAATTTTCTCGGACTTTCTTCGACTGTCGAAATTTTTCAGACAAAATGTCTGACGGAATTCCTTCGGACATTTTTCCGAAAGAATTCTTCCTTCTTGAATTTCCTTCAGACAAAATGTCCGAAGGAATTCTCTTTTAGCCTGTCATCTTTTCTGAAGGGCAAGTTCCTTTCGAGCTTGTCTGTCTGCCCCTTTGCTTCGACCAACTGCCCTCCACAAGGGCAATTCGAGCCCAAATTTACCCTTCAGACTTTTTGCAAAGGTCCACTTGCTCATGCCTACCCCCGCAAGGGCTCTTTGGCCTCCAAAGTCGCCTTTCGAAAGAATTGTAAAGGTCCCGCTTGCGGCCTAAGTGCCCTCTGCAAGGGCACCTACCCTTTCGACTTTTTGCGAACGACCCTTTAGCCTTTTGAACTTGATACATTTTGCCGATAAAATGCCCTCCAAAGTAATTTACTCACCTTGTGAAGCATCCGAGATCAAATTGAGTTTCACGTCGACTCTGCTTATAAGACAAATGAGTAAAGCCATTTAGAAAACTCGATTTGATCTACCAAGACCAAATCGAAGTTTGCAAGTGGCTTCACTTACGAATTTTTTACAAGTAAAGTCACATGTCAGACCCAAAAGCATTTGGCAAGCAAAGAAGAAAACACTTGGTTTTTTCATTGGAAAATGTCCTGCCAAAGAAAATTTGCACAAGGCAGCTGAGGGATGAACTAGCCAGAACCTGGATCGAAAGACTCTTGCAATAAAAAGAAGAGGGGTGCCCACTTTTTGGCTTGCAGGACCAAAAATTGGTCAACACATTTGGCGATTCACAAGGAAAGCATGCCTGCTATGATTGAGAAGATTGGTGGCCTAAAAGTCCATTGGGCATGGAGTCAAGATGCAGCTTGAAAAGCTGGCAACAGTCTTGTAAAAAACCTAAGAACCAACAAAGATTTTACCCCAAACAATAAGGAAAACACACACAAAGGCTAAAAAAACTATAGACATGCATAAAAGCACTTAGGAAAAACGAGAAAAAGACAGGGAAACTATGTACATGACAAGAGAAAGCTAGTGACAATGTTTAAGATATATCCCATTGATTGGGATATGTAGCTCTTCACCATCCAACTTGGAGAGTTGAAAATTATTATGTTGCTTGCATTGGGTGATGACATATGGGCCACTCCACAAGACATCAAACTTTGTGTGCCTTTCATGTTTGGCTCGGTCTTCATCCCACTTCACGACAATGTCGCCTTCTGAGAAGCTCCTTGGCGTAGACCTCTTGTCAAAATGCTTCTTTGTTTGCTATTGGCGGCTGATCATTGCATCCAGGGCTTGGTCTCTTGCTTCTTGAAGCTCCATAGCTCACAATACCTGACTTCCAGGTTGTCACTCAACCAATTGTAGCTGATGGGCAAGATCCAATGCTGGCAACTCAAGTGAAATAGGAAGTCTAGCTTCCCTTCCATACACAAGTGTGTATGGTGAATTCCCAATCGCCCTCTTTGGAGTGATCTTGTTTGCCCAAAGAGTTGTCTTCAACTTGGCATGCCAAGTCCTTGATTTTCCGCCATCATCCTTTTAATGATCCTAATCAGGTTCTTATTTGTGGACTCGGCCAACCCATTCCCTTGTGGGTAGTGGTTGGAAGAAGTGTTGAGATAGACGCCATACTTTTACGCCCACTCACTTGTCTTTGTTCCCAAAAAAGCCAATGCATTGTCTGAAATGATTGTGGCTGGGACCCCAAATCTCGTCACTATGCATTCATAGAAGTCTAGGACTGCACTCTCATTGGCTTCTTTCAAAGCGACAGCTTCTATCCATCTTGTGAAATAATCTATAGCAGTCAAAACCCACTTGTGGCCAACACTAGGAGGGTTGATCAATCCTATGAAGTCCAACCTCCATTGCATGAATGGTTGTTACACCTGAATAGGATGAAGAGGCATTGGAGCCAATTGTTGCTTCCCATCAAAGAAGGCGCATTTTTGACATTTTCTCACCAAAGCATGAGTGTCTCTAAACAAACTGGGCCAAAAGTAGCCGGCCCTCATAATCCTTGCCGCTGTGGCCTTGGGAGCAAATAGCCACCAGCTGGTCCATCATGAAATTCGGACAGCACCCTGTCGACTTGGTTTGAATCAATGCATCTCAAGAGTACCCCTGAAAGGTCCTTTCTAAATAACACTCCATCAATTAGGGCATAAGGAAGAGATTGGAGCCTAAAATACCTCCTCCTGGTCCTATCAAGACTTTGTGGACACTCACCAGTTTGAAGGAAATGAACCATGTCTTGTGCCCAGCTCTTCATGATTGTAGGTATTTCTGTTGCAGCTTCATCATGGAGTACCAAAACATCCTCCTTCAGCTCTTTGTAGTCTGTAGCGAGGTGTTCACACAGCCCTCTTCCCCTTACCAGCTTGGTGGTCTTGATTTCTACGTCATACTCCATTACTTTGGTGATCCACCTTGCCCTTTTCTCATTCAAGTCTCGGCTCAACAAGAAGACTTTTACACTAGGATGTGGCACCATGATGTGAATCTTGCTATTAGACAACATATGTCTTAACTTCTTCAGACTTCGTATGACTGCAAGCGTCTTCTTCTCAACATACGTGTATCTAACCTCGTAGCCTTCTAAGCCTTGGCTAAAAAAATCAAGAGGTTGTTCTAAATTTCACCATTCGCTTGAGTGAGCATAGCAGAGATTACATCTTCATTTCCAAAGGTGTATAGATTGAAGTCCTTAGAGAAGTCTGGACTAGTCAGGGTAGGAGCTTGGGCAATAACTTGCTTGATGCCTTTGAAGCTTTCTCTTCTCCTTGTCCACGTGAACGTCTCATCCTTCCTCAGCATGGAAGTTAGTGGCTTGACCAGCTCAACAAATTTAGGAATGAATCTCCTAATGAAATTTATTTTGCCAAAGAAACTTTGCAGGGCCTTCTTGTGCTTAGGCAATAACAATGCTAAGAGGGTGTGCACTCTTTCTAGATCAATGGACAAGCCTTCTTTTGAAACGACATGGCCCAAGAGTTTGCCTTTGTGGACAGCAAACACGCATTTCTTTGGGTTGAGAGAGATGCCAAACTCTCTACACCTCTCAAAGATTTGCCTTAGGTGCTTCAGATGTTCCCCTGCTTCCTTGGAGAAGACCGTCACATCATCAAGATAAACCAGCACAATGTCATTTATCAAACCTTGGAAAGTCATATCCATAGCGTGTTGGAAGGTAGTTCCAACATTTGAAAATCGAAATGGCATCTTCCTATAGGCGAAAGTTTCCCACTTGGTGGTGAAAGTTGTATTGTACTTGTCACAATCTTGCATCAGAATTTGATTGTATTCGGAGTAGCCATCCAAGAGGGAGAATCTTTCATTGTCTGTCACCATCTGAAGAATCTGCTCTATACTTGGGAGGGGATAGTGATCTCTTAATGAGACTCTATTCAGGTCTCTGAAACCCACACACAATATGATCTCTCCATTCTTCTTTCTAATAGGGATCAAATTGGCCAACCAAAATGAGTGTTTGATAGGGAAGATGATCCTGGACTCGATCAGTTTGGTGAGTTCCTCATGAGAGACTCAATCTTTGGATTGATTGGCCTTTGTTTTTACTTGATGGGTTTGGCACCTTCTTCTAGCTCAATGGTGTGCTGGGCCAAGCTTGGGTCAAAGCCCTTCAAATCGTCATACTCACAACCAAAGACATCAACAAACTCTTGACATAACATAATGAAAGCATGCATTTCTTCAATGGTACATACCTTCCCAAGTGTGTTGTCCCTAAAAACAGAGTTCTCATTTTGGGACATGTGAACTATTTTGGTTCAACAGACCAAAATAATCTCTTCCCTTCTCGAAATTTGTTCTGAGCATTCAAATTCCTCATTTTTCAAGCTTCTCAGAAATCTACGGACTCTGCAGGGAGAAAATCTACGGACTCTGTAGGGCAAGTTCTACGGGCTTCACAGGTTGATTTCTACAGACTCTGCAAGAAAGAAGCAAGCTCTCAACACTTAGGCAATTTCAAAGTTGGTTCAACGACAAAGTTCAACCAAAAGAGTTCATCGGCAAGCTTCTAAAAAAGGATTGAACCATTGAACCATTGAACCTTGAACCATTTTGATTCAACGGGTTCAATGGGTTCAAAGGTTCAACATCAGCAGCAAGACTTAAGCGCATTTGTCAAGGTTCAAAGTTCAACCGCTTCAAGGTTCAACGGCTTCAAAACACTTATCAAAGAGAATAAGGCTTGAACCATTGAACCACTTTGGTTCAAAGGTTCAACGGGATCAATGGTTCAATAGGTTCAATGCGTTTGGTTCAAAAAGGATCAAGAGGACTTAGCCAAATAAAAGGAATGAACCAATTGAACCGTTGAACCTTGAACCGTTTCAAAGTTCAATGGTTCACGGGTTCAAATGTTCAAAGGCGGCCTCAGTCAAAGAAAGAAGCAGCGAAACAAATGGTTCAACCAAAGCGCGCGCAAAAGAAAAGGATGAGCGGAAGCTGCCAAGTGTCGTCTGCTGAGACACATTATACTTTGTTTCTAAAAAGCGGTGGATACTGCCATGTGTCCCTTTTGAAGCTTGTCGGAAGCCTCCAAGTGTCAATATCCGCAGTCCCTTCCTTTAGCTTCACTGTATTGAGCAAGGACTGTGGTGAGTCTCGGTTGATTCCGTAAGTGTTTCTAGAGTTTGGCGGAAGCCGCCACGTGTCTTCTCCCGCCAAATTCTCAAAGGTTTCTAAGAGATCCTCTGAATTAGGCGAATGCTTCCACCTATCCTCGACTGTTCCGGCAGAAGATGCCACGTGTCACTTGCTAAAAGAAGCGGAAGGCACCACGTGTCAAGAACAGAACACTCCCAACGCAGAGATGTAGAGTCAAGGAAAGATTTCCTTAAGACAAATTTTCCAAAGGAATCTCTTCGGACATTTTGTCCGAAGGAAATAAAGGGACGATGGTCCTCCGAAGAAATTGAAGTCTGAAGGCCACCCGGATGATCCAAAAAGGTAGGTACCCTTGCGGGGGACACTCGACACTTAGAAATGGACCCTGTTCAAGACCTCGAAGGGCAAGTTCCCTTCGAAAAGGGTCGAGCCTCAAAGTGCAGTGGAAGCTGCCAAGTGTCACCAGCTGAGACACAGTCTCTACCAATTTCAAAGCAGCGGAACTCGCCACGTGTCCTGTCCCAGTGCAGCGGAAGCTGCCAATTGTCTGCATCCGCACTTCTAGCCTCTAACAAGTTTCAAAGCTTATTCTAATAAGTTTATTTCAAAGCCACAGATGGCGCCATGTGTCTTCACCTGCGCCACAGCATGGAAAGCAGCCATAACAAGCAAGAAAGATACAAAGGAGTTGCTAAGAAGAATGATAGGTCCGCAAACGTCAAATTTAGGATGACTGGCTAGCCATTAACCTTCAAAAGAGAAAAGAGCTGCGGACGTCAAATTCGTTGCTAAAGTGTTTGTTGATCTTTGCAGGCTTAAAACGCGGACCCGATGCATTCAATGACCCTAAGGCCAGGACCAAAAGGGAGAAGAGGCAAAGAGGGAAATCTCAGCGGGAGTTTTTCCCGATAGGTGGAGCAGTTCGCCAGGTAGATATTTGGGGCTTGCAAGCATTGAAAGCACAGCCTGTTTGTCCCCTTTGGAGTAAAGGCAACATGGACAGCTGCACGTGGGTAGTAGATAATGGAATGAGTGATTCAGGCTCAGGGCAAGACACTGAAGATGAATCAACATGCCACAGTTAAGGCAGCCGCCTTGCTCCAGCATGGCCCTCCCCGACAGAATCAAAAGTGCATCCAAGGCATTAATGCATAGCATGGGTCGCTCCATGGGACAAAGTGCCAAGCTTCCCTTAGGCCTCTATATAATGTAATCTATTTTATTGTTTCAAGGAGATCTTCTCGTTACCAGAAGCAAAACTCTGCACAAATTGAAAGATGAATATTGAGACTTTGAGCTCAGATTGTTGTTCATATCATTTTATCTGAATGAGAAAGCAAGTTGTTTGCAGACTTTGTGCTGTCATAACTTGTATCATTTTAGGAGATTGTTCTTATGTCTGTCTTTGAATGTGTTCTTGTTTATTTCATTTGGCAAGCAGAACTAGTGGAAGTAATCAAGAAGGTGTCTTGAAGCCAACTACTTTCAGATTTTGTGCTGTCATAGTTGTCTTCAGTGTGTGTTTATTTTTTGTTTCTGTGTAAAGGACCTTGGGACGACTTTGTGCTCCCATTGTTTTTCGTATTTCACTTTTGGGCAATCGAGGTGGAGACTTTGCGCTACATTTCAGGCTGCTGGTTACTTTGTACTCTTGGTTAGCAGTTACTTGCCACTACCAGAAAGATTCCTGTTGTTTGCAAGAACAAGCACTTCTGAAAGAAGAGCAGTACCTTTTGTCGCTTCACCAGGATTTCTACTATCTAGGAAGGGATTTGGCTCTTGGCTGAATGTTACTTCTGAAAGAAGCGAAGTACTTTCACCAATCACTCAGGGTTTCTCCTTTGTTCTGTTAGCATCTTTTCTGAGAAAAAGAGAGATGGATGGTTTATCCCACCCCTGTGTCTTACTTTCTGCGTATATATATAGTATATAGCGCCTTTATAATTCATAGGGAACCTCCCCTTGATGAGAGGAGAGATTTGTCCACTGTTGATATAGTAAAACTGCACACCTAGATGACCAATCTCCCTATGTTGTGGTGATAGGAACTATTTTGCTCACTAGTTAGCTGGTCGACAAAATATTCACCCAACAGTTTTTGGCCTCCGCTTGGGACACAATAATTTTGTGCAATTTGGAACTTCAAGTTTCAGATTGAAACATTACTTGTGTCTTACCCATTACATCATAACCTTATCCATGCATTTCGTTGTGGAAGAATGAACTGCTCCAGTTCTTTCCGATTGTTAATTTTTCACTCCAGCTTCACGCAACAGTCTTTTTGGCGACTCTACTGGGGATGAACGTGCAGTCTGAAGCCCCAAGTTTCAGATTGAAGCAGTCCCTACCCTTATCCATTACATATTTTGGCGACTCCGTTCCATGTCTTACCCATTATCATTATAGCCTTACCATCTTCCTCCATCGCCATTATATTATCTGGTCTGCAAAACCAGAGCTGCTGGTAAAGAGTGCGCAGTTTGAAGTCTCAAGCCTCAAGCTGAAGCAGGGCCAATTCTTTTCCATTTTTGTTCTGCAATCTCGCCACTCCACTCAGATTTGTTATCCATGTTTTTCATAATTAAATCATGGCAGTTCAAGGCCCCTGGGGTAACTCATTTGGCCCACTCAACTTGACTCCTCTGCATGAACTTCCACGCAGCTCAAGAAAGAACTTCCCCAAATTCTTTAGAGATGAGAGAGTTCACTCTAATGAACACATTGCAGCCTTTAGCATAGCTTGTGGTGTGATAAGGGTGGAATTTGAAGACGTGGCAGTTAGGCTTTTTGTGGAGACCCTACAAGGTGCTGCTGCAGAGTGGTTCTATCATCTACAGGATCGATCAGTGACTGATTGGGACACACTCAAAGCCAAGTTCGAAGCAAGGTTCAAGCCTGCAGAAGACGCACATGGCTTGCTAGCCCAACTCATACAGATGAAGAAGGAGCCCCATGAACCTATGAGGGACTTCATTGCCAGGTTTGACAAGCTGAGGCACAGGATTCCCATGATCGCCCAGTCGACACCTCAGAATCTCAAGTGTTTCTTCATCAACTCACAGCTGCCTGGAGTGAGTTTTTTGTTGAAACGGGCTAGACACATAGACCTTGAGGCTGCCCAAGACTTGGCTACTGAGCGAGAAGATGATCTTATCTTGGCAAAAAATATAAGAAGAGATCCTAACAGAGGTGAATTCTCTTCATCTTCTGAGTATCCACTTTCAGCCACCACTGATCAAATGGTGCAAACGCTGGCAAATGAACTGCTAGCTTTGAAAAGGCAAATGGCCCAAGGTATGTCTGCTCCCCCTAATCGAGATATGCCAAGGAGGACATTTCAAAATCAGGCATATCAAGGCAATGCTGCCAGGAATCAATGACAGCTAAATCGTCTTCCTCTCCCACAGAGGAACCTTGCCCTTGAAGCACCTCCAACCAACTCAGCAGTTGGATATCTGGAAACAAAACATGATTTCTCTTTCCAACCTGAGTTTGAGCAAGAAAATGATGTTGGTCTCTTCATGGAGGATCAAGAAGAATCAGCTGGCGACTCCCACATTGGTTTCCTGAATTACCAGGATGAACCCAGAAGTAAAGGTGAAGCAGATGAGGGATCATACGCAGTGTTCACCTGGTCTAAAAATCAATCCGCCCAGCAATCTGATAAAGAGAAGATAGAGGAGCAAGCTCAGCCTGCAATCTCAATTACCAAACGAGGAAGTTCTCTACCTTTCTAGCCAAAGGACCCGGTGGTTGCCAAAAAAGTAAGTACCCCAAACATCTCTGCCCCTTCTACTTCAACTTCGTAGATCAGTCCTCCCCCTCCCAAAAACCAAAAGGATGAATTCCCATCCTCTCTTCCTAGTCCATTTTAGTCATTTGACATAGTCGATCATGTCAAGAAATCCAAAATTCAAATGACTGAATTTGGATTTCTGCAAGCCAATCCTGAGCAGTTAAACATTGGTGGAGAACTAAGTGTGGATCTGTCTGAGGCAAAAATTGTGGTCACCCAAATGACAACCCTTGCAGCTCAAATTTTGTTTGAGCCTTCAGGCAGGGGTAATTACCTCTTGACCACAGAGGATACTCATGTCTCAGTTGATGAAAGTCTTGTAGTTGGCAATCCAAGATTTGATCCAAACAAGGCATCAAAAGAATTGGTAGGGCGCAGTACAAATCAAGAAGGATCTTCCATCTCCAATGAAGAGAAATCTGATAGAAGATCAGCTTCTGATGATGCTTGGATCTTGGAATCCGATGGCAGCGATTCTTCCACTAATGCTGGAGCCGGGATTGTGTTGATATCTCTTCAAGGAGATATTTTTCCTTCATGCAAGTTGCAGTTCAGCAACACCAACAACACAGTTGGATGCGAATCTCTGTTGCTCGGATTGAAGACTGCTCAGGATGAAGATATCAAACTCTTTCACACCAAAGGAGATGCTGAGCTGATGGTTTGTCAGGAGTTTTGTGCTGACAATCAAAGCATGTGCTGGACTGGACTAGCATAACAACAAGCTATGGTGGTGGACCATACTGCTGTACTCCAAAGACAACAAAATGAACTCTTCTCCAAGAGAGCAAGGAGTTATGGTTTTCAGATTGAAGACCACGTCCTGCCATGGGGCAAGAAGAAAGAGCCAAGGGGAAGACGCAAAAAATTGGTTTCCTGGTGGAGAGTTCCATTCGCCCGTCACCGTTTTTGGGGACAAAATGGTTTCTTGCTGGTTTATCAGGATGGCATCCCCTTTTCTTTGTCTCACGTTGAGCAGTGTCTGAAGTACTTCAATTCTTGAAGTATTAGATAAGTTCACCTGTACATACGTATATTTATATAGTTTTTGTTTCTGTTTTGTGTTGTTCGTTTGTTTCTTTTGGAGCCTTTCTTTTTGGGTAGCATGACTCCGTAGCCAATTGGCAAACTTCAAGGCACTGGAGATTTTGGTTTCTACTCCCCTCACCTGTTCCAAGTTCTCATCTGAAGGATGTTCCTCAATTGGAGCCAGTTGTTGTCCCCAAAAACAAACTTCTCATTTTTGGGACATGTGAACTATTTTGGTTCAACTGACCAAAATAATCTCTTCCCTTCTCGAAATTTGTTCTGAGCATTCAAATTTCTCATTTTTCAAGCTTCTCAGAAATCTACCGACTTTGCAAGCTTGACTCTACGGACTTTGCAGGCTTGAATCTACAGACTTTGCAGGAAGAAAATCTACGGACTCTGCAGGCCAAGTTCTACGGGCTTCACAGGTTGATTTCTATGGACTCTGCAGGAAAGAAGCAAGCTCTCAACACTTAGACGATTTCAAAGTTGGTTCAACGACAAGGTTCAACCAAAAGAGTTCATCGCCAAGCTTCTAAGCAAGGATTGAACCATTGAACCGTTGAACTCAGAACCATTTTGGTTCAACGGGTTCAATGAGTTCAAAGGTTCAACGTCAGCAGCAAGAGTTAAGTGCATTTGTCAAGGTTCAAAGTTCAACTGCTTCAAGGTTCAACGGCTTCAAAACACTTATCAAAGAGAAGAAGGCTTGAACCATTGAACCGTTGAACCATTGAACCACTTTGGTTCAAAGGTTCAACGGGTTCAATGGTTCAACATGTTCAACGCATTTGGTTCAAAAAGGATCAAGAGGACTTAGCCAAATAAAAGGAACGAACTGATTGAACTGTTGAACCTTGAACCGTTTCAAAGTTCAATGGTTCACGGGTTCAAAGGTTCAAAGACGGCCTCAGTCAAAGAAAGAAGCAGCGAAACAGATGGCTCAACGAATGGTTCAACCAAAGTGTGCACAAAAGAAAAGGACGAGCGAAAGCTGCCAAGTGTCGTCTGCTGAGACACATTATACTTTG
The DNA here is from genome assembly GCA_037957365.1 of Torreya grandis. Classification (NCBI taxonomy): domain Eukaryota; kingdom Viridiplantae; phylum Streptophyta; class Pinopsida; order Cupressales; family Taxaceae; genus Torreya; species Torreya grandis. Next base: position 664,665 of record JARHVA010001123.1, on the reverse strand, counting down.
TTTCTAAAAAGTGGCAGATACTGCCATGTGTCCCTTTTGAAGCTTGTCGGAAGCCAACAAGTGTCAATAGCCGCAGTCCCTTCCTTTAGCTTCACTGTGGTGAGTCACGACTGTTTTCGTAAGTGTTTCTAGAGTTCGGTGGAAGTCGCCACATGTCTTCTCCCAGGAGACTCTAAAAGGTTTCTAAGAGCTCCTCTGAATTAGGCGAATGCTTCCACGTATCCTTGACTGTTCCGGCGGAAGATGCCACATGTCACTTGTTAAAAGAAGTGGAAGGCGCCACGTGTCAAGAACGGAACACTCCCAAAGCAGAGATGCAGAGTCAAGAAAAGATTTCCTTTGGACAAATTGTCCGAAGGAATCCCTTCGGACATTTTGTCCGAAGGAAATAAAGGGACAATGGTCCTCCGAAGAAATTGAAGTCCGAAGGCCACCCAGATGATCCAAAAGGGTAGGTACCCTTGCAGGGGACACTCGACACTCAAAAATGGACCCTGTTCAAGACCTCGAAGGGCAAGTTCCCTTCGGGAAGGGTCGAGCCTCAAAGTGTAGCGGAAGCTGCCAAGTGTCACCAGTCGGAGACACAGTCTCTACCAATTTCAAAGCAATGCGAACTCGCCACATGTCCCGTCCCAGTGCAGTGGAAGCTGCCAAGTGTTTGCAACTGTACTTCCAGCCTCTAACAAGTTTCAAAGCTTATTCTAATAAGCTTAATTTAAAGCCACGGATGCCGCCACATGTCTTCACATGCGCCACAGCGAAAAGCAGCCATAGCAAGCAAGAAAGATACAAAGGAGTTGCTAAGAAGAATGACAAGCCCACAAACGTCAAATTTAGGACGACTGGCTAGCCGTTAACCTTCAAAAGAGGAAAGACCTGTGGACATCAAATTCGCTGCTAAAGTGTCTGTTGATCTTTGCAGGCTTAAAACGCGGACCCGATGCATTCAATGACCCTAAGGCCAGGACCAAAAGGGAGAAGAGGCAAAGAGGGAAATCTCAGTGGGAGTTTTTTTTGGTAAGTGGAGCAGTTCGCCAGGTAGATATTTGGGGCCTACAAGCATTGAAAGCACAGCTTGTTTGTCCCCTTTAGAGTAAAAGCAACATGGACAGCTGCACGGGTAGTAGATAATGGAATGAGTGATTTAGGCTTGGGGCAAGACACTAGAGATGAATCAACACGCCACAATTAAGGCAGCTGCTTTGCTCCGACATAGCCCTCCTCGACAGAATCAAAAGTGCATCAAGGGCATTAATGCGCAGCATGGGTCGCTCCATAGGACAAAGTGCCAAGCTTCCCTTAGGCCTCTATATAATGTAATCTATTTTATTGTTTCAAGGAGATCTTCCCGTTACCAAAAGCAAAACTCTACCCAAATTGAAAGGCATTACTGAGACTTTGAGCTCAGATTGTTGTTCATATTATTTTATCTGAATGAGAAAGCAAGTTGTTTGCAGACTTTGTGCTGTCATATCTTGTATCATTTTAAGAGATTGTTCTTATGTCTGTCTTTTGAATGTGTTCTTGTTTATTTAATCTAACAAGCAGAATTAGTGGAAGTGATAAGGAAGGTGCCCTGAAGCCAGCTACTTTCAGACTTCGTGTTGTCATAGTTGTCTTCAGTGTGTGTTTATTTTTTGTTTCTGTGTAAAGGACCTTGGGACGACTTTGTGCCCCCATTGTTCTTCGTATTTCACTCTTGGGTAGTTGAGGTGGAGACTTTGCGCTACATCTCAGGCTGCTGGTTAGTCTGCACTTTTGGTTACCAGTTACTTACCAGAAAGATTCCTGTTGTTTGCAAGAACAAACACTTCTAAAAGAAGAGAAGTGCCTTCTGTCATTTCATCAGGATTTCTACTATCCAGGAAGGGATCTGGGTCTTGGCTGAATGTTACTTCTGAAAGAAGAGAGGTGCCTTCACCAATCACTCAGGATTTCTCTTTTGATATGTGAGCATCATCTCTGAAAAAAGAGAGATGGATGGTTTATCCTACCCCCGAGTGTTATTTTCAGCTTATATATATAGCATATAGCTCCTGCGTATTCATAGGGAACCTCCCCTTGATGAGAGGAAAGATTTGTCCCCTGTTGATGTAGTAAACCTGCACATCTGGCCGACCAATCTCCCTATGTTGTGGTTGAAGAGATCTATTTTGTTCACCAGTTAGCTGGTTGACAAAATATTCACCCAACAAAGTGCAAGCAGTTTGTCCTTGTAGATCTCTATCCTTTCATAATTTTCTTTCTTGGTTGACATGCTTGCTTTGTCCTTCTTGAGTTGGTCATCTTCGTTGAAGATGCTCTCAAGAGTTACCAAACCTTTGGGAAGCCTGTTGGTGTTTAGCTGAACAATCTGCCCTCATACTGCTGCTGCAGCTTGGATTGATTCTTAAAAGCGAACTCAGCTTCCTCCTGTAAGAAAAGTGCTATTGTTGGTCACTTTCAAACACCTGTCAATTGGTGACATTGTCTAGTATGGAGGGCCTCACTATCACCTTTAAATGGTGTTGATTCTTGCTTTGTCTTACCCCCTTTGGGCTATCAAATTGAGCACCAACTGCTGCTAGTCTATCCGCATGCTTGTTCTCCTCTCTTGGGATGGAAGTGATGTTGAAAGCAGTGAAGCTCTCCATTAGGTCCCACGCTCTGTGCTTGTAAGACTTGAGTAGGGAGTTATTGGTCAAGTTTTGACCCCTCACTTGGTTCATAACCAACTTGTCTCCAAACACTCGCAATTCTTTGATTCCTCTTTTCCTTGCCTATTTTAGACCATAAACAAGGGCTTCATACTCTGCTACGTTGCAAGTGCAGGAGAACTAGAATTTGAAAGTTGAGAAGTATTTATCCTTTGAAGGTGAAACCAGCATTGCTCCACCACCAGCGCCCAACTTGCTTCTATATCCATCAAAAAATCGCTGCCACAAACCACAGTACTCCTGGTCTGCCTTCATCAAATTCGGCATGAAAGCATCTTTCTCATGCATGCAGTAGACTCCAAGACCAGCGTCTTCGATGAACTTGTAAGGATTATGCTCAAAATTGTCATTTTTCCATTCATCTAGGAGCAGGTCAGCAACTCCTACAAGGGAAGAAGATGAAGATTGGTCCACCTGGAGCTCTTCTTCATCAATGATGGCGTAGTTGACATTCGTTGCTTTGGGCGAGTATGGCTCCAGATGATCTTTGTGGATGGGCTCTTACTCAATCTTCACCTTAGTTCCATGCTTTGTCCTAAAAATCATGTAAGACCAATTGCCTGCCAAGTATCCACCTATCTTGGACGTGAAATCCCTGGATAAGCAAAAAGCAAAGTAAAGAGAAACATCTGCCACTACCACATCATGGGGAATTGAGAAGGTCGGGCAGGCATGGAGAGTTAGATTCAAGCTTCTTACCACTCCCAAGGTCTTGGTTGGTGATCCATCCAACTACAGAACTCCTTTGGTCATTTGCTCATATTTGAGGCCTAGCTTATCAACTATGCATTTGGACATAACTGAGGTGCTTGCTCCACTATCAATGATGCAATTGTGGACCAAGAAATCACCAATAATTAGGGATAAATAGAAGGGAGGGACCTTCTCATCCTTCCTTGCTTGACCTGCCATGGGAGGAGCCCCATTTACTATCAACACATTATCATTTTTTGCTGAGACAACTCGCTCACTTAGCCCGTGCAATTCCTTTTGGAGTATATCCTTTTGCCCTGCAGTGCTAAAGAATCCCACAATGAGATGTTCATGTGCAGCTTCTTCATTTGGTCCACTACATTGATTGAAGGATTGCCCCCTTTGGAGGCCTCCTTGGGGATATTTGTAACTTGTGGTGCAACCTGAGGACTTGAAGCTGCAACCGACGGTCTGTAATTAAGAAAGTTTTGATTTGCTTGTGATGAAAGAGACGTTGTAGGTACCTGAGTAGCTGCTTGAACTTCATCCATAGCTCTCTTTTTCGACCTGGTGTTGGCTGCAGCACAATCATTTTGGTCACTTGTGCTCCCCACATAGTTGACTACGTAGAACTCCACTTCCAGGTGATTCATAAGAGTGGAATCAGATTGAGCCTACCTGTTGTCCATCCCAAGTTGTGTTGACATCTCAAAACTTGAGAACTGGGCTCCCTAATCACCTTGTGTGGTCATGCTTTGATTTGGTAGCTCATTGGCATAAGCAACCTATTCTTGGCCATGCCCCAAGGGTGGATAATTGGGCTACTCCTGCACCAAATTATTTTGAGTGGGGACAAGAGCCTTGGAAGATGAAGGGACATTTGGATTATAGCTCTGATAAGGCTTGACTTGTGTAATTTGACCCTGCCCTTGATTGTAATTCTGGAAGGGAGGTCTATTTGTCTGTCCAAACTATTGGTAGCCTTGATTTGGCCTATAACTCTGAGCTTGTTGTCTCTTGAGGGCAACTAACTCATTGGTAACACTCTACAGCAAGCTCTTAACTTCATGGAGATCATTTGCAGGGGTAGTAGCCGGCCTAATGTGTCTGTCCAAACTATTGGTAGCCTTGATTTGGCCTATAACTCTGAGCTTGTTGTCTCTTGAGGGCAACTAACTCATTCGTAACACTCTGCAGCAAGCTCTTAACTTCATGGAGATCATTTGCAGGGGTAGTAGCCGGCCTCTCTACATTAGGCAGAGGAGCTAGAGTGGGCACAGTGGACTGGACTGAGGGTTGCAAATCAGGAAAGAGTGGCATATGAGGTCTAGGAGCTATCTTTCCTGCTTGAACAAGACAATTCTCAGCAGCGATGGCTGTTTCATAAGCAGTGGACAAAATATGTCTACCCATGGACTGTATCATGACAACAATGTCACTATTCAGGGCCTTCAAGTAGTAAAGGAAAGCATAGCTTGAGGTTGGCCTCACAAGAATTGGGATTATGTCCCAAGTCTTTTGGAACCTAGTGTTAAAATCTTGCATAAATTCATGTGGGGCTCTCTTCATGGTGGTTAGTTGCTCAGCGAGAGACAAATGGTCACTTTTTTCCCCAAACCTATTTGTCAAGAGGGTCCCTAACTTGTTCCATGAGCTAACTAAGTTCATAGAAAAGGTCCCATACCAGTCCAAAACTTTTCCTTTGAAGGACAAGGCTAGCAATCTGATGGCTACATTTTCCTCAATGATATTATGAATGTTGCAGAGATTGGCTATGGTTCTGATATGCTCGATAGCAGTGATTGGGCCCTCTCCACTAAAGAGAGGAACACTTTTGAGAGCTGTCCCTGGGATTGGGTCATAATGCAGAAGGTTCAAGGGACTCTGAGCATTGAAGGCCACAAAAGGGAAAGCCATGGTTGTGAAAGGATTCAACTGGGGTCTCCTTTAGTAGGTGTATTTTATGGCTGGTCTGGGAAAGTGGCTTGCTACGTAAGAATGAGTAGTTGCAAACCTTAGTCTTTTTGTTGAGTTCAAAGGCAACTCAATAAATTCGAAAGGGACACCCTTAGAAGAGGATCTTGTGGTGACCTTAGGCATGGGATGCCACGTTGATCATCAACTAGAGATTGGGTTCCTGATATGGAGTCACCAGGTGCTGGATTATAGCTCTTTTTGAATTTTTTACAATAACAAGACCAGCATCAATCTTGAAACTTGCAAGGCATAAAAATTGTCCCATTGAGCGTGCCAAAAACTGTTGACGCTGTGGGTTGCACCCTCTAAAAAGATACTCAGTTCCCTTCCTCCACATGGCACAATGGAAACATTCCTCTTGTTGTGGGTGGCAAACTTGAGGGATGAATCTCTAGATTACAGGCTAGCTCCCCTTGATGCACCTTGAGGCCCTGGATTTCCTACTACTAACAATGGGGGGGTGAAAAGAGAGAAAAACTGAAAAACAAAACCTAATTAATGTGGTGATGCACCAAACTGGTGGGTCTACTTAGCTTTTACCTACACTTTACACCAAGGAGAAGCAACAGACACTTCATTTGAATGAGAAACTAACTGCATCAGTGTTTCAACAGGGGATCCTATGGAGGTATAGGGAGGAAGAAACTACTAGAGGTGTCCTAAAGACACACTGTTGGATGGTCTATTCATATGCACCTATACTTCGAGTTGGACACTTCTTGTTGTCCTGCAGAGAAGAATTCACAATACACTAGATATGCTGGTATAAACCTATGAAAGCATTCAACAAAATGACTAAACATAAGATAAGACCATAGACATATGCAAAGTGCAAGCACAAATGAAGGTAAAATGCTTCTTTTGATTCAAGGTAAATTTCTTCAGGGCTTCGCCATACAATGCTGAGAGATCCTTTTCAAAATGAGAAGTTACAAATATATAGAGAACTTGAAAAACAGGTCATTGACCAGTCAAGGGAAAGAAATCCATGCTGTATTAATCACTCCTACAACGACCACCAACCCATGCTGTTGCCGTCTCTTCTTAAATGCGTATGGGAAAGCCATGTTGTAGGTGCTTTAAGTCGCTGCCCTTGCTGTCCGGGCCTGCAAGATCATGGGTTCTCCTAGCAACCGATAAGGCCATCTCCAAATTATGTTGACTGAGCCATGCTCTCTTCAATGTTGAGCACAACTGGCTATTCATTAATGGCAAAACAAGAAAACACAGGCCGCTCCTCTCCAATGCTCGCAACCAATCCCTTTATTGGTTTTTGGTGGAGACTATTTCACCTAAGTGTATTTACTTCTCCCGCTGACAACTCCTGTGCCACATGCCTTGGTCTGGTTCATCCTTGGGTCTGCGCTTTGACTTGCTACGCCACCTAGAGCGTTTTCTTTTGTCTCATGTGTGCGTGGCCATGTTCTGGGCTATCTGCTTTGTTTTCTCTTTCCTTGCTATTTTTCCCTTTTTCTGGCAATTCGGGCTCTCGGCACTTATGAATTTCCTCTCGAGCTCCTTCCTTTGGCTGTTCGCTAAGTCATTCCTCAGGCTCTCGGGCTTTTGAATTCCTTCGGACAAAATTCTCCTTTTTTGAGTTTGCACACTTGGACTTTCTTTGGCAGGCCTTTGAGCTTTCTTTCCTTCATTCCTTCGGACAAAATCTCTGGAGGAATTCTTTCAGACATTTTGTCGAAAATAATTCTCCTTTGATTACTTTACAATGGCTAGCTTACCACCTTGAATTTGACGTTCGCGGGCCTGTCACTAGACATTTGAATCCCAACAGCTAGCTTAGTGCCCTGAATTTGACGTTCGCGGGCCCGTCACCACTAAGACAATTCCTTCGGCATTTTGCAAATGAACCTTTCGAAGGGAAAGTGACCCTTCGAAAAAATTGAAAAGGTCCTCTTTCAAAGCCAAGTGCCCCCCGCAAGGACACCTACCCTTCGGACTTTTGGTCTTCTGAATTTTTTCGGACTTTCTTCGACTGTCGAAATTCCTTGGACAAAATGTCCAAAGGAATTCCTTCGAACATTTTGTCCGAAAGAATTCTTCCTTCTTGGATTTCCTTCGGACAAAATGTCCGAAGGAATTCTCTTTTGCCCTATCATCTTTTCTGAAGGGCAAGTTCCTTTCGGACTTGTCTGCCGGCCCCTTTGCTTCAACCAGCTGCCCTCCGCAAGGGCAATTCAATCCCAAAGTTACCCTTCAGACTTTTTGCAAAGGTCCACTTGCTCATGCTTGCCCCATGCAAGGGCTCTTTGGCCTCAAAAGTCACCTTTCGGAAGAATTGTAAAGGTCCCGCTTGCCACCTAAGTGCCCTCCGCAAGGGCACCTACCCTTTGGACTTTTTGCAAACGACCCTTTGGCCTTTTGAACTTGATCCATTTTGCCGATAAAAAGCCCTCCGAAGTAATTTACTCGCCTTGTGAAGCCTGAGACCAAATTGAGTTTCATGTCGACTCTGCTTATAAGACAAATGAGTAAAGCCATTTAGAAAACTCAATTTGATCTACTAAGACCAAATTGAGGTTTGCAAGTGGCTTCACTTAGAATTTTTTACAAGTAAAGTCCCCTGTCAGACCCGAAAGCACTTGGCAAGCAAAGAAGAAAACACTTGGTTTTTTCATTGGAAAATGGCCTGCTAGAGAAAATTTGCACAAAGCAACTGAGGGATGAACTAGCCAAAACCTGGATCAAAAGACTCTTGCAATAAAAAGAAGAGGGGTGCCCAATTTTTGGCCTGCAAGACCAAACATTGGTCAACACACTAAGGATGCGATGTTGGTAATCTTAGACTATCTTGCTTCTTTGGTATATTGGTATTTCTATAGATCAACTTCTTCCTTGCATAGACTCATATTCCCTCATTCACTTCTCCCCTTGTGAAGAAGCTTAATAAGGTAGTCAACACGGAAATTCCCAATAGTTACAAATATTTATCGATCATCATATTCACATCAAGGACAAGATCTCTTGAGTTTGCTCCCACCAAATGATATAGATCGACGAACTCAAATTTCATTTGCCTTGTCTACTATGATATCTGGGGTAAGTTTTGTTATCTATTGAGATATTTTGGAGCCTCCATTGCTATATTCTTTCCTTATCCATACCAAAAAGTCTAGCCTAGTACCTTTGAGAGACTATTACTTTTAAATGGCAAACCCTATATGGACCCTCCAAGCCTTCGAGATTGATTATCTCCTTCTTATAGCCTATTCCAACCATTTGGAGGGCCAAGCACGTAGTAGATACTATAGTCATAGACTCAATATATAGAGTTAGAAAATATAATGGGCTTTTGGAAAATCTAAGATTGAACTTCTTTTTGAGTTTGTCAATATGAATGAATTCTTATGATCTATTCATACGAAGTATAGTTGTACCTTTGAGAGACTATTACTTTTAAATGGCAAACCCTATATGGACCCTCCAAGCCTTCGAGATTGATTATCTCCTTCTTATAGCCTATTCCAACCATTTGGAGGGCCAAGCACGTAGTAGATACTATAGTCATAGACTCAATATATAGAGTTAGAAAATATAATGGGCTTTTGGAAAATCTAAGATTGAACTTCTTTTTGAGTTTGTCAATATGAATGAATTCTTATGATCTATTCATACGAAGTATAGTTGTTCTTCAGATATTCTTAATCAAAAGATGTGATAATACCTTGCCTTTAGTTATTAACCCACTGGGAATATTATGATTGAACAAGATGCTTTGGGTTGATGGACAGTTCAACGAAATATTGTTGACTTGATAATTGAGCTTATTTATAGATCTAGATTTGCTCTAATGTAGTGCAGACTTCTTGGAAACCAATGGAAAAAGGGTTTTCTTAATGAAACAAGTGTGGAAACCTGTGGTGGAAGTTATCTTTAAATTTACTTATTCTACATGGGTAAATCTGCAGTATTATGTCAATTCATTGGAAATGATAAAACAACATTTGAGTTTGTGCTCGGAAGAAGGATGCCAAATTTTGCTCTTTTGCTACAAGCCAAACAAGCAGCTAACATTTGGCGGCAATATGCAAGTGCTTCGCTTCAGCGAGCCCTCTACGTATCTTCATCTGGTATTGACAGTGTGCTTGGAGCTTAGCCAAGTACGAAATCTAAAAGTAAATGGATTCACAGACTTTTAGACTTGGGGGCAAGTTGAGTCGAAACGTGATTGATATATGTGCATAGCATACCTAGAAACAAAATTATGACTTCCATAGAACTACATTGGGCTCTAATCCCACATTAGTGGGTACGTATGGCAGACCCATTGTGGGTGAGGGCAAAGGTGACTTTCAACGGGTGGGGAGGAGGGGGGTCCGTTAAGTTACATTGCATAGGTATTGACTCTAAGCTCGGTTAGCTGTCGGTTGACATAGTGCTTGAACTACTTGTCTATGTTTGTTCTGAGATGGAAACTAATCCCTGAAGAAAGTCAGATCACTCTTGCTAGCATCAGCATTCTTTAGTTGTTAATTGCTAAGAACACAAGATAGACTGCATATTTGAAATTCCTTGTACGTTATGTAAAGGCACATTTATGTATTGATTGACTTGTAAATTTGTAAGGTCGTTGACTGTCATCTTGGTAAATTGTTAGTGGAACAATTATTTGGCTCTTGTACCCTAATTTAGCAAATATAACATAATGAAAGTTGTAACATTATATTGAAATCAAATTACAAAGTTTATATTCTTAATGAATCATGTGTCGAACATATAACATGACTTGTGAATGAGTTAATGAATAAGAAGGGATCTTGACCATAATGTAAATCAAAGTGTATAATTTGTGGAAACACATCTAATTATCTTCATTGCATTATGAGTTATCAAGTGAAGTTATAAACGCTTTATGGGTATGAAGATCAGAATATGTGGGAATGTACAATAATGCGGAATTAAGAATGAGAACATTTATTAAAGGAATTGCTTGAAGTCTACTACAGAGTTTCTTATGCTCATATTTGTAAATTGAATAAGGAAACCCATGAGGAATAATTGGGATGCCCATGCTAACTTAAATGAACTTCATAAATCTGATTTGGAAATCAATGAAGCGAGTTAGAGGTAAAACAGGAATGAGAACCTTAATTCATTTAAGATGAATTCATAGTAATTGTGAAACACAATACACTTTAATAAGGAAAATGTTTATTATTGTAATGAATAAAAAAATGTGATTTGTAATAAATTGTCAAAAAGGATACGTTAAGGAATTCTTACAACTATCCCTAGGGGAGTTGTGAGTTGGAAATAAATAAGTAAAAATTTTATATACTTATCTTGTAATGAACTCAGAATCTAATATCTTCATAGACTATGTGATCGTCTAAAGCAAATGGAACTTTGCGAATAGAATTGAAAGAGTTACATCAACTCATTGAACACTTGTCTCTGTTAATGATTTGAGTGAGATTAGTAAGGAACTCACCAAGGAAATTCATGCAAGGAAACTAAGAGGATTTATGCACAAGAAAACACTTACTCAATCCATATAGATTGGAGTGGCTTATAGACTTCATACGCATTGGACCGTGCATTGTGGGATATAAAGTACTTGTTAAATTTGACTGATTTAGAAGAGATTCCAGATCTAATTGGAAAGATTTATCTAATTCCATTGAGACTTGAAAATCTTGACAAGTGAATCTTGTGGAAAATAACAAAATAAAAAGGACAAGTGGCAACTTGGGTCAATCCATGTAATCATTGTTGAAACACACTTATAGCTTTTGATGGGATCTAAGTAACTGTTGACGCAGTGGATTGCACCCTTGACAGGAGGCTGAGCTCCTGTCTTCCATGCGTCACAATGGAAACTCCCCTCTTGCTTGTGGGCCTGGCAAAACTGGGGGGAGAGTCTCTAGATAAGGGCTAGCTCCCTTTAATGCATCTGAGTTATTTCAGTAAGTTGCTAATACATATATATATAATGGGGGCAGGGGGGGCGGTGAAAAGGGAGAAGGATTACTGAAAAAAACAGAACCTAATCTAAGAGGATGATGCACCAAACAAGTTTGATCTACTCACACTCACACTCTGAACCATAAGAACACATACATACACTTTAACTGGTAGAAGGACCAGACTGTAGGGAGTTTGATAAGGAGGCTTTAATGGAAACACAAAGAAAAAGGACTTACCATAGGCGTTGTAAGAAAAACACACTGTCTAGTAACCTCCTTCTGCCTCTGCGCTCCAGATACAGCTCTTCTTGTCACCTGCAGGAATGGCGCTTTGTATATACCAAGTGCGTTGGTGTCAACGCTGTGAAAACATTAGGAAGCAATGACTGGACACAAGACTAACACTCAGACACACTCAGAGATATATCCAACCAGAATAGAGGTAAAAAATGCGTATTCTATTGATTCCAGGTGAAAAATGGCAGGGCTTCGCCTTACAATATGAGAGATGTCTTTCTCAAATGAGAAGTTACAATATATATAGGAACAAAGAGGCCTTTTGGCGCACTCTTGGAAAAGACTTTGGCGCCCTTTGACAAGTGGCCCACGTGTGCTAAGAGCATTGGGAAGGGGAAACCGCTAAAAGATAATGTTGTGTCGGCTCCAATTTTGACTTCAGGGGTTTAAAAAACATAGGCCGCGCCGTTTGTTTACAAACAAGACCGCTCCTTCAAGATATTCACGCGGTTTGTCTGCTCATTAATGCAAAGTGAAGAAAAAACAGGCCGTGCCGCTTACTGTTTGCGCCCCTTGATGACCACTTGGCAGATACTGTGTCAACCGCTGGAGTAACTCCTTGAGTCGACACCTTTGCCACTTGGACTGTTTTGTCCGTTTTTGCACTTTCTCTTCCTGGCTTTGTCTTTTCTAGCTCCTTCAGCCCTCGGGGGTTATCTTTCCAGCCTTGCTGGCTCCTTGTGCTCTTCTCTCAGCGGTTCTTCCTTTTGGCCTTAAGGCTTTTGAATGCATTTGGGTCCGCGCCCAAGCCTTTAAAGATCAACAGCTAGTTTATTGCCCTGAATTTGACGGCTTCGGGGACGTCACCGGTCGTCTGAATTCCAACGGCTAGTTCATGGTGCTTAATCTTGACATCTTCAGGCCCGTCACCCTCCTTGGCAATTCCTTCGGCTTTTTTCCTTTGCTTCGGCTTTTTGCTTCCTTTCCTTCGGGCTTTTGAGAAAGGTCCTTTTGACAGCCGAGAGTCCCCCGCAAGGGCACCTACCCTTCGAGGTCCTTCGGGCTCCTTGCTATTTAAATCCTTCGGACAAAACGTCCGAAGGAATTGCTTCGGACATTTTGTCCGAAGGAAATCTTTCTTTTGTCTTTTCCCGCTTACCGCTTTCTGTCGGGCTTTTCTTTCGGCCATTTTTCCCGCAGACAAAATGTCCGCAAGAATTATTTCGATCATTGACTTTGACCTTCGGAATCCTTCTTCGGGTTTTTTTCCTGCAGCTCTTTCTTCGAATTTCTTCGGACTTTTTGTCTAAAGGAATTCCTTCGGACAAAAGTCCGAAGGAAATCATTTCCTGCTTTTGCCTTAGTCTTTTTTTATTGCCGCGGGATTTTCTTCCAAAGGATTTCTTCGGACAAAATGTCTGAAGGAATTCCTTTAGGCATTTTGTCCGAAGAAATTCTCCATCTCTTGCCTTGAACAAATCCGAAGGAATTCCAACTTTTCTGCCTTGAACAATTTTTCCAAAGAAAAACTTACCCTTTCGGCCTTCTCTTTGATCCCTTTGCAAGTGTTCCCTACCCTCTGCAAGGGCACTTGGGTCCGGAACTGCCCTCTGCAAGGGCGCTTGGAATGGTCCCTTTTATGCTTGACTACCCTCCGCAAGGGCGTTGGTCCTTTGGGAGACTCTCTTGAACCTTCTAATTGAACCGTTGATTGAACCAACAATAGTTCAACGGTTCAATGGTTCAATGGTTTAATGGTGCATCCTGCTCATTCAATTGATCGTTTGAACCACCCGCTTCGAACCATTCAATTGAACCCTTTGATTGAACAAAATGATTGAACCATCCCGTTGAACCATTTCTTTGAACCAAGTCGTTGAACCAAAAGAGTGAACCAACTCATTGAACCAAGTGAATTGAACCAACTGAATTGAACCAATCGAATTGAACCAATTCATTGAACCAAGCCAACTGAATTGAACCCACTGAATTGAACCAATTGAACTGAATGAATTGAACCGACTCATTGAACTAACAATGGTTCAAAGTTCAAGTTCAAAATTCTTGGAAAGATCATGCCATTGGACACCGACGTCGAACCACTGAACTGGTTCCTCCTTTTGCCGAAAGACTTGTGCAAAATCAAAATTGAACTAGCTAAGAACAGCAAGGGAAGGAGACCGATTTTGGTCTGCTGGACCAAAAATGGTCAACAAATTGGTGATTCCCAAGGGAAGCATGCCTGTTATGCTTAGAAACCAGTTGTTTTAAAGTCCATTGGGCACGGAGTCGAGATGTAGCTTTGAAAGAGTTAGCAGCCGCCTTGAGATATCCAAGAATCAATCACGAAGGTTTTACCCCCAAAGGAAACGCAAACACACACAAGACTAAGAAAACTACTAACATGTGCAAAAGCACTTAGGGAAAACAAGAAAAAAGCAAGGAAAATATATACATGATGGGAGAAGGGCTCAGTGATAATGCTTAAGATGTATCCCATTAATTGGGATATACAGTTCTTCACCATCCAACCTAGAGAGTTGGAATGCATTGTGCTGCTTGCACTGAGTGATGACGTATGGACCACTCCATAGGGCATCAAACTTCACGTGCTTTCCAGGCTTAGCTCAGTCTGCATCCCATTTCAAGACGATGTCTCCTTCAAAGAAACCTTTTGATGAAGATCTCTTGTCAAAGTGTTTCTTCGTCTGCTGTTGGCGGCTGGTCATAGAAGCCATAGCCTGGTCCCTTGTCTCTTGGAGCTCCATCAGCTTGCATAGTCTAACCTCCATGCTGTTGCCTTCTTCTAACTGTAGCTAGTGAGCAAGGTCCAAGGCTGGCAATTCAAGTCAAAGGGGGAGCCTAGCTTCCCTTCCATATACAAGCATGTACGGCGAGTTGCCAATTGCCCTCTTTGGAGTGACACTATCTGCCCACATGGCTGTTTTCAATTTGGCATGCCAAGTCCTCTGATTCTCCTCCTTCATTGTGATGCTTGCCTTATCGCTTTTCAACTGGTCATCTTCATTGAAGATACTCTCTAGAGTGACCAAGCCTTTGGGGAGTTTATTGTTCTTCAGCTGAACAATTTCGTTGCCATACTGCTGCTGTAGTTTAGCCTGGTTTTTAGCAGCGAACTCAGCTTCTTCTTGCAAGAAGAGTGCTATTTGCTGGTCGATGTCAGAGACCTGCCAGTTAGTGATGTTGTCGGGTACAGAGGGCCGGATTACTACCTTCAAGTGGTGTGAATTGCGGTCTCAACGTATTTCCCGAGGGATATCAAACTGGGCACCAACTGCTGCCAGCCTAACTGCTTGCTTGTTATGCTCTCTAGGAATGGAGGTAACATTGAAAGCAAGGAAATTCTCCACTAAGTCCCATAACCTATGTTTATAGGACTTCAGTAAAGAATTATTTGTCTAATTTTGGCCTCTTACCTGATTGACAATCAGCTCACTGTCACCAAAAACCTGCAGCGCTTTGATTCCTCTTTTCCTCGCCCACTCCAAACCATGAATGAGGGATTCGTACGCCGCAACATTGCTCGTGCAAGAAAATTGAAACCTGAAAGCCGAAGAGTATCTCTCTTTTGAAGGAGAAACTAACACCACTCCACCACCAGCTCCCAACTTACTTCTTGAGCCATCAAAGAACAACTGCCATAAACCTGAGCTTTCTTGGCTTGCTTTCATCAGATTTGGTACAAAAGTACCCTCTTCGTGCATGCAATAAATCCCAAGGCTCTACCTCTTCTATGAATTTGTAAGGATCATGCTCGAAGTTGTCACTTCCCCATTCGTCTAAGAGCAGGTCAGCAACTCCTTCAAGGGTAGAGGATGGAGATTGGTCCACTTGGAATTCTTCTTGGTCGATAATGGCGTAGCTGACATTTGCCGCCTTAAGCGAGTATAGTACCAGATGATCTTTGTGGAGTGGCTCCAATTCAATCTTAACCTTAGTCCCATACTTGGTTCTAAAAACCAGATAAGACCAGTTTGCTACTAGGTAGCCGCCTATCTTGGATGTGAAATCACTGGACAAGCAAATAGCAAAATAAGGAGGGGCATCTGCCACTACCACATCGTGAGAGACTGAGAAAGTTGGGCAGGCATGTAGCGTCAAGCTCAAACCTTTCACCACCCCAAGTGTTTTTGCTGGTGTTCCATCTAGTCGCAGGACTCCCTTAGTCATTTCTTCATATTTTAGCCCTAGCTTATCAGCTATGCATTTGGGCATTACTGAGGTGTTTGCTCCACTGTCAATGATGCAATTGTGCACCAAGAAATCTCCTATGACCAAGGACAAATAAAAAGGGGGAACCTTTTCTTCTTTCTTAACTTGGCCTGAGGTGGAAGGCTGCCCATTCATCATCAGAACATTATCGGCTTTTGCTGGGACAGCATGTTCATTTAGCTCGTGCAATTCCTTTTGCATCATGTCCTTTTGCCCCGATATTAACAATGAATCCCATAAGGAGATATTCATGTGCAGCTTCTTCATCTGGTCTCCACGTTGACTCGAGGGTTGCCTTTCAAATTTTCTTTGGGATTACTTACAGCTTGAGGCGCAAGCCGAGGCACTGAAGGTACAATCGGCGGTCTGAAGTTTGGAACCTTTTGGTTTACATGTGATGAAGAAGGTGGTGCTGACGTCTAGGCAGCTGCTTGAGCTTCTTCCATTGCTCTGCTTTTGGACCTTGTATTGGCTGTGACATAGTCGCCCTGATTGTCTGCACTACCCACGTAATTGTCTGCACTACACACGTAATTGACTGGGTTCTTCAAAACATACCGACAGATTCGTGAGAGGTTTACTTGGAAAGGATTCAAGGATGATGTGCAGAGATATGTTAGAGAATGTCCAGTTTGCCTACAGAACAAAGATGAGCATACTCCTCCAGCTGGATTACTACAGCGTTTACCCATTCCTGACAGGAAATGGGAAAGCATTTCAATGGATTTTATCACAGGCCTACCCAAGGTGCAGAGTCGAGATTGTATTTATGTGGTGGTGGACAGGTTAACTAAATATGCTCATTTCTTTGCTATTACATCTACCAGCACAACAGCACAGGTGGCAGACTTGTTTTTTCGGGAGGTGTTTAGGCTTCATGGGATGCCTAAGAACATAGTCAGTGACAGGGATAGTAAGTTTTTGAGCTTATTTTGGCAGGAACTTTTCAGATTGAGTGGCACTGAGCTCACTCCTAGCACTAGCTATCACCCACAAACAGATGGGCATACAGAGATTGTTAATAAGTGGGTTGAGGGGTACTTGCGAAACTATGTATCAGGGCAGCAGAAAGCTTGGATCAAATGGCTTTATTTAGGTGAGTATTGTTATAATACAACCTATCACATGACGATCAGGATGTCTCCGTTCATGGCATTATATGGGTATGAAGCTCCTCGCTTCACAGATCTTTTTGGAGATAGCAGGGTACCGAGTGCACGGAATTAGTTACAGGACAGCCAAGATATTTTGAGATCACTTAAGGAGAATATTCAACAGGCTCAGAATCAACAGAAATTATATGCTGACCAACACAGGATGGAACGTAGTTTTGAGGTTGGGGATATGGTATACTTGAGACTTCAACCCTATAAGCAATCTACACTTAAGAAGAGTGAAGCAGAGAAGTTGAAACCAAGATTTTATGGGCCATTCAAAGTTGCTCGCCGCATTGGCGAGGTGGCATATGAACTGGAGTTACCTACAGATAGCAGGGTGCATAATGTGTTCCATGTCTCCAGGCTTAAGAAAGCGCTTGGTCATAGTGTTGTTCCATCTGCAGATTTGCCCCCTCTAGATGAAGAGGGTAAGTTGATATTGATTCCTGAAGCCATCATTAATACCAAGGAGAGAACACTCAGGAGGAGAGTCATCAAGGAGTACCTAGTCAAGTGGAGGAATCTACCAGTGGAGGATGCTACTTCGGAAAATGAGCAGATATTACAACATTCAAAGTTGAAATTGCTTGAGGACAAGCAATTTTGGGAAGGGCGGACTGTAATGTCCCCTTTCTAACATTCATAGCATGATGTTGTCGTTAGCCTATTTCCCTATGGTCCCATAGGCTAACCAGGGCATTAAAGGGAGTTATGTTTTATCCCACATTGACAAAACGAAGGAATGGACTCTTGTGAGAACTCTACAAAAGAAATAGAAGAGCTTCTATTTAGGGAGTTTTTGGATGAGATTAATGTTATGCTGTTGGATTTCTTGGAAATCTGATTTTCGAGCTTGGAGGACGAAATCCCACTTTGCTAGCATTCTCTTCACTGTTGAAAGACACAGTCAGGAGGATTGATGGTGTTTTCATTCAGGAAACACATTGGGCTTATTGGATTTACAACAAAGAAAGGCAGAATAATGATTTGCTACAGGAGCCATGAATAGTGTTTTGCTACAATGTGCGTGAATAGTGTTTTTGCTACAGTGCACATGAATAGTGATTTTGCTACAGTAACATGTGAATAATAAAATTGCTACGGTTCTGTGAATAGTGCTGCTATAGTGCGTGAACAGTGTTTGCATCAAGTTTACTTGTTTATTCTCGCTAATTAGAGGTCTGGAAGGCTGCCATTTCCTCTGTGGGTCACTACAGCACTAATTTCCAGGCTTCTTCTATCAAATTTTCATATCTAAGCATTGTAATTTTTTAATACAAATTTGAATATTTGTTGCAGCCCATAAGGCAATTGTATGTGCACATTTATATTGCAAATTAGTGTCTAACAACAAATACGGAGTTTCAAGTTTTGCATGTATAGTTGTATGTTTGTCAAGTGTTTGACAAAATGCCATGTTGATCATTAAGCAATTTAATTGATATAGTAGTTGACAAGTTTCTTTATTGGAAAAATAGGGGTGGTTATTACATGGGGTCGCACAGTGGAATCGCCTCCAAGAAATGAGGATGGATTCGCTGATAATCACTGTTCTTCCTAAGTTCAGATATATATTCTTCTTGGTTCTTGATAAAGTGCCTCATTTATCTTATACATTCCCCCATCAAGGGAATCTGATTTTCATGATACCAACCTTTGCTGCCAAGTAATGTATAGAACCACCTAACTTGTCGATGGCTTTGAGCACTGCTTGAAATATTTTGGAGACATCGACATAATTATCCCCTTGATACCCATAACCAGTTCAATTATCCCCACTAGGGCACTGGCTGGCCCAGATGCTTGACTCCTTTGAGGACGATGATCTGAATTTGTGATATTGGATGGAGTATTCATTTCCTGATATTGCTTATCAAGGACATAACTGTCAACTATGCGAATGGTAGAAGTAGAGAAGAAACACTGACAACATTACAACAAAAGCTCCAATATATGGGGCAGAAGTAGTCTTACCTATTCAAGTGGAGACTCTGCTGTGAGTATTACATAAGGATGATCATGAATATAGAGATGTCTTTAACACATGCCTCTAATTGGAGAAATTGGAAGAATGGTGTGCCCTTGTCGCCCAACATTTGAGACAATATAAGCATTGCTAGGGAGAGACTTGTTTAAATAAAATACAACAAAGGAGTTTCACCCCAGCAAAGTGATTCTAAAGTTCAATAACCTACACAATGAAAAAGGAATGTTCAGCCCTAGGTGTGTAGAACCTTATGTCATCCAGATGCATAAAGATTTGGTGCTTATAAGACTAGAGGTTATGTCAAAACCTAGTGATTAGAGAAGCTTGGAGCTCTGCAATGGGGAGACAAAGAGTCATCCTCCATTGATGGTGTTTCAACCTTTCTCTTCGCTGATTATCTTGGTTACCTTTGCTTCATTTGTTTTCATGTGTATTTTTCTATGGTGCCCATGGTGGTCGAATTGCTTTAGCTCTTATGTTCGTTTGCCTTAACTTCAATTTTTTGTTTTGTGGTTAGTGTTTATTGTTTATTGCTTTTATTTCTGCTTTGTGTCTCTTGGTTAATCATCTGTACCAGCCCACGTCTCATCCGTCTGGATCCCAGTCCCATGGCCCTTGGAAAAAAAGAGGGGTATGGTATTAATTGTTGTTGTTTATGGAAACTCTCGGAAAAGATGGTCTCGAGTGTGCGAAGAGTGGTGAAAATGGTGGTTTTAATGAGCTAGCTGGTCCTCTGGGGGATGATAAGGTTTGCAATCTCGAGAACGGCCTATATTCCCTGTCTCAGGTGGGAGAGGAGCTTCGGATGCATCGAAGAATCTATTCAGTGAGGTATTGTGTCAAGAGGAAGTGGCGAAACACTCAGAGGATGTAGAATTCATTGCCAGCCGTGTCTGTGAAGGAGAGCATGGAGTGTAGGAGTGGGATGAAGCCCAAATCAGTAAGCACCCTAGCCTTGATACTTCCTTGACTCTTGTTCCGAATGCTTCCATGGAAAATGATCTACAGCAAGAAGAAATCAGGTTAGAAAATGTCATAGTTTTTTTTGTGTTTGAACAAGAATTCTCTCCCTTCTAGGAACTTCTTTGATAACTGGCTCAATTCTTTTTGGGGTAAGAAGTTGGGTATCTACATTAGCTTTTGTCGAATGATTCAAAAAGGGGTTTTTATGATTTTATTTTAAAACTCTAATATGCAGCGAAGGGCTATCAGTAAACCCTAATGCAATCTAAAGAACGGCCTATCTTTCCCGTCTCAAGTGGGAGAGGAGCTTCAGGTGCATCGAAGAATCTATTCAGTGAGATACTGTGTCAAGAGGAAGTGGCAAAACACTCAGAGGATGTAGAATTCATTGCCAGCCGTGTCTGTGAAGGAGAGCATGGAGTGTAGGAGTGGGATGAAGCCCAAATCAGTAAGCACCCTAGCCTTGATACTTCCTTGACTCTTGTTCCGAATGCTTCCATGGAAAAGGATCTACAGTAAGAAGAAATCAGGTTAGAAAATGTCATAGTTTTTTTTGTGTGTTTGAACAAGAATTCTCTCCCTTCTAGGAAATTCTTTGATAACTAGCTCAATTCTTTTTGGGGTAAGAAGTTGGGTATCTACATTAGCTTTTGTCGAATGATTCAAAAAGGGGTTTTTATGATTTTATTTTAAAACTCTAATATGCAGCGAAGGGCTATCAGTAAACCCTAATGCAATCTAAAGAACGGCCTATCTTTCCCGTCTTAGGTGGGAGAGGAGCTTCGGATGCATCGAAGAATCTATTCAGTGAGGTACTGTGTCAAGAGGAAGTGGCGAAACACTCGGAGGATGTAGAATTCATTGCCAGTTGTGTTTGTGAAGGAGAGCATGGAGTGTAGGAGTGGGATGAAGCCCAAATCAGTAAGCACCCTAGCCTTGATACTTCCTTGACTCTTGTTCCGAATGCTTCCATGGAAAAGGATCTACAGCAAGAAGAAATCAGGTTAGAAAATGTCATAGTTTTTTTTGTATGTTTGAACAAGAATTCTCTCCCTTCTAGGAACTTCTTTGATAACTGGCTCAATTCTTTTTGGGGTAAGAAGTTGGGTATCTACATTAGCTTTTGTCGAATGATTCAAAAAGGGGTTTTTATGATTTTATTTAAAAACTCTAATATGCAGTGAAGGGCTATCAGTAAACCCTAATGGAATGTAAGTCAATCTATATTCAAGGTGGTCCCTTGGAGCCCAGATATGGATTGCAACGACCTTATTTTTAAAACTGCACCCAGATGGGTGGATATTGAAAATGTTTCTATCCAACTATGGAACTTTTTACCACAAGCTTTGAAGCCTCTTGGGGAAGTCCTTTCCTTAGAATTGAGAACACTAGAAGGTCATTAATTCATATGAATGCTAGGGTTTTGATTTCCTTAGAACCCTTGGATTTTTCCCTAAATCCCTTGACTTCAAAATCAGAGGGATATCCCATATTTTTGCTGTCAAAGGGTTGGGAGGTTTAAACGCTTGTTTTTTTTTTTTTTTAAAAAGGTCACCTCAGGAAAAATGTAATGTCCCCTTCTTAGTCAGTATCAGTTGCAGAGGGGGTTAGCCTATCATTTCGACCCTCGTAGGCTAATGGACTTGATTTGAGGGTCTATTGGTAGCTGTTCCCTGGTCATATGGGACATTACTTCTCATCAGTGCTTCATTAGGTTCAGGTTCAGGCCATTGTAGATGTTTCTTCTGGCTCGATTTGACATACTATGTATAGTAAGTCATCTTTCTTGAGATACTATTTTTGGCAAGGCACCTGGACATATGGTATTTGTAGTGTTGATCCTGATTTTCAATTGACTTAGTGAAATAAGCCTTTTTGAGCAAGTTATTATTATTTAATTATTAATAAAGGTAACTTTATTAAAAATTAATTATTTAAGGTCAATTATAAAGTGTTATTAATGAATGGGGCCAAGACACATCAATTAAAGTGTTTTAAGTGATTATTTTATTGGAGCACCCATACCAAGGTATTTCCTACGTCAACATTAAAAACAAATAATTTAAATGATTATTAATCCAAGAAGAATCGACCCAATCCTTGAGAAGTATAAAAGGCATCAAGAGGCAAATCGACCTCATTCATTCATGAGCATTTGACTTTGCAAATTGGTGTCTTGGAAATTTGTGCATTTGAGACAAGAATTTCAGCTGTACCAGGCATTGGAGAACGTGAAATCTTCAGTGTTTATGCATTTTGAAGTGGTGAGAGATCCATTGAAGATTGCTTACAGGATTGGCTTCATTCAGGAGTCATATTTGTGTAGAAATTGGTGAAACACAAAAGGGTTTATAGACTGGATTGGAGATTCATTAATTGTTTGCTTGAGGCTGCAACAAACACCATTGAGAGCAATTAATAAGATGTACTGTACTTTCCAAGCCCCAAGCGTTGCATTCCAGCCAAGGCATCTATTCTCCGAGCCAAGTTGCCTCCCCTTTTGAGAGCCTATCTCTTGCATATTGGACGGCTAGCTTATTAAAGCATTTGGCATATACATTTTGGTGGAGAAATCAGTCCTTTGTGCAGATCGATTCAATGATCAGATTTATATATTGATGCAATATTTTCCAGATTTCTATATATATGCATTGTCGTCAACAATCGGGTATGCATTTCTCATGTTAAATCAATAAAGATAAATCTCTGAGTATTTGTAATCAGCTCTATTCATTACATAGTGATAGACTTGAATAAAAGGTTTGGTTGAAGGTTGCTTGCCAAGTGTTTGTAAAAATATCTTGCAGCTGTAGGTGTAGACTTACATAATTTTCAGTCACTTATATGCATTGGAAAAACACAAAAATATCTTGCGTTACATTTCTATTTCATTGTTAGTCTATTTGCATCATTGGGAAGCATTCAAAACATCAGCGACATCAAATAAAACCAAAATCAAACAATCAGAAATTCATAACAGCAAGTTCTGACTTTGCAACACAAGTGTTTGACGAAATTCTCAAGCATACAAATCAGAAAATTAAGGGCAGATTTTGCAAGGGATCTTACAAAAAATTGCCCAATGTTGGTGTTGGCCATTTTTGGCCCACATACCAAAATTTTGCCCAAGAGTGAGAAGGTGGACATTCAAGCGAAAGTGGCAAGTTCAAACAACTTCGGGTTTCCAAAGGAGCACTACTTAAAAAACTTTATAAGTAATCAGCAGTCGAAACCCCAAAGCAAGTAGGAAGGCTTGGAAAGCCTGATTTGGTTTGGGCAGTGCAAATCAGGTTTCCCGAGGTGCACTACTTGTTTTACTTTATAAGTAGCAAGTAATGATAAATCCAAAGCAAATAAGTAGTGGGGCTTGGAAAACCCGATTCGGTCTTGGATAGTGTATTTTGGGTTCTCTTTCATAGAAGTCTTTGGGTTCTCCAAGGGATAAGTCTCCTCCAAAGGTCATTTCCGAAAGAAGGTGGTCCAGGCACAAATCCCGAAGGACTCTTTCATAAGAAGAAGTGGTCCTCTTCAAAAAAACCGAAGAACTTTTTGCACATTTTCGAAGGTCTTTTCATTTTTTCCGAAGGGTCATTACCTTTCTCGGAGGGGCACTCACAATACCAAAGGCACTTTTCAAGAAAATCCGAAGGTACCAGTTCATAGGGCCGAAGGGCCTTTTCTCGGCTAAAAGGAACAGTCAAGAAATCCGAAGGGCTTTACATAAATTCCGAAGGGCACCAGCAAGCATTAACGGCAAAAGACAAAAAGAGACCTGGGAAAATTGTTCGAAAATAAAAGTTCGGAGGAGTTGCGGAAGGAGGTGTTAGTTGAGACAATCCATGAAGTAGTTTTTGAAAAGGAGTTGGTTGTGCCAAATCAAGCAACCATAGCTCAGCTCAATGAGCTCGGTTTACAAGAGTTCCGAGACTCTCTCTCCTCTCAAGAGCCACCAAAGAGACCATTCAAAGTCCCTAGCTGGAAGGATACTTTCCTAAATTACAAGCAAGGTGAACTTCTTCACCCTCCCACCATCTCCCTCTTGATGGAAGAACCTATTCTACAAGGGTTAGAGGAGGAGCTTGCAATCAAAGCTGAGTATGAAGAAGACAACACAAGTGTCTATGATGAAGAGATCATGATAGGCAACCACTTCAGTCAGAAAGGGAAGAATCAGTTTTGGACCAATCTTCTTGGCATGGCTTCGATACTAGTAAGCTGGATCTTAAAGAGGACAGCCCTCAAGATGATAATGAGACAAACCTTGAATGGACTACTGAAAGTCCATTCCACATAAATGAAGAAGAGGATGATTCATTTCAGGATGAATTGGAGCTAGAAAAAGGGAAATCACACCTTGAGCAAGACAAAGATGTTCTTTTGGACCTTGAAAGTTCAAATCAACCCTCATTTGCAATTGAGGAACAAGAAGAAATCTTGAGTGAGGTTGATGAGGAAGACATCTTGAGTGCTCAAGAAGTACAACTTGAAGAACCACCACCTTGTGTGATGAAGGAGAACCTTGAGGATAAACAAAGTTTTCAATATGAGCATGTCCTTCAAGGAAACTATGATCTGGTTATGCCTAATAAGCATGATGATGAAGCAAAAAAGAGCAAGAGCAAGGTAAAGTCTGACTGCTTAATGTTTGTGTTGACAAAGGGATGTCCTATCAGGCACCTTGCTCGGTTGGGAGATGAAAATGAGGAGCCATCATAGGTTGTGCTCAATTCAGAGCACAAATTTGAGCACCAACAAGAACAAGATCAGCTTGCATATCCATTCCAAGATGGTGGCATAATCAATCAATCAGGATGGGTAAGCGAGTCTGTTTTTGTTCTTTTCCTTGGAGAA
Organism: Torreya grandis; assembly: GCA_037957365.1. NCBI lineage: Eukaryota > Viridiplantae > Streptophyta > Pinopsida > Cupressales > Taxaceae > Torreya > Torreya grandis. The sequence goes on along the minus strand of JARHVA010001123.1, from coordinate 639,950 downwards.
GTGTGTCATCAACTTGTTAAAAATCCAGTACTTCTCCATATTTGTTTAGCAGATCTCAAACATGTAAAGTATAATGTATTAGTGAGGAAGGGCAGCTATTTTGTACAACCAGTCAATGGTTTTGTATAGTTTCTTTTTTTTTGGTTAGATTAGGGTAGGATAGATTTTCATGCTTTCCTCCAAGTGCCTTGTGCATATTTCCCTTTTCTGTTGGGTGTTTCCTTTCAATATGTGCCTTGGGCACTTTGTTTGGTTTTTTCTTATTGCTTCAAGAGGAGGTTCCAGAAAGAGTCAGCGTTGTTGAACCAAAGCAGAGACTCCATGCCCAATGGACTAGACAAGGCAACATGAGCTGGGTTTTCAAGCATAGCAGGCAAGCTTCCCTGCAAATCGCCAGATATATTGGCCATTTTTGGCCCACATACCAAAATTTTGCCCAAGAGTGAGAAGGTGGACATTCAAGCAAAAGTGGCAAGTACAGACAACTTTGGGTTTCCAAAGGAGCATTACTTAAAAAACTTTATAAGTAATCAGCAGTCGAAACCCTGAAGCAAGTAGGAAGGCTTGGAAAGCTCGATTTGGTTTGGGCAGTGCAAATCGGGTTTCCAAAGCTACACTATTTATTTTACTTTATAAGTAGCAAGTAATGGTAAATCTGAAGCAAGTAGTGGGGCTTGGAAAACCCGATTCAGTCTTGGATAGTATATTTTGGGTTCTCTTTCATAGAAGTCTTCGGGTTCTCCAAGGGACAAGTCTTCTCCAAGGGTCATTTCCGAAAGAAGGTGGTCCAGGCACAAATCCCGAAGGACTCTTTAAGAAGTGGTCCTCTTTAAAAAACCCGAAGAACCTTTTGCACATTTTTGAAGGTCTTTTCATTTTTTCCGAAGGGTCATTACCTTTCTTCTAGGGGCACTCATAATACCAAAGGCACTTTTCAGGAAAATCCAAAGGTACCAGTTCATAAGGCCAAAGGGCCTTTTCTCGGCTAAAAGGGACAGTCAAGAAATCTGAAGGGCTTTACATAAATTCCAAAGGGCACCAACAAGCAATAAGGGCAAAAGACAAAAAAAGACCCGGGAAAATTGTTCGAAAATAAAAGTCCGAAGGAGTTGCAGAAGAAAAGTCCGGAGGAGTTGCGGAAGAAGAGTCCGAGGGATAGTTGCAAGGAAGAATTCGTGGAAATAAGCCATCCCGGAAATAAGCCAAGTACAAAAAGTCTGAAGGAATGATTAAAATGGAAAGTTCCAAAAGGAAAATTATAGAAAATAGTCTGGGGCAAAATAGACCAAGGAAAGTAGAAAGGCCCAGGAACATCAAGGTCAATGGTCAGCGAATCCAAAGGGCCAATCAATGAAGGACAAGTGGCACAAGCGCATCCAACAAGCTCAGCGAATCAACGGACAGCAAGGACTACTCCTTTTGACTCCGGCATGCAAAGTGGTCAAACAAAGATTGGGCGCGTCCAGGTGGAGCAATGAACATGCTAGGACCGATTGGGATAGTCCAAGTTGCAATAAAGAACATGCCAAGCTTTAATGCAAAGATCAAAACACTCGGACTTGGCAGGGACATGCAGCTACCACCGGTATGGCTCGCTCAGTTCCAAACAAGAGAATTGAATGCATGAGGAGCTCGAGGAGATGGGTGGCGATTCTAGACAGTTCATCCGATGGTCAAAGTAATTGCATGCTTTGAATGCAAAGAGTTCGAGTAGAATAAGCGTCGGTGCCGGTCATCAATGACTTCCTCTCTCCCTTCTCTCGACGCAAAGCTCTTCCTCTTCTCTCTCCCCCTTTCTATATATCTCACGTCTTCCATTTTGTAAGGGGTTCCCAGTTTTTTAGATTTTGTTTTATCTTTCTAGGAGACGGGACATTCTTTGAGATATTGCAAAATATGCTCAGCTTGATTAGGCTCAACCCTGTCAAGCACTTGTAAGAACTACCTCTTGATGCAATAAAAGGACTTTCTTTGCCTATCTCTCGCCTTGGTTTCATGTCTGTTGAATTGTGCACTATGGTAATGTGTGAAGGAGAATCTTCCTCATCCATGGTCCTCCTTTCCGGCCTTGTTTAGCATGTTTTCAAGGTTGTTCGCAGGTCTGATTTAGTGTTCTTTTTGCCATTAATGTGAGCTTTTAGTGAGTCATAGAACTCCTCTCTATTTGCATCCATTGCTTCTGAAACCTTCTCCATGAAATACAAATGCAACTAGCTCAATTCTGAGATTGTGCAAGTCGGTATTGTCCTCTGCAGAATCAATGTGGGTTCAAGCTGGTGAGATTTTTCCATTTTACTTTGGTGCATCACCTGGTTAGCTTTCTTAGGAACCCTTATCCCCTTTCTAACCCTTTTCCCGTGAAGCATTAGTTTAGACTTTTAGTTTAAGTGAGTATCAAAGAGGAACTGGCCTACTCAACCTCGCTACAGGATACCCACAGCCTGAGGTTGTTCCCATGCTTGTAGCTGGAAGTGAGAGAGCCTGAAAAACTCTGCCACAAGGGTGCAATTCCACGCTACAACAGTTGGTTAACAAGGAAGACCTCCATAGCAAACAAAAAAGTCAAGTAGCACAAAAAGAATATTTTGTGTTGGATGATTTAAAAGTCTTTAAAAACCCTATGTATAAGTGAACTGCTCAAAGACCGTGCCTCCCTTGAGGAGCCATTGGGGGAAAATGCTCCATCGAGTGCAGACGAGCTAGGAAAAGTTGACTCATTTCTCTCCTCAATCTTGTAGTTCCCTGTCACCATTTGTTGAAATGGTGAATTCTCTGTCTGATGTGATTAATACTCTACCGGATAATTTGGATGATGCTTTTATTGAGCAGAAAGCTCAATCAGACTCTCTCTCAGAGGAATATGTGGTATTTTTAGTGGATCCTCCTGTTGATTATCCTTCTAACCCTGGTAACATGCCCTCCACCAGTCTCGGTGAAAATGGAGGTGATTCCTCTCCCATGGTTATTTCTCCGGAGAAAGAACTTGTTAATCCCAGCTCTAAAATGGATATGATAGTGAGTGCATCGTTGTCCCTCAAGGACCCAAATGTTTCTAAAAATCAGAAGTCTAAAGGAGGTGGTAAAAGACTCAAAACGAACTCTGTGTCTACCCCACTTGATCATTCTCTGGTTAAAGATAGAAATAAATCTAAAGATATCCCTCTTGGTAGTCCTAATCCAGCTTTTAAGAGGAAGGCCAAAGAAAATAATGTTCCAGATTGTTTCAAAACACTGTATAGCAATGGGGGCAAACCCCATGGTCAATCTAATTGACCCCCTTGCCTCCATGTATCATGTGGATTGTAAGTTGGAATGTTAGGGGCTTGGAATCCCCTGATAGAAAACCCATTGTGACAAGGTTTAGGCACTCGAGAGACAAACTGCACTTTTTGTGTCTTCAAGAAGTTAAGGTTATGGGCTCCCAATTGTCCTCGGTCCTTAATTTCATTTGGCCTAATGCAGCTCAGTTTTTCACTAATCACCAAAGAGGTAAAGGAGGGGCCTCCATCTTGGTTAACCCTGATTTGAAGGAATGCATTATTGACCATGGTATCTCCCCCTATTATAGAGTTGTATGGATTCTACTAGAAAAGCAAAACCAATGTTTTGGTCTGTGCAATATATATGCTCCAAATGATTATAGAGAAAGATCTAAGTTGTCAAATTGGCTTGCTACTAACCTGAAAAATGTCCCTTGGATGTTTAGAGGTGACTTTAACATGGTTGAGGAAAAAGAAGACAAAATTGGTGGTGATCATCGGTCCTGGAAAGGCAATGAGCTTTTATTTTGGTCCAAATTTAAGAGAATGCACAGAGTCCTTGATCCGTTACAGAAAGCCTAAAGGTAAATATCAAATTAAAAGAATCTAGGTTACCTAGTGCAACGATCAGAGCAATAAGAAAAGACAATATTCCAGATTTGATAGGTTTTACTTGAACAAAGATTCCTTTCAAGTGACCCCAAATATTGCTGGTAGTGTGGTGAATGTTCTGCCTTATACAATCTCCAACCACCATCCCATTGAATTGGGCTTTTCTTTGAATTTAGAGGTTGACAAAAGTTCCTCATCTTTCAAAGGACTTTATAAGTTCAATGTGTCTCACCTAAATGATCAAGTCTGTATGGATGGTATTCGTTCTTCTTGGAATGTTGGGAAAATCTCATGCAATTCTAGCTCTAGTATTGATCAGTGGAATTCTTGTATGGAATTGTCCAAGAACTTTGTAAGAACATATGGTCAGATAAAGGCTAAAATGCGTAGGAAAACAGCCAAGATCACCCAAGAAAAACTAATTCAGGTTGAATGTTCTCTTCAACTTGATACTTCTAATGATAGGCTAGTGGATGAGCTTAACTCTCTGAAGCATCAAGTCAGGCAATCCCAATGCTACCTTGCCAAGGGAGCACAAATTCGCTCAAGGTTGACTTGGCTTAAGCTTGGTGAAAAAGGGTCTAAATTTTTCTTTCGATTCTTGAAAACTAAAAATCAAAGGAGCAAAATTAATGGTGTATTGAGTTTTAGGGTACATGACTCCTGCATGATCAAAGAAGCTTTTTACGAATTCGACTCCAGCTTGTTTTTGTCTGATGGTTCCAATGCTCTCATTAAGCAAAATAGGGCTATTTGTGATATCTGTATTCCAAAGAAAGTATCACGTATGCAAGCTTTTTCCCTTGATGAGGATTGTTGACCATTTTTGGCCCAACAGGCCAAAATCAGTCCCCCTTCTTTCCTTGCTGTTCTAAGCCAGTTCATTTTTTGATTTTGCACAAGTTTGGGAATTTCTACGGACTTTGCAGGTTTTCTACGGACTCTGCATGTCCATTTCTACAGACTCTGCAGAGCATGGATTTCTATGGACTCAGCAGTGAAGTTTTTTTTTACGGACTCAACAGGCAGAAGGCAAGTTCCGACACTTAGACGCAAAATGGATCACTCCAAGTGCCCTTGCGGAGGGCAGGGAACACTTTCAAAAGAGGCCATAGAGAAAGCCGCAAAGAGGTAAGTTTTCTTTTGGAAATTTGTCTAAAGGCAAAGGAAATGCCCTTCGGAAGGGTCGTTTCCAATTTTTCCGAAGGGCACTTTTCAAAGGCAGTTTGAAGAGGCAAAGGAAGAAATCCTTCGGACTTTTTGTCCGAAGGAATTTGAAAGGGCAACAAGCCTGAAGAAAGGCGCGGAAAAGGACTAAGGCATTGAACGAATTCTTTCGGACTTTTTGTCCGAAGGAATTCCTTTGGACAAAAAATCCGAAGAAATTCGGAGGAAAAAGCCCAAGGAAAATTCGAAGGAAAACAAAGCAATTCTTGCAGACTTTTTGTCCGCAAAGAAAAAGTCCGCCGGAAAATGTCCGTTGAAAAAAAGTCCGCGGGAAAAAGGCCGCGGGGAAAAGTCGGAAGGTTTTCAAGAGCAAGGGAGCCGAAGGACAGGTGCCCTTGCAGGGGACTCTCGGCCAAAATGAAGGACTTCTCCATAATCCAAAGGGTCACTTTCCCCTCGGAAGGATGCGAAACAAGAAGTCCGAAGGAAAGGGATCGACAAAAGAAGTCCGCAGAAAAGGCCGAAGCAAGAAAGCCGAAGAAAGTCCAAGGGGTGACGGGCCCGAGGATGTCAAAATCAAGCACGGCAAACTAGCCGTTAGAAATCCAAACGCAGTGATGGGTGCGCGGACGTCAAATTCAAGGCTCATGAAATAGCCGTTGATTTTGAAAAGCTTAAAGACCAGCCCAAGGAACTTAGCAACCCGCCAAAAGATAGCCCCTAGGGCCGAAGGAGCCAGAAAGCGACAAAGCCAGGAAGAAACAAAGTGCAGAAGCGGACAAAACAGTCCAGGTGGCAAAGGGGAGGCGAGTTATTACCAGGTGGTCATCAAACGGCGCAAATAGTAAACGACGCGGCCTGTCTTCTCCTTATTTGCATTTATGAGGGGACAAACCGCGTGAATATCTAAAAAGAGCAGTCTATTTGCAGAAAAGAGGTGCAGCCCATGCTTTCACATTAATGTTGGAATGCCAAAGTCAAAGCAGGAGCCGACAATCAAACGACTTTCCTCTTCCCAAGGCTCAAACAGCACATGGGCCACTTGCAAAAAGAAGCGCCAAGTTCTCTTCTCCTCTTTCTATATATTGTAAACTTCTCATTTTGAGAAGGATCCAATCTCTTAGCCCGTAAGGCAAAGCTCTGCCCAAAAATCTCTTGGGCTTGTAAGGCAGAACTCTGCCAGTTTTTACCTTGAATCAAGACTTAGCATTTTTACCTCCATTCGGATTTGCACTCACGAATATGTCTATGTTTTCTTTTTGTGTTAAGTCATTTTCTTTTATGCTTTTCACAGATCGATTCCAGCATGTCTCGTGCATTGTGAAGTTTCTTCTTCTGCAGGTCTGCCAGAAGTGTCTACAACAAAAATATAGACACATGTGAATAGGCCGCCAAAGTGTGTCTCAGAACACCTTTGATAGTTTCTTCCTCCCTGTATCTCTACGGACCCCTGACTCACTGATACAGAAGAGTTTTCCACATCAAATGAAGTGTATGGGAGCTTCTTGGTGAAAAGTGTATTTTCGGGCTGAGTGGGTCATCTTTTTTGGTGTATCACCTTTTTAAGTTTAGGTTTAGGTTCTGTTTCAACATCCTTCTCCCTTTTCATCCCCCTCTTTTTCATTTATTTGTTAGCAGTAAGAAATCCAGGGCCTAAAAGATACATCAGAGGGAGCTAGCCCTATCTAGAGACTCTCCCCTCCAGCTTCGCCGGTCCCACAGGCGAGAGGGGAGTTTCCATTTTGACGTGTGGAAGGCAGGAGCTTGGCGTCCTGCCCAGGGTGCAATCCACTGCATCAACAAGGATATCATGTTGGATGAAATCAAAGTGACCATTGACTCGCTCAAGAATGACAAAGCACCTAGTATTGATGGCTTCCCTGCTGAATTTTACAAAGCCAATAAGGATTGGTTGGCGAAGGATTGTCTTCAGGTCTATAAAGAAGCTATTGTTGTTGGATCCTTGGGCCCTAATATTAACAAAGGTGTTATTAAGCTCATCCCTAAGAAAGGGGACCTATCTTCGATCAAAAATTGGTGGCCAATTACACTCTTTAATGTCTCCTACAAAATTTTGGCGAAAATCTTGGCCAAGAGACTCTCTTCTCTGCTTCCCTCTATTGTTTCTGAGACTCAAACTGGCTTTGTTGAAGGAAGATACATTATGGATAACTTGATTACTAGCTAGGAAGGGATGTATTGGGCCTGTGATTCTAATCAAGATGTGGGCATGATTCTGCTTGATTTTGAGAAAGCCTATGAAAAAATTGAATGGCCCTTCATTGAAAGAGTTCTCAAAGCCTTTGGTTTTCAAGACAAGTTTTCAGAATGGTTAATGTTCTCTTCAAAGACGCCTCTGTTGTTGTCGAAGTGAATGGGGAGTTGACTGACTCACTTGAGCTTCAACGATCCATTAAACAGGGATGTCCTCTTGCCCCTTCTTTGTTTGTGTTGGCAGTTGAAGCTGTGCACTATCTACTTAGATTCTCTAATGTTGGCCCTCCTATCAAAGGCATCTCTTTGCCCAATGAAGATGATTTGCTTGATGTCTTATTTGTTGATGACACTGCTCAATTTGTCAAATTGGAGCAAAATAACTTAAATCAGGGTTCCGCAAGGTTGGATATATATTGCTCCACTTCTGGTTCCAAGGTCGCTATGCATAAATCGTGTATGTTCGGGTGACAGGACACCCCTCCTGATTGGCTTGCACAGTTTGGCTGGGTGTGGAAAGGCCCTGATGAATTGGTTAGATATTTGGGTATTCCTTTTGCACTTACCCCTTAATTCAAGCTCATGTGGGAGTGGATATTTGTCAAAATTAATAAGAAAATTGAAAAATGGCAGGGACACTTGCTTTCCTTACCTGGAAGGATCCAAGTCTGCCAAAAAGTTCTTTCCTCGTCCAATATATATTATTCTTCTTTTTGGTTTTTTAGTAAGACAGATTAATTTGTTACACAAAATTATAAGGGATTTCCTGTGTTCTAACGGCAAAGGAGGAAGGAAAAGACATGCTATCTCCTAGCAATTTTGTTCGAAGCCCAAACATATTGGGGGACTTGGCCAAAAAGATCTAAGGATCCAGGGCATCACCCTCACGGTTAAATGGATAATTAGATCATTCAAAGGGGATGAACTCTTGAAAATATTAGTCAAAAATAATATCATGCATGGCTCTCCTAGAGGTAAACCAAACTGAAAAGGGCTCAATATAGCGGATCTTCTTATAGGTCCCTTTTCTGTTAAAGTTATTGGTTCACCAATTTTTGCTTCTATTTGGTCTGCTTGAAATTTTGTTAAACCTTTTATCACTGCCAAACATATTTTCAACTGGTTTGGGACATGTTGCCAAGGCTATAGATCTATCTAGTGGAATCTCTGTGTCAACAGAAGGCCGCTTGCACTCACCAGGGGATGTTTTGCTTTTGAATGGTTCCCAAAAGGCTTGATGGTTTTCAAAGATTTTTTCTCATAGTATGGTTGGGCCACCTGGTCGGAAATTAGAGTCAAGTTTCAAATCCCTATCACTCAGCGTCGAACTTATACTCTTCTTAAAAAAGCACTACAAGGGAATAATAATGTCTCCTTTATGGATGAGGATGAATTCTGGGAAAGCGTTAAGTGGTTGAAGGGTCCTCCCCTGTTCGAGTTATCTACTATGATGTTATACAATAAACTCTCTTTTTTCAAAGACCCCTATCTTACTCTTAATCAGATTTGGAATGTGTGTGATCCTCTTCGTTCCTGGTCCTTTAGGTTTGATATTATTTGGGCTTCATGTCTTAAACCTAAAAAGTCATATTTTTGTTGGCTCTTGATTTATAATAAACTTGTTAGTTTTGTTTTGGTTAAAAGTGGATTTGGTCAACCTTTTTGTTCCTTTTGCAGCGATGCTGAAACTATTGAACATCTTTTCTTTTCGTGTTCTTATACTTCTAATATTTGGAAATTATGACTCAAGGGCTAGAGTATTGTTTTTGAGTGTGAGATTGGATGGCTGAACATTGTTTTTGGGTATATTTGTCCTAAAATCAAAGTCCATCCTTTCATAAATTTTGGCAACCTTTTTGTTCCTTGTGTAGCGATACTGAAACTATTGAACATCTTTTATTTTCGTGTCCTTATACTTCTAATATTTGGAAATGTTGTCTCAAGGGCTAGAGTATTGTTTTTGAGTGTGAGATTGGATCATTGAACATTGCTTTGGGGTATATTTGTCCTAAAATCAAAGTCCATTCTTTCTTTCATAAATTTTGGCTTATTTCTCAACTGAGATTATATGCTTTTTTATGGAAGCAAAGGAACTTAGAGGTTTTTCAATCTAAGGCTAGGGTGCTTACTGACTTCACTGTTGAAGTCATCTTTCGTATTGTTTCTATGTAGAGATTTTTTCAATTGAAGGTGCCACAAGCACAATTGGAACAGTTCTTGAGGTTTGGAATGCTTAAGATCATGTCAAACTATATGATTGATTCGGACAACTATCCTAAGTTGAGTCCACACCCAGATTGGGCAGCTTGTCATGGATCAGCCACAGAGGTAAAGATTACTGAGCATGAATGGGAGTGCATCAAGGACGACTACTTTGATAAAGCAGATAACCCAGTTCAAGAATGGGTTAACTCTTCAGAATCTGACAAGAATGGTGTAAACAGTTGGTTGATGGCCAACAATGATATGATGAGGGATGTGTAGAATGATGGTTTTGACCGTAGTGTGATTAAGGAAGCTGAGTAATCTTTTGCTCCTCTTGAGTTGAATCTTGATCTATTCTCCAATGATAAGGATGCTCTGCAAACCTTCCGCCTGTTGTCAACCTGGAGCTGTGCCCTGGTTCGAAGACGTGCGCGAAACGGCCAGTCCTCTATCCGGCTGAAACAATGGGATCTCACGAGGGTGGGTGCCTCAATAGTGAGAAGAACCTCTAGAGGAGGCTGATTCCTATATGATGTATCAATGAAGATTCCTACTCTACGCTGCTGCCTACCATGGAAAAGGGAGAAAGAAACTTAAAGGAAAAATCCTACCTAAAAGGGGGTGATACACCAGAATTATGATCCTACTCAGCGTGGAACCTTGAACACTAAGCGAACAAGAGAGAAGGAAGACCTGAGACTTCAATTAATCACTTGTGCATAAGTATTTCATGCAGAGGTTCGATCTAATAACTAAAACCTGAGGGAAAACGATGGAGAGAGGTCCGATACAAGACACTTTGCAGCCACCTAACATCCACTTACAATTTCAGCAAAAGACAATAAAGAACACTTTAACATGACCTGCACAAGGACAATATAGCAACTAGGTACGAAACAGAATTTGGGAAGGGAGAGAACTCTACCACTTATGCAAATTGCTGAAGAAATATACACTATGCCACGCTTGAAATCTAAAAGTATAGTCCTTCTTATTGATCGAAGAGGTTACACAACTCTTAATGGCAGAGTCTGGTCTAACCAAGAGAGATTGGATGATTTTTAATCAAGGCTGAAAGCCATTATATAGCAAATTACAAGAGGCCAAAGATAGGCGTATAAACTTGAAGAGAAAGATTTACTTTTGTTAACTCCAAGCTTTACTTGGCCTTAAAATAAAATATATTTTCCCTTTTGTCCTTGCATGAAGCTTATTCACTTGATGAAGCGCACCTATTTTTGTCATAAACCGTCCACCTCTTTTTTGCATGAAAATTCACGCAGATGTCAATTTTTTAACTCCACATGAGCTGCTTGATTATCAAGTTGTAGTATTTGAAAACTGAGTTGGACGAAGAGATCATTATCTTTTGCATGAAATTTTCTAGTGGACGTGGCGTTTAAATCAATTAGTCAACTCTAAATCTGGAATAGTCAACTCATGTTCGAATTCAAAACCCCTGTTGAAGCCGGATTTAGTCCTTCGGATGCATGCGCTGAATGAAGACGAACAGGTCTTTAATGATCAGTCAACTGAAACTTTGACCATTTATTCGAAAATAGCTCCAACGTTTGCATGTATTTCGTTCTAATTTTGATCGTGTCTATTTCCCGCAGGATTCCGTATTCAATTCTTCGTCGGATTATCTATTTTTTGTTCTTTTTTGCACAGTCGGTTTCCATTTATTTCGGATTTCTTGCTATCTCCTTAGTTTCAACGGTTACTTCCTGCAGGAAAAAATTGACGGCCTGCAGGACATCACCAAAAACTGTCATATTTCTTTTGGCGATATTTCCTCGGGCTTATTTCTACGCTCTATTGTTCTGTCGGCTCTTTTGTATTAGTCGTTGAGTCATATTCCCGCGGACTTCTTTTGATGACATGTCTTTGCCTCCGAATTCCTTCGGAATTTTGTCTTGTGCCAGCCTTTCTGAATTTCTTTGGACTTTTTGTCCGAAGGAGTTCCTTCAGACAAAAAGTCCGAAGGTTGTCATTCCTTCCCTCGTCTTGGCCTTTTGCAACTTCTTTGACTTTTTCTCGGGATTTCTTCTCTATGTAAGTCATTTCCGAATTCCTTCGGACTTTTGTCCGAAGGATTCCAATTGTTTGACTTTGCTTTTTGAAACGTCCTTGGTCTCTTCTTAAATTTTGTCTTGAGCCACTTCCGAATTCCTTCGGACTTTTTGTCCGAAGGAATTCCTTCAGACAAAAAGTCCGAAGGATTCTTTTCGTTGCCTTTGCTCTTTAATGTGCCCTTCGACAGCCAATCTAGGTGTCCTCAGCCAGTCCAAGTGTCCTCCGGCAGTGCCCTTCGAAAAAATTGGAGGGCACCCGGACTTTTTGCAAAAGCCTGTGATTTTGGTCTTCCACTTGCCCGAAGGGTAGGTGCCCTTTGGGATTGTTGTAAGTGTCCCTTCCGAAGGGTACCCTGCCCTTCGAAACTCTTGAAACTCTCTTTTTTTGTCTTTTGCAACTTTTTCCGAATTTCTTCTAAGTGTCGGGAGAGTCCGTAGAATTCTTTGGCTGAGTGAGTCGGTAGAAACTCTCTGAGTGAGTCCGTAGAAAATTTCCTGAGTGTGAGTCCGTAGAATTTCTCTCTGATTGAGTCCATAGATTTTCCTCTCTGCTTGAATCCGTAGATTTTTTCTGAGTGAGTCCGTAGATTTTTTCTGAGTGAGTCCTTAGAATCAGCAAAGGAAAACAATGAATTCTTCCTTCCTTGACTAGAGACGAGAACTTTCCAAGTGGCAAGAAAAAATCTGACTCGTGGAAGATTTGTCAACACCGCCCCCTGACACCGTCCCCCCCCCCCCCCCGAATATCATTTCCATGGTACAGGATGCTAATGAGCAAAGTAAAGTTTGGAAATTAATTGAAGATAACATTAATGTCTTTGCTAGGAAATTGGAGAAGCTCATTGAAATGGGTGGTTCCGTTGACGTGGACGAGGTGATTGAATATGTTAGGTCCAATAACATGAAATCCCTGCTTAACAAGGTTGACAGTTACACTCCATCGACTACGGGATTGGATCAATTGGGCCCTGAATTGAAGATAAGCTCTATTGAGGGACCTGTGTGTGTGGTTTTGGATGAGGACATTGAAATGGATTGCACTGCTTCTTGGAGGGCGCCTGAAGACAAATCTATGTAGTTGATGGTTGTTGGGGCCACCTCTTTTCTGGGTGGCGGTATATGTGTGTTGGTTCTTTGGTGCTTGTTGGGCCGCCTACATGGGGCCAGTTTTTATATTGCTTTATCGATTGTTATATATGGACTTATGGGGGAATGCCTCCTTGTTTGGTACTATTTGATGTTTTGAGACTTTGATAACTATTTTTGCATCTTTGATGCATATATTTTGTAATCGATAATTCAATATACAAAAATAAAAAACTAGTAATTAATATATTTTTAGTTATATATTTTAGGGATGAGAACCCTTAAAAGATTGAATTTTCTAAGACGCTTCTTCAATAGGTAAATTCTTTCATTTTGAAAGATACTCAGTATTATTACAACATTAGAGATGATGTTTTAAACCTAAAAAATAATATGTACTTCTGGGTTACCTTTATGCCATTAGTACAAGACATAATGATGTACATTGTAGAGTAACATCAGATTTCTTTTAAGTGGAAACTGAATTGGAAAGAAGGAAAATAAATATGCATTTCATTTAACAATTAATATTATCCATCTTAATTAGAAAATTATTTCAATTTTACCAAATTAGTTAATCCGATAAACAAATTGAACCAACGGGAAACAAATAAATGAAATCAAGAAAAAATATTTTTGTCCATGCAATGCAAAACAAAACTTCAAACAAAACAGAGTTCTTTCAAAAGAATTTACCCCACGACGGATTGTTGGAGAGGATGTTAGTTGGCTGAGGATTGGACCAAAACTTTGAGCCATGGGTACAATCACAGGAGAAAAGAGTGGAATAGCTAGACTTGCTTCCTGCAAAATAAGAGAAGACCAAATTTATCAGAATAACATAACTTCCAATAAAAATACCCTAGCTCAATATTAAGTATCATAATCAAAATATCAATGGACTAAAATTAAGAATGCAACATCTTTATTAAAAAAAATTATGATCAGAATACTTATGATATCAAGTTGAAATAATTGTACATCTAATCAGCAGTCTGAGATCTCTGAAACCAGGACCAAATCAGAAGCAGATATATTCTGCAATAGACTACCTAGGAAGTTACCAAAGATAAAAACCTACCTATATAAAGAACACATACCACAATCTTGAAGAAAAGCAAATGAAAACCAGTACAATGACAGCGGAAAAAACAAAGCCCAACTTCCACTAAGCCCTGTCTTATGCAGATCAAACACAAGTGCTTTGAAAACTATGCACTTAAAATTGTTTGAGAGTGTGTTCTATTTTAGCCTTGTCGCCAGAAAGAGAAACCAACCAGGGTTCTTCATTACTATTTCTTGTTTTTCTTGGATTTACCTAGTATGCCCATCTTTGCAGATGATGCATAGAGGAACCCTTGATTATCCATGCTTGAGGAATTCACCGCAGGAGTACATTTTTGTGATTATTTTAAAATCTCAAACTATTTTTAAAAACAATCGGCCATATTATCATGCCAATGGTTAAACCTAAACTGAATGCATGGTCTCAACAATTTCAGTAATTGAAGACATTTAGTTTTCACAATCATAAAATTATGAAACAAGCTTCTGGAAAAATTGTAGAAGATTTTCAATAAAAAATCTTCTACACAGATTTTACAGAGGTTTATTTCATAATTTCAGAAAGGGTTTTTACGACCTAATAATCTCGATAATATTAGATGAACTACACAATAGGCCCTTTGAACAATACCTAACAAGCCCACAATTTATGTGAAATAATTTATGGACCCAATACATCATCTTGTCCCATAATGTAAGCCTAAGACTTTTATGAAAACCTAGGAGAAAAATAGATATCTCCACAAAATCATGGAATAAGAACATGTTACGGCCTAGTTTCAATTAACAATTAATCCATTAATTGCATCTTCAAGAAAATAGAGAATGGTCGTAGGACAAAGATCCATAAAGATATCCAATTGCTATGCATGTTATTTATGTTTGTAGTATGTGGACCAACATTTTCTAATTAGTAGGCCACGATGGATAAATAAAGCAATGTTTTCAAAAAAGTAAAGCTATGTTGTGTGTTAGGAAAAGACTAGGTTGTGTTGTGTATGGCCATTGTTATTTTTTTGTTGGTATTGGTCATTGGGTGATTGGCAAGGGTTGCTCTCAACCATCACAACTGACGTCCATCATCATATTTATGGTCATGACATATACTAGGGCAAGGAGCTCTTGTGTGCATTCTCCGTGTCTTCTGTCTATTAATGTACTTTACTGATGGAGAATATAATCATTATTGCAAATAACTTGTGTTGTTCTATATTGTTTGTCCTTATTGCACGTTAATACTTTCTCATAATACTACAGTTGTTGCAAGTTTTATTGTACATTTTATATTATGTAACCTAAATATTCTATTATGTTCCCTTCAGCATATGTTCATTGTGTTTATCCCATAACATTCATTGTCGTTATTCCCCAACCTAAAAAGTATTTTCTTTCTGGTGATCTAAGAGATTTTTAAATGCCTTCCACTGGGAATCTTATGCACACAATGAGAATTTACTTCACTGACTTGTGAATATTTGGATTTCCATAAGAAACACCAATAGCAAAATTTTTGATAAAACAAAATACTTCTGCTAAAATTCAGTGTTTGTTGCATCCAGCATAGCAATTCATTTAATTTTTATTCATTCTTGGGAAGCTAACAACATCATCCAATTCATTGTCGGCATCTCCAGATGAACTCTATAATTTGATTGTCTTAAAGACGAGTTTTAAGATATGAGTTACCATATTCTTATGTAAAATCAGAAATTCTAATTTTATTGACAAAGACGATCTATATCAAAGTAAGCAAATAAAAAATATTAGTTAAGTGACAATTTAGAGATGATTTTATTTTTGAAAACTGGTCAAGCTTATATTTAAAAGACGTAAAAATACAAAAAACTCTATGTAAAATCAGAACTTCACATTTTATTGACAAAGAAAATGTTTATCAAAGTAAGAAAATTAAAAATACTGGTAAAGTGACAATATAGAGATGATTTTATTTTTGAGAAACGGTCCAGATTATATCAAAAATATAGGTAAAAATACAAAAAACTCTAGTTATTATCTTAGTATAGGCCTAGTACTGGGAATAGCTGTGAAGTATTATGTTATGCATCAATAAGATCAGCCGGAAAAATGCTATGAAACTACAAGCCTATTGATGGGAATAGCAATGAAGGGTTACTGTAGACACCCAAAATTGGCACAAAACCCTTGATCCCATGTTTTATTCCCAATTCAACTTATTTGGCAAGCTTGTGCATTTTAACCCATTTCTAGGATGGCCGTAACCCCATATAAGTGTATATTTGGTCTATAGAGCTTAAGAGCATCTCAACGCTTTTCCAAAAGGTATCCATTTATACATCTAGACTACATCTTATCTATTACATACCCTGTAATCATACTTCTCGTGACCCTACTCTCTATGATTACACATTGGCTCACGTGCAGACTACCAACCTTGATTATCCCACTTGGAGACATTTGCCACTCGCTTGGACCTTTCCAACATGATATTCTCATCCCCTACACATCCTCAGTCCATCTTGGTCTTTTCTCATGCCAAATAGACTCTCTAGGGGCCCCTCGGGCCCCTTTCGGAGGCTTGTTAACCATCCTAGGCAGTTGTTTGACCCAAACCACGGCTTAGGGAGAAAGTCTGCACATCTTTCTTGAGTTTGATATGAGGGCACTTTGCTTTGCAAAGTGAAATGGTTGTTTATTTGCAGTGGTCTACATGCTAGGGTTTGATTTGTTTTAGTGGTCTAGCTTGTTTAGAGTATTGCTTAGAAGTAGTTTCTGAAGTTTTGTGCATTTGCATGTGGTTAAGAATACTTTCATTGCTTGAAATATTTACCATTACATGTCATGCCCTCTTTGGAAACATTTCTCATTGCATAATAGAATTCTACATGCTCAAAACAAACTATACAAGTTGCATAAACACTCTCTTGCTAAACTAGAAATTGCATTGTGAGAAAACAATAGTGTTGAAAGTGAAAGATAGCTCAAATCTAGATTAGGCATGCTCTTGAACCCTTTCTTGAAAACGTCTTTATTGCATAAAACGTCTTTCATTTGGCCAGAAAGTGCCCTTGCTTCTAGGTTTACATATCATTTGTTAGCTCTCTTTACTTGGCATTGTTGTTTCTGCAATTTGCATGCAGTCAGTGGTCTAGTCTTAGCTACTTGTTTTACTGTGGTTAAATCCACTAGAGATACCTACGTCCTTTGTGTGCTTGATCATGCTAGCCCTAATCTGGTTTACAAGTCTATATATAGCTTGGTGCAAGGATCTCATGTAGCCCATAGAAGCCTTGAGCCTTCTAGCCTCTTAGTGGTTTGTTTTAGTACCCTGTGTACCCCCTGCCAAACACTAGTCATACCGTTCAAATTCTTGGAGCTACACAGCCCTGCCTTGAAAATTGAGCCTGACTTATCTCCTAGGCAAACCTATGGTTGTAGGGGCTCATCCTAGACAAACCCATACCCATACGGGTCTGTCTCTTTTAGCTTTGTGGATCTGTCTCATTATTACCATTGGTCATGAGCCCTTAACCCTTCCCATTTGTATTTTCAAAAGATGGTCAACATACTCTAGTCATCCTAAATCATCCTATAAATACAAGGTCTTGCCAAGCCACTTGATTCGATTTAGAGAAAAGAGAAGAAAAGGTATCAAGAAAGGAGGAGAACATTGACACCCCACTACACTAAGGACCAAGCCTAGAGTCATGCTTCTCCATTCAAGTTGTGCTTCATTGAATCAAATCCTACATACTTGTGACATTTATCTATCTTGGTCTCTCTACAAATTCCCTTGTGCCAAAGGAGGGTAATCAGACTTCAGCAATTGCATTTATCACTTCTAGGGAAGAGGAGGTTGAAACCCTTACTCAAGCTATTCCATTCACACGCCACAAGAACTATGTGGAGGTCTAATTCTGAATGTGTGAAATACAAAGTTTGCAACGCTACAGCGGTTGCTTGACTCCATTACTTTTGTTTTTTTTTGGAGTGTGCAAGCTAGGTCAAAGTGACGATTCAGCCACAACATATTCTTCCTTGCACATCGGCGAAGTGAAAGTATAGTTGCAATCAAGAAGGCAGTGCACGGGTACTAGAAAACCCAAACTGTGAAAGCCTAAAGAGACACCCAACAACATAGGGGTAGAACTAAAGTGATCAGGATTGTTGCGCCCATGCTTGCATAAGACAAGCCTGTATAGGTACAAGTTCATCTCATAGTAGTGAACAGGTCCAAAAATTCAAGAGCTAGTCAAATATGGTCACCACAATTAAAATATAGACTCAAATTTGTAGAACAATCAAGTTGTGATTGTTTCTTAACCTCTTTGTCAATTCATTGTTTTTTTTTAGCTTGCATTTGCAACACTTGGGCTTGTTCCCGTTACTTAGCCTCTTAGATCTGATTTCTATATTTCAGTTGTACATACTTACATTTATTTAATTCAACTTGTTTATACCTATTTTGTGTGAAAACCAAAATTAGGGTAAACAATTACATTATTATCAATAAGTACAACATTGGTAGCCTTCGTCTTTAAGGCATGTGTCCTTCATAGAAGAGGCCATAGATATGAAACCGAAGGAGGTAGGGTTGTCCACCCCGTTGAACAATATATAAGGTAAATGGGAAAAAAAAATCTCTTGTGAGATTCCACAAGGGGAGTCTAATACACCAATTTGATGTCTCACTTGGCAGTGACCTTATAAAACTACCCTTTACCTCTTACCTATCCAGAGGGTATAGGAAATACAATTTATACAACATCTATCGGCCTTTACAACTGATTAAATTTTGTCATCAAGGAGCTTTGAAATTATGTATTCGTTCTTACTCACACTGAGTAAGTTCCTATGACTAGCGCTGACAATACTACCACTATAAATACAATATAAACTACTAAAATTCTTAAATAAGTTTTGTGAACATCCATGTCACCAAATTTAGAAACTATCTATATGAAAGCCTCATTCCATATCCACCAAAGTTGAAAAATAACAAATTAAAAAGAAAACCCTGAAAAAACTCAAAAAATCTTGGGGAGGAATTTTCAGGATGCTAAGCAGGGTTGGTGGTTCCTTCCATGGTATCTTGACACCATATATGCCTTGGTTCACACGATCGAGGGTAAAAAATAGGGACACTCCATCTCCCTATAGAGTTCCACGTACTAAACTCCCTCACTAGATCACATGAAGCTTGGATTGTTCGTCAAAGACCCCATTTCATGCATCATTTTCATTGCTCTCTTGCATCCTTCTCACCATCATCTCAACAATGCCCTGCATATGCTACTCCTGTTGCTCCATGCACTTGAGTTACTACTCCTGATTATCCAATAAGAGCAAAAAACATTTTTCCAAGATAGGTGTAGTGAACTCTTTTTCTACAATTTGTTTGGTAAGGCCCTGAATACTATGTTAGATAGCCTAACTGGAGTTTATGATCAATGTGTCATGCAAAGTGGCATCCAAGGTAGGACAGGAATGACCGCTACCACTTTATGAAATTGAAGAAGTCCCAAGAGGCCCTTGAGCAACAAGGAGACCTGTAGTCTAGTGGGCAGCAGCAATTTTAGGTAAAGTGTGGTCATTCTCATATTGAGAGGCAGACGAACTACTAGATAGGACAAAAACAAATTGTGGGATAATGATTAGGTTGGGCGTGGACGGAGAAGTGCTACACATCCTTGAAATATGGGTACCAATGATCCATGAGCAACTTCCTCATAGGTCCTGTTGTCAACCTGAAGTTGCACCCTGAATCGAAGACGTGTTGAAATGGCAAATCCTCTCTCCGGTTGAAACAATGAGATCTTCTCACGAGGGTGGGTGCCTCAATGGTGAGAAGAACCTCCAGAGAATGTTGGTTCCTGTAAGATGTATCAATGGATCTCTACTCTGTGCTACGAATCTACCATGGAAAAGGGAGAAAGAAACTTGAAAGGGAAATCCTACCTAATGATGGTCATACACCAAAATGTTGATCCACTCTACTTGGAACCTTGAACACTGAACAAACAAGGGAAAAGGAAGACCTTTGATTTCAACTGATCACTATGCATAAATATTAACTGAGAAGGTTCGATCCAATGACCAAAATGTGAGGAAAAACGATGGAGAGAGGTCTAATACAACACACTTTACAGCAACCTAACATCCACTTACAACTTCAGCAAAAGACATATAGAACATTGAACATGACCTGCATAATAGGATGAGCTAGCAACTAGGTATGAATCAAAATTTGGGAAGAGAGAAAAATATACCACATACGCAAATTGCTGAATGAATATACACTATGCCAGCACTTGAAATCTAAAAGTACAGTCCTATTCATTGAAAAGGTTGTTGACGCAGCGGATTGCACCCTTGACAGGAGGCCGAGCTCCTGCCTTCTACGCGCAACAATGGAAACTCCTCTCTTGCCTGTGGGCTTGGCAAAACTGGGAGGAGAGACTCTAGATAAGGGCTAGCTCCCTTTGATGTATCTTTTAGGTCCTGGATTTCCTACTGCTAACAAATAAATGAAAAAAGGGGGGGGGGGGGGGGTTGAAAAGGGAGAAGGATGCTGAAAACAGAACCTAAACCTAAACTAAAAGGTGATACACCAAAAAAGTCGATCCACTTAGCTCGAACCTACACTTTTCACCAAGGACAAGCTAACATACACTTCATTTGATACTAGAAATTCTTCTGTATCAGTGAGTCAGGGGTCTGTGGAGATATAGGGAGGAAGAACTACCAGAGGTGTTATGAGACACTCTATGGCAGCCTATTCACATGCGCCTATATTCTTGCTGTAGACACTTCTGGCAAACCTGCAGAAGAAGAAACTTCACAATGCACTAGACATGCTGGAATTGTTCTGTGAAAACATAAAAGAAAATGACTTCACACAAAATAAAAACATAGATATATGCGTGAGTGCAAGTTCAAATGGAGGTAAAAAATTGCTAAGTCTTGATTCAAGGTAAAATCTGGCAGAACTCCGCCTTACAAACCAAGAGATTTTTGGGCAGAGGTTTGGCTTACAGGCTAAGAGATCCCTTTCTCAAAATGAGAAGTTTACAATATATATAGAGAGAAGAAGTAAAGGCGCCCCTTTGGAAAAGACTTTGGCGCCTTTTTACAAGTTGGCCCATGTGCGTTGAGAGCATCGAGAAGAGGACATCACTGTTGCTGATATGATCCTTCTAGAGGAGGCCTGCTAGAACCATGTTGTGTAATCCCCAGTCTTGACTTTGGCGTTCAAACATTAATGTGAGAACATGGGCCGTGCCTCTTTTTCTGCAAACAAGACTGCTCTTTCAAGATATTCGCGTGGTTTGTCTACTCATCAATGCAAAGTGGAGAAAAACGGGTCGCACCATTCACTGTTCGCGCCACTTGATGACCACTTGGCAGGCACTGTGTCAACCGCTGGAGTAACTCCTTGAGTTGACTCCTTCCTTTGCCACTTGGACTGTTTTGTCCGTTTCTGCACTTTGTCTCTTCTTGGCTTTGTCTTTTCTGTCTCCTTCGGCCCTCGTGGGCTGTCTTCTGCTACTTCTTTGGCTCTTTGGGCTCTTTCTCTCTTAGCTCTTTGGCTCCCTTCTGGTTGGCACTCAAAAGATCAACGGCTATTTTATTGCTGTAAAATTGACATTCGCGGGCCCGTCGCCATTTGAAAACCAACGGCTAGTTCATGGTGCCCAACTTTGACGTCTGTGCACCCGTCACCCTCCCTTGGTCAATTCCTTCGGGCTTTTGCTTTGGACCCTCCCGAAGGGAAGGTGACCCTTCGGCTTTGGAGAAGTGTCTTTCTTTTTTTGGCCGAGAGTCCCCCACAAGGGCACCTGCCCTTCGGGGTCCTTCGGGCTCCTTGGTCCTGAAATCCTTCGGACATTCTGTCCGAAGGATTTCTTCCTTCGTATTTCCACTTATTTCATCGGCTTTTCTTTCGGCTTTTTTTCCCGCGGCTCTTTTCGAATTTCTTCGGACTTTTTGTCCGAAGGAATTCCTTCGGACGAAAGTCCGAAAGAAATCATTTTCCTGCCTTTGCCTTAGTCCTGTTTATTTCCGCGGGATTTTTCTCCGAATGATTTCTTCGGACAAAATGTCCGAAGAAATTCTCCGCCTTTTGCCTTGAACAAATCTGAAGGTATTCCAACTTGCCTTGTTCACTTTTACGAAGGAATTCCAACTTACCCTTTCGGCCTTCTCTTTGATCCCTTTGAAAGTGTTCCCTGCCCTCCGCAAGGGCACTTGGAATGGTCCATTTTGCGCCTAAGTGTTGGGACCCTGTTTCTTTCCTGCAGAGTCCGTAGAAATAGCCTACAGAGTTTGTAGTTCCAAGCCTGCAAAGCCGGTAGAAATGTGCCTGCAAAGTCCGTAGAAATGTGCCTTGTGCAAAAAATCAAATTTGTACTGGCTCAAAACAGCAAGGGAAAAGAGGGACCGATTTTGGCCTGCAGGACCGAAATGGTCAACAAAGGTTACACAACTCACCAATGGCAGAGTCTGGTCTTGCCAAGAAAGGGATGATAAAAAAATCTAAGGCTGAAAAACCATTAATATAGAAAATTACAAAAGCCAAGAGATTGGCATTGAAAAATAGAAGAGGAAGATCAACTTAGATTAACTCAAGACCAATTTTGTCTTCCAATAAAATATATTTTCCCTTTGTCTTTGCATGAAGCTCCTTGGCATTAGAGGAAGTGGACGACTGGGTTTATTGAAATGCCCACCTCTCTTTGCATGGAAATCCATGCCCACCTCTAAATTTAGCTTCTTCATGAGTTGTTGGAACATTTGAAAGTATGAGATGACAATAGCATGCATGAAATCCAACGCCAATGTCAATTTTAGAACTCTGACTTGATCCGTTGGAAGCCAAGTTGGAACGTTTGAAAGGCTAAGTTGACCTTGGAGATAAACTTGACTTCAACAACCAATCAACTGAAGCCTTGACTAGTCAACCGTAATTAGTTTTTGCTTGCATGGAATTCCATGTTGACTCCGTCTTTTGTTTGTGCATGGGTTTCTCTCGGCCCAACTATCCGTGATTTCTCTTGGCTAAATCTAGAATTCTTCTTCTTGACCTCTGTCTGTATTTGTCTTTCCACGGACTTTCCCTTCTTACTTATTCCTTTGGCCTAATGTTCATTCTCTTCGGGTCTTTATTATCTCGGACCTCTCCCTTTTGTTTTATTTCTTCGGATAATCCATTGGGCTATTTGCTATGTCATTTTCCCTTCATGTTCATTCTTTTCGGACTTCGCTTTTGTCTCTCTCTGCCCTCGGACTTTCCTTTCTTTGACCAAGCTTTCCGAAGGAATCCTTCAGACAATTTGTCCGAAGGATATCCATTTCTTTCGGACTTTTTGGCTTCCCCTTGGTTTTCTGCGGACTTTTTGCTTTGGAATTATGTTCTATCCCTTGGTCTTATCTCCCTTTGATTTTCTCAGAGTTTTTTCTGCCAATTTTCCCGCAGGTTTTATGTCCTTTGAATTTATGCGGGCTTTTGTTTGCCAACTTTTCCGCAGCTTAATCCTTCGGACAAAAAGTCCAAAGGAATTCCTTCAGACTTTTGTCCAAGGATATCCTTCCTTTATTTTATCTTTTTCCTTTAGCGACTTCTTTTTGTCAGGTTTTTCTTTGTAAATTCTCCGAATTTCTTCGAACTTTTTGTCCGAAGGAATTAGTCCTTTGTCTTTATTTTGCCACCGGCAAAATGCCCTTCGGGTTTTTTGGAAAGGTCGTCACCGACCAAGTGCCATCTGCAAGGGATTCTGCCCTTTGTGGCTTTTCAGAAAAATTGTAGGGCACCCGGGCTTTTTGTAGGTCACCCGGGTTTTTTGTAGGGCACGCGGGTTTTTTGTAGGTGTCCTTATTCCTTCAGACTTTATGTTTTCCTGACTTCTCCTCTCTCGGATTTTCCGGCTCCTCCTTGGTCTTTATTCTTGGCTAATTTCCCGCGGACTTATTGCAAAGCTCATTCCTTCGGATTTCCTGCAGAGAACTTTTTCCGAATGATAACATACCCTTCAGATTTCTTGAGTGTCCCTTCAAAATTTTGCAACGGTCCTTTAAACTTTTCCGAAGCTATGTAAAATCAAGCCTTCTTTGTCCGAAGGAAATCCTGTTGTAGCCAAGGCCTTTGCAAATGAGCATTTCAATTGGTCTACATCTACCCAATGTATTCTTTCTTCCTTGGCTAGAGACGTGAACTTTCCGAATGGCAAGAGACAATCTAACCTGTGGAAGAATTGTCAACAAGTCCACCCACTCCTCACATGGACTTTGACCTCCTTGAGCTTGCGACATCTCGCAGCACTCACACAATCTTACAGCTCCTCTGATTTTTAGCAACACTTTGTTACTTGCCGTGCAAAAGTTTGATAGTTTGCATGCACATCTAAACTTTGCATATTGTGCATCCACCTACAACGTTGTGCACCAATTGTCTTACCTCACGATACCCCTATGCATTACCACAACATCAAACATACCATGTAGGACTATGGTGCCATGCAGGAACATCCACCTATCAAATCCCTACTACCGCGCGGCATGCCAGATGGCACTCTCCAAGATTGTCATATAAAAGAACCTATCAACGAAACCACCTAGTTATAAGTCCAACTGCCACACCTGCAAGAGGTCCAACGATCACTCAACTAGAAGATGAACTATCGCCCTTTATATAAGTGTCATTTGTTGTAACCTCTTCTTGTAATGATGTATATATTGCAACCTTTTGATTCATAAGGGATGACAAACAAGATAACTAACATAGACACCAAATAGGATATTGTTAGAATGCTTTGAGTATCTAGCATACACACACATTTGGAACTTACCAATCATTTTTTTGTCTAGAGAAATCAGTTGGAGGCATTCCCCTTCTGATCACAAGAACTTGCATTCCTAGTCTTACTGAATCTTGTACACATTTGTGCTTTTCCCTATCCTACATATTGAATAAAAGTTGCCCCATAGGTTGTCCACCGCACCGACATCTTGGGCCTCATCGTGCAAATCATCGTTATCAGAGCTACAGCTCTCATATGCCTGTAAACACATGAGCACAACATGAGGAAGAAGGATTACTAGTTGGCTCTGTTTCAGAGTATCTAGAAGAATGCCCTAGCAAGAACAAGATGGTTGATGGCCATAAAATATTTGTTGAGGCATCATCAGAGGTACAAAAGCTTATTTCTGATGCCCTCGAGGAGCAGTGCAAGGAACTCTTTGGTCAATTCTGCAAACTCACATTACAGTTTAGCGCACAAGCCACTCCTTCAGCTCATTTTGTGTATTTGTTGTTTCAAGTTTCAACAACAAACCCCCTTCAAAGTAAAAGTCAATATTGGCATTCCAACTTTCAAAGACAAAATCAACACCACAACATTAGATGGCTAGATTAAACAACTTGAGACATACTTCTTGGTCAATCATTTCACTGACATGAAGAAGATTACCTTCATAATGTTGAAGATGTCAATTTTAGTATTCCACTAGTGGGAAACCTTCAGCATGCAATGCAAACAAGACTATGCACCTGTTGAGACTTGGAAGGCTTTTGTCAACACTGTTGACGCGGCGGATTGCACCCTCGACAAGAGGCTGAGCTCCTGCCTTCCATACGCAACAATGGAAACTCCTCTCTTGCCTGTGGGTATGGCAAAACTGGGGGGAGAGTTTCTAGATAAGGGCTAGCTCCCTTTGATGTATC
This sequence comes from Torreya grandis, assembly GCA_037957365.1. Lineage (NCBI taxonomy): Eukaryota > Viridiplantae > Streptophyta > Pinopsida > Cupressales > Taxaceae > Torreya > Torreya grandis. The sequence goes on along the minus strand of JARHVA010001123.1, from coordinate 614,568 downwards.
TTTTAGGTCCTGGATTTCCTACTGCTAAAAAATAAATGAAAAAAAGGGGGGGTTGAAAAGGGAGAAGAATGCTGAAAACAGAACCTAAACCTAAACTAAAAAGGTGATACACCAAAAAAGTTGATCTACTTAGCTCAAACATATGCTTTTCACCAAGAAGAAGTTGGCATACACTTCATTTGATATGGGAAACTCTTCTGTATCAGTGAGTCAGGGATCTGTGGGATACAGGGAGGAAGAACTACCAGAGATATTCTGAGACACTCTATGGCAGCCTGTTCACATGCACCTATATTCCTAATGGAGACACTTCTAGTAGACTTGCAGAAGAAAAAATCTCACAATACACTAGACATGCTGGAATCATTCTATGAAAGCATAAAAGAAAATGACTTAACACAAAATGAAAACATAGACATATGCGTGAGTGCAAGTTCAAATGGAGGTAAAAGATTGCTAAGTCTTGATTCAAGGTGAAATCCGACAAATTTCCACCTTACAAACCCAGAGATTTTTTTAGGCAGAGCTTTGCCTTACAGGCTAAGAGATCTCCCCTCAAAATTAGAAGTTTACAATATATAGAGAGAGAAGAAGACAAGGCACCCCTTTGGGAAAAGACTTTGGCGCCTTTTTACAAGCTGGCCCATGTGCGTTGAGAGCATCGGGAAGAGTAAAATCGCTGTTGCTGATATCATCTTTCTAGAAGAGGCCTGCTAGAACCATGTTGTGTAATCGCCGGTCTTGACTTTGGCGTTCAAACATTAATGTGAAAGCACTGGCCGCGCCTCTTTTTCTGCAAACAAGACTGCTCCTTCCAGATATTCACGCGGTTTGTCTACTCATAAATGCAAAGTGGAGAAAATAGGTTGCACTGCTTACTGTTTGTGCCGTTTGATGACCACTTGGCAAGCACTATTCCAACTGCAGGAGTAAATCCTTGAGTTGACACCTCTCTTTGCCACCTGGACTGTTTGTCCGTTTCTGCACTTTGCCTCTTCCTAGTTTTGTCTTCTCTGTCTCCTTCGGCCCTCGGGGCTATCTTCTTGGCGGGTCGCTGAGTTCACTCGTGCCCTGTCCTTAAGCTTTTCAAAATCAACGGCTATTTCCCTGCCTTAAATTTGACGTCTACGCACCCGTCACTGGGCGTTTGAACCTCAACGGCTAGTTCATCGTGCTCGATTTTGACGTCTTCGAGCCCGTCACCCCTTGGAATTTCCTCAGCATTTTCCTTTCCTTCGGCTTTTTCCTTATTTCCTTGGGTCTTTTCTCTTCAGTCGGGCTTTTGTCTAGGCCAATTTTCCCGCGGACATTATGGCCGCAAGAATTGTCTCGCTCGCTTCTTCGGAGTTTTTTCTCGGGCTTTTTTCCCGCGGCCTCTCCCGAATTTCTTCGGACTTTTTGTCCGAAGGACATCGCTTCTTGCTTTTTGCCTTGGTCTTGTTTATTTCCGTGGAATTTTTTTCGAAGGATTTCTTCGGACAAAATGTCCAAAGAAATTCTCGTCCTTTGCCTTGTAAAAATTTCCGAAGAAAACTTAACTTTTCGGCTTTCTCCTTGACCTCTTTGCAAATATTCCCTACCCTCCGCAAGGGCACTTGAGTCCGGAACTGCCCTCCGCAAGGGCACTTGAATGGTTCCTTTTGCGCCTAAGTGTCGGGAACTTGTTTCTAGCCTTCAGAGTCCGTAGAAACAGCCTGCAGAGTCCGTAGAATTAGGCCTGCAGAGTCCGTAGAAACCATGCTGCAGAGTCCGTAGAAATAAGACTTGTGCAAAAAATCAAATTTATGTACTGGCTCAGAACAACAGGGAAAAGGGGGGACCGATTTTGGCCTGCAAGACCAAAATGGTCAACAAACGCCTTTAAGGATGAGTATTCTCCCCTGAAGCACTATGAGGATGAATACATCATGTTCCAGTAGCTACACTAGCATAAGGAGCAGTCAGTTGAAGAGCATACCAATGAGTTCCATGACTACACTACACAAAAACTTGACAGATTAACATAAGTTGCTTAAGTATATCAGCAGGCTCTCACCTTATATTCGTGCGAAGATGGAATTATTGAATTCCAACACATTGGGGAAAGCATACTACAACATTACCAAGATTGAAGCCAAGACAAAGATGAAAAAAAAATCTTCTTCATCTAGCGCCATGCGCAAGATCCAGCCGGCACACAATGCACCATCTAGACCTACCGCGCATAAGCAAAGCATTTCGTGCAAGGGAGAGCAACCTAAGAAGGCCACACAACACCAAAAGTCTTAGTGTCTTTTACACTAGACAAAGGTAGAAAGAACCAAGGTAACAAATGGTGCTATCAACACCGCACATGTTCACACAACATTTTTGAATGTTGCATGTAACGAATCTTTGATTATGTCTACATCAGGTCCCGTGCCAACGAATAACACTGAACAAGATGCTTCTTGTCTGAGCACCAACACTAATGTCATAGACACCTCTGAGGAACGAGAGCTTCTCTTTCACACCAAATTTTGGGTGAAGGGTCAGCCTATTCATGTCATCATTGATAGTGGAAGCCAAAAGAACATTATTACATAAGGTACACCCCAACACCTAGGTCTCATCACTGAAGCACATCCTAAACCATACTCTGTGTTGGCTTCAGCAGGTGAATAATATACAGGTTTGGCGGCAATCCACTTTCTAGTACAAAGTCAATCCCATGGAGGATGCAATCACATGTGGCGTCATGCCACTAAAGGTTTGTGACATCTGCTTGGAAGGCAGTATTTGTATGACTGCAATACTACATATCAAGCCAAGCCACAATGATGAATTATGCATGTAAAAGATCGGTTCTTCAACCTCTTGGAGTCACTTCCAATGACAAAAATCACTTTGGTCTCTGCCAAACAATGTCGCACAGACACCGTTGCAGCAACAATAGCTTGGTATGATATTGTAAATTTGTAGCAATATGGAGACCTTTTTAAAGATCCAACGGGTTAGCCTACACATTGCGTGGTAAAACATCACATCAATTTGGTTTTTGGATCCCCTCTTCCAAACTGTCCACTATACCGCAGGTCCATTTGCGATGATGATGAAGTCCAACACAAGATCGAAGAGATTCTTGATCAAGGCAAAATCAGGGCTAGCTCTTCTCCTTGTCAGACCCTGACAGTCCTTGCCCCAAAGAAAGATGGTACATGCATTTGTGCATTGACTACCGCACACTCAACAAGATAACAATGAAGAAACAATACCCAATATTGCACATTGACAACCTCTTAGACCAGCTTTTAGGTGCACAATACTTCACCAAGATCGACCTAAAGTCAGTTTATCATTGGGTATCAGTCCATCTTGAGGATGTTTAGATGACAACATTCGAAATGTTGGAAGGATTGTAAGAATGGTTACTTATGCCTTTCGACTTGACCAATGCACCAGCAACATTCATATGTTTGATTGACGACCTTCCCATGTCCTTCCTCAACTCCTCTGTCATTGTCTACTTGGATGACCTCCTCATCTTCAGCAAACACTTGGAAGGAGCATGTGGAGCACATCTCACACATCTTAGACGCATTGTGCAAACACAAGTTGCAAACCAACCTAATCAAGTGTACATTTCGCATTGCGCAGATTTAGTACTTAAGTCACATCATTGATCGTGCAAGCATCCATGTAGATCCAGAGAAGATCAATGTAATCCAAGATTGGCCAACTCTACACAATCTCATTGAATTGAGGAGTTTTCTTGGACTTGCTAACTCCTACTGCATGTTTGTTCTTGGTTTCTTGCACATAGCATGGTCTCCCAGTCAAATCATGCGTGCCAAAGCAACATTCTGATGGACACCTACTATTAGGATTATTAGTATGTAACATAATGTATTTAGATATGTTTTAGTGTGTGAGTTAGTGAATTGTACAAATTGTTGGACCAACTCACCTATGTTTAGTAGCGTGGTTTGATGAGATAGATTAGGAATCCTATTATATAGGAGAGCAAAATTGTATTTAAAGATGTCTCCACTATTGAATTATTATTTAAGATTTTTGTGTGCAACCTCTTAACAAAATCAATATTTGGTATCAAAGAAGAGAAAGCCCAAATGAGTCCTGTGAAGTTTTTTTTATTCTCCTTATATGCATTTTAGGAGTTGTTAAGGTAATATCAATAAGTTTAAGGTTTGCTTCGCAGATTTTAAGGTATCCTCCATTGAAGTATGCCTCAGTGGATCTCTTTGTATTTGAGGATTCAAGTGAATAACGTGCAAGATAGATTTGGAATTGTTATTGTATCCAATATGTGAGTGTAGTCGGTTGTCTCCACTGTGTGAGAGCTATTCATTCCAGTGCAAGATAGATCTGCTATAGCAAACAACTTTGTCAAGATTGTACATATTACACCTCTGCAGACTTCTTGTATTCTACGAATTCGTTCTTTTCTCTATGAGATCCTATGCATGATAGTGCGTGACATGACTTTGACTCTAACCTGCGTAGATACATGTTACGGCTATATCTTAGAATATCTTCGTATGCATATTCATTGAAAGGCCTGATTCCTCATCAATGTCATCATACATTGCAAGGCTTTGAATAATGCCTCTACTACTCCCGTGCATTGCAATCATCGGAGTGTATACTTTTGTGCATTTGTGGCTCCATGTGCAGCCTTTGTTTAATCTCATGTGCATCAAATATAATCTGCATGATTTTATTTTGATGACTATTTAATGCCAAGTCACTGGCTTCACGTGTTAGTTTGAACTTTGATCAATGCCTTATAGCTTATAATATTGTTTGATTAATGTCTTAGTTTGGCATTTATAGTTTTTTATATTATTTTTTGGTTTCTAATAGCCTTTTTTTAATAATTTGTCAATGTGGCTTTATAGATTATAGTTTTTCATACTGTTTTTCGGTTTGTAATATATATTTTTTTAAGTTTTATTATGTGATTTTATATTATAGTTTTAGTTTATTTTTTGCTTTTAGTTAGTTTTTTAGAAATATATCTTTAGTCTATAGTTTTTAGTGTGTAATTTGTTTTAGTGTTTTGATTCTTTATTTTATAATTTATTATTATATGTTGTATAATTTAGTATTTAAAGATTCTTTAGGTTATAGTAAAACAATAACGTGTTGTCAGTCTATAGTCATTTTAACATTTTTTAGTTTTTGTCAATGTATTCAATAAAGTGGTATTCTATAATAGACTTGTAAGTCTTGTCAATCTGAAAAAATTAATGTAATGTATATCGTAATTATCAAAGTCAAAATATCTCTTCTTGAAAAGGATGCATTATCGGGCGAATCCAATGTCCATTTTGTGTGTGGAGAGGGGGCGGCGAGAGGGGGGCAGCAGGCAATGGGGTCGGAGGGAATTTGTTAAAAAAATGACATGCATTTTGACCTAGCTTTCTAAGCTAAGGTTGCAAGAGGTCAGAGGCAACATATGAAGGAGGTCTTTTTGCAACCTCGAGTTCGCCACTAACTTAGAGACTGCATTCTACAGTAGTGGAAAAATGTTTGCACCAAATCAACTAATGCCAAGAATGGTGATCAGTGCAATGGTTACCATTTACATTGTTCACGATTGGGTAGCAGCGATCAAGGATAGAGGCTAAAAATACAAAATTTGGCAAGAAACCCAGCACTCACTAAAGACAGTGAGGACCCAATCCTCACATCTTTATTTTGTTTTTTTGAGTTTGTGTGACAGTGAAGCCCAGCACTCACTGTAGACAGATAGGTATATACTTGATTTCATATGTGATTAGTCAATGAGAAGCCCAACACTCACTAGAAGTGAAAGTGAATAGATGAATGTGTTCTTGTGTGTGTCATTGAGAAGCCCAACACTCACTGAAAGTGAAAACAAGAACAAATAGTTATGTTCTTGTTTATGTATGTGTTCAGTTGAAGCCTAGCTCTCACTAAAAGTGGAACCATAAACAGACCTGTTCATGTAGGTCATCACTAGTAGTAGAGTGGGCGTATATGGTGCGTTTTTTAGCGTGACACACATATTTGTTTCTAATATGTGTGGTGTGGTTCCTTTCCCTATGTCCACACTAAGAGGGGAATGTTAGGATTATTAATGCATAACATAATGTATTTAAAAATATTATTAGTGAGTGTGTAAGTTAGTGAGTTGTATGAGTTGTTGGAACAACTCACCTATGTTTAGTAGGGTGGTTTGAGGAGAAAGATTAGGACTCCCATTATATAGGAGAGTAAGCAAAATTGTATTTAAAGATGTCTCCACTATTGAATAATTATTTAATTTTTTGTGTAACCTCTAATCAAAATCAATATTTCCTACACAACAACGTGCTTTTGAGGAGATTAAAAAATGTCTCTGCACAAAACCTATTCTAGCAATGCCCGATATTGTCCACTCCTTTGAGATTCACACCAATGCATCCAACTATGCACTAGATGTGGTACTCACATAGCATGGACACCCGGTCACATATCACTCAGAGATATTCAACAACATAGTTTAATGGTACTCAGCCTATGAAAAAGAGTTGTACACTATTGTGAAAATAATAAAGCAAAGGTAGTTCAATGGTACTCATCCTATGAAAAAGAGTTGTACACTATTGTGAAAATAATAAACCAAAGGTACCACTACATCTTGGGTAAAATGACTGTCATTCATTCTCATCATAAGCCACATCAATTCCTGCAGACTCAGAATATGTTGGAGAATGAGCGCCACATGGAAGTGGATGACTTACTTGTAGCGGTTTTATCTAGTGATAAAGCAAGGGAAAGGATAATAAGGCTTGTAGATTTCCTTAGTTGACCACTGGTACACACGCTAATCACAATGCTCGACCCACACGGCCACAACTTTGTTGATTGGGTAACACTCTACTCAGCTAACAAGGACTTCATGGAAGCCTATACCGCCCTTGCGCAAGGTGAACAAGTTATGGAGTTCTACATGTCCAACAAGCTTCTCTACAAGCTTGGCCATCTTTTTGTTCCTGATGGTGCACCTCACCAAAGACTCATCTGGAAGGCACACTATGACAAGACAACAAGACACTTCAGCATTACCAAGACACTAGCAACGCTTTGAGAACACTTCTACTAGCCTCACATGTGCACAAACATTGAGCATCACATCATGTCTTGTGTTCCTTGTTGCATTGCCAAGCCCACGAACATGAAACTAGGGCTTCACACACCTTTGTTAGTTCCATCTAGGCCATGGGAATCCATCGGCATGGATTTCGTGACTAGACTACCAATGACTCTGTGTTTGTTTTAGTGGATAGGTTTGCTCAAATGGCCATCATGGTTTCCTACAAGAAAAGCATCAAAGCACAGAAAACCGCATGCTCTTTCTTCAACCATGTTTTGGTTCATTTTGGGTTACTAGCATCAATTGTGTCAAACCATAACTAGCAGTTTATCAGCCACTTTTGGCTGGCTTTGTGGGATATGATAGACACACAATTGGATTAATCTACATCGTTTCATTCCCAAATAAATGGACAAACAAAAGTTGTTAACCACACACTGGTTCATCTACTATGCATGTACAATAGATCGCATCTTTGAACTTAGGATGATAATTCATTTTAAATTCAGCATGCCTATAATACAGCTTTGCACAGCTCTACGAGGCATAGTCCATTCCACACATGCCTTAGGTTCCAACTAGCAGCACCCCTAGCTATATCCTACCACGAACCATCCATCTTAGAGTCACATGCACAAGAAAGGGAAGTGGACAAAGTGCAAAAGTTTTTGCAACACATTCAAAACACTCATTAGTAGGTTCAACATATACTCTCACACAATCAACTGAAGTATAAAGAGTGCCATGATGCACCCCACACTCCTCATGAGTTCAAGGTGGGTGATAAGGTTTGGTTGCATCTTTGGAAGGAATGCTTCAAGGGTCCACACCGCAAGATCAGGTCTCTATGCTATAGTCCATACACTATACTAATCACAATTGGAGATAACGCATTTGTTCTTGATCTAATGCAATACTTGGGTTTGCATCTAGTCTTCAATGTGGAACTCCTCAAGCCTTACTTCCCACATTTGCTTGAGCTAGCAGCTACACAACATCCTTCAAATTTGGATCCTAAACACTTGCACACAACACCGAAGGATTAGATTATTGAAGTGAGCAATGCGCCCCTGAAAAGGCACACAATAGTTGTTCTGAGTGGTCAAGGCCAAGCAATACGTTGATTAGGGTAAGTGGTACAACCTTTAGCAACTTCCAATTCATTTCCCACAACTGAGCGAAGATGCAATGGGCACCATTGCTCCTCAAGAAAGGGCAAATGATTTGTGCGCAGCTTCCACGCAAGTCTATGCACTCCTAACATGGACTTTAAGCTCCTTGCTCTTGTAGTATCTCACGGCACATGCACAACCTCACATTACCTCTACAAGTTGCCAGAACACTTTGTTACTTTCCGCACATAATTCTAATATTGTGCATGCGCATCTGTGCATTCAAACTTTGTGCATTGTGCATCCACCTATGGCACTACACACCTCTTGTCTCACCTCATGTTACCACAACATCAAACAACATACCGCGCAAGTTTGTGGTGCCACACAGGAACATCCACATGTCAGATCCCTTTTGCCCCACAGCATGCACTTGGCAAGTCTGTGCCATGTGAAAGACTCTGTCAACAAAACTGCATAGCTGGAAGTCCAACCACCATACCTATAAGAAATCCAATCATCACTTGACTAGAAGATGAACTGTCGCCCCTTCTATGATTGTTCTATGTTGTAGTCACTTCTTGTAATGATGTATATATTGTAGTTGTCTGACTCATAAAGGATAAGAGACAATGGAACTCACACAGAGACCAGATAGGAGATTGTTAATGCTTTGAGTATTTAGCATTCATACACATTTGTAACTCGCTATTTCTTTTTTAGTCTAGACAAATCAGTTGAAAGCATTCCCATTCTAATCACATGAACTTGTGTTCCTAGTCATATTGAATCTTGTACGCGTGTTGACCATTTTTGCCCAACAGGCCAAAATCGGTCCCCTTCTTTTTTCATGCTATTCTGAGCTAGTACTTTTGATTTTGCATGACTCTTGCAATTTCTACGAACTCTGCAGGTGTAGTCTTTCGGCAGATGAAGAACCAGTCAAAGAGTGCAAGGTTTTACAAAGCTTCTTCGGACTCTTGTCTGAAGAAATTCATAAGGAAAGAGAGCTAAAGTGTGTCAACGACATGATCTTTCAAAGAGTTAGCAGCTTTGAACCGTTGAACCATTGAACCGGTTCAACGCCTTGGTTCAATGCCTTGGTTCAACGTAAAGTTCAATCTGCAAAGTTCATCGCTTTGGTTCAATCACTCGGTTCACTCAAGTCGGTTCAACGCCTTGGTTCATCAGCAAAGTTCGAAGGCTCAGCTCAATTCAAACGGTTCAACGGCTTTTGGTTCAACGACCGCTTGAACCATTGAACCGGTTCAATGGATTGGTTCAACGATTGGTTCAAAGGAGCGGTTCAACGCGAAAAGTTCAAGCCTCTCGAAGGACAAGAGCCCTTGCGGAGGACAAAGAGCACTTCAAAAAGGCCCGTGGGGTAAAGGCCGAAGCAAGAAAACCGAAGAAGTCCAAGCTATGACGGGCCCGCGAACGTCAATTTTACACCACGAAAATAAAGGGCACGGAAGGCGCCAAGTGGCAACCGCGCAGGGCTTTAACATGCTTTTCTAGGAACAGCAGAACGTGCCACGTGTCCCTGCAAAGCTCGGCGGAAGCCTACAAGTGTCAGCCTCCGCGGTCTCTCTCTTCTGTCCCGCGAGAACCGTGGTAGGTCCCGGACCAATTGCTAAAGAGAGCGGAAGCCGACACATGTCCTCTTCCGTAGGACCTTCAAAGGGTGCCTAAAGCTTTCATGAGTCAAGCAAATGCTGCCACGTGTCCTGCCCGTTTCACAGCAGAACGCGCCACGTGTCACTTATTTGAAAATCAACGGAAAGTGGCCAAGGCAAACAGGAAGAGCCCAAGGAGCGCAACGACCCGCCAAAAGGTAGCCCCTGAGGGCCAAAGAATCCAGAGCGCGGAAGGCGCCAAGTGGCAAACGCGAAACGATTTGACATGCTTTTTTAGGAGCAGCAGAACGTGCCACGTGTCCCCTGCAAGGCTCGGCGGAAGCCGACAAGTGTCAGCACCCACCGTTTCTCCCTTTTGTCCCGCGAGCACTGTGGTGGGCCCAACGAGCTGCTAAAAAGAGCGAAAGTCGCCATGTGTCCTTTTTCGCAAAACCCTTCGAAGGGCGCCTAAAGCTTCTATGAGTCAAGCGGATGCTGCCACGTGTCCTGCCCGTTTCACAGCGGAACGCGCCACGTGTCACTTATTTGAAAATCAGCAGAAAAGGCGCTGGAGAAACCAGGGAGAAGACAAAATGCAAAGATGAACAAGGAGTCCAAGTGGCAAAGAGGAGGCGAGTTATTGCCAGATGGTCACCAAATGGCGCAAATAGTAAGCGGCGCGGCTTGTTTCCTCCAGTTTGCATTTATAAGCAGACAAGCCGCGCAAACGTCTTGAAGGGAGTAGTCTGTTCGCAAAAAAAAGGTGCGGCCATGTTTGCTCATTAATGTTGGGACGCCAAAGTCAAAGCAGGAACCGACAATCAAACGGCTCCCTCTTCCCAAGGCTCAGAGCGCACATGGGCCAGCTTGCAAAAAGAGCGCCAAAGACTTTCCCAGAAAGCGCCAAGTTCTCTTCCTCTTTCTATATATTGTAAATTTCTCATTTGAGAAGAATCCACTCTCTTAGCCTTAAGGCAAAACTCTGCCCAAAAATCTCTCGGGCTTGTAAGGCAGAGCTCTGCCAGATTTTACCTTGAATCAGGGCTTAGCATTTTTACCTCTATCTGGACTTGCACTTTAAAGTATATGTCTATGTTCTTCTTTTGTGTTAAGTCATTGTCTTTCATGTTTTTCACAGATCGATTACAGCATGTCCAGTGCATTGTGAAGTCTCTTTTTTGCAGGTCTGTCAGAAGTGTCTACAACAAGAATATAGGCGCATGTGAATACGTTGTCAAAGTGTGTCTCAGAACACCTTTGCTAGTTCCTTCCTCCCTATATCTCTACGGACCCTTGACTCACTGAAACAGAAGAGTTTCCCACGTCAAATGAAGTGTATGGGCATTTCTTCTTGGTGAAGAGTGTATGTTCGGGCTGAGTGGGTCAACATTTTCTGGTGTATCACCTTTTTTCGTTTTTTAGGCTTAGGTTTTGTTTTCAGCATCTCTCTCTCCCTTTTCATCCCCCCTTTTTTACATTTATTTGTTAGCAGTAGGAGAAACCAGGGCCTAAAAGATACATCAGAGGGAGTTAGTCCTTATCTAGAGACTCTCCCCTCCAGCTTCGCCGGTCCCACAGGCGAGAGGGGAGTTTCCATTGTTGCGTGTGGAAAGGCAAGAGCTCGGCCTCCTGCCCCAGGTGCAATCCACTGCGTCAACAACACGTACTTTTCCTCATTGTGCATATTGAATAGAAGTTGCACCATTCTGCAAAATACTTTCACATTCGAATGTGTTGTTGGTTTGTTGTTGTTTAGTTTTCCTTTGCATGTTATACAGCCCGCAACTTGCTACCAAGCATAGGTTGTCCACTACACCAGCATCCTGGGCCTGTGGTGTGGATAAACCAGACTCAAAAATGACGTTTGCATGTTTGTGTAGCTTATGAGTAGGATACATGGGGGAAAGTTGATATATTCCGTAGAAACAGGTAGAGTTTGATAAATACCAAGTGGAGGAGGGTTATTTACATTCATACGTACTTGGCAGTTGCAAATACCTACAACCTGATTGATAGGGCCCTAAATTAAGGGAGGGGGCACATGAGCGTCATTGTCATCACTTTTGATAGTTGGCCATGATCCCTGCTCTGTTTGGGTTTTGCATATTTAGTCTACCTTGCACATTTCCTTGATAAGTCTTCATAGCAACAACCTTGGACCTACACTAGTAAACCCTAGTTTATTTGGTCTTTACCACCACAATGAAGTTCGTTTGCTCTGATGGGACCTCTAATGTAAAAATTTGTTTTGTCACCCTTGCAATTGCAAAAGGTTGAAATTATTTTTAAAGCCATTTCCATCAACCTTGGGCTCCTCTTAGGTGCCATGAATGCTCAATTTGATCATGATGTCACTTGAGTGGTGATAAGAAGAGAAAATATATCAAAGAATTGCACACTTGTGTGAGGTGTTGCCAATTTATGTTGAAAATTAGAAAAACTCTATTGAATTGTCCTTGAGAATTAGATTTTGTGGCAATAGATGGAGGTGATTCAATAGTTTGTGAAGGCACAACATATGTTGGTGTGTTGTTAATTTGTTCAAAACCCTCTAATTAACCATTGTTAGAAGGAAATTGTTAGCCATTTTTAGCCCACATATCAAAATTTGCCTAAGTATGAAAAAGGGAGCTTTCAGGGAAGGAAATGGCAAGTCTTTGGGAGGACTTCAGGTTTCCTAGCAATGACAACTTTGGGTTTCTAAACGCACAGAGTAAATCGGGATTCTTCAAGTGCTTGACTTAAGCTTGGTCCAGCAACGCAAGAATCATGATGCAACGAATGGAAGGCTCCCACATGGTGTAAGCTGGCACTGAAAGGAGCAATCAGTAAAGGACAAGTGGCACAAGGTTGACCAATGAGCACGGGAGAGTCCAAGTGGTTGGTAGCTGGAAATTATGAAGGCTCTCATCTACCATAGTTCGCTCCCCACAATCGCCGTTCGACACTTAAATGTAACATGACTTTTCAAACGTGCCAAAGAAAGTCTTAAAGATGGGAGGGGCTCGAGAGGATTGTCGAGTGATCCTGAGCGGTGCATTAAGGGGAAACAAGGAAGTATAACGTGACAGTTCCCGCCATCAGCAACTTCTTTCTTCCCCTTCTCTCTTCCCCCTTTTCTATTTAAATAGAGGCTTTGGAGCCAAGCAAATCATCCCCGGACTGGTGATAGAATCACTCTGCAAAAATCATTGTGTAACAAACATTTGAAGCAATAAAGATTATTTTACCTATCTCTTTGTCTAAAAATTGTGTTGAGTTAGCTTGTGCACAATAGCGTTGTGAAGAAACATCCTTCCAGCCTTATTGTCCTTTTTTGCTTATTTTCAGGTGTTTTCCAGTTAGTTGCAAGTCCAAACTTGAACTTTTCCACCATTAATGGACGCTTAATGTGGATTTAGAAATCCCTCTTTGCTTCACGTATGGTTCAGTGAGCCTAGTTCACGAAATATTTATGCAAGTTAGCTAGTTAGGAGGTTGTGTAAGCAAACTTATCTTATCCAAGTGGATCACTTACTTTTGGTGCATCGCCTCCCTTAGCTTAGATTTCTTTTCAAGTAATCCTCCTATCCCTTTTCCTTAGCTGACAGTAGATTTTAGTGTGAGATCAAGAGTTGAAGTGAAGCACCTGAGAAACTAGCCTCATAAAAAAGCTTACAAGTTCAACCTTACCATAGGATACACACATCCTGAGATTGTTCCCATGCTTGTAGCTGAAAGTGAGGGAGCCTGAAGAACTCTCTCACAAGGGTGCAATTCTAAGCTATAACAATCTGGCACACCCAGTGGGACAACTACCATTTCATTTTCATTTTTTATGAAAGATTGGTCAAATTTGGTGCTGTTTTGATCAATTTGCAGCAGTGGTAGCTTTCATCTTCCAGCATCTGACGACTCCAAAGAACACCCAGCTTTCTAGTGGCAAAGCAGTAGCCGTCTTTCATGCCAAAGGTGACTACAAGATCGACTTTTGTAGGTATTCCTTTTGAGTTTGTTGAATTACCTTTAAACTCAGCAAGAAGGTTAAGGTTCGCCCATACTCATCCTTACATAAGAAGCTACCCTCCTAAACCAGTCATAAGGTATACGTACACAAGAAGATCTTTATCAGCCCCTCTTGTTTCTATGATTCCCCAAAAAGCTTTTGTGGGCTTCAGCGGCTAAAGCCCTTTGAACTTAACACAGTATGATCCTATGCCAGTAGCAGCCCTCAAAAGTGTTATTACACAAGAGACTAGGCTGTAACTCCTACTGAGCACATAACAGACATAGCCAACTTCTGTAATATTCATAATATCACAGTGGAGAACGTGGTTATTAGGATATTGGTTGTATCGTTCAAAGGAAAGGCATTAGACTGGTATAGAGGCCTAGCTCTTAATTTTATCCACTCATGGGACAAGCTGAGAACATCCCTGTGATCATCTGTCACTTGCAGAGCAGCTGATCACAATCAAAAGAGCTCCTCATGAAGTCATGCAAGACTTCAATATGAGATTTCAGAAGGCGTGGGATAGAATTCCAGCAGTTGTTAGACCATCTCCGAACTTTGCTTTCTTGTATTATTTGAAGGCTCTCAACAGCGACATAGTTGTAATGATTTAGTCTACGGGAGGAGACATACTGCCAGATGCATACGAGGTGGCCATCAAAGCAGAAAATTGCCTAGTTCAAGCTGGCAAGCTTACTCCCATACCCCCAATGCCTCTTTTTTCAGAGATCAGACCCCCTCTTGTAGTCATTCCTCCACTTGATGTTA